>JAJHZJ010000528.1:4822063-5467199 GCA_023548195.1 Bettongia penicillata ogilbyi | reverse complement strand
GACATAGAGAGAGGTCACCTCTGCAACTCCACAAACCCACTCAAGTCCCTTGAGACATATTCCCCTGCTAATGCCACCATCCTGACTTGAGATTGAATCCCTGCTCTGTTACTGGTTAGCTAGGTGGTCCTGAGCAAGTCAGGGCCTCAGTTTCCTGATCTATAAAATAGAGGTGACAGTACTTGTGCCATGGACCTCACAGAGTTGTAGGGAAAGCACTTGATACACTTTAAGGTGTGGTGGAAATACGTTATCTTTATAAAAATCATTAGTAGCCTCAGTACTTCCTTTTCATCTCAATTAAATGATGAGAGAAAAACAAGCTACAGTTGGCCTCCTTCCCTTATCTGCCAGATTGGCAGGTTAGCCAGTTAGCTGAGCTCCTGAGCTAGAGACTCCCCATATAGACATGTAGGTGTAGACATGAAACTAAAAGAATATAACAAGGACTATTCCCATGGAAGCAGCAGCTGTCAGTTTCCTCATCTGTAAAATGGGGATAACAATCACTATGTTTTATACCTTACAGGAATGTCCTGGCAGATTTAATTTATAAACCTTAAAGCATTATAGAAACCAGAGTGGTGACTGTCAGTTTTATTCCTCTGACTAGGCTCTCAATGTCATCGTTGGTGTCCCCAGAATGCCGCTTGTATCAATGGGACCCACTGCACCTGTAATGATGGATTTGCCTCTACAAGTGGGGAGAAATACTTCAGTGACTCTCTGGAGATCTGTGATGGTAATTTTTAAAGAACTGTTTTTTTAGTGAGTTTTTGAACCTCCTTTTCCATGTGGCTAATTCTGCTTTTTAAAGCATTCTTTTCCTCATGGGCTTTTTGGGCCTCTTTTGCCATTTGAATTAGCTTATTTTTAAAGGTGTTATTTTCTTCAGCATTTTTTTGGGTTTCCTTCAGCAAACTGTTGATTTGCTTTTCATGATTTTCTTGCATTGCTCTCATTTCTTTTCCCAATTTTTCCTCTACCTCTCTTACTTGATTTTCAAAATCCTTTTTGAGCTCTTCCATGGTCTGAGACCATGCCTATTTATTTTGGAGGTTATGAATGCAGAAACCTTGAGTTTTATGTCTTCCTCTGATGGTTTGCATTGTTCTTCCTCATCCAAAAGGATGGGAGAAAATATCTGTTCACCAAGAAAGTAATCTTCTATAGTCTTATTTTTCCCCCCTTTTTGGCCTTTTCCCAGCCAGTTACTTGACTTTTTAATCCTTTGTCAAGGGGAGGGTATACTCTGGGGACCTTTAAGTTCTCAGTTTCTTCAAGGTGGCAAAATCAAGGGAGAGAAGTTTGCTCCTCTCCTGGCCTGTGCTCTTGTCTAGGAGCCATCACAAGCTTTTCTGCCCAGGATCTTGGAGTAGATTCCTCTCTCCAGAGCCTCCACCAGTTCCACCAGACCAGTGCTCCTCCTCACCCTAGGGTTGCCACTCAGGGCTGAGACCCAGATCAGCAGCTATATTCCCCCAGTGTCTTTAGGCCAAGGGCTCCAAAAATGGATGTTGTTGCTGCGGGTTGAGATATCTGGGAACCACAACTACTGGTGGCTACCTGAAGCCTCCTCCAGTCCTGTCCTGCCAGGCCCCATGGCCAAGACTAGGCTGTGCTCCACTCCAAGCCTGGTGCAGTACCCCTTTCCTGTCAGTCTTCCAGGCTGCCTTGGACTGAGAGTCTATTTCACTCTGTTGTTTTGTGGCTTTTGCTGCTCTCAAATTTGTTTAGAGTAATTTTTTTATAAATATTTTATGGGCTGTGGGGAGAGAGCTCTTACAGGTTGACCTTCTACTCGGCCATCTTGGCTCCACCCCAATCCACTTACAGTTTTAAAGAACTTAGAGCACTAAGAGGTTAAATGACTTTCCCAGGATCAAAGAGGCTACATGCATCAGTGGCAGGACTTAAACCCAGGTCTTCTGGATCTAAGACCAGCTCTCTGTTCACAATAATATCCTTACTGTAAGACCACCTGTGAAACCTTTAAAATATAAAAAAAATGAAGACAAGAGAGCTTGTGCCTGAGGTAGCTGGTGGGCACAGTGGATTGAACATTCAACCCAGAGGCGGAAAGACCTGAGTTCAAATGCAGTAGCAGATGTTGCCTGACCTTGGTGAAGTCACTTTACCTCTGCCTTCCTCAATTTCATAAACTATAAAATGAGGATAATTACAAGGCCTAATTCCCAGAGTGTTGTGAGGATCAAGTGAGATAATATTTGTAAAGTGCTGTGTAAACCATAAAACACTATCTAAATGCTATCCATAATTATAATTATGACCCATTGGCAAGCTGTAAGTAGCTGCTGAAGAAAGTCAGGTTATTATCATTTCTGAGGAAGACATGACTCTTTTCCATGCCCAGACCATCCCCTTTAATGATTCCTCCATCTCCTTCTCTCTCCTCTCTCCTGGAGCTGGTCCTGGAGACTATGACTTGACCCTCCCCCTCCAAATCAGCCTCTCCTTGGCCATCGGCTCCTCAGATATCTCCAGTCCTCAGAAATCCCTCTTGGTCTCCTCAAGTTACCTCCTCTATCTCTTCTACCTGTTAATGTCAGAGGCCTCAGAAGAGTTGTCTGTATTTATATGCCAGCAGAAAGCTCCCAGAGAGAATTCAGAGATGAAGCTTGGCACTATCCCTGAGCCCATCTCTTTCTACTAATTTCCTGATCCTTTCTTTTCTTTTTTTCTTCTCTTCCTCTTGGTTTTCCTTTTCCAACCACTAAAAATTTCTTTCCTATTCATCTAATTCCCTTGGAAAAGAAAAAGAAAAGAAAAATCCCAGTAACAAATAGCACACTGTAGTCAGATGCAACAAATTTTCACCTTGTCCATGTGCTAATGTGAATGATTCATCTTCTTTTCTTTTCATATATTGCAGATGTTAATGAATGTGACCCACCCATTAATATCTCTTGTGGTGGGAATGCTGACTGTGTTAATACAGAGGGAAGTTACCACTGCACCTGTATCCCCGGATACGCACTTTCTTCTGGGGAGAAGACATTCCCAAATGCCACTAGGAACAACTGTCAAGGTATGAAACCCTCCTACATTCTTAATCTAGCCTGGGAGTAACTGAAGAGTCTTGTGCTGAGCTGAGAGCAGCTCAGCTCCCTGCATGAGCCACCTCTGGTCAGTTCCCTTTGCTTTCCTCATACGAGACCCCTCTTACCTTCCCCAGACCCCTCCCTGACTTGGGCTCTCTCTGTTCAGTGTCTTTAGTTCCTCACCACAAGAACCACTTCTAAATCATTTTAGAATGGATATACTTGTCTGATTTGGGATAAAGTCCGTGGAGATACTGCTGGTCTGGGAAATAGGAAGTCCTGATTTCATATCCAGTCTCAGAGTCTAATTAGCTAGGTGACCTTAGACAAGTCACTTAACTTCAGTTTCCTCAACTGCAAAATGAGGGAAATAATGACATCTGCCCTGAGAAGTTTTGTGAGATCAAATGAGAAAATGTTTGTAAAGTGCTTAGCCAATAACTGGTACAATGGGGATATGACCTATTACAAGAAGTCACTGAGCCCAATGACATCCAAAATGGAGACTTATCTGCTCAAGAGGCGAGGAGGAGCACTAATCTAGCACAGCTTCATTTTCTGCCAGTGCAGAATGTAGAGTAAATAGAGATGTGTATGAGGAGGGGAGGAGGGCAGGATCTTTTCCCCTTATCTCCTCCTCTTACTCAGAAATATCTGCTTATGACACAAGATGAAAATGAAGCCTGGTTAACAATAAAGTCATAGATGCAGCTCTGGAAGGGACCTAGGGGACATCTAGTCCAACCCATGCATTTGAGAGAAGAGGAAACTCAAACCCACAATGCATCATTTGATTTTCCTTGCCTGCATAGATGTGCTACAAATCAAGGATGTAGTAAACAGGTTTGGGGGGGTGGGGCATCCTTGGGAAGTAGCCATCAGGTTTTGTTTTGTTGTTTAAAAGAAAAGATCAGAAAAATTAGAAAACAAAATCACTGAATTCCAAAGAGCTTGTGAATTAGCCAAAGTAAGGCTAGGATATAGTAAGTGACCAGTGGCGGACTTCACATGGTTACTGAAAGCCTGTGAGGAAATTGGGCAACAGCACTGCCTCTGTTGTCAGGGAGTTGGGGTTCAGACCCCATCTGTGATGTTTAATACCTTTACTAGGTCTCAATACTAATCTGGGCCTCAGCTTTCTTAGCTGTAAATTATGGGTATTGGATTACATGTCCTCTATATTTTTTCCACTCTTGAATTTTACAATAAAAAGGAGCAGGGGGAAGGTGAGGGAGGAAATGATGCTACTTGGGCCAATCTCAGCCAAAGAAGGAAACCAAAGGAAATGAGATTCACTGGGCCAGGAGGCCCAGGCCAGGGAGTGATATGGAGACTTCAGGGAGACATCTCAAAGTTGCAAACCTTGGGATGCTTCTGTCCAGCCCAGTTCCCATACTCCCCAGCAGGCAGACAGGCAAGAAATGCCAGTGGCTTAAAAGCCCCACCCAGGTCTCTGTTGTGTCCAAACAAGGATTGCTAATCATCTCCTACCCTGCTCCCTTCCTTTTGGAAATAAAAATGAATGTCAGAACAAATCACTCTGTGAGCCAAATGGAGTCTGTGAGCATACTCTCAGAAGCTATATGTGCACAAGAGAACCAGGTTTTGTCAAAAGAGCATCAATTTAAAAGTTGCATAGATAGACCCCAGAGGAAGGCAGCACAGGGACTCCCAGGGATGAACTGAGGCTGTCAGTGTGTCTATGAGAAGTCCACAGACTGAGCCAGCCAAGGATCAGGACCTAGTCAAGAAGTACCTTGGATGGGAAGAGGTGATGCTTCGTCCAGAAGCTAGAGACCAAGTAAGAAGAGCAGGCCCACTGATGTGGGAACTTTGACTGCTCACCAGAGAGTTGGGTTAGAACAGGAACCTTTGAACTGGAAGAAGTTTGGAACCAAGTGCTCTTGGGAACAGAATATGGGCAGCACTAGCCAATACTCTCAAACCTTGGAGATCTTGTGAGCACTGAGGCAGCCCCATGTATGTCTGGTGGGAAGAACAGATCCCTTCAGAATAGAACCCCTGGACCTAATGCACTGGCCCTGCCTACTTTTAGACCTTGGGCAAGTCACTCACCCCCTCTGAGGTTCAGAAGGCTCATCTATAGGATTCTAGTCCACCTCCAAAGGATGCAGTAAAGAAAGGCTTTGTAACCTTAAGGTGCCACAGAAATGGAGGCTGTTATCCTGGTTGTCTGATTTCCCTGTGCCACAGGGATTCCACCCAATGAGCCTTCCTCCATGATCCTTCTATAACTCTGACTCAGTTCTTGGACAGCTCCCCTTGACTTCCCTCCCCTCTTCAGATCCCCATACCACCTTTTTTTCTATTATAGATTTCTCTGATGACAGTTTTCCTTCTGTTCTTTAGAATTCCTCATTAGTTTTAGGATACATGGACCTCTCTAGCACTTCCATGAGCCTCTTTAGCACCCTTCATGTGGACTTTGACTATGTTCTATGTCTCACAGTCAGGCTGAAACATCAATGGAATATTGGTATTATAATATAGACCTTGACTTTTTAGGATCTTTAGAGGACATCGGCAATTTCTTGAACCCCAGCCTGCTATCCTCCTCTACTGAAGTTTGAGCCCAATTCACTTCCTAACTTTACTGTCCATTTCCAATATGTACAAAGTGATGACCATGCTCTTTAGTTTCTCCATCCCACTGCAGGTCACAGTGTGGGCAATAGGTGTTCATCATCCACTTGGTCTTTTCCATGTGGATGGTCAGGTCAAACTCTTTTGAAAAGTTATGGATTGGGGAGATTCAAAGAAGCTCTACTACTAACCCTTGACTAAAGGAACTTACAGTTTAATAATAAGGTTATAACAAAAATAAGCAGAATAAAAGTAGAATATGATAGGGTCTCCCCACAAAAAAGGCCAAAAAGTGTGTATGAGCAAATTTAAAGAGAGATAGATTCCTTTAGACTGGGGCAAAGGGGTGGGAACCAGGGAGGATTTCAACAGAATGTTAGGGACAGAGAGGAATGTTTCAATTTTTCCTTGTATCCTCAGTGCCTGGTATACAGCAGGCACTCGATTGATGTTTGTTGAATTCACCTGAGGAGGAGAAGATTTTAACAAGTAAAGATGAGGAGGCAGTGTATAAACACACTCTGTGCAAAGTTAAGGGCACAGAATCAGAAAAATATGGTACTCAGTAACAGAAATATTGTACAAGGATCAACTGGAGTAACTTGGCTAATCTTAGCATACAGTGATCCAAGACAATTCTAAAAAACTTACGATGGAAAATGCTGTCCAACTCCAGAGAAAGAAACGATGGAATCTTAACTGACAAGTCACTTCCTCACTATAGGTTTCCCTTTATTTATCTATAAAAAGAGGAGGTCAGGGTGGTCCACCCAGCTCTAACCATGAGATGCCAGATCCTGGATCAGTCACAAATTCCTGTTTGATTTTAACTGGGCTTTCCCTGCTAGACAAAATTTTTTTTTATTCTCTGTTTCTATTATATTTTTTTCCTTCCTTCCTTCCTTCCTTCCTTCCTTCCTTCCTTCCTTCCTTCCTTCCTTCCTTCCTTCCTTCCTTCCTTCCTTCCTTCCTTCCTTCCTTCCTTCCTTCCTTTCTTTCTTTCTTTCTTTCTTTCTTTCTTTCTTTCTTTCTTTCTTTCTTTCTTTCTTTCTTTCGTTCTTTTTCATTATTCCCTGGTCTCCCAATCTCATCAGCATGGAAATGCATCAGCCCCTCATGGGCCCCAATCCCACTACTGATTTATTGGTGTGGGACTTTTCTCCTGTTCTGTTTCTAGCATGGGCAACTTTTCCCATCCTTGGGCAGCTTCTCCTCCTAAGAACTCACTATACTGGTGCCAGACTTAGTGTAGACACTCCATTGACTTTAACCTTCCTGTAGCTCAGAACTCCAGAGCTCAAGGGATGCACATCAACCTCCCTCTTAAGTAGCAGGGATTATAGGGCATCCTACCTGCCTAGTCATGTTATTTGTCCACAATTTTATCTCTGTAATACTCCTAAACCTTCTTCTTTTCTGAAGTGGCAGTTCAAAACCTTTTTCTATCTCCTTATAGCTGTCATTATCATGAACTCATTGCCCCATGGGATCTCGGCAGCATATCTGACACCCTACTCTACTGAGAAAATCAAGGCTGCCCTTGTAGACCTCCCTCGCAGCCTGGATAGTTTCTGGGGAAGACATGGTTCTTTTCCCTGCCCAAGACAGCCCCATTATTGGTGCCCTCAACCTCCTTCCCTCTCCTCTCTTCAGGAGCTGGCCCTGGAGACTAGGATATGACCCCTTCCCTTCAAATCAACAATCCCTTCTTAGCCATCAGCTCCTTAAATCTCCGTCCTCAGAAATCTCTCTTGGCCTCCTCAAGTCACCCTCCTCTGCCTTTCTTCCCTTTTACTGTCAGAAGTCTGAGAAGACTTGATTGTACTTATATGTCAGGAGGAAACTTCCAGAGAGAATTCATTATGTATCCTGACACTGTCTCTGAGCCCACCCTTTCCTCTACCTTGCTTACCTTTTCTTTTTTTCTTCTCGACATTTTTGTTTTCTTTTTTCAACCAGGAAGCATCTCTTTCCTATTCCTCCAACACTCTTGGAAAAGAAAATGAAAAAAATAAGCCCTTGTATTAAATAGCATACTATAGTTAGATAAAACAAATTCCCACATTGACCACGTGCAAATAAGTATGACCCATTTCTTTTTTTCTTTTCTTATGTTGCAGATGTCAATGAATGTGCACCACCCATTAGTGCGTCTTGTGGTCTGAATGCAGTCTGTGTTAATACAGAGGGAAGTTACCACTGCACCTGTAACCCTAGATATGCACTTCTTTCTGGGGAGGAGACATTTCCAAATGCCACTATGAACAACTGTCAAGGTACCGACGTCTCCTGCATTCTGTGTCTAGCCAGAGGTCACTGAAGGGCTCTTTCTGCTGAGCTGAGAGCAGAGAAACAGCTCCCTGCATGGGCCTCTGGCCAGTGCCCTTTGCCTTCTCACATAGGCCTCCTCTGGCAATCCCCAGGCACCTCCCTGACTCTGCCTCTGTCTATTCAGTGCCAAACACACAATCCTTACTTCCTCACTACAGAGGCCACCTCTAAGTCCTGAGAACTCTCCCCTTTTCCCTATTCTGTCTATCCTACCTCAGGCCACCTCAGGAAATTTCATCCAAGCATTGTAGCCAGATCTTGGCTTAGGTCTGTGAGATTCAACTCTCCTTCCTAGCTACAACCTAGAAGAAAGAATTGAGGCCACAGAAGTCTGACCTCCTGGCAAAGCTGCCCCATGGGACACAACATCCTAGAGACAGAGGGAGGAGGGATAGTTTGGAGGGGACTAGACAGTGATTTTTCTCCTTATTCTCTCCTAACTGCACTCTCAGAGAGGCATCCATGGCACTGAAAGTCTGGGGGCCTTGGAGACTCATGGAGCCAGTGTTTGCCGGAGGGGAAATTTGAACCCAGGTCTTCTTAACTCAAAACTTAGCTCTCTAAACTAGGCCGTGTTCTCCCTCTTATCCTATAGTCTACTTTCTTCTGTCCCCATTACATGACCATTTCATTTCTCTTCTTGTGTCTTTTCTTTCTCTCCCCTCCCCCATCTGCCCCATCCTGGGTAGGACTCCTTCTGGGCTGTGCCTCACAGAGACCAACAGGGGCCTCCAGCCTGAGGGGAAGAGGGGTCACCAGAATCAAGGGCAAGACTTCCACAGCACTTCAGGTTTACAAAGCCCTCCCTTCTCTCTGATTTCACCTCCCATTTACACTACATGGATCTTGTCTGGACCAGGTTGTTTGCCTGTTATCTCCCCCATTAGACTGTGATCATGCATTCCAGAGCAGAGACTGAGTTCTTAATCCCTTTGAACCCCCAGTGTACCTAGCACAGTGCCTGGCACATAGGAAGTGCCCCTTAAATCCTAGTGGACTGACTGACTGAGGGAGATACTAGAGGTACCTTTGATCCTCTGGTGAAGGAAGTGAGGTCCCAGGAGGTGCAGAAGCCTGCCTCTGTGGCCCCCTCACTGTGTGCCCAGTCCCCATCCAGGCCCAAGCCTCCTGTCTTCAGCAGCTGCTGAGCAGACCAGTCTCCTTCTCTCTGGTTTTCTTCTTCCATATTTCTCTTTCCCATCAATACAGATGTTTAAGGATGAGAGAGAAAATGAGTACAGGTTTTGAAAAGGTTTTATGCAGGCCTTTCCCCTGACAACAACTTTTGGGGGAGACACCAGAGAAACTAGAATTTTAAGCTTGGATGAATGCCTGGGACTTGGTTCATATCTACTCCAGTTTCTGTCCTTATACCGGTCAGGAACCTAATGACCTTATATTGTTGATGGATCCTTTGGGAGATGAGCTTGAGGACCCAGTGTTTAATTGAGGCCTGGTAGATGCCTCTGGGCTTCATTCTGATACAACATCCCAGAGAGAGAGATGTACACAGGTCCCACTCCTCTAGGGAGGTGGGCCTGAGAAGGTCACTGGAGGACCCTGGTGTTCTTCTTCCCAGCATGCCCTCCCTGCCTCTCACACACAGCCAAAAGCTAGATGCATTGAAAGACAGACCTTTATTTTCTCTGCTAGGTCTGGAGGCTCTGGGATTTTCTTGTTTATTTGGATAATAAGAACCTGACTAAAGTAAAAGGGATGGTATCTACCAGTAGGGGAAATGACCAGTCATGAGATGCAGCCTTCCTCCTCACCAGATGAATGAGTCACCTAAGTCCACACACAGCCAGGCTTCTCCCCATCAAGGGTGCAGAACATTTGGGTCACTAGGAAGGAGCCTGAGGGCTCCCTCAGCCTAAATGAAAGAGAAAGCACGTATCAAGCATTCTCTATGCAGGCAACAGTTAGCTAAATGTCGTTGAAAATAAAAAAAAAAGAATAAGAGAAAGAACTTCCCCTGTCCTAAAAATCTTCTATTTTAAACATGAGAGGGAAGAGAAGTCTGGCATCTTCAGCCCCAAATTCAATGACCACTAACTAGCTTCAAAACCTTAAGTCACTTAACCTCTCTGGGCCTCAGTTTCCATTGCATGATCCCTAGGGTCCCTACCAGCTCTTTCTGTTCAGTCATTTCAGTCATGTCTGATTCTGTATGACCTCTTCTGGATTTTTCTTGGCTGGGATACTGGAGTAGATTACCATTTCCTTCTATGACCCATTTGACAAATTTGGAACTGAGGCAAACAGGGTTAAATGACTTGCCCAGTGTTACAGAACTAGTATCTGAGGAAGAAAAGGACTGACTCCAGGACTGGCACTGTATCCACTGAACCACTGAGCTGCCCAGCTCTGGGACAATTTTGCTGAAAGACAGGAACAGATGGCAACATAAGAAAATGATTGCCCCTGAGATCATTGCTTCAGGAGGCCCAGGACATGAATGGAGGGAGATTCACGACACAAAGCTCTTGAGGCTCCAGGGGATTGGGGTGTTTATCTCCAGCCCACTTGCACCCTCTTCAGGAGCTGAATAGTAGCAAGAGATGCCAGTGTGGCTCGACCCTCATGGGTCTCTGTTGCGTTCAAACTAGGGTTACTTCTCATTCCCTTTCTCTTTCTATTACAGATATAGATGAATGTCAGTTCAACACTTCAATCTGTGAACCCCGGGGTCTCCATAAAAAGAAGACTGGATGCCCTATGTGCAAATGCAAAGCAGGTTTTACACCAAGCAAAAACAACCCGAATCATGTCTGCATAGGTAAGACCTTGTGGGAGACAGCCCATGAAGTCGCAGGGGAAAGACTAAGGCCCTCTGGATGAGCCAGTCAATGATCAGGGTCAAGACAGGGAGCAGCTTCTATGGGGAAGGGATGTTGCTTTCCCCAGGCATCAGAGGCAAGACAACTGGCTGTTGTCCAAAGCCTAGCACAGGGAGTCAGCCACAAAGAACTGAGTGTCCCCTCAGCCAACATGAAAGAGAAGGCATGTATCAAGTATTCACTATGCACTCAACAGTTAATGAAATGTTGTTAAAAATATAAAAAAAAAACAAGGAAGAAGGAAAAGAATTTCCCTTATCCTCAAAATCTTCTATTTTTTATATGAGAGGGAAGAGAAGTCTGGCATCTTCAGCCCTAACTTCAATGACCACTAGATAACTTAGGCAGCTTAAGCTCTCTGGGCCTCAGTTTCCTCATTTGTGTGCTGGATCACATGACCTCTAGGGTCCCTAAAAACTCTTTTTGTTCAGTCATTTCAGTCATGTCTGACTCTCTGTGACCCCTTTGAGGTTTTCTTGGCAGAGATACTGGAGCAGTTTAGCAATACCTTCTTTGCCCTATTTGACAAATGAAGGACTGAGGCAAACAGGGTTAAGTGACTTGCCCAGGGTCACAGAGCTAGTAAGTGCCTGAGGAAGAAAAGGACTGACTGCAGGATGGGCACTGAATCCACTGACCCACTGAGCTGCTCAGCTCTGGGTCAACTTCACTCAAAGAGAGGAACAGAAGGAAATGAGGGTCCCAGAGTTGATTGCTCCAGGGGGCCCAGGACAAGAAGGGAAATCAATTCTCAGCCGAAAGTTCTGGAGGCTCCAGATGGTTGGGGTGTCTCTATCCACCCAGTTCCACCATCTTCAGGAGCTGGAAGTGGTAATAGATATCCGAGTAGCTGGACTCTCCTCCGCCATCTCTGTTGGGTCCAAACTTGTGTTTTTCCTCATCCCCTTTCTCTTTCTATTACAGACATAAATGAATGTCAGCGCAGCCCCTCCATCTGTGAACCCCATGGGCTCTGTATAAATAAGCCTGGAAGCTTTATGTGCAAATGCAAAGCAGGTTTTACACCAAGCAAAAACAACCCGAATCATGTCTGCATAGGTAAGACCTTGTGGGAGACAGCCCATGAAGTCGCAGGGGAAAGACTAAGGCCCTCTGGATGAGCCAGTCAATGATCAGGGTCAAGACAGGGAGCAGCTTCTATGGGGAAGGGATGTTGCTTTCCCCAGGCATCAGAGGCAAGACAACTGGCTGTTGTCCAAAGCCTAGCACAGGGAGTCAGCCACAAAGAACTGAGTGTCCCCTCAGCCAACATGAAAGAGAAGGCATGTATCAAGTATTCACTATGCACTCAACAGTTAATGAAATGTTGTTAAAAATATAAAAAAAAAAACAAGGAAGAAGGAAAAGAATTTCCCTTATCCTCAAAATCTTCTATTTTTTATATGAGAGGGAAGAGAAGTCTGGCATCTTCAGCCCTAACTTCAATGACCACTAGATAACTTAGGCAGCTTAAGCTCTCTGGGCCTCAGTTTCCTCATTTGTGTGCTGGATCACATGACCTCTAAGGTCCCTAAAAACTCTTTTTGTTCAGTCATTTCAGTCATGTCTGACTCTCTGTGACCCCTTTGAGGTTTTCTTGGCAGAGATACTGGAGCAGTTTAGCAATACCTTCTTTGCCCTATTTGACAAATGAAGGACTGAGGCAAACAGGGTTAAGTGACTTGCCCAGGGTCACAGAGCTAGTAAGTGCCTGAGGAAGAAAAGGACTGACTGCAGGATGGGCACTGAATCCACTGACCCACTGAGCTGCTCAGCTCTGGGTCAACTTCACTCAAAGAGAGGAACAGAAGGAAATGAGGGTCCCAGAGATGATTGCTCCAGGGGGCCCAGGACAAGAAGGGAAATCAATTCTCAGCCGAAAGTTCTGGAGGCTCCAGATGGTTGGGGTGTCTCTATCCACCCAGTTCCACCATCTTCAGGAGCTGGAAGTGGTAATAGATATCCGAGTAGCTGGACTCTCCTCCGCCATCTCTGTTGGGTCCAAACTTGTGTTTTTCCTCATCCCCTTTCTCTTTCTATTACAGACATAAATGAATGTCAGCGCAGCCCCTCCATCTGTGAACCCCATGGGCTCTGTATAAATAAGCCTGGAAGCTTTATGTGCAAATGCAAAGCAGGTTTTACACCAAGCAAAAACACCCCGAATCATGTCTGCATAGGTAAGACCTTGTGGGAGACAGCCCATGAAGTCGCAGGGGAAGGACTAAGGCCCTCTCGATGATCCAGTCAGTGATCAGGGTCAAGACAGGGAGTAGCTTGAATCAGAGGCAAGAGAACTGGGACAGAGTCACCCAGGGGGATTTGGGCTGCTGTCCAGAGCCTAGGACAGGGAGTCAGCTACAAAGAACTGAACCAGGAATCTCTGATCTGGGAGAGGAAGTTTAGTACTTTCTGTAGGAAACAGAATGCGAGCAAGGGCAGCTGGACACCCTGGATGCTGTGGGTGCAGAGGCAGGAACACTAGCTTTGGGAAAAGACTCTTGGTGTGAATCCCTGGCAGTCCCTGCTATGGAACCATAGATAAGTTTCTTACCAGGTCAGAGCCTCAGGTTGCTCATTTACAGAACACCCATTGCTGCACAGGGCTGGGGAGGGAAGGGAAAATGATTAGCATTGATACAGCATGATGCCAAGTGCTTTATAAAGATAATTTCATAAGAACCCTTGGCAGCTAAGAGGAACAGTGTCTGAACAGAGTCCTGAAGAGTACAAGATAATTGAAAAAACTGATCAAATGCATAGAGGCATGAGATGATAAGTGGGCTGGAAAAGCAGGGTTCCTCAGCTGTAGTTCACAGCAGAATTATTTTCCAGTTCAACACAACTTTTATTCCCAAGTCCTATGAAATGGGAAAATCAAATGAATCATTCTCTCTCTTGTTGCTTCTCCCAGGTCCAGGGGCCTGTTTCAAGCTCTCTCCCATCCCAATCTCACCCTAGAGGCTGAGTAGGGTTAAGGAGGCCTTTTGGAATGGATCTATTTGTCTGGTTTGGGATAATGTCATTTAGATGGCACAGGGGAGAGGGTGCTGGTCTGGGAAACAGAATGACCTGAGTTCATATCCAGCCTCAGAGATTTATGAGCTAGGTGACCTTGGACAAGTCACTTAGCTTCAGTTTCCTCAACTGCAAAGAGGAAAATAATACCATCTGCTCTGAGAGGGGTTGTGAGGATCAAAGGAGATAATGTTTGTAAAGTGCATCCCCCAGTGCCTACACATAGTAGGCACAATGGGAGTATTAGCTATCATTAGAAGTCATTGAGTCAAATTGAGGCACCTGAAATGGAGATTCCTCTTCTCCCAGAAATGAGGAGGAGCATGGGTGTAGCAGAGCTTCATTCTCTGCCTTACAGAATGCAGAGTAAATCCAAGTGGGTCTGGGAAGTGGGGGAGGGCAAGATTTTCTCCCCGTATGTCCTCCCGTACTCAGAAATACACACTTAGGACACAAAATAACACTGAAGCCTGTTAAGAACATTCATAGATACAGCTCTGGAAGGGACCAAGAAGACATCTAGTCCAACACATGTGTTTGACACAAGAGGAAACTGAAACCCACCATGCATCATTTGATTTTCCTTGGCTGCATATATGTGTTCCAAATCAAGGATGTGAGGTGGGGGTGCAGGAACAAGGGAGGGCATCCTGGGAAAGTGGCTGTTGGATTTGGTTTTGTTTTTGACAGGAGAAGAACATCAGAAAATTAGAAAAAAAAGACATTGAATTCCAAAGAGTTGGTGACTTAGCCAAGATAAGGCTAGGATATAGTAAGTGGCAGGTGGGGAACTTCCCATGGTTACTGATAGCCTGTGTGGAATTGTGGCAAAAGCACTGACTCTGTTGTCAGGGAGGGGGGTTCAAACCCACCTATGATGTTTAATACCTTGCCTGGGTCTCTATACCTCTCTGGGCCTCAGTTTTCTCACCTGTAAATTATGAGTATTGGATTACATGACCTCTAGGTTTCTTTCCAACTCTACAATTTTATAATAAGAAGGAGCAGGAGGGAGGTAAGGGAGGGAATGATGCTGCTTAGGCCAATCTCACCCAAAGAGGGAAAGAGAAGGAAATTAGATTTACTGGGATCATTATCTCAGGAGGCCCAGGCCAGAGAGTGATATGGAGACTGGATGGAGATAGCTGCATGATCCAAGATTTGGCATCCTTCTGTCCAGCCCAGGTCCTATCCTACCCAGAAGGGAAACAGGGGCAAGATGGGCCAGTGGCTTAAAAGCCCTACCCAGGTCTCTGTTGTGTCCAAACAAGGATTGCTAATCATCTCCTACCCTGCTCCCTTCCTTTTGGAAATAAAATGAATGTCAGAACAAATCACTCTGTGAGCCTAATGGAGACTGTGAGAATATTCTCCAAAGCTATGTGTGCACATGAGAACCAGTCTTTGCCAAAAGAGGCCCAGTTTAAGGACCGCATAGAAAGGTCACAGATGGAGGCAACCTAGGAACTACCAGGGATGAACTGAGGCTGGAAGTGTGTCTATGAGAAGCCCTTAGACTGAACCAGCCAAAGATCAGGACCAAGTCCAGAAGTACCTTGAATTGGAAGGGGTGATGCTTCCCCCAGAAGTCAGAGCCCAAAGAACGAGGGCAAGTCCACCCATGGAGGAACTAGGAGGCTCTCCAGAGCCTATGGCTGGGTTAGAACAGGAATCTCTGAGGTGGAAGAAGTTTGGAAACAAATGCTAAATGCCCTCAAAGCTTGGAGACCCTGTGAGCACAAACGCAGCCCCAAGTTTGTCTGTTGGGAAGAATAGTTCCCTTCAGAATAGGACCCCAGGGCCTGATGCACTGACCTTGACTACTTTGGCTTCATAGACAAGGCTCATGAGGCTTAGAGGCTCGTTTATAGCACTCCCAGCCCTCTTCCCAAAGGTGCAGTAAAGAAAGGCTTGGTAACCTTCAAGTGCCACAGAAATGGGGGCTGTTATAATCCTGGCTGTCTGATTTCCCTTTGCCACAGGGAATTCAAACAATGAGCCTTCCTCCATGGTCCTTTTCAAACTCTGATGCAACACTTGGACCAGTTCACCTGACTTTCCCCCCCTCTTTGGATCCCCAGACCAGGCCATCTTTTTCCTATTATACATTTCCCTGATGGCAGTTTTCCTTCTGTTCTTTGGACTTGCTCATTGGTTCTAGGATACATGGGGCTCACACCCCCATGAGCCTCTCTAGCACCCTCAGTGTGGACTTTGACTATGTTCTATGTCTCACAGGCAAGCTGAAACACCAATGGAATATTGTTATTAAAATATAGACCTTGATTTTAGGGGATCATTAGAGGAGTTTGTCAATTTCTTGAACTTCCAACCGGCTGTCCTCCTCTGCTGAATTTTTAGCCCAATTCACTTCCTAACTTTACTGACCATTCCTAGTAGATATATGATGTTGAGTGCACTCTTTAGTTCCTCCATCCCACTGCAAGTCATAATGGGGGCAATAGATGTTCATTATCCACTTGATCTTTTCCGGGGGGATGATCAGGTCAAACCCTTTTGAGAACTTATGAATTGGGGAGATGCAAAGAATCACTTCTAATCATCCCAGCCTCAAGGAACTTACAGTGGAATAGAAAAGTTATGATAAAAGTAAGAAGAATAAAGGTAGACTATTATAGTGTCTCCTGATGGAAAAAAAGGGAAAAAGTGTGGATAACTTTAAACAGTGAAAGAGATTCCTTTGAACTGGAGCAAAGGGGACAGAATAAGTGAGGATTTTAGCAGTGTTAGGGACAGCAAGGAATGTTTCTGTTTTCTCCTTATCTCATCGGTGCCTGGTATACAGTAGGTATTCAATTAATGTTTGTTGAATTCATCTGAACAAGAGAGGATCCTAAGAAGGAGGGATGAGGAGACAGTGTGCTCCAGACAGCAGGTACACCCTGGGTAGGTGGATAGAGGCAGGAGATGATAGGATGAGAAAGAGAAGTAGGGCTTCCCAAGATTTTTCTGCTCTATAAAACATTTACTCTCATACAATTTTGACTCTACTGCCACTTATAGTCTCAGAGCTGCTTAGAGCACTGAGAAGTTGAGTGATCTTCCCAAGATCACACACATCGTCTGGTTTCCAGGGCAGCTCTCTGTTCACTACAACACCATTGCCTCCTTAAAGCACTAGCAGAATGTTTAAAATCCAAAGAAAGTGTAGCCCAAAGAGCTGGGGATTTGAGGCAGCTCGTCAGCACAGTGGATAGAGCATTGAACCAGGAGCTGGAAAGACCAGAGTCCAAATCCAACCTCATGCTGTGTGAGCCTGGGCAAGTCACTCAACCTCCGCCTGCCTCAGTTTGATAAACTGTAGAATGGAAATGATAATAGGACCTACCTCCTAGGTTGTTGTGAGGCTCAAATGAGATGTTTTCTAATGTCTTTATAAACCTGAAATCTCTATCTAAATTCTAGCTATAATTATTATGGGTATCCATAGACAGATGATAAGTAGCTGCTGAAAACATCATGCTATCCCTGGGAGGCCATGGGGTCCAAGGGGAAGATGATTGACTCTGCAGTCAGAAGAAGGAAAATCATATCCCTTCTTTGATACTGAATGGCTGTGTGAACCTGGACAAGTCACTTCCTCACTGCGGGCTTCCCTTTCTTTATCTTTAAAAGGAGGAGGTCAGGATGGTCCCCCTAGCTCTAACCTTGTGATCACAGATCCTGGATCAGCCAACAATTCTCGCTGTCTGATTTTGATTGGCCCTTCCCTGCTAGACAGTAGTCTTTTTCTTTTCTGCTTCTATTACATTTCTTTTCCTTCCTTCTTCCTTTCATTCATTCTTTCTTCATTCTTCCAATCTCACCAGTGTGGAAATGCAGGAGCCACTCATTGGGCCAGTTCCACACTGATTTACTGCAGAGGGAGTTCTTTCTCACATTGGCCACATTTTCCATCCCTGGGAAGTTTCCCCCTGAACAGCTCACTATACCAGCGCCAGACTGATATTGACTTGAACTCTCCTGTAGCTCAGAACTCCAGAACTCAAGGGATCCACCTCAGCCTCCATCTCAAGCAGCAGCAATTATAGGGCATGCTATCTGCCTAGTCATGTTATTTGTCCACAATTTTATCTCCTTAATACTTCCAAACATTCTTCCCTTCCAATGTGGCAGTTCCAAACCTTGACCTATCTCCTTACAGCTCTCTTTGCCATGACCTCCTGCCCCCTGGGGTCTCAGCAGAGCATTGGACCCACTACTCTACTAGGAAAATCAGGACTGCCCTCCCAGAGCTCCCTCATCTCCTGGACATCATATCCCTCAGACTCATTCTCTTCTCCTATTCTTGTTTCTGGGGAAGACATGGCTCTTTGTCATACCCAAGACAGACCCTTACTGGTGCCCACAATCTCCTCCTCTCTGATCTCCTCAGGAGCTGGTTCTGGAAACCAGGAGATGACCCTTCCCCTCCAAATCATCAGCCTCCTCTAGCCATCAGCTCCTTCAATGTCCTCCATCCTCAGAATCTCTCTTGGCCTCCTCAAGTCACCCTCCTCTGTCTTTCTTCCCTTTTACTGTCAGAGGCCTGAGAAAAGTTGTCCATACTTATATGCCAGCAGGAAGATCCCAGAGAGAATTCAGAGATGAGGATTGGCACTGTCTATGGGACCACCCCCTTCCACTACCTTTGCTAATCTTTTCTTGTTTTCTTTTCTTCATTTTTGTTTTCTTTTTTCAACCAGGAAGAATTTCTTTCCTGTTCTTTCAACAGGCTTGGAAAAGACAAGGAAAAAGAAACTCCCTGTACTAAATAGTATAACATAGTTAGATAAAATCAATTCCCACACTGACCATGTGCAAACAAGTGGGATCCATTTGTTTTTTTCTTTCTTATGCTGAGGATGTTAATGAATGTGTACCACTCATTAGTACTTCTTGTAGTCCCCGTGCACACTGTGTTAATACAGAGGGAAGTTACCACTGCACCTGTAAGCCTGGACATGCACTTCCTTCTGGGAAGAAGACATTTCCAATTCCCACTATGAATAACTGTCAAGGTATAAACCTGTCCTGTATTCTGTGTCTAACCTGGGAATCACTGAAGGGCTCTTTGTACTGCATCACCTCTGACCTGTGCCCTTTGCCTCCTCATGTGGGTTCCCTCTGACCTTCTCTGGGTCCCTACCTGAATAGACCTCTCTCTGTTCAGTGCCCTTAGCTCCTCACTATAGGGCCACCTCTAAGTCCTGAGAACTCTACTCTACTCTCTCTTCTGTCCATCCCATTTTAGGTCCCCTCAGGAAGCCTCACCCAAGTGCTGTGGTCAGACCTTGGCTCAGGGCTAGGATGTACAAATCTTTCCAAGCTATAATCTGGAAGGAAGACTTGAGGCCACAGGAGTCTGACCTACCTGGCAACACTGGAGACTGAGGGAGGAGGGATGTTTTGGAGGGGACTAGACAGTGATTTTTTCTTTTATTTTTATATTTACTTATTTATTTAATTTTTTACATTCATTTTCACAAAATTTTGGGTTCCAAATTTTCTCCCCTTTTATCCCCTCCCCCCACCCCCAATACCCCAAGCAATCTAATTTTCCCTATCTCCAATCCACCCTCTCTTCTGTCATCCCTCCCTTCTCTTGTCTCCATCTTCTCTTTTCTCCTGTAGGGCCAGATGACTTTCTATTCCTCATTAACTGTATGTCTTCTTTCCTAGTAGCAACAGCAATACTAAACAGTTGTTCCTAAAACTTTGAGTTCCAAATTCTCCCCATCCCTCCCTCCCCACCCATTCCCTTTGGGACGGCAGGCAATTCAATATAGGCCATATCTGTGTAGTTTTGCAAATGATTTCCCTGATAGTCGTGTTGTGTAAGACTAACTGAATTACCCTCCAACCTAACCTGCCCCTCATTGTTTCTCTTCTGTCTTTTGATCCTGTCCCTCCCTGAGTGTTGACTTCAAATTGCTCCCTCCTCCCTTTGCCTTCCCTTCCATCTTCCCCCCACCTTGCTTATCTCCTTCTCCCCCACTTTCCTATACTGTAAGATAGGTTTTCATACCAAGATGAGTGTGCATTTTATTCCTTCCTTTAGTCAAATGTGATGAGGGTAAACTTCTTGGTTTTTTTTTTTCTCTCAGCTCTCCTCTTTATCCCTCCACTAAAAAAGTCTCCTACTTGCCTCTTAAATGACATATAATTACCCCATTCCATTTCACCCTCTTTCCTCCCACTACATTTCTCTCTCACCATTTACCTTAATTTATTTTAAGATATGGTCCCATCCTATTCAATTCACTCTGTGCTTACTGTCTCTGTATGTGTGTGCATGTGTGTATGTGTGTGTGCATGCATGCATGTACATGTGTGTGTATGGACCCACCAACTACCCAGATACTGAAAAGTTTTAAGAGTTACAAATATGGTCTTTCCATGTAGGAATGTAAACAGTTCACTTCTGGTAAGTCCCTTAAGACTTCTCTTTGCTGTTTACTTTTTCATGCTTCTTCTCATTCTTGTGTTTGGAAGTCAAATTTTCTTTTCAGCTCTGGTCTTTTCATCAAGAATGCTTGAAAGTCCTCTGTTTCATTGAAAGACCATATTTTCCCCTGAAGTATTATACTCAGTTTAGCTGGGTAGGTGATTCTTGGTTTGAGTCCTAGTTCCTTTGACTTCTGGAATATCCTATTCCACGCCCTTCGATCCCTTAATGTAGAAGCTGCTAGATCTTGAGTTATCCTGATTGTATTTCCACAGTACTGGAATTGTATCTTTCTATCTGCTTGCAAGATTTTCTCCTTGAGCTGGGAGTTCTGGAATTTGGCCACAATGTTCCTAGGAGTTTCTCTTTTTGGATCTCTTTCAGGTGGTGATTGATGGATTTTTTCAATACTTATTTTGCCCTCTGGTTCCAGAATGACAGGGCAGTTTTCCTTGATAATTTCATGGAAGATGATGTCTAGGCTCTTGTTTTGATCATGACTTTCAGGTAGTCCCATAATTTTTAAATTGTGTCTCCTGGATCTATTTTCCAGGTCAGTTGTTTTTCCCATGAGATATTTCATATTCCCTTCCATTTTTTCATTCTTTTGGTTTTGTTTGGTGATTTCTTGGTTTCTCGTAAAGTCATTAGACTCCATCTGTTCCATTCTAATTTTGAGAGAACTGTTCTCTTCAGTGAGCTTTTGAACCTCTTTTTCCATTTGGCTAATTTTGCTTTTGAAAGCATTCTTCTCCTCATTGGCTTTTTGAACCTCTTTTGCCAATTGAGTGAGCCTTGTCTTCAAGGTGTTATTTTCTTCAGCATTTTTTTGGGTCTCCTTAACCAAGGTATTGACCCGTTTTTCATACTTTTCTTGCATCTCTCTCATTTCTCTTTCCAGTTTTTCCTCCACCTGTCTAACTTGCTTTTCAAAATCCTTTTTGAGCTCTTCCAAGGTCTGAGCCCACCTGACATCCCCCTGGGATGTCTGGAGTACCGAGGCCCCGCCCTCCACATCTTTCCCTGATGGCAAGAATATGTCCTCGTCATCAGATCTGAATGTCGGGATCATTTGCATCTGTTTGAAAAAACTCTCTATAGTCTGATTTTTCTTCCCTTTTCTGGGCATTTTCCCAGCCAGTTACTTGACTTCTGAGATTCCTGTCCACCCCCGCTTAGATCCGCCCAGCTAGTGCTTGGGGTCTGAGATTCAAAGCGGCTGCTAATCAATGTGACCTTTAGTTCTGGTACTGGGGTGGGGGTAGGGCTGCCTCCCAGGCTCAGCTCCCTCAGGGGCTTTATGCAGAGACCTTCAGTAATGGAGTGGGTGGGGGGGCGGGGGCCGCCTCCCAGGCTCAATTCCCTCAGGGGCTTTATGCAGAGACCTTCAGTAATGGAGCGGGGTGGGGCAGGGCCATCTCCCAGGCTCAGCTCCCTCAGGGGGTTTTTGCAGAGATTTTCAGTAATGAAGATCCTTCCTGCTGCTGGGGGGAGTCCTGGGCCACCGCAGCTGCTGCCTCCGCTGCCGCCCCTGCCTCTGCCTCCGCTGCTTCCTCCCGAGGGGGCCCGAGTCACGGAGACACTCTGTTCCCCTCCTCCAGCCCAGCTGTCTCTCTCACTGACCTGTAGCTTCTGTGGGCGGAGGAACTTCCTGCCTGTCGGAGCTTCCGTCCCTGAAGCCTGCTCGGGTCAGCTTCTCTGGGGCCACGGCCAGGGCAGCGCTGGGGTGGGGTCCACTTTCTGGGGTGCGATGGACCTTGGGGACGGTTCTCCAGGGCTCTCTGGAACGGAAATCTCTTCCACTCTGTTTCTGCACAGTTTATAGTGATCCAGAACTTATGGGGATCTCTTTTTACATTAATTCTATGGGCTGTGGGTTCAGGAGCTCGTAAACATGTGTCTTTGTACTCTGCCATCTTGACTCCACCCCCTAGACAGTGATTTTTTTCCCAGTGCCCCCTAAGTGGACTCTCAGAGAGGAGTCTGTGGCACTGAGAGGCTGGGGATCTTGGAGACTCATGGAGCCAGTGTGTATCTGAGGGGAAACTTGAATCTAGGTTTCCTTAACTTTGAACCTAGCTCTCTCTCCACTAGGCAACGTTCCCTCTCTTATCCAAAAGCCTTTACTTGTCCTTGGCCCAATTACTTGAGCCATTTCATTTCTCTGCTTGTGTCCTTTCTTTCTCTCCCAACTCAGATCTGCCCCATCCTGGGTAGGACTCCCTCTGGACTCAGCCTCACAGAGACCAACAGGGGCCTCTAGCCCTGGTAGGAGTGATCATCAGAATTAAAGGCACAAATTTCACAGCATTTCACACTTTCAAAGCCATCCCTTCTCTCTGATTTTACCTCCCATTAACACTACATGGATCTGCCTGGATGAGCTTGTTTGCTTGTTGTCTGTGATCTTCCAGTGTAGAGACTGAGTTCTTTTTCTCTTTGTACCACCAGTGTGCCTATCAGGGGGCCTGGCACATAGGAAGTGCTCCATAAATGCTGATGGACTGACTGATTAAGGGTGCTACTAGTGGTCCTTTTGATCCTCTGATGAGGAAAGTGAGGTTCAAGGAAGTGCAGAAGCCTGCCTCTGTGGGCTCCTCCCTCACTGTGTGCCCCATACCTAGCCAGGCCCAAGCTTCCTCCTCCAGCAGCTGTGGAGCAGAATAGTCCCCCTGTTTCTTGTTTCCTTCTGCCATATTTCTCTTTCCTACCAATGCAGATGTATAGGGATGGAAGAGGAAATGAGTACAGGTTTTGTAAAGGTTTTGTGCAGGCCTTTCCCCTGACAACAATCTTTGGAGGAGACACCAGAGAAACTAGAACCTTAAGCTTGGATGAATGCCCATGGCCTGGCCAAAATCTCCTCCAGTTCCTGTCCTTATATAATTCAAGAACCTAATAACCTTATATTATTGATGAATCCTTCGGGAGACCAGCTTGAGGTCCCAGTGTTTCATTGAGACTTGGCAGAAGCCTCTGGGCCACGTTTTGATAGAACATCTCAGGAGAGAGATGCTCACAGGTCCTACTCCTCTAAGGAGGTAGGGCTGAGAAGGTCACTGGAGGGCCCTGCTCTTCTTCTTCCTTGCATGGCCTCCCTGCCTCTCACACAGAGCCAAAAGCTAGCTGTATTGAAAGACAGACCTACATTCTCTCTGCTAGATCAGGAGACTCTGGGATTTCCTTGTTTGTCTAGATAATAAGAACCTACGTAAGGCAAAGAGGGTGGTGCCTCCTAATGGGGTGAACGGTCAGTCACGAGGTAGGGCAAAATCTTCTATTTTATATATGAGAGGGAAGAGAACTCTGGCATCTTCAGCCCCAAGTTCCATGACCACCAGCTAACTTAGGCAACTTAACCTCTCTAGGCTTCAGTTCCCTCATTTGTGTTCTGGATCAGATGACTTTTAAGGTCCCTACCAACTCTTTTTGTTCAGTCAAGTCTGACTCTCTGTGACCCATTTGAGGTTTTCTTGGCAGAGATACTGGAGCAGTTTAGCCTTTCCTTCTTTGCCCCATTTGAGAAATGAAAGACTGAGGCAAACAGGGTTAAGTGACTCCCCAGAGTCACAGAGCTAGTAAGTGTCTGAGGAAGAAAAGGGCTGACTTCAGGATGGGCACTGTATCCACTGACCCACTGAGCTGCCCAGCTCTGGGTCAACTTCACTCAAGAGAGGAACAGAAGGAAATGAGGGTCCGTGAGATCATTCCTCCAAGGGGCCCAGGATGAGAAGGGAAATCAATTCTCAACCGAAAGTTCTGGAGGCTCCAGATGATTGGGTGTCTCTATCCACCCAGTTCCACCATCTTCAGGAGCTGGACAGTGGTAATAGATGTCCGAGTAGCTGGACTCCCCTCCAGCCTTTCTGTTGGGTCCAAACTTGTGTTTTTTCTCATCCTCTTTCTCTTTCTATTACAGACATAAATGAATGTCAGCGCAGCCCCTCCATCTGTGAACCCTATGGGCTCTGTGCAAATACGCTTGGAAGCTTTATGTGCATATGCAAACCAGGTTTTATACCAAGCAAAAACAACCCGAATCATGTCTGCATAGGTAAGACCTTGTGGGAGACAGCCCATGAAGTCCCAGAGGAAGGACTAAGGCCCTCTCGATGATCCAGTCAATGATCAGGGTCAAGACAGGGAGCAGCTTCTATGGGGAAGGGATGTTGCTTTTCCTAGGCATCAGAGGCAAGAGAACTGGTACAGAGAAACCCAGGGGGATTTGAGCTGTTGTCCAGAGCCTAGGACAGGGAGTCAGCTACCAAGAGTTGAGCCAGGAATCTCTGATCTGGGAGAGGAAGTTTAGTACTTTCTGTAGGAAACAGAATGTGAGCAAGGGCAGCTGGACACCCTGGATCCTGTGGGTGCAGAGGCAGAAACACTAGCCTTGGGACAGGACTTTTTGTGTGAATCCCTGGCACTCCCTGCTATAGAACCATAGATAAGTCCCTTACCAGGTCAGAGTCTAAGGTTGCTCATTTACAGAACACCCATCGCTGCACAGGGATGGGGAGGGAAGGGAAAAGGATTAGCATTGATACAGCATGATGCCAAGTGCTTTATTTTTTTAAAATTTATTTATTTTAATTTTTAACATTCATTTTCACAAAATTTTGGCTTCCAAATTTTCTCCCCATTTCTCTCCTTCCTCCACCTCAAAATGCTGAGCATTCTAATTCCCCCTGTCACCAATCTGTCCTCTCTTCTAACATCCCTCCCTTCCCTTGTCCCCATCTTTTCTTTTGTCCTGTAGGACCAGATAACTTTCTATACTGCTTTTCCTGTATTTCTTGTTTCCTAGTAGTAAGAACTATATTTGACAGTTGTTCTTAAAACTGTGACTTCAAACTTCTCTTTATCCCTCTCTCCCCACCCATTGCCTTGGGAAGCAAGCAATTCAATATAGGCCATATCTGTGTAGTTTTGTAAATGACTTCCATAATAGTCATGTTGTGTAAGACTATATTTCCCTCCATCCTATTCTGCCCCCCATTGCTTCTGTTCTCTCTTTGGATCCTGTCCCTCCCCAAAAGTGTTGACTTCAAATTGCTCCCTCTGCCCACTGCTCTCCCTTCCATCATCCCCCCTCCCTGCTTATCTTCTTCTCCCCCATTTTCCTGTATTGTAATGTAGGTTTTCATACCAAAATGAGTGTGTTTTTTACTCCTTCCTTTAGTCGAATTTGATGAGAGTAAGCCTCATGTTTTTCTCTCACCTCCCCTCTTTTTCCCTCCACTGAAAAAACTTTCCTTGCTTCTTTTATGAGAGATAATTTGCCCCCTTCCATTTCTCCCGTTCTCCTCCCAATATATTTCTCTTTTACCACTTAATTTCATTTTTTAAAGATATGGTCCCATCCTACTCAATTCAGTCTGTGCTCTCTGTTTCTGTCTCTGTCTCTCTCTCTCTCTCTCTCTCTCTCTCTCTCTCTCTCTCTCTCTCTCTCTGTGTGTGTGTGTGTGTGTTTGTGTGTAATCCCACCAACTACCGAGATACTGAAAAGTTTCAAGTGTTACAAATATTGTCTTTCCACGTAGGAATGTAAACAGTTCAACTTTCGTAAGTCCCTTATGACTTCTCTTTGCTGTTTACTTTTTCATGCTTCTTCTCATTCTTGTGTTTGAAAGTCAAATTTTCTTTTCAGCTCTGGTCTTTTCAACAAGAATGCTTGAAAGTCCTCTGTTTCATTGAAAGACCATATTTTCCCCTGAAGTATTATGCTCAGTTTTGCTGGGTAGGTGATTCTTGGTTTGAGTCCTAGTTCCTTTGACTTCTGGAATACCCTATTCCACGCCCTTCGATCCCTTAATGTAGAAGCTGCTAGATCTTGTGTTATCCAGATTGTATTTGCACAATACTGGAATTGTTTCTTTCTAGCTGCTTGCAATATTTTCTCCTTGACTTGCGAATTCTGGAATTTGGACACAATGTTCCTAGGAGTTTCTCTTTTTGGATTTCTTTCAGGCAGTGATTGGTGGATTCTTTCAATATCTATTTTGCCCCCTGGTTCTAGAATATCAGGGCAATTTCCCTTGATAATTTCATGAAAGATGATGCCTAGACTCTTTTTTTGATCACGGCTTTCAGGTAGTCCCATAATTTTTAAATTGTGTCTCCTGGATCTATTTTTCAGGTCAGTTTTTTTTTTTGTTTATTTATTTATTTAACTTTTTACATTCATTTTCACAAAATATTGGGTTCCAAATTTTCTCCCCATTTATCCCCTCCCCCCACCCCAATACCCCAAGCAATCTAATTTTCCCTATCTCCAATCCACCCTCTCTTCTGTCATCCCTCCCTTCTCTTGTCTCCATCTTCTCTTTTCTCCTGTAGGGCCAGATGACTTTCTATTCCTCATTAACTGTATGTCTTCTTTCCTAGTAGCAACAGCAATACTAAACAGTTGTTCCTAAAACTTTGAGTTCCAAATTCTCCCCATCCCTCCCTCCCCACCCATTCCCTTTGGGACGGCAGGCAATTCAATATAGGCCATATCTGTGTAGTTTTGCAAATGATTTCCCTGATAGTCGTGTTGTGTAAGACTAACTGAATTACCCTCCATCCTAACCTGCCCCTCATTGTTTCTCTTCTGTCTTTTGATCCTGTCCCTCCCTGAGTGTTGACTTCAAATTGCTCCCTCCTCCCTTTGCCCTCCCTTCCATCATCCCCCCCCTTGCTTATCTCCTTCTCCCCCACTTTCCTATACTGTAAGATAGGTTTTTATACCAAAATGAGTGTGCATTTCATTCCTTCCTTTAGTCAAATGTGATGAGGGCAAACTAATTGTTTTTTTTTCAGCTCTCCTCTTTTTCCCTCCACTAAAAAGTCTCCTACTTGCTTCTTAAATGACATATAATTACCCCATTCCATTTCACCCTCTGTCCTCCCACCATATTTCTCTCTCATCATTTACCTTAATTTATTTTAAGATATGGTCCCATCCTATTCAATTCACTCTGTGCTCTCTGTCTCTGTACGTGTGTGCATGTGTGTATGTGTGTGTGGTCCCACCAACTATCCAGATACTGAAAAATGTTAAGAGTTACATATATGGTCTTTCCATGTAGGAATGTAAACAGTTCACTTCTGGTAAGTCCCTTAAGACTTCTCTTTGCTCTTTACTTTTTCATGCTTCTTCTCATTCTTGTGTTTGGAAGTCAAATTTTCTTTTCAGCTCTGGTCTTTTCATCAAGAATGCTTGAAAGTCCTCTGTTTCATTGAAAGACCATATTTTCCCCTGAAGTATTATACTCAGTTTTGCTGGGTAGGTGATTCTTGGTTTGAGTCCTAGTTCCTTTGACTTCTGGAATATCCTATTCCACGCCCTTCGATCCCTTAATGTAGAAGCTGCTAGATCTTGGGTTATCCTGATTGTATTTCCACAGTACTGGAATTGTATCTTTCTATCTGCTTGCAAGATTTTCTCCTTGAGCTGGGAGTTCTGGAATTTGGCCACAATGTTCCTAGGAGTTTCTCTTTTGGGATCTCTTTCAGGTGGTGATCGATGGATTCTTTCTATACTTATTTTGCCTTCTGGTTCCAGAATGTCAGGGCAGTTTTCCTTGATAATTTCATGGAAGATGATGTCTAGGCTCTTGTTTTGATCATGACTTTCAGGTAGTCCCATAATTTTTAAATTGTGTCTCCTGGATCTATTTTCCAGGTCAGTTGTTTTTCCCATGAGATATTTCATATTCCCTTCCATTTTTTCATTCTTTTGGTTTTGTTTGGTGATTTCTTGGTTTCTCGTAAAGTCATTAGACTCCATCTGTTCCATTCTAATTTTGAGAGAACTATTCTCTTCAGTGAGCTTTTGAACCTCTTTTTCCATTTGGCTAATTTTGCTTTTGAAAGCATTCTTCTCCTCATTGGCTTTTTGAACCTCTTTTGCCAATTGAGTGAGCCTTGTCTTCAAGGTGTTATTTTCTTCAGCATTTTTTTGGGTCTCCTTAACCAAGGTATTGACCCGTTTTTCATACTTTTCTTGCATCTCTGTCATTTCTCTTCCCAGTTTTTCCTCCACCTGTCTAACTTGCTTTTCAAAATCCTTTTTGAGCTCTTCGAAGGCCTGAGCCCACCTGACATCCCCCTGGGGTGTCTGGGGTACTGAGGCCCCGCCCTCCACATCTTTCCCTGATGGCGAGAATATGTCCTCGTCATCAGATCCGAATGTCGGGATCATTTGCATTTGTTGGAAAAAACTCTCTATGGTCTGATTTTTCTTCCCTTTTATAGGCATTTTCCTAGCCAGTTCCTTGACTTCTGAGATTCCTGTCCACCCCCACCTAGATCTGCCCAGCTAGTGCTTGGGGTCTGAGGTTCAAATGGGCTTTCCACAACAAGCTTTAGTTCTGGTGTTGGGGTGGGGGTAAGGCTGCCTCCCAGGCTCGGCCTCCTCAGGGGCTTTATGCAGAGACTTTCAGGAACGGAGTGGGTCGGGGTCGTGGGGGCCACCTCCCAGGCTCAGCTCCCTCAGGGGCTTTATGCAGAGGCCTTCAGCAGTGGAGCAGGGTGGGGCAGGGCCATCTCCCAGGCTCAGCTCCTTCAGGTTGTTTATGCAGAGATTTTCAGTAATGAAGATCCTGCCTGCTGCTGTGGGAGTCCGGGCCGTGGCCGCAGCCACTGCTGCCTCCGCTGCCACCCACACCTCTACCTCCGCCGCTTCCTGCCCCCATCTCTGCCGCTGCCGCTTCCTCCCGAGGGGCCCCCAGTCATGGAGACACTCCGTTCCCCTCCTCCAGTTCAGCTGTCTCTCTCACTGACCTGTAGCTTCTGTGGGTGGAGGAACTTCCCGGCTGTTGGAGCTTCCGTCCCTGAAGCCTGCTTGGGTCAGCTTCTCTGGGTCGCGGCCAGGGCAGTGTTGGGGTGGGTTCCACTTTCTGGGGTGGGACGGACCCTGGGGATGGGTCTCCAGGGCTCTCTGGCACGGAAATCTCTTCCACTCTGCTTCTGCACACCTTTCATTGGTCCAGAAGTTGTGGGGGCCTCTTTTTACATCAATTCTATGGGCTGTCGTTTTGGAGCTCGTAAACCTGTGTCCTTCTACTCCGCCATCTTGTCTCTGCCTCTCCAGTTGTTTTTCCAATGAGATATTTCACATTCTCTTCCATTTTTTCATTCTTTTGGTTTTGTTTGGTGATTTCTTGGTTTCTCATAAAGTCATTAGCCTCCATCTCTTCCATTCTAATTTTGAAAGAACTATTTTCTTCAGTGAGCTTTTGGACCTCCTTTTCCAATTGGTTAATTCTGCTTTTTAAAGCATTCTTCTCCTCACTGGCTTTTTTACTTCCTTTCACTAATTGAAAATGCATCTAGCTTATCCCCATTGCATATAATGCTTGCTCAATGTTTTAGGTATATACTGCTTAATATTTTATGGAAAGTTCCCTTTATTCCTATGTTCTCCAGTGCTTTTATTTTTATTTTTTTCAGAGGAAACGAATGGCTTTATTTTCTCAGACAAATTTAAGAATTTTTTTAAAGTATAGGAGAGGGATGAGTTGGTGGGATGGGGATATGAAAGGCATTACAGGCAGAAAGTACAACTGGAGAGAGCTTGAAGGTGCTAATAGTGAACAGATGAAAGGGACTTTGACTAGGTAGAGTTGAACCAAATGGACCTAGTGAAGTACTTTGAAGTTAAATAAACTTTAAAGTTTATAACACACCAGTTGCTTGAATTTCAATGATATTATCTGTCTTCTTCTCTTGGTTTTTCTCAGGAGACAGCTCTATACAAACAGCAGGATTCTCTTCTTCAAGAGTCAGAATATCTTTGCTTTGCATTCTGGATTCTTCTTTTTGGCTATCATCCATAATAACTTGAGGTACTGACAGGACGGTCATATGTTTGTTTCTCAGAATGATAAAGTTATTCAAAAGATCCAAATCATCTTCATATTTTCTACCAGGTTCAAAAGATGCATTACAACTTCCTGATGAAGTGTATGATTCAATAGTTAATGCTGTAGAGTCGAGTGATTCATAAGTATCTTTCTTTTCTCCCTCTTTGGCTATTATAGAAATTAGTTCTGGTTTATTCTTTGTTCTTTCTTCTCCTGTTGGTTTTTCAACAGGAAAACAGGTATGTGGTACACTTTCTGAAGGATTCTTTTGAACAAGTGAGAAATTATTGTTTGTAGGTCTCTCAGGAGCCATACAAGGAGGGAAGGTGTTGAGTTTAACAACGGTATTACTTTTTTGTTCAAAATACCGCTCTAGCTGAAGTGGTTTTGCAGGGAATATCTCTATTTCAGTTGGAAGCAGGTTGTGCAAACACAAATCTGGAGTCAGATGTTCCAAGGTATCTGTCATTGTCATGCTCAGTCCCTCTTGTTTCCACCACCCTTCTTTTAATGAGTCAAGCATAAGGATTTCTACTTCAACAGAAAACATTCTTCTCAAATCTGTAACTGAATAGTGAATTACAGGCTCTTCGGTTTGTGGTACTTGTTCACTGTTTTCTAGTTCACATTGGTCTTGGTTGGTATAAATCCTCTCTGTGGGGTAGTATCCTGTCACAGTTTCATTCTCATATTTGTTAGGGAGGACTCTTTCAAAGAGCTTTTCATTCTCAACCATATAACTGATTATTTCTGGAGTTAATTTCAGGGACTTCTTAAGTTCTGATGATGTTTGTATAACTGTTCTTTCTTGGAGGTTGGCAGGTTTCGATAATTCACAAATAACTGGCAAAATCAAGTCTTTTTCATCTTTGAACAGGTCCTTAATTATGTGAAATTCTTCTTTCTCATGGACTTCCAAACTGCTTTGAAATGAGGAATATTCCCTGAAATGATCAGCAGCTTCTATGTGGATCTGTTGTTCTTTAAAATCTACGCAAGGATCTTTTAATGAAAACATTTTTAGTCTACTCAAGAGGGTATACACAGTAGGTAGTTGCTTTCTATATTCCACCAAACTATTTATAAAAATCATTTCATCCTCAATATATAAATCTTGATTGGGTGTTTGAAGTGCTGACCATACTTCAGAACAATTAACAGGGTGGAAGACTTCCTCATAGTCTTTCTGAGTAAACAAATAGCTCTTCTCCATGTCAGCTTGAGAGGACGGATTTGAACTTGGAACAATTTCTTCAAAGTCATCAAGATGAGACACAGTGCATGAAATGCTCATCCTGAGTAGCACTGTGCAAGTTAATTTATGCCTCTCATTCTTGGTTTCCCATACTGGTACAGGGCAATCATACCTGTTGAATTTTCAAGGACATCCTTCACAGAAAAAGCTGTCTTCCACTGATCCAACGCAGAGAAATTCTTCATTTGTAGAGTTGTGGGGACCTGTGGTCCAAGAGGCAGGACTTGAATCCGGGTCTCACTGGTTTTTCCGTCGGCTCTATGTCTGCTCTCCCACACTTGTCAGCAGGGAATCACGAGCTAGGCTCACAGAAGAAAAGAACGCGGCCTCCGGGGTCCGTCCTCGCTCCCACACTGCCTCTCCAGTGCTTTTAATAGGAATGGGTGTTGTATTTTGTTGAAGGCTTTTTCTGCATCTATTGAGATAATCATGTGGTTTTTGTTAGTTTTGTTGTTGATATGATCAATAATGCTAGTACTTTTCCTAATATTGAACCAGCCCTGCATTCCTGGTATGAAACCTACCTGATCATAATGTATTATTCTCTTGATAAGATGCTGTATTTGTTTTACTAAAATCTTGTTGAAAATTTTTGCATCTATATTCATTAGAGAAATTGGTCTATAATTTTCTTTCTCTGTTTTGTCTCTTCCTGGTTTGGGTATCAAAACCATATTTGCATCATAGAAAGAATTTGGAAGGACTCCTTCTTCCCCAATTTTCAAAAATAGTCTATATAGTATTGGAATTAACTGTTCTTTAAAGGTTTGATAGAATACATCTGGTCCTGGAGATTTTTTCCTAGGGAGTTCATTGATGGCTTGTTCAATTTCTTTTTCTGAAATAGGGTTGTTTAAGTATTCACCTTCCTCTTCTGTTAATCTGGGCAATTTGTATTTTTTAAAATATTCATCCATTTCATTTAGATTATCGAATTTGTGGGCATAAAGTTGGGCAAAGTAATTTCTAATTATTGTTTTAATTTCCTCCTCATTGGAGGTGAGTTCACCACTTTCATTTTTAATATTAGTAATATGATTTTCTTCTTTCTTTTTTTAATCAAATTGACCAAAGGTTTATCAATTTTATTAGTTTTTTTCATAAAACTAACTATTGGTTTTAATTATTAATTCAATAGTTTTCTTTATTTTCTTTTTTTCTTTTTTATTTATTTACTTATTTAACTTTTTACATTCATTTTCACAAAATTTTGGGTTTCAAATTTTCTCCCCCTTTATCCCCTCCCCCCACCCCAATACCCCAAGCAATCTAATTTTCCCTATCTCCAATCTGCCCTCTCTTCTGTCATCCCTCCCTTCTCTTGTCTCCATTTTCTCTTTTCTCCTGTAGGACCAGATGACTTTCTATTCCTCATTAACTGTATGTCTTCTTTCCTAGTAGCAACAACACTACTAAACAGTTGTTCCTAAAATTTTGAGTTCCAAATTCTCCCCATCCCTCCCTCCCCACCCATTCCCTTTGAGAAGGCAGGCAATTCAATATAGGCCATATCTTTGTAATTTTGCAAATGACTTCCCTGATAGTCGTGTTGTGTAAGACTAACCGAATTACCCTCCATCCTAACCTGCCCCTCATTGTTTCTCTTCTGTCTTTTGATCCTGTCCCTCCCCAAGAGTGTTGCCTTCAAATTGCTCCCTCCTCCCTTTGCCCTCCCTTCCATCATCCCCCCCCTTGCTTATCTCCCTCTCCCCCACTTTTCTATATTGTAAGATACGTTTTCATACCAAGATGAGTGTGCATTTTATTCCTTCCTTTAGTCAAATGTGATGAGGGTAAACTTCTTGTTTTTTTTTTCCCTCAGCTCTCCTCTTTTTCCCTCCACTAAAAAGTCTCCTACTTGCCTCTTAAATGACATATAATTACCCCATTCCATTTCACCCTCTTTCCTCCCACTAAATTTCTCTCTCACCATTTACCTTAATTTCTTTTAAGATTTGATCCCACCCTATTCAATTCACTCTGTGCTCTCTGTCTCTGTGTGTGCGTGCATGTGTGTTCATGCGTGTGTGTGGTCCCACCAGCTACGCAGATACTGAAACGTTTTAAGAGTTACAAATATTGTCTTTCCATGTAGGAATGTAAACAGCTAACTTCTGGTAAGTCCCTTAAGACTTCTCTTTGTTGAATAGTTTTCTTAATTTCAATTTTATTAATCTCTCCTTTGGTTTTCAGTATTTCTAATTTGGTATTTTCTTGGGGATTTTCAATTTGTTCTTTTTCTAGCTTTTTCAGATGCATACTCCAGTCATTGATCTCCTCTTTCTCTATTTTATTTATGTAGGCATTCAAAGATATAAAACTTCCCGTAAGAACTGCTTTTGCAGTATCCCATAAGATTTGGTAGGTTGTCTCATTATTGTCATTCTCTTGAATGAAGTTTTTGATTGTTTCTATGATTTCTTCTTTAACCCACTCCTTCTTTAGGATTAGATTATTTAGGTTCCAATTGATTTTTGCTTTATCTTTCCATGGCCTTTTATTACATATAATTTTTATTCCATTATGATCTGAGAAGGATGGATTGATTATCTCTGCCTTTCTGCACTGGGTTTTGAGATTTTTATGTCCTAGTACATGGTCAATTTTTGTAAATGTTCCATGTACTGCTGAGAAAAAGGTATATTTTCTATTCCCATTCAATTTTCTCCAAAGATCTATCATGTCTACCTTATCTAGAGTTTTATTTACCTCCTCAACCTCTTTCTTGTTTATTTTGAGGTTACAATTATCAAGTTCAGAAAGAGGGAGGTTGAGGTCCCCCACTAGTATAGTTTTGCTGTCTATTTCTTCCTTCAACTCCCCCAACCTCTCCTCTAAGAATCTGGATGCTATACCACTTGGAGCATACATGTTTAGTAATGATATTGCTTCATTGTCTATGGTGCCTTTTAGCAGGATATAGTTTCCATCCTTATCCCTTTTGATTAGATCTATTTCTGCTTTTGCTTTGTCTGAGGTTATGATTGCTACTCTTGCCTTTCTTACATCAGTTGAAGCACTATATATTCTGTTCCATCCTTTGTCCTTTATCCTGTGTGTATCCCCCCGTTTCAAATGTGTTTATTGTAAACAGCATATTGTTGGATTATGGCTTTTAATCCATTCTGCTATCCATCTCCGTTTTATGGGAGAATTCATTCCATTCACATTCACAGTTATGATTACAATCTGTGTATTTCCCTCCATCTTCTTTCCCACCATTTGTGCTTTTAGCTCTCCTGTCTCCCTTCCCCTCCTCAATAGTATTCATTTTTCACCACCTCCTCCTGCCACCCTCCCCTCCTTCTTTTAGTCCTCCTCCCTTTAACTCCCCTTCACTCTTATTGCTTCTTCCCTCCCTTTTGCCTCCTTCCCCTTTCTTCCCCCTTCCTCTCCTACTGCTTATAGAGCTAGATAGGATTATCTACTTAAGTTTATTTTTCCATCCTTTAAACAAATCCGATGAGAGTACCTCTCACACAATGCTCATCTCCCTCCCCTCTTTCCCTCTACTATGATTTTGTACTTCTTCTTGTGATGTAATTTCCCATTTTCTGCTTCCTCCTTTTCACACCTCCTATTACAATCCCTTCTCATACTTAAATCATATTTTTTATCATATCATTTACTTTATACTTATTCCCCCTATGCATATCCCTTTTATATTTCTTAATAGCATCACAATTCTCAAGATTAACAGGTATCATCTTCCCTTATAGGGAGGTAAACAATTTGCTCTAATTGAGTAACAAGTTATTCCCTCCCCCCACTGTTTACCTTTTTATGATTCTCTTGAGACCTGCATTTGAAGATCGAATTGTCTATTAAGTTCTGGCGTTTTGGTCAGGAAGCTCTGGAAATCCCTTACTTCGTTGAATGACTTTCTCCTTGCCTGAAATGTTATGCTGAACTTTGCTGGGTAGTTGATCCTTGGTTGTAGTCCCAACTCCTTTGCCTTATGGAATATTGGACTCCAATTCTTTCAATCTTTTAATGGAGAAGCTGCAAGGTCCTGTGTAATCCTGACTGTATCTCCTTGATATTTAAATTGTTTCTTTCTGGCTGCTTGTAATATTTTCTCCTTCACTTGATAGCTCTGGAATTTGGCAATTATATTTCTTGGGGTTTTGAGTTTGGGATCCCTTTCAGGAGGGGAATGGTGGATTCTTTTGATGACTAGTTTGCGCTCTGAATCTAGAACTTCTGGGCAGTTTTCCTTGATGATTTCCTGGAAGATATTGTTCAGGCTCTTTTCTCCATCATGGATTTCTGGCAGGCCAACAATTCTTAAGTTTTCTCTTCTGGATCTATTTTCCATGGCAGTTGTTTTTTCCATTAGATATTTTACATTTTCTTCTATCTTTTCATCCTTTAGATTTTGTTTGACTGATTCTTGCTGTCTCATTGAGTCGTTAGTTTCTACTTGCCCAATTCTAATCTTTATCAAATTGTTTTCTTCTGTTACTTTTTGCATCTTCTTTTCCATCTGCCCAATTTTTCCTTTTAAGAAGCTATTTTCTCCAGTTAATTTTTGTACTTCCTTTTCCATTTGCCCTTTTAGGAAGTTATTTTCTCCAGTTAATTTTTGAACTTCTTTTTCCATTTGTTCAATTTTCCTTTTCAAAGAGATGTTCTCATCAGTGAATTCTTTCTGAATAATTTTAAGATCATTGGCCAGTTTATCTTCTATTTCCTTCTTCAGCTGTTCCAGGAGAGCTGCTTGTGCTTGTGAGCAATTCATAGTCCCTTCTGAAGTTTCAGCTGGAAGTACAGTCTCAGCTGTGACCTCTTTGGGGTGTGTGTTTTGGTCCTTATCCCCATAGAAAGATTCTATGGTTCTTTCAGTCCTCTGCTTTTTCTTGTTCATGATGTTGATTGAGTGTTGTGGCTTCTGGTTCTTTCAGTCCAAGGTTAGAGAACTTTTTGCTGAGCTGATGTGTGAAAAAGCTAAAAGCAGGTTTTTTTTTGGTGTTTCCCCAATCAGCCCTGGGTTTAGTTTGTTAAGTGTGGGGAAAGGGTGGTCTGGTCACAGGGGATCTCCTCAGCTGAACTGAGGCAAAGGCAGGCTCAGAGGCCAGTGATTCCAGCTGCCCTATTGTCTTTCTGATTCCTCTGGACAGCTGAGGTATTCCTAGATGCTAATGTGTGTTCCCACCCCCCTGGGGCTCCTCTCCTGGTGCTGAGGCTTGCCTGGGTCCTATTGTGAGTTTTCTCTGCCCTGGATTCTCTGTCCTTCTGGTTTGCCTCTGTCACCGTAGGAGGAATTCCCCTTAGCTATTTTCCTCGGCTCAGGTGTTATGAGACTATTGGCCTCCTTCTGCTGATCTGGGATTTTTCTGGGGAAATATTTTATGGTTCTTTCACAGTCATCAAGGGGGGAGGAGAGAGCATTTACTGATCACTCCACCATCCTGGCTTTCGGAAGTTCAAGTAAGTGACTTGCCAAAGTTTGATCTTCGGGCTGAAGGTCTCAGGAGCTGCTGCGCTGATATCTGGTGCTCAGCGGCTCTCACTGACTTGGTTCAGCTTGTCTCCTGCCCTCAGTGCAGCTCCTCTGGTTCCGCCCACCACTCAGGTTTCTCAGGTCTCTTCTGCTCCACTGCACTGGCCATACTGCGCTGTGCGCTGTGGGCTCACCCCCGCAGAACAGAGCCTTCCCGTGGACCTTCCAGTCCAACCTGAGCTCCGAATCCATCACACTCTCTCTCCCACTGGATTCCACACCTCCAAAATTTGGTCAGATTCTCCTTTCAGAGGTACCTGAAGGAGTTTGTTCAAGAGCTTTGGTGAGTCATTGCTCTCACTCCACCATCTTGGCTCCACCCCTGTAATCTCTTTTGCCAATTGAGTTAGCCTATTTTTCAGGGTGTTATTTTCTTCAGTATTTTTTTGGGTCTCCTTTAGCAAGGTGTTGATCTGCTTTTCATACTTTTCTTGCATCTCTTTCATTTCTCTTCCCAGTTTTTCCTCTACCTCTCTAACTTGATTTTCAAAATGCTTTTTGAGTTCTTCCATGGCCTGAGCCCATTGAATGTTTATTTTTGATGTTTGGGATACAGAATCCTTGACTTCTATGTCTTTCCCTGATGGTAAGCATAAGGAGGTTCTTCCTCCTCAGAAAGGATGGGAGGAGATATCTGTTCACCAAGAAAGTAACCTTCTATGGTCTTATTTTTTTTCCCCTTTTTTGGACATTTTCCCAACCAGTTACTTGACTTTTGGGTCCTTTGTCAAGAGTAGGGTATACTCTGGGAATCTGTAAGATCTCAGTTCCTCCAATGTGGCATGATCAAGTATGTACTGCTCTGGATGCAGAGAAGGATTTTTGTGTCTAGAATCTTAGCAGAGGTTCCTCTCCACAGCCACCTGGTCTCCACTTCCCAAGTCAGCACTGGGGGCTAATTTTCAGGTAAGCTGGATGGGCAAGGCTGCCATTCAGTGTGAGACAAAGCCTTCCTTGCCCAGGGCCTCAGCACAGAATCAGCTCTTCAATGCCCCTAGGGGTTTTTACGCTCTAAAAATGTATGTGGCTGTTGTGCGTAGCCTCTGAGGTGGCTGCTGGAGCTATGGGAAGGCCCTTCTTCCTTCCTGGCCTGCTGATAAAACTCTGCCACTGACCTTTTTCACCTGTGGGTTGAGGGATCTGATGCCCTGCTGCTGCGACTGGAGATTCCACCCCTCCTCCCAGAGTCTCATCGCGCCACGCCCCACCACACTGCTCTGCCAAGGCTAGGCTGGGCTCTGTACTGGGCTCTGCATCCGGCACAACTGATATTTCTGTGGGCCCTTCAGGTCACCGTGGTTTGGAAATCTCCTCCACTCTGTTATTCTCCACTTCTGCTGCTCCAAAATTTGTTGAGAGTCCCTCTCTACAGGTATTTTATGGGCTGTGGGGAAGACCCTGTGTAAGTGTGTCTTTCTAGTCTGCCATCTTGGCTCCACCCCCAAGTGCTTTATAATGATAATTGCATCACAACACTCGGCAGCTAAGAGGATCAGTGGGTAGAGTGCTGGGCTTGGAGTTACTAAGACTCCCCTTCCTGATTTCTGGGCAAGTTACTTATCTCTGTTTGCCTAAGTTTTCTCATCTGTAAAATGAACTGATGAAATCTATGGCAAACCACTTTAATGTCTGTGCCAAGAAAACCCCAAATGAGGTCACAAAAAGTACAAGATAATTGAAAAAACTGATCAAATGCCTAGAGGCATGAAATCATAGCTGGGTTGGAGAAGCAGAGTTCCCCAACCATGGCTCACAGCAGAATGATTTTCCTGCTCAACACAACTATTATTCAAAAATTCTATAAAATAGACAACACAAATGAACTGTCCTGCCTCTTCTTGCTCCTCCCAGGTCCAGGGGCCTGACTGCACTCTCCCTGATCCTGAGCTAATGCTGGAGACTGAGTAGGGTTAAGGAAACCTTTTAGAATGGATATATTTGTCTGGTTTGGGATAAAGATGTTTAGATGGCACAGTGGAGATACTGTTGGTCTGGGAAACAGGAAGACCTGAGTTCATATCCTGCCTCAGAGACTTACTAGTTAGTGACCTTGGAAAAGTCACTTAACTTCTCTTTCCTTAACTACAAAAAGAGAGAAACAATAGTATCTCCCCTGAGAGGTGTTGTGAGGATCAAATGAGATAATGTTTGTAAAGTGCTTAGACCAATAACGGGCACATAGTAGGTACCATGGGAATGTTAGCTGTTATTAGAAGTCACTGAGCCCAATGGCATCTGAAATGCAGATTCATCTTTTCCCTGAGATGAAGAGTATGGGTCTAGCACACCTTCATTCTCTGCCAATACAGAATATAGAGGAAATACAGGTGTGTTGGGGGAAAAGGGGAAGGCAGGATTTTCTTCCCTTATCTCTTCCTCTTACTGAGAAATATCTGCTTATGACACTTAAGATAAAAGTGAAGCCTGGTTAAGATTAGAGTCATAGATACAGCTCTAGAAGGGACCTAGAGGACATCTAGTCCAACCCATGCATTTGACACAAGAGGAAACTGAAGCCCACAATGCATCATTTGATTTTCCTTGGCTGCATGTATGTGTTACAAATAGTAGACGTGGGGTGGGGGTCAAAGGTTTTCCTTGGGAAGTGGCAGCCAGATTTTGTTTTGTTTCTTAAAAGAAACGAACATCAGAAAAATTAGAAAACAAATACCCTGAATTCCAAAGAGCTTATGACTTAGTCAACATAAGGCTAGGATATGGTAAGTGGCAGGTGGGGGACTTCACATGGTTACTGAAAACCTATGTGGAAATGTGGCGATAGCATTTACTCTGTAGTCAGGGAGGTTGGGGTTCAAACCTCACCTGTGATGTTTAACACTTTGCCTAAGTCTCTGTACCTTTCTGGGCCTCAGTTTTATCAGCTGGAAATTATGGGTATTGGATTACATGACCTCTAGATTTCTTTTCAGCTCTACAATTTTATAATAAGAAGGAGCAGGGGGAAGGTGAGGGAGGGAATGATGCTGCTTAGGCCAATCTCACCCAACGAAGGAAACAGAAGGAAATTAGTTTCACTGGGATCATTATCTCAGGAGGCTCAGGCCAGGGAGTGATATGGAGACTGGATCTAGAGATCTGGATGTTCCAAGACTTGGCATCTTTCTATCCAGTCAAGGTCCCACACTCCTCAGTAGGCAGACAGGGGAAGAGAGTCAAGGGGGTGAAAAAACCCACCCAGATCCCTGTTGTATCCAAACTAGAATTTCTAATAACCCCCAACCCCACTCCCTTTCTTTTGGAAATAAAAATGGATGACAGAATAAATCACTCTGTGAGCCAAATGGAGTCTGTGAGAATACTCTCAGAAGCTATGTGTGCAAATAAGAACCAGGCCATGCTAAAAGACAACCAGTTTAATGACTGCAGAGATAGGCCCCAGAGGGAGATAACCCAGTGATTCCCAAGGATGAACTGAGGATGACAGTGTGTCTATGAGAAGCCCTCACTTTGAGTCAGTCAGGGATCAGGACCAAGGCCAGAAGTACCTTGGATGGGAAGGGGTGATGTGATGCTTGTTCCAGAAGTCAGAGGCCAAAGAACCAGGGTAGGTCCATCCATGGGGGAACTTTGACTGCTCTCCAGAGCAAATATCTGGGTTATAACAGGAATCTCTGAGCTAGAAGAAGTTTGAAACCAAGTGCTCTAGGGATCAGAATATGGGCAGCACTAGCCAGATGCCATCAAGCCTTGGAGACCCTCTTAGCACCAATGCAGCCCCATGTCTGTCTGTTGAGAAGAACAGTTCCTCCAGAACAGGGCCCCTGGGCCTGATACACTGTCCCTGACTACTTTGGGATTCTGGGCAAGTCACTCACTCACTCTGAGGCTCAGAGGTCTCATCTATAGGACTCCCAGCCCACCTCCCAAAGGTCCAGTAAAGAAAGGCTTTGAAACCTTAAGGTGCCACAGAAATGAGGGCTGTTATTATCCTGGCTGTCTGATTTCCCTTTGCCACAGGGAGTCCAACCAAGGGACCTCCCTCCATAATCCTTTTGTAACTGACACAGCAATTGGACCAGTTCCCCTGACTTCCATCTCCTCTTCAGATACATAGAGCATCTTTTTTCTATTACACATTTCCCTGATAACAGATTTCCTCCTGTTTTCTGGAGCTCCTCATTAGTTCTAGGATACATGGGGCTCACACCCCCATGAGTTTCTTTAGTACCCTCTGTGTGTACCTTGACTATGTTCCATGTCTCACAGTCAGGCTGAAACACCAGTGGAATATTGTTATTACAATACAGAGCTTGACTTTTTAGGGCCATTAGAGGAGATTGGCAATTTCTTGAACTCCAACCTGCTATCCTCCTCTGCTGAATTTTGAACTCAATTCACTTCCTAACTTTACCGTCAATTTCAATACATACGTAGTGACAAGAGTGGTCTTTACTTCTTCCATCCCACTGCACATCATAATGTGGGTAATAGATGTTTATCATCCACTTGATTTTTCTCATATGGATGATCAGGTCAAACTCTTGAAAAATTATGGATTGGGGCTATTCAAAGAGTCTCTACTACTACCTCTTGCTCAAGGAAATTACAGTTGAATAGAGAAGTTATGACAAAAATAAGAAGAATAAAAATAGACTACTATAGGGCTTCCCAATGGAGAAAAAAGGGAAAAATGTGTGTGGGTAAATTTAAACAGTGAGAGTGATTCCTTTGAACTGGGGCAAAGGGGAAGAATCAGGGAGGATTCCAGCGGAGTGTTAGGGACAGTGAGGAATGTTTCAATTTTTTTCCTTACCTACTCAGTACCTGGTATACAGTAGGCATTCAGTTAATGATTGTTGAGTGCATGTTATCAGGAGAGGATCCTAATGAGAAGGGATGAGGAGACAGTGTGGTCTAGGTAGCAAGTACACCCTGGGTAGGTGCATAGAGGCAGGAGATGATAGTATGAGAAAGAGAAGCAGGACTTCCCAGCCATGCCTCATGGTAGAATGCTTTTCCTACTCTGCAAAATATTTACTCTCTTACAACTTTTACTCTACTGTCACTTAGAGTCTTAGAGTTGCTTAGAGCAGTGAGGAATTCAGTGATTCTCCCAAGATCTCACACATCTAGTGACCAGCTCTCTGCCTACTAAATTACCACTGCCTTCCTAAGAGCACTAGTAGAGTATTTAAATCCAAAGAAAGTACAGCTCAAGAGATTGGGATTTGATGTAGCTAGTGAGCACAGTGGATAGAGCATTGAACCAGGAACCATGAAGACCAGAGTCCAATCCAACCTCAGATGCTGTGTGAGCCTGGGCAAGTCACTCAACCTCTGCCTGCCTCCATTTCATAAACTGTAGAATGGTTATGATAATAGCACCTACCTCCTAGGTTGTTGTGAGGCTCAAATGAGATAAGTTTTCTAATGTATTTATAAACCTGAAATCTCTATCTAAATGCTAGCTATGATTATAATGAGTATCCATAGACAGATGATAAGTAGCTATTGAAAACATCATACTATCCCTGGGAGGCCATGGGGTCCAAGGGAAAGAGTATTGACTCTGCAGTCAGAGGAAGGAAAATCATATCCCTTCTTTGATACTTAATGGCTGTGTGAACCTGGACAAGTCACTTCCTCACTATGACTTCCCTTTCTTTATCTTTAAAAGGAGGAGGTCAGGATGGTCCCCCCAGCTCTAACCTTGTGATCACAGATCCTGGATCAGCCACAAATTTCTGTTATCTGTTTTTAACTGGGTCTTCCCTGCTAGACATTATTCTTTTTATTTTCTGTTTCTATTACATTTCTTTTCCTTCCTTTCATTATTTCTTTTTCATTATTTCCTGGTTTCCCATTCTCATCAATGTGGAAATTCATGAACCACTCATGGGTCCCAATCCCACCACTTATTTATTGGTGAGGGAGTTTTCTCCTGTTCCCTTTCTAACATGGGCCACTTTTTTCCATCCTTGGGCAGTCTCTCCTCTGAAGAGCTCACTATACTGGTGCCAGACTTAGTGTAGACACTTCATTGACTTTAACTCTCCTGTAGCTCAGAACTCCAGAGCTCAAGGGATCCACCGCAGCCTCCCCCTCAAGCAGCAGGAATGATAGGGCATGCTACCTGCCTAGTCATGTTATTTGTCCACAATTTTATCTCCTTAATACTTCCAAACTTTTTTCCCTTCCAATGTGGCAGTTCCAAACCTTGACCTATCTCCTTACAGCTCTCATTGCCATGCTATCCTGCCCCCTGGGGTCTCAGCAGAGCATTGGACCCACTACTCTACTGGGAAAATTAGGGCTGCCCTCCCAGAGCTCTCTCACCTCCTGGACACCATATCCCTCAGACTCATTCTCTTCTCCTATTCCTATTTCTGGGGAAGACATGGCTCTTTTTCATGCCCACGCCAGCCCTTTACTGGTGCCCTCAATCTCCTCCTCTCTGCTCTCTTCAGGAGCTGGCCCTGGAGACCAGGAGATGATCTTTCCCCTCCAAAGTCTCTTCTTAGCCATCAACTCCTTAAGTTCCTCAGAAATCTCTCTTGGCCTCCTCAAGTCACCCTCCCCCATCTTTTTTTCCCTTTTACTGTTAGCGGTCTGAGAAGAGTTGTCTGTACTTATATGCCAGCAGGAAGATCCCAGAGAGAATTCAGAGATGAGGCTTGGCACTGTCTATGAGTCCACCCCCTCCTACTACCTTGCTAATCTTTTCTTTTTTTTCTCTTCATTTCTGTTTTCCTTTTTCAACTGAGAAGCATTTCTTTCCTATTTCTCCAACATTCTTGAAAAACAAAGTGAAAAAAAAAAACCCTGTACTAAATAGCATACTATATAGTTAGATAAAACAAATTCTCACACTGACCATTGCAAATATGTATCATCCATTTCTTTTTTTTTCTTTTCTTATGTTGCAGATATTAATGAATGTGTGCTACCCATTAGTACCTCTTGTGGTCAGAATGCAGAATGCATCAATACAGTGGGAAGTTACCACTGCACCTGTAACCTTGGATATGCACTTCCTTCTGGGGAGATGATATTCCCAAATGCCAATAGGAATGGCTGTCAAGGTACAAAGCCCTCCTGCATTCTTTGTTTAGCCTGGGAGTCACTGAAGGGCTCTTTGTACTAAGCTGTGAGCAAAGAAGCCCCTCCCTGCATAGGTCACCTCTTGCCAGTGCCCTTTGCCTCCTCATATGGGCCTCCTCTGACCTTCTGTAGGGCCCTCCTTGACTCAGGCTCTCTCTGTTCAATGCCCTTAGCTCCTCACTATAGGGCCACCACTAGATCCTGGGAACTCTTTCCTTCTCCCTTATTCTATCCATTGTAGCTCTGGCCCCCTCAGGAAACCTCATTCAAGTGCTGTGACCAGACCTTGGCTCAGAGTTGGGAGGTTCAAAGCTCTTTCCAAGGTATAATTCAGAGGAAAGAATTGAGGCCACAGGAATCTGACCTGCCTGACACTGCTGGAGACTGAGGAAGGAGAGATATTTTGGAGGGGACTATATAGTGATTTTTTCCCCCCAGTGCTCTCCTAAATGGACTCTCAGAGAGGTATTTGTGTATCTGAGAGGGTGGGGGCCTTGCAGACTCATGGAGCCCGTGTGTGTGTGAGGGGAAACTTGAACCCAAATCTCTTAACTGTGCCTAACTGTCTCTCCACTAGGCCATGTTCTCTCTTATCCAATAGCCTTTACTTTCCCCTGGCCCCATTATATGGCCATTTCATTTCTCTTCTTGTGTCCTTTCTCTCCCCTCCCCCATCTGCCCCATCCTAAGTAGGACTCCCTCTGGGCTCAGCCTCACAGAGATCAACAGGGGCCTCCAGCCTGAGGACAGGAGGGATCATCAGAATTAAAGGCACAAATTCCACAGCACTTCAGGCTTACAAAGCCATCCCTTCTCTCTGATTTCACCTCCCATTTATACTGCATGGATCTTGTCTGGACAAGATTGTTTGCCTGTTGTCTCCCCCACTAGGCTGTGATCATGTCTTTCAGTGCAGAGACTGAGTCTTGCTCTCTTTGCTCTCTTGCTAGTGAGCCCCTAGTGGGCCTAGCACAGTACCTGGGACATAGGAAGTTTTGGATAAACTTACTCAAAGAGAGGAACAGATGGTAGCAGAAGGAAATGAGTGTCCCTGAGATCATTGCTTCAGGAGGTGCAGGACAAGGAGGGAAATAGTTTCTAAACAGAAAGCTTTGGAGGCTCCAGGGGCTTGAGATATCTCTATCCAGGCCAGTTCCATCCTCTTCAGGAGCTGAATTGTGGCAAGAGATGCCAGTGTTTCTGGACCCTCCTGGGTCTCTGTTGTGTCCAAACTAATGTTATTTCCCATGCCCTTTCTCTTTCTATTACAGATATAGATGAATGTCAGCTCAACCCCTTACTCAGTGAATCCTGTGGGCTCTGTGAAAAAGAGCCTGGATCCTATATGTGCAAATGCAAGCTAGCCTTCACACCAAGGAACAAGAGCCTGAATTATGCCTGCATAGGCAAGCCCCTGTGAGAGGCAGCCCAGGAATTCCCAGGGGATGTAATGAGGCCCCCTGGGTGAGCCAGTCATTGATCAGGGCCAAGGCAAGGAGCAGCTTGTGTGGGGAAGCTTGTATAAGTTCCAGAAGTCAGAGCCAAGAGAGCTGGGGCAGTCACCCTGGGGAATTTGGGCTGCTAATGCCACTACTGATTTACTGGTGAAGGAGTTTTCTCCTGTTCCATTTCTAACATGGGCTACTTTTTCCATCGTTGGGCAGCCTCCCCTCCTAAGAACTTACTCTACCATATTGGTACCAGACTCCATTGATTTTAACCCTTTATTGGTGCCCTCCATCTCCTCCCCTTTCCTCTCTTCAGCAGCTGGCCCTGGAGACTACAACATGACCCCTCCCCTCCAAATCATCAGCCTCCTCTTAGCCATCAGCTTCTTAAATCTCCTCCATCCTCAGAAATCTTTCTTGTCCTCCTCAAATTGCCCTCTCCTGTTTTTCTACCTTTTTGCTCTCAGAGGCCTGAGAAAAGTTGTCCCTACTTATATGCCAGCAAGAAACTTCTAGAGAGAATTAAATTATGAGCTTGGTACTGTCCCTGAGCCTACCCCTTCCACTACCTTGCTGATGTTTCCTTTTCTTTGTTTCTTCATTTTTGTTTTCTTTTTTCAACCAGGAAGCATTTCTTTCCCATTCCTCCAGCCCCCTTGGAAAAGAAAATGAAAAGGAAAGCTCCTGTACTAAGTAGCATACTATAGTTAGATAAAACAAATTCCTACATTGACCACGTGCAAAGAAGTATGATCCATTTCTTTTTTTTTTTCTTATGTTGCAGATGTTAATGAATGTGCACCACCCATTAGTATCTCTTGTGGTCAGAATGCAGACTGTGTTAATACAGAGGGAAGTTACTACTGCACCTGTAAAGCTGGATATGCACTTCCTTCTGGGGAGGAGACATTTCCAAATGCCGCTATGAATGACTGCCAAGGTATAAACCTCTCCTGCATTCTGTGTCTAACCTGGGAGTCACTAAAGGGCTCTTTATGCTGAGCTGAGAGCAGAGAAGCCCCTCCCTGCATGGGCCACCTCTTGCCAGTGCCCTTTGCCTCCTCATATGGGCCCCCTCTGACCTTCCCCAGACCCCTCCCTGACTGGACTCTCTCTGTTCAGTGCCCTTAGCTCCTCACGACAGGGGCCATCTCTAAATCCTGGGCACTATCCTCTTCTCCCTATTCTGTCCATCCCAGCTCAGTCCCACTCAGGGAACTTCATCCAAATGCTGTGGCCAGACCTTGGCTCAGGACCAGGAGATTCAAATCTCTTTCCAAGCTATTACACAGAAGAAGGAATTAAGACCGTAGGAACCTGACCTTCCTGGCAACATTGCCTCAATACTTAGGAGACAGAAGAAGAAGGGATATTTTGGAGGGCAATGGAGAGATGCCCTGCTGTCTGCACTCTCAGAGAAGCATCTGTGAGACTGAGAGACTGGAGGACTTGGAGAGTCATGGAGCCAGTTTGTGTCTGAGGGGAAACTTGAAACCAGGTCTTCCTAACTCAGAGCCTAGTTCTCTCTCCACTAGGCCATATTCCCTCTCTTATCCAATAGTCTTTGTCCTCCCCTGTCCCCTATTCCATGGGCCATTTCATTTCTCTTCTTGTATTCTTTCTTTCTCTCCCCACCTCCATCTGCTCCATCCTAGGTAGGTCTCCCTCTGGGCTCAAAGAGACCAACAGGGGCCTCCAGCATGACAGGAGGAGGGATACAATTCCATCACAGTCATATACTATAACTTGTTCAACCATTCCCCAGTTAATGAGCTTCCCCTCCACTTCCCATTCTTCACCACCAGAAAAGAGCTGCTATAAAATTTTTCCATACATGTTCTTTTTCTTTTTTTTAAGTGTCTTTTGGGACATAGACCTAGTAGTGGTGTTGCTAGGTCATGCATAGTGCTCCACATAATGTTGAATCAGTTCACAAGTTTAACAACAAAGTATTAGTGTCTCGATTTTTTCTTCCAACATTTGTCATTTTCTTTTGTGCCCTAGGCATGTTAGGTAGTACCTCAGAATTGTTTTAATTTAAATTTCTCCAATCAATAAAAATGATGACTATCATTTAATATGACTATAGACAGCTTTGATTATTTCATCTGAAAGCTGACTTCATATTCTTTTGATCATTTCTCAATTGAGTAATGGCTCTTATTATTATAAATTTGATTCATTCCTCTGTATTTGAGGAGACACTTGTTTCAAAAATTTTTTCACAGTTGTGATTGCTAATTGTTTTTTCCCTCCATCCCATTTCCCCCTTGTTTATTTTATTTTTTCCTTTCACTCAGTCCCTTCTCAAGTGTTTTCCTTCTGACTAGCACCTCCACCAGCCTGCCCTCCCTTCTATCAGCACCCCTCTTCTCTTATTCCCTTCCCCTCTTACTTTCCTGTAGTATAAGGCAGATTTTTATGCCCAATTCCGTGTATATGGTATTACCTCTTTGAACTAATTCTGATGAGAATAAAGTTCAAGTGTTCCTTGTCACCTCCTCTGCTCCATCTTTCCCTTTACTATAAAAGCTCTTTCTTGCCTCTTTTATGTGAGATAATTTAACCCATTCTACCACTCCCTTTCCCTTTCTCCCAGGGCATACTTCTTTCTCACCCTTTATTTTTTTTAAGATATCAATTCCATTATATTTAACTCATACCTGTATCCTCTGTCTATACATACTCCTAACTGCTCTAAAGAGAAAGTTCTTAGGAGTTACAGATATCATCTTCCCCTGTAGGAATGCTAAAAGATTAACCTTATAAATTTCCTTGTAATTTCCCTTTCCTGGTCACGTTTTTATGCTTCTCTTGAATACTATATTTGAAAGTCAAATCTTGTATTCAGGTCTGGTCTTTTCATCAGGACTCTTTTAAGTCCTCTATTTCATTGCATGTCCATTTACCCCCCTGAAGGGTTATACTTAGCCTTGCTAGGGAGGTATTTCTTGGTTGTAATCCCAGTTTCTTTGCCCTCTGGACTATTATATTCTAAGCCCTCTGATCCTTTAATGTAAAAGCAAATAGTTCTTGTGCTATCCACAGTACTTGATTTCCTTCTGGTCAATTGCAATATTTCCTCCTTGTCCTGGGATCTCTGGAATTTGACTATAACATTCTTTGGAGTTTTCATTTAGGGATTGCTTTTAGGAGGTGATGGGTGGATTCTTTCTGTGTCTATTTGATCTTCTGGTTCTAGAATATCAGGGCAGTTTTCCTTGATGATTTCTTGAAAGTAATCCAAGTAGACAAAATGAAGTCAATTTTCTTAAATTCAACAAAACTTTATGAATCATCTCTTCTCTGTCAAGCACTGTACTAGTTAATGGGGACCCAAAGAAAACAAACAAACAAACCAGTACTGCCTTCAAAGAGCTTGTATGCACATGGAAACCACAGAAGATTCTCCATCCACAAGCATGGGAGGAATTTTTGATTAAGCTGCATTCTATCCTTCAAAGGATAATAAACATGTCCTGAGGACTCTGCCCATTAAGACCCTCATAATCCTGTCTATCAGCACTTGCTTGGACACTATTCCCGTCCCTTTCTCACCAAGAAATTACTTCTACTTAGAGACCTCTCAAACCTAACTTTACAGTGAGAGACATGACTTTTCTTGAGTTATACTAAATGAACATCTTGTTTGTCTCAGACTTAAAATTCTGCTTCTCAAGATACTTTCTAGATTTCAGGAGCACTTCATTGGGGCTGAATGTCCTCGGCATTTGGCAGAACTCTTTACAGAGTTAGAAACTAACCCCAGGAGAAGACCTGGACCTAGGAAGTCACAATGAGATGCTGCAGAGTATAATCAGATGGAAGTCTCTTGATTGAAACTTTGGGGCTTCCTTTTTGAACATGAAGTGGCTGTTTCCTCTTTTCTCCTGTCTTTTCTTCTTTGCCCAGAGAGTCTCAGGCCACCTTGAAGAGCTATCCTTTGGCATGAGGCTTTGGTTTCTCCTCCAACCCTCAGATGTAGACGACTGTGAAAATGTCACTGTTTGTCCAAGTTATACAGACACTCCTGGATAGTCCTCTGATATCAGATGAGAGAACATATTGTGATAGAAATGAAATGAATTATAAACATGGTGTGGTTGATGTTTAGGGGAAAGAGGGAGGGAAATTAAAAAGCCTCCAGGAAGCAATGGATTTTAAGAACAGAAATATAAATTCTGTATCCACCCATTTTTAGCTACCAAACAATCCAAATAGAAGGAAATAGTCACTTTCTTTAAATTCAACAAATACTAATGAATCACCTGTTCTATGCCAAGAACTGTACTAATTGCTAGGGAAATAAAAACAAAAAAGAAACTTACCTTACCCTTCAAGCCTGGGTTTGTATCCAGCAGGCAGAAGGTGCAGTTCAAAGACCTAGGAGTGACCTGTAAAGGTGTGTTTATGGTTCACTGCCAAAAAGAGATGAGTATCCATTAGCTAAATGAGAGGGAGGACTCTGGCAAGAATCTGAGATGTTCTGGGCAAGAATCTCATATTCTAATCCAATCAACCTCCTTGTTTTCACTGAATATTTCTAGTAATTACAGAAATTCTCTTAATAGTTTTGAGAGCTGAAACTGTACAAAGACTTTTGGAATATCATATATTAAAATACACACACAAATATATGAAGGATGTATTGGATAGATATAAAGACATATACATACTGATAGATATATGTCTATGTCTTTCTCTCTCTCTCTATATATATATGTATGTATATATACATATATACAATACATGCAATACAACCTTCATTTAATGTTCCATTTGAAAGACACTTTAATAATCATGAAATTTCACCTTTTAATATAAAAGAGAACTAACATCCAGTAAGCGAAGTCAGTTTTCTTACAACCTCAAGAAAATCCTTGGCTACTTTCAAACTGAAATCAAGTTGAGTACATCTTAATGCATCTCCATAATGCCAAGTTCTCAGCTTGGCAATGAACTAAATACTCCATCTTTCACAATAGGGCAGTGCTGGATATCCCAGACTCTAAACTCATTCTGGGTTTCCTACTTTGGAAATAAAAGAACAATTATGAGGTGGTGTTCAAAACACATTTCGAAGCTACTCTTAGCCATCCTATTAGTGCCCTAAGCATTTATCAGTTTTTAAAAGCTCAGTTTTTTAATCACTGTTACTGGAGAGCCTCTAAACAGAAACTACTTTCAAGCACTTTCCTCATATCTAATTAACACTTTCCTCATATATGATTAATCTTCCTTGTTGAATCCAAATTGGGAATCCTATGTCACCAAATCTTTTTCAGGGAAGGTCTGTGATAAAAATCTTATAGATTCTTAGCTTTCTCTTTTTTTGGGAGGAAGGGGGAAGTTTCAATGAGCTTTTCATTTTCTTTGCAAATAAATCAAATCTAATACAAAAGCTAAGTTCAAAAAAATGGAAGCAGCATGGTTTTCTCTCTTACCTAGCAATAATCCTGGCTTTTCCCACATACGTACAACAGCCAAGCCTAAAACCTTTTCAGGTTTTTAACTCATATTTATATATGAATGTACATATGTATGTGGGTATGTATAAAGTACTACTGAGACTATGAGAAATTCTAAATAGAAGCCCAAAGTCTTTTATATCTGATGAGAGAAAGCATTTTTAGTGAAGAGTAAAGAGATATAAATACAATACTCTTTGCATTTGGGGGAATGAATATTCACTTGTGGTTAAGGGAAGAAAGTAAGCCTCTTGGAAGAGACAGATTTTAAAACCATATCAAGATTCTCCCATTTTTAGCTATCAAGTAATCCAGGTATAAATTAAATTTAATTTAATTTGTTTAAACAAATTAAATTTAAATTCAACAAACATTTATGTATCTACCTGACTTAAAAAATATTACATTCTCCTAGGAATGAGATCAATGGTTGTTTAGGGAGAGATGGGGAACCAGAGAACATAACCTGTAGAGAGATGAGTAAATAAAAGGGATGGAAGAAAATACAAATAATTATGAGTAGATGGGAGTGGAGGAGAGGAATCAAGAAAGCCCTCATTTAGAAGCTGGCCCCATACCTGCTTTTTTAAAAAAGATGCCTAGGATTCCATGACACAAATGTGAAGATGGAGGGTGTTTCAGGCAGGTGTTGATGGAGGTGGGATAGGTGATGTGGTTGGACACTAAACTAACAATATAATGAGATATGAATACACAGTTTAAGGCAAGTCATACATATGGAAATTTCTCACCTAAGTTCATGAAGATGTGAGCTATCACATGATCCCTCTGGCCTCTGCTCAGAGCAGCCTCCATGGGCAGAGAATCCTGCACATAGTAGGCTATATAGTTTATCCACCCTAGACAGAGATTTTATTTTCCTAGAGTTGCTGTTTCCACCATCTTGGAAGGGGGCTTAAGTGCAGCTTCATAAAAACCCAACTGGAAACAACTTCTCTGTGGAGCATAGCACAGGGCATTTCTTTTTGGTAACAGCCTTAGTAAAGGCTAGATTCCATTTTATATCAGCCAGCTATCCAGATGAAAAGTTAAACCTCCATACATTATGTATAAGCATCATATATATATGTATATATATATACATACATATATATGTATATGTGTGTGTGTGTGTGTGTATATATATATATATATATATATAAAACATGATGAATATTTTGAAAAATCTAGAGATGGGCATTCTTGTTTGTCCTTTTAGTACCTGGCCTAGACAAACTAGCCAAGGTAGGTGCTTACATGGTCATTTTCCATACAAAACAAAACATTTGGACTAAACTTTTCTCAGTATTCACAGATAATTCACTTACGTGGCAAAGGCATAGGGAGCAAGAAGGGGCCTCATATTTTTGGATGCTTACCCAGAAGAAGCTATGCTGTGCACTCAGACCTCAGAATAGAGAATATAGGACTGGTAAAGAGTCATCTGTCATGGCCAGTCCCAGCCCCAGCCCCAGCCCCACCAGGGAGCTCACAAATGGGAGGGTGAGACATTGTCCTGAGGTGCTATACCTTCAGTTTCCTCCTCATACTCCTTCCCACACCCACTTTTGCTGTATATATTAATGGGCATGCAGCTCTAGTTACTATGGATTGTGTATCAAACTCAGACTTCATTAACCTGTGGAATGTGACTACTGCAGCTGCATCTCTACATAAGACCTGTTTTCTGGATAGAATTCAATCATAAATTCCAATGTGAACACCTGCAAGGATCAGAACCTCCCTGTCCTCCTGTCAGCTTTGGATAACACCAGAATGTCTCTGTGAGTGCAAACAAGACCATATTCCATGTGGAACCTCTATCACCTTGCCCCTTCCCTTACACATCTGAAGACCTTGGCCCAACTCAGTCCCTGTCAATATAATAGAATTCAATTCAAGTAAACAAAGGTAGATTCTTTCATGGTCATGTGCATAATGTATTCAAAAAGATACTGTTCCCTTATGCCACATTCACATTCACTTAAGTGACTGAGGAAATGAAGAGAATTCTATTTTCTTCTTGGAGACTGAGTACCAAGAATTACACCATGAAGTGAGAAAGAGTTTCATACACATAGCCCAGGACCAGACAAAAGTATGCTCTAGTATCAGCCACAGTTTAGACCATGATGGATAGACTCATGGAATATTACAGTGGACATGGACCTCCCAGTCTTCTAGTTCAATCCCATGCCTGTATAGCTACTTTAGTAAGCTGTCATTTGCATTCTCTCCTCTCTTTTCCCTCTGCATTTTGCAACTTCTTTTAAAAAGGACTTCTTTCAATTTCTTCTTAGGCACCTGATATGAATGGTATCTGGGAAGGAAGTGGGAGAGAAATTCCTTTTGTGTAAGTCAATGCAATCATTTCTTCCATTGAATAATACCTTTCCCCCAAATATGCCTGTCTTGTTTCCTTCTCTAGGACAAAGTGACTGGTGTTCTAATCTTGCCAAAGATACATTTTCAAGAAACTGTGAGGTACATGTGAGTTTTGAATCATTATGAATGTGTCTTATATATAAGAGAAGTTGATACAGACAAATAACTTTCAAATCTATGTAAATAATGATTATAAAAGTTTTATTAAAAATTAATACTGAACATCAATACCTCTCAACCACATTTGTTTTAAATGAAATATATATTAACATACAATGTGATATGTTGCATAATAATAGGTGATATTTGATATATAATATAAATAATATATTATATTATACATAATATAATATACTTATAATATATAATAACGTTCTTTTAAAAAATTCATTTCAATACATAAAATAACATAACTTTTCATTCATTCACTCTATTTCTCCCTATGGATTCTTTACCTATTCCTTTTCTTATATAGTCATAGTTTGTGCATGCTCTGTCTTCATTTTGTGTGTGTGTGTGTGTGTGTGTGTGTGTGTTGCTTTGACCCCTTGAAGTTTCTGGATGATATACCTCTCTTAACATATACTAAATTTCATTCAATTTTTTGGTGCCATATCACATAAATCAAAGAAGGAGTCAAATAGCTGTTTATGGTTCCCAGGTTGAATGTCTATATTTTAACGCAGATTTAAAGGAATGAAAATAATTTTTGTCATGATCTTCTTAGCCAACTGCTGTCAACTCTCCGAAAGTCTTCAGAAAGTTTTGCCTTGGTTTAAAGAAGTTGTCCAGTGCATGTGAAAATGACAGTACTTCATTCATAAAGGTGTGAAATTCTTTTATGATATATAGAATTCTGAGAGACAAAATCCTGAGTATGAAAAGTCAATTTATTAATTAGACCAGCAAATAGTCAATAAATTGAGGCTAGAGACAGTGACACCAAGGGAGCTTTCAAGGCCACCTTAAGTTCCAGTCAGTCTTCCTGACAGCACATTATTGGGGCCTTCCGTGACAAGCTGGAGACAACCTTGACTGGTGGATACTTGATGAGGAGTTGGGCTAAGAGCTCTCAGCTCCTCCTACTTCATCATTGTGGGAGAGGATGAGGAACAAGGCCTGCTTATGAGAGTCAGCAGCCTGCAGCCATCTGGGCAAGAGAAGTCACCCCCATCAGGATCTACCTGATGAAGTTTCTCCTTTGTGAGTCAGATCACTTCAAACTTTTATTTGGAAGAGCCAAGAGCAAGGTTGACCCTTGGTAGTAGAGATGAGTTATATCTAGCTTCTGTTTATGGCATAAATAGAGAGGCCCAGACCAGGCCTTGGGAGGGGGGCTGGAATGTGATCACTGCTCCTGGAAGCAGTTTCTTTATTTGAACTAAACTAAAAAGTGGGGATTTTAAACAGAGAAGGGAATATTATAAATAAATATTAATAATCAAATGATATATCATTAAATTTAATTTTTCTTACTTTCCCATTTCCTGGAAGCATATTCCCTTCCTTCCCCATGTTATGGCTTGTACTTGAACTACAATAAGAAGTTCTGAGGACCACAAGTCCTTTTCAGACCCAAGGCTCAGTGATGAAATCCTGAGGTTATGGTTGGACACAAAGACTGGGTAAAGGAAGATGGCAGTTTTTGCAAGGTCTCATTCCTTTGATCTTAGGGCACCTTCACCTTATTGGGACATCTGACCACGTTGAGAGGTGGCAGAGCTCAGAGGGTTTGGAGTTAAGAGATCCAGACTCAAGTCCTGGATCTTCTCCACCGTAGTCACCATGTGACTATGAACAGGTCATTTGACATCTCCAAACCTCAACTTCTCATGTACCAAATGGTCTATAAAACCATCTGACACTCTTGTGAAGAAATGCTTTTGCAGAGTTGAAGAACTCCAAAAAGTGATGTATTATGACTTATTCAGAGAAGCCCCAAGTGCACTGGAATTAATAATCCCATTCATTGCCTTTGGGAGAGAATGAGGAGGTTAGATGAGGTTCACATCAAGGTCCATTATTTCTGGGACATGTTATGTTTTTCAGCAAGACTGACAATTTTTATTTTTCCCGTATTATTTCATTGTGAAAATACAACCATGAAAAAACCTCCCAGAGAAGTCCAGAAACCACCATCAAACTGAATGACCAAACATTCATTGTTTTCTTTAACTATAGGCCATTGTCAATCTTGACATTCCTCTGGACCAAGTGAATGGAAACCAAGCAGAAACAGCCCAAAGAGTGAACTTGTATTTTGAGACTGTACAGAATGCTGTATATGAAGCTGCCCTCAATCTCCCTCTTGGAAGTAGAATCTCAGAAGAGACGAAATCAATGAGTAAGACTGGCCATGAATATCTTGCACTGGATTGGCAGTTTGAGTATTATTTGGTTGTGTGTACTTTTACAACACTCATCTCAGGCTTATGTGAATATGTGTCTTATTCTGTATCGAGTCCATCATCTGTCAGGAGGTCGGTAGGAATTTTCAGTACAGGTTGTCTGAAATCATTGTTCATCTTACGTCTTTCAAGTTGTCTTTACAATGTTGGTGTTTTAGGGTGAATTATTCTCCTGACTTTGCTCACTTCACTTTGTATCAATTCATACAAGTTCTCCAGTTTTCTCTGAAAGTATCTCTCATTATTTCTTATGTCACAACAGTATTCCATTATTTAATATGTCATGATTTGTTCAGCTATTCCCCAAATTATTAGTTTCCAGTTCTTTATGACACAAAAAAAAGAAATGTTATGAACATTTTTGTACATACGAGTCCTTTTCATCTTTCTTGATCTCTTAGATAGATAGATACATAGATATGAGTGTGTATATACACACATATATAGATACATACATATATACATATATGTGTGTTTGTATGTATACATACATACATACATATATATATGTATGAACATGTGTACAGCCTGGTAACAGGATTTCTAGGTCAAAAAGTATACAGTTTTGAAGATATCTGCATATAGGTGAAAGGGACTTTTGAATATATCTGCTTATAATGTGGACAAAATAGCTAAGATGTCAACATTGTGGAAAATCCTGAAATGCGTATTACTCAATATGTGACATTGCTAGAATAACCTTGTGATCAACTTACAGGAGCTCAAAACTGTTGCCTATTCCAAAAGGCTCAGAAGAGGTAAAATTGGGAGTAAAGGATGACATCTCAAGTTTCTATCTGTGCAGAAAACCAGAATTCTCTTCCAATTTAGAAATGGTTTCTAGTAATTGACTTCCTCTGATTTCTTTTCTTGGGACCTAACAGAGTCCAGTAAATAGGACACTGAGTTCAGAATTGATAGGAAAGTCACAGTATCTAGAGGTAGAAAAGTCATCAGAGGTGATATAGTATGCACTTCTCACTTAAGATGAGGATTTAGATGAGACTCAGAAAAGTTTCATAACTATCCCAGGGTCACAGAGGTAGCAAGTGGTAGAACTGATATTTGAACTTTGGTTGTCTGATTGCAAGTGTGATATTATTTCCACTGTACCACAGTTGTGGGTTCTGATCCTTACTTCTCTTCTGGTTTCCCTATGTAACTCTGGGATGTTCACCTGCTTTTAAATTTTCCTTCCCCACGTACAAAATAGAGATGATGATGATGATGATGATGATGATCCATGTGTATGTTAAAGGAGCTGATGTTTCTTTAGCACCTCACACAGTGCCTGTATCATAGTAGACACTTAATAAGTGTTTATTGATTGATTGAACAACTTTCTATTTTAGAGTCATTGTCATCAAAATGCTCTTCTCTGTATGTTTGGGGTCCCTTTAGCAATAAAATGCTTATTTCTCTACCACACAGGTTTTCCTGTCTCTGCTCCCAAAAGACATTTGTTAAATACCTATTTTGACACAAGTAAATTTTGAGGAATAGGCAATAAGTGGATATGAGCATTCATTTTAAATTTCCTGATTTTTTTATTAGTTACTGAACCATTGACCTTTGAGGGTGGCTGTGATAAAAACAAAGCATTCCACTTGGAGGCTGGTAATGAGATGATGGATTTTGATTGCATTCCAAAGACTGAAAAAGATTCAAAAGGTACAGAAAACAAAAATGCCATAATGAAGTCACTACTTCCTTTAGTATTTCTCATTTAGTTTAAGAAGTTAGCTTCTCAGTCAATCTAATGAGGTTTTCTCATTAACGTTTGAAAGCTTGTTTATTGGGGTGTCAGGTGGGGGCCAGGTAAGTTATAGACAAATGGTTTCATCATTTGGGGGAAAATCCCATTGTGCAAACTGCATTTGCCAAGGCAGATCAACAATTCAGTTGTAGCTTCTTATCTTTGAGTGTTGCCTGGGCATTGAGTGGTTAAGTGACTTGCCCATAGTTAGATAGCCAGGTCTTCTTGGCTCTGATACTAGGTCTCTATCCACTCCATCATGCTTGACATTTGGATAGATTCCTCTAATCACTGTCTATATAATTAAGGATCACATGAAAGGAACATATGGCCAAAGTTATGTGTTCTCCAAGAATAGATCTTGATTATATGAATTTTTAAAACTACATTTATTTAGCATTTACTCTGTGTTATCATCCTGAACTGGCAACAAAATTAAAATATCTTTCTTTTCACAATTGCTGTTATATTTCCTGTGTCCACGATCTATCGGGGTTGTGAAGATACTAGAATATTGAATTTGATTCAATAGAAGAGAATACTAGTGATAACAGCTGCTCCAAAATGGAATGTTATGACATTGCAGAGCTGACTTTGGGTTCCCCGTTACTGAAGGACATTAAGCAATAGCTAAATTATGACCTCTTGGCAATACTGCTGAAGGGATCCAAGCTTTCAAAGGCTTTCAAAAGCTTCCAAAAACTTTTCAAAGAGGTTAGAATACATGTTTCTGAAACTTTCATCTCAGTCCCATTAAAACTAAGTCCCATTAATTAACTAGCTCAAGGAACCCTTAAATTTGACCTCCCTTTTTAAGACAACTTTTTTCAAAAGTTTTTCAATTAGTCGTATTTCTTCTTTCCTAACAGCTGCTGCTGTTCTTATTTCTTATGCTTCCATTGGATCCATCTTTGATGACATGTCTGTCTCCAAGGAAAACCTTATCGCTGATGAAGAACTAACAAACTTTCAACTAAACTCCAAGGTAGTGAGTGGGACAATTGGATACAGGAGGGGTAGTTCCCTGTCAATGGCTGTCAACTTCACTTTTCAGCACCTCAAGGTGAGTAGAAAGTAAATGGCTTCATTTTTATTTCTGAACTTCCTCCTCTTGAATTCTTCTATGACACAGATCATGTCCTTCTCCTCCCAGATGAGAAGTGGGAAAGAAAAACCTTTTTGTTTTTACTGGAACAAGACATTCTGGTCCCTTCTAGGCTGTAAAACCATCTGGTACAATGATACTCAAACTGTATGCAGCTGCACTCATCTCTCTAGCTTTGCTGTACTCATGGCATCTGTGAAACTGGAAGTAAGTTGAATGAAATTAATTTGTTTTAGACCTTCACAACTCAGCTCCTACTCACCTTTCCAACCCTATTATACACCTCCCAGTTTCACATGCTCTATGGTCCTATGAAACTGACCTTGATAGTGTTCATGCATAGCATTCTATCTCCCATTTCCATGAATTTACAGGCTATGTCCTATGCCTGAAATACTCCTCCTCATTGTCTCTGCTTCTTAGAATCATTAATTTGGTTGAAGCTCCATCAGACCTTGGCTTGTTCCTTTCTCCCCTATAGTGGTTTCCCCTAAACAAACTCCTATTAATTTGGTATATACTTCTATGTGTTTATGCTGTCCACGTGGTCTCCCACCAAAGGATATGCCCTCCTTGAGGACAGGGATGGTTTCAATTTTATCTTTGCACCCTCCAGAACCTCCCTCACACAGTACCTGGCACATAGTGGTCCCTCAACAAATGCCTGCTGATTGGTTAATTATAGTACCACATGTGACAGGTCATTTAGTATAGAGACTAATATGCACCAGTCTTGGAATCATTGAAGACTCTAGTTTGCATTATAGACCCACTTAGTACATATGCATATTTTTCTCTTCAAAGAATGTAATTCCTCTAGAGCAGAAAGTGTCTTTGTATCTCCTATCACAATGCCTGAAATACAGAAGGTTCTTAATAAATGCTTATTTTTTGAGGTGATAACTTTTTTGAACCTGTTTCTCCATCTGGAAAATGGGGATAATATGCACCATTTTACATCTCGAAATGGATGTCTTAAACTCAACATGTCCAGAATTGAAATTGTTGTCTTTCCTTCCAAACACTACTCTTCTTGCTTCCTACCACCATCCTTCCAGTCACCCAGGTTCACAGCCTTGGTGTGAACTAGATTTAAATCTAGGTATCTGAAAGAATCAGCCAAAAGGGAATGCAACCTGTGGTGTTATAAGTCTGTCTGCTTATGGCAAATAAATACCATTGAAGTACATGTATTCCACTGATGGTCCAGAAGTATCCATGAATACCAGCATAATCACATGGATCTTTAAAGTCTTCTGGTAGATAGTAATGAGACTTTAAAAGGTGATGACTGTTCTTCTCTTTCTGGGTCAAAGGAAGATCCGGTGCTGACAGTGATCACTTATGTGGGACTGAGCTTCTCCCTGCTGTGTCTCTTTCTGGCTGCTCTTACGTTCCTCCTGTGTCAAGCCATCAAGAGTACCAGTACCTTCCTCCACCTGCAGCTCTCCCTCTGCCTCTTCCTGGCCAACCTCCTCTTCCTCATTGGAATCAAACAAACTCAGCTTAAGGTAGAAGGATCCCTTAAATTCTTTCCTATACAAATCAAATGCAGCTCTTTCACTGATAAGGCACAAGAGTCACAGAGAAGACAGATGTGACAATAGATAATTAACTGACTGTATAGCAAGCACTGGGGCTTAATTATGTTATGGAATTATGTTTTAATAAATAATTTATAAATGATAGTAGTAAATATAATATAGTATAATATGATATGATATGATATAACATAATATGTAAATAATATTTGATAAGGATTTTTACCTGGGGAGGTGAAGCAGCATGGCATGGTGGATAGAGAGATGAAGTCAGAGTTAAGGGCCTCCTTGGCTCAAATCCTATCTCTGACACTTACAGTGTGACAGTGAGTAAGTCACTTAACTTTTCTGAGTTTCAGTTTCTTCTTTTGCAAAAGGGAGATAATAAAATGAAGCCAACTCCCAGGGTTGTTGTGAAAATCCAGTGCACTAATAGAAGTAAAGCAATTTACAAACCTTAAATATTCCCATATTCTAATGAGACCTTGGTTTTGAGGATATGGTCACTCCCTGCAGTGATGCCTGCTTCCTCCTCTTCTGTCCTCCATATGCTTTGGTAAATCATCTACCCATGTGCTGGCACTTCATGAATCATAATACATCTCCTAGGGCTATCCATCTAGTTAGCTCTAATTCACTCACCCTTCTCCTCTGTGGGCAGGGACTAGATAAGAGAATAGAAGAGGGGCCTGATGGTCCAATGTGGTCAGAGCTGAGTCTCTACCTGTGGCGGCCAGGACCAGGGTGATGGAAATGATCAGACTGGGATTAGAGACCAGGACCCAAGGGTGAAGAAGTCTCCAAAGGAAAAGAGGTTAACAGCTGGAAGCTCAGGGCTGCCTCAAGGTCATGCTGTTGGGGTAAGGTAAGAGCCTCAGGCCAAGTGCAAGATCCCTCCTTGATTTTTCCATCACCAAAGGGAGACCAGAAGTCCTGCTCATGAGAAGAAAAAAAGAAATATGAAACTCAAGAGACTCTTTTACATGAACATTTGAAGTGGGTTTTTTTCCCATGACTTCCTTGTGTATAATGATTTTGATTACCCTGTGGAAATTACCCTGGATTCCTCAATTTCCCCAGTGTGGTGTAACATAGACAAGAGCTGGCCTCTTACTTATCTGGATTCAAGTTCCCCTCTCTGACACACAAAGGCTGTGTGATCCTGTGCAAGTCCCTTAATTTCTCAGTGCTCTGGGCAATACCATAGATGCCAACCTCCATTGGTAGAGGGAGTTTTCTTGCCTGGGAATTCCCTATATTAATGACATCACAAGTCCAGACCCCATTCATCAATTCCTTACAGAGATCAAAGTCAGACACCCCTGTTGTTACACATTATAAATACTAGTGAAGAAGAAGGGAAGTAGGTTTGTTCTTCCCTGGAATGAGTTACAAAGGGAGGTTCTACATGCACCAAATGTGTAATTTGGAATTTCTGTTAAAATGTGAGCTCCTTAAGATCAGGCCCCGCCTTTTATTTTTCTTTGTTTTTCCAGGATTTAGAGCAATGCCTGGCACATAGTAGGCACTTTATAAATGTTTGTTGACCAACTTGTTACATGGCACAGCAAGTTTGCTTATCACATTCAACGATGATGCAAGACTGGGATGATACAGCAGATGAGAGCGTTAGTTTGGGTCCAATAAGATCTAAATCAACAGAGATAAATAAAATGTCTTACATAATCCGCTTTACATGTACAAATCAGGGGAGACACGATTATCCTTCAGCTTGAAAAAGAGCCATGGAAATGGAAATAACCATATATACACAAAAAGGACCCTAAATTAAAAGCTACAAAATTATTTTGAAGCAACAACAAACTAAACCTGGCTCAAAAGCAGAGACATGAGAAGCTATCCCCCACCCCCATCTCTTCATAGAAGCAAGAGGTCATTAGATTGGAAATTCCTGGAGGGAAAGAGCTGAATTTCATCTCTTTTTGCATCTCAAAGCACTTAGTACAGTACTTGGCAAATAGTAGGTGCTTAATAAATGTTGATTGATTGATAGGTTCACATTTATGGTGCACTGCACATATTTTCAGACTTTTCAGAAATACTGATCAGTTTTGCTGACTTTGTTCTTTTGTGTTTTTTTTTAAAAACAAGACCTTTAATATACATAAAACTCTCAATACATATTTAGCCAATAGACTGGAACTCTTCACTATCAGAATACATAAAAAAATTACATGCCCCTAATTGCATATAATGAAGTTGTAAATCCAAGAGTTCCGATGAAAAGTCAATCAAGCCATAGCGGTTTGTTAACATCACCAGAACCTCCCAAAATAACATTAGAACCTTCATTTCTACAGATCTGGGGGCTTTTAAATGTGCAAAAGAATTAAGAGCTGCTAAATTCCTTGCAATTATTAAAAAGCCACTTTAAACATTGCATAGATGCAGAAAGCCATTTGTTTTTCAAAATTCACATTCATTCTAGTTTTACTTTTCCATGACCATTATTTTTACCTACTCCATCCTCTTCTAAACTCAGACTGAAAGATAGTCTCTTTCTGATCATCTCTCACAGGCTTCACATACAATGCTAGTAGCATTTTTCTGAACAGATGTTTATTCTTTGGATCCTCTCCAGTATTTAAGGTAGAATGTGTATTTAAAAACATTTCACGAAAAGTTCATTTTTATCACAAAAGACCAAAAAATTCAAATACTCTAGGCTTTTGTTTACACATTAAGATAGAATCCCAACCACAAAGCAGGGTAACCATAACTCACACTGCTGTTCATAGAAAAATAATAAGTAAGAAAATAAAAAATAGAAGAGAAAATATCAGGTGTTCAATTGAATTCTTGGTTTTCCTCTTTATATTATGCCATTTCAGTAATTTTTTAAATGTTCATAACATAATTCATCTTCTGTATGACAAAAGTAGAATGTTTTGGCACGTTAACATTGTGATCCAATAAATGTTAAAAAAAATTTAAAACATCTATTAACCAATATTCTTGTTTGTGGTGCATCATCATATTTTACAGTTACTTAAATCAAATGCACAAAGGTTTGTAAGTGATTTACAGACGTAGCAATCACAGCAATCACAGAAATATATACCACTGAAGGGAAAAACTGCATCTTAGCAATTTTACAGTCCAATGGTTTCTTGGTATCTTTCTCATTTACAATTTTCTTTAAATCTTGGGTTTTTTTCTGTACAAAATATATTTTTGCTTTCTTCATTCTTGATGAAATTTTTATGCAGTGACTTTACATTCATACAGAATCAATTGTTGACCAGTGTTTTCCATTGTTATGCCACCGGCAAAAAATATACATGGTAACCAAGAACAAACATAAAGAAAATCTGGAGATGTATATTGATAAACCCCATTATAGACTAGTAGTTGAGTGACCTAGGTTCACCAAGAAAGTAATTCCTACTACAAGGCCAAAATCACTTCGTGATTTATCAAAAGTCCACCACAGATCAATAGATAGTGCAGCCAGTGTGAGAGACAACAGAATATTGTTGTCGAAATCTACTTTAGCATTGGTGTGATTTAAACCAATGAAGTCTGCTACACATCACTTTAATGGACTACTCTCTTTAAAATTTATGTGACTCTCCCAGATGCCTGTCAATGCAAGGGTATAATAGCCCAATCACAGCTGAAGCTGTGTCACAGCATAGTGGTAGCCGCCATGCTGAAGAAAAGATGCTTGTAATCACATCAGGTGGAAAGAGTGTGACATTTCTCTGAATCTGAAGTAGATTTAATACTAATGCAAGAAATTCTCCAATCAAAAACAGAACTACTCCATGAATCATCAAGTTCATACTCTGATTAGTGACAGAAGTAATGTATGGTCCACACTTTGGGGCACATAACTTCGTAAGTTCTAAAACTTTTAACTATCACAGTGGCTAACAGACTTTTCATCAGTACTTCATCTTGCTCTAAATTAGAATCTACCAAAAATCCCCAGTTTCTGCCATCTTTTCTGGCCAGGTCATCAACACCACTGGCCACCACTCCCCCTCACCAGACTCCCCTGAGCTCCTCCCCCTACCGTGTTTTTTTAAAAGAATGTTTGTTTTACAGAATAGCTTTCTGGTTGTGGGAGGGAGGGAATAATGGGAGAAATTTTGGTGATGTTAAAAAACAAAACATCAATACAAATGTATTTCTAAAATAAACAAAAAGAGAGGGGGTCAAGGAGATTGTTTGGTCTCCTTCAACATCATTGTAAATGAAGAGTGCCATATGGCAGCCAGACAAGGCAATAATCCCACTGTACTCTGTCCTGACCAGAACTCATCTCTGGGGGACTGTGTTCAGTTATAGGCATCATAGTTTAAGAAGGATATTGACAGGGCAGGATCATGAAGAAATAAAGAAACTTTTTTATGGTGAGTGGTTGAAAATAATGAGGTTATTTAGCCTGGAAAAAAAAGAAAAGCTGGGATTTGGATAATTGTTCAAATAGATCTACCCTGGTTTCTTTGGTCCCTGAGGATAGAATCAGGAGCAATGGAAGGAAGTATCAAAGTGGCTAACTTGGGACTGATGCCAGGACAAGCTTCCCAACAGTTTCTTGCTGTTCTTGTTCAGGTGTTTTCAGTCATGTCTGACTCACTGTGCTCCCATTTGGAAATTTTCTTTTTCTTTTTTTTTTTAATTAATTAATTTATTTATTTAACTTTTAACATTCATTTTCACAAATTATTGGGTTCCAAATTTTCTCCCCTTTTATCCCCTCTCCCCACCCCAATACCCCAAGCAATCTAATTTTCCCTATCTCCAATCTGCCCTCTCTTCTGTCATCCCTCCCTTCTCTTGTCTCCATCTTCTCTTTTCTCCTGTAGGGCCAGATGACTTTCTATTCCTCATTAACTGTATGTGTTCTTTCCTAGTTGCAACAACAATACTAAACAGTTGTTCCTAAAACTTTGAGTTCCAAATTCCCCCCCCATCCCTCCCTCCCCACCCATTCCCTTTGGGACGGCAGGCAATTCAATATAGGCCATATCTGTGTAGTTTTGCAAATGACCTCCCTGATAGTCGTGTTGTGTAAGACTAACTGGATTACCATCCCTCCTAACCTGCCCCTCATTGTTTCTCTTCTGTCTTTTGATCCTGTCCCTCCCCAAGTGTTGACTTCAAATTGCTCCCTCCTCCTTTTGCCCTCCCTTCCATCATCCCCCCCTTGCAATATCTCCTTCTCCCCCACTTTCTTATACTGTAAGATAGGTTTTCATACCAAAATGAGTGTGCATTTCACTCCTTCGTTTAGTCAAATGTGATGAGGGTAAACTTCTTGTTTTTGTTTTTTTTTCTCAGCTCTCCTCTTTTTCTCCCTCCACTAAAAAAAACTCCTACCTGCCTCTTAAATGACATATAGTTACCCCCTTCCATTTCCCCCTCTTTCCTCCCACTACATTTTTCTCTCACCATTTACCTTAATTTCTTTTAAGGTATGGTCCCCATCCTATTGAATTCACTCTGTGCTCTCTGTCTCTGTATGTGTGTGCATGTGTGTATGTGTGTGCATGCATGTACATGTGTATGTGTGGTCCCACCAACTACCCAGATACTGAAAAGTTTTAAGAGTTACAAATATTGTCTTTCCCTGTATGAATGTAAACAGTTAACTTCTGGTAAGTCCCTTAAGACTTCTCTTTGCTGTTTCCTTTTTCATGCTTCTTCTCATTCTTGTGGTTTGGAAGTCAAATTTTCTTCTTCAGCTCTGGTCTTTTCATTAAGAATGCTTGAAAGTCCTCTGTTTCATTGAAAAACCATATTTTCCCTTGAAGTATTATACTCAGTTTAGCTGGGTAGGTGATTCTTGGTTTGAGTCCTAGTTCTTTTGACTTCTGGAATATCCTATTCCACGCCCTTCGATCCCTTAATGTAGAGGCTGCTAGATCTTGAGTTATCCTGATTGTATTTCCACAGTACTGTGGAATTGTTTCTTTCTAGCTGCTTGCAAGATTTTTTCCTTGAGCTGGGAGTTCTGGAATTTGGCCACAATGTTCCTAGGAGTTTCTCTTTTTGGATCTCTTTCAGGTGGTGATCAATGGATTCTTTCAATACTTATATTTGCCCTCTGGTTTCTAGAATGTCAGAGCAGTTTTCCTTGATAATTTCATGAAAGATGATGTCTAGGCTCTTTTTTTGATCATGACTTTCAGGTAGTCCCATAATTTTTAAATTGTCTCTCCTGGATCTATTTTCCAGGTCAGTTGTTTTTTCCCATGAGATTATTTCACATTCTCTTCCATTTTTTCGTTCTTTTGGTTTTGTTTGGTGATTTCTTGGTTTCTCGTAAAGTCATTAGACTCCATCTGTTCCATTCTAATTTTGAGAGAACTATTAAATTCAGTGAGCTTTTGAGCCTCTTTTCCCATTTGGCTCATTCTGCTTTTGAAAGCATTCTTCTCCTCATTGGCTTTTTGAACCTCTTTTGCCAATTGAGTGAGCCTATTTTTCAAGGTGTTAATTTCCTCAGCATTTTTTTGGGTCTCCTTTACCAAGGTATTGACCCGTTTTTCATACTTTTCTTGCATCTCTGTCATTTCTCTTCCCAGTTTTTCCTCCACCTGTCTAACTTGCTTTTCAAAATCCTTTTTGAGCTCTTCCAAGGCCTGAGCCCACCTGCCACCCCCCTGGGGTGTCTGGGGTACTGAGGCCCCGCCCTCCACGTCTTTCCCTGATGGCAAGAATACGTCCTCGTCATCAGATCCGAAGGTCGGGATCATTTGCATTTGTTGGAAAAAACTCTCTATAGTCTTATTTTTCTTCCCTTTTCTAGGCATTTTCCCAGCCAGTTACTTGACTTCTGAGATTCCTTTCCCCCCCCGCCTGGATCCGCCCAACTAGTGCTTGGCCTCTGAGATTCAAATGGCCTTTCCGCAGCACACTTTAGTTCTGGTGCTGGGGTGGAGGCAGGGCCGCCTCCCAGGCTCAGTTCCCTAGGGCTTTATGCAGAGACTTTCAGGAATGGAGCGGGTGGGGGCGGGGTGGGGGGCCCGCCTCCCAGGCTCAGTTCCCTCAGGGGCTTTATTCAGAGGCCTTCAGTAATAGAGTGGGGTGGGGGCAGGGCCGTCTCCCAGGCTCAGCCCCCTCAGGCCATTCATGCAGAGACCTTCTGTAATGAAGATCCTGCCTGCTGCTGGGGGATTCCTGAGTCCCGGGCCGCTGCCGCCTCAGCTGCCGCCCACCCCTCTGCCTCCGCCGCTTCCTGCCCCCATCTCTGCTGCCGCCGCTTCCTCTCAAGGTGTCCTGAGTCACGGAGACGCTCCGCTCCCCTCCTCTAGCCCAGCCTTCTTTCTCACTGACCTGTAGCTTCTGTGGGCGGAGGGACTTTCCAGGCTGCCGGAGCTTCCGTGTCTGAAGCCTGCTCAGATCAGCTTCTCTGTGGCCCCGGCCAAGGCTGCACTGGGGTGGGGTCCACTTTCCGGGGCGCGACGGACCCCGGGGACGGCTCTTCAGGGCTCTCTGGCACGAAAATCTCTTCCACTTCGTTTCTGCACATCTTGTATTGACCCAGAAGTTATGGGGGTCCCTTTTTACATTAATTCTATGGGCTTTGGTTTCGGAGCTCGTAAACATGTGTCCTTCTACTCCGCTATCTTGGCTCTGCCCCCGGAAATTTTCTTAACAGTGATACTAGAATAGTTTACTTTTTCTTTTTTTCACCTTATTTTACAGATGAGGAAAGGAGGCAAAGAGTGTTAAGTGACTTGTCCAGGGACACAGCTAGTAAGTGTTTGAGGCCAGATTTGAACTCAGGAAGAGGACTCTTCCTGATTCTAAGCCCAGTGCTCTATCTACGGCACTACCTTCAAGCTATGTAAAAATGGAATGAGCTGCCTAGGGAGCTAGTAGATTCCTTCTCACTAGAAGTCATTAAGCAGAGGACAGATGATCATTTATGGGATATAACATAGTAAGAATTTCTTTCTGATGTGGGTTGAACTCAATGAGTCCCAATGACTTTTCCAATACTAAAATTATTTAATTTTGTGATAAATGTGTAGGAAATTCTCATCTTTCTTGGATGATTCAGAAAGGTTCCTATTTAAAGGCAAGAGGATAATAATGGCTGAAATTTCTACAGTACTTTAAGGTGTTAGACAACTTTTCTCCCAGGAGAACTGGGACCTCATGGGAGATATATATCCATCAGTGGGGGGTCCAAAATACAATCAAAGACAGGAGGTCAAACCAGAAGCAAAGAAATATATTAGCATTCTAAGAAAACTACAGATAGCTTCCTAGGATACAGATTTAGCTTTGGTAAGTTTTCAGGCCTGCTTAGAGTCCATAGCTAATGAGCAACATTGTGGCAACTTAGGATAAATGAGTAATATTTCCAATAGGAGAAGGAGGTTTGGAGGAAGGGGAATTATTAAAAGAAAGGAGGAGGAGGCATTTCTGGAAGAATATTTGCAATGCACCTGACCTTGTTTGGTATCAGAAGGAAAGGATATTCCCTGTTCAGGAGCAAGGGACAAGGGGAGGTGACTGATACTTTTATAATCGTGAAAGTGCTCCCTTCAGACAAACCTACAGGGCTGAGGTGACAAGTACCTCATCCAAGGACAAGAAGTTACTTCTTCACACTAACAGACCATCCTCTCTTTACTGTATACTACTGTCATTTATTATATTATGTTTCTTCTTCAATAGCAGATAAGGACTTTCTATAATTAGGCCATCAGATGGTTGGGATGAGAGGGGTCTCTACATTATAAGTCAATTAAAACATTGTGGTTCCTGTATTTCTCCCATAAAGGTTTGCAAAGTGTTTTACACAGGTTATCATTTGAACCCTGAGATTATCAAATAAGGTAGAGATGGCAAACACTATCCTCATTACACAGATGAGAAAAATAGGAATGATAGTGTAGAATGGTAGTGAAGCCATCCAGTCCAATGATTTCATTTTGCAGATGAGAAAACTGAGGCCCATAGAGTTTCAGTTATTTGTCGAAGGTCAAACAAATATCAAGAGTAGGAGGTAGGATTCAAACCCAGGTTTTCCAAAATTTACTCCACCACACTCCCTCAGAAAAGGGAATTCTCAGGGTCACTTAGGACTCTGTAGCTTTATATCAAAAGAACTATGAAGGAAGTAGAGTAGTATTTTCCTCCCTCCATCATGGTGAATTGTGGGCATTCCCTTCCATCTACACAGTAATCATCTCTGTCTTGTCTGCTTCTTTCAGATCATGTGCTCCATCGTTGCTGGGGGGTTGCATTACCTGTACCTGGCTGCCTTCACCTGGATGTTCCTGGAAGGGCTGCATCTTTTCCTCACTGTCAGGAACCTCAAGGTTTACAATTACACGAATGCAGGCCAGTTCAAGAAGAGATTCATGTACCCTTTTGGCTATGGGATCCCAGCTGTGATCGTGGCTGTGTCTGCAGGGAGTAGCTTTCAGCACTATGGGACTGACCGCTAGTGAGTGGGGCACACTATGTGTGTCAGTGTGTTAACTTGAATACTTGACTGTTGTTCTGGAGTTAATTTCTTTTTCATTCATTTCCTAATTTATTTCTCACACTTCAAGTTACCACTCCAGTGAGGCTGGATTCCAGTAATTCAAGATTCACTCCCTAGTCATTTCAACCCAATGCTTGTTCCCATCAAAATCTACGTCAAGTGACTTTGCCAACCTATGGAGCCTGTACACAGGTTTCTGGTAGAAATGTTTTTGCAAATTTTCTTGGATAGAAGAGGTTTTCCCATAGCACCAAACATCAAAACAACATGGCCTCCATCTACTAACATTCTTGTACTTATGTCTTTAAATCAGAGAAGTAAGGTTCAGGACTTGAAAAGTAAGCAAGTCCTACTTCAAATTATTCATATCCAGCACCTACAACCTAAAATTTGTACAGTGTTGCCCATGGGACTGAGCCAACAAGAATGGAATATGATACGTCCTTGTTGTTAGGTAGTTTACAGGCTACAACAATTATTATTCCCCAATAATCCACATCTGGAATGCTTCTCCTTCCTTTCCTTGAGCTCTTGAAATCTCTAACCTCCTAGGCTCAGCTCAAGGGCTCCCTTCCATAGAGGTCCCCACACATTAGTGACCTCCCCCAATGATTTGTATTTCTTTTGTATATAACATATATTTACTTGTTGTGTATATATTTTTGCTCCCCAGAAGAAATAAGCTCCTTGAAAGCAGGCATTGTTTCATTTATTTTGTCCCTGTATCCCATGTGCTTAGGAACCCAAATACAAATGAAAAGATTCCTGCCATCAAGGAGCTTGTACACAATTATTCATCTACTTGGCCATGTTTCTTCTCTGGTCCATCCAGAAGTAGATTATATACAAAACTGGAAGAATGTTTGTGTGCCCTTTCTGATGACTTGTGATGTCAACTCCAGGTCTTTCCATCTTCTCTAAATACCGCCGAATCAGCAAAATTCATAATCACTAATGGACATGATAATGAAAAGAACAGATATAAGGCATAAACCAGATAATTCCCTGTTGAAATAAGTATTACTGAGATCACTATTCAACTAATATTTTAACCAACAAACACTTATTCTGCGTGTGTGGAGCACTGGGTTCAGAAGAACATGCTCAATGCCAGGGGAGGCAGGTGCTTAGTTAAGATACAGCGCCAGCTCTCCTGGAGTTCCCACTCCATTAAGGGTAGGAATAAGGCACAGATACAGGAAGCTAATAACATACAGTGTCAAATGATGACTATATCAGAGGAGCAAGACAAGTGCCTTGCTAAAGTACTGAAGGAAGAGCAGGAAGAAGCATCAGGTTTCATAGAAGAGAGAACCTTGAAATTCAGTAGCAAAATAGACAAGGAAGGTACCTTGGGAATAGGAGCAAATGTTCTGAAGCAGGAGAGTGAAGGACAGGTTTGGGGACCAGAGGTTTATCCAATTTATTAGATCACATGAAGGGTGGTAAAGAAAGACTAGAAAAGTAGGGGGAAATTAGATTATGGAAGATCTTGAACTCGAAGCAGAGTAATCTGAACCTGATTCTTAAGCAAAAAAGTCACAATGTTTTTGAGTAAGGAACATCAATTTTGTGAGAAAGATTACTCTAGAAGCAATTTTAAGAATACCTGGGAAGCAGGGAAAAAGAAGATTCTTCATCTGTAAGTGTATAGAGGCTATTGTCATAGCAGTAGTCAGTTAAACTATTATTTACTTATTAGGAGCTTAGGGAAGTAAATAATATTGGAAATCAGACTGGACTGGCCATCATGCTTGACAAATTTAAAGTACTCCATGGATTCCTTTGGAAAAGCTAAACCTGTTTCTACCTTATAGAGAGTGAAAGTGTGCCACCTGACGTTAGACCTAATTATCCTGCTAAAAACCTTCCACTCCTTCGTAACTTCCTTATCAGTGTCAAGGGTACCACAATCTTTCCAGTGTCCCAGACTTGCAAACTAGACTTCATCCTTCACCCCACACTCTCACTCCACAAATCCAATCAGTCACCAAGTTCTGTTGATTCTGCCTTCACATCTCTCCTACATGCCTCCTCCTTTCCTCTGATCTTGCCACCATCCTGTCATGGGCCCTTGTCACGTTGTGACAGGACTCTTTCAATCACCAACCAATGGTTGGTCTCCCATTATACTCTCCTCATTCCAATTCACCCTCTCCTCAACTGTCAAATTGATCTCACTAAAACACAAATCTGAACTTATCACTTACCTATTCAATAAACTCTGGAAGTTCTCTCCTGTCTACAGGATCAAATATGAAAGTCTCAGTTTCATCACCTGACCTCTTCCTACCTTTCCAGTCTTCTTGAATCTTATTCTCCTCCACATAGTCTGCAGTCCAGTGACATTTTCCTACTTGCCATTCCTTACATAAGGCACTCCTTTTTCCAACTCTTGGCATTTTCACTGGGTATCCCTCCTGCTTGGATCGCTTGCCCTCCTCATCACCCTGGTTTTTCTGGCTTCTTTCAAGTCTCTGTTAAAATCCTCTCTTGTATAGGAAACTTACCCCAATCCTCCTCAAGCTTAGTGCCTTCCCTGTCACCTGTGATTCCAAGAAGTTTTAGCAAGAGCAGTGACCACACGATGGTAAAACTATCTCAACAGATGGGCTAAATCAGCCAGCAGGTTTCAAATCCATTGGTAAATTAGGGGGATGTCTACCCAAACCGTGTGAAGATTTCCTCCAGTGAAATGGGAGGATGGGCATAAATTCTTCCAATGCCTATGAAGGTGGTTGAATCAGACAGTGTGGAGCACTTAGCACTCACTCAGACATTAATGACACCAAGATCATACATTATATCCCAGGCCATCACCATTTACCTTGACTTTTGTCTTACCCCTGGACTTTGATGACTCTGGAACAGTGAGACTGAAGACTGCATAAATTCACCTTATTTAAATATGATTCCCACATCAGTCAAGATGTCAGCCATCATCCGCTTTTACCCCAATTGTGATGTCATTGATCTTCTCCAAAAACAAAGGAAGAGCAAGAGCTGCAGCAGCATCAGTAGTCCCTGTGAGATTACCCTCAATTTATCCTATTTGTAGTTTGTTTATTTGTAGTTTGCATATTGCTTCTCCCTACAGACTGGGAGCTTCTTGATATTAGGAATTTTTTCCCTTTCTTCATATCCTGTTGCCCTGAATCCATCATAACCCAGAGGAAGATTCAAGGTTCACTTCCAGGAGATACAGAAGCCACTGACATCCCGAGGTGACAGCCATCCCAATATCCCAGAGTAGGGCTGAGTATATGACAATTGTGACCAAACATCAGACTTTTATCCTTGTCTTTGCCTTTGTGCTCTTATCTTCATTATCCATCTCTCTCCGTGTGTTAAACTCATTCAAGTCGCACATGTTTTCATAAGCCTTCGTAAATCATGTTATTTTTTGGTTTTTATACTGAGTTCATTCTTGTGTACTGTATGTTCAGTTCACCATCCCTATTACACCCCATTGCAGGTGTTTGCCCAGTAGGCTAATATATCTTCCTGCTGAATTTGTGTCTGAAACAACTGTTCACTATTGGGGGGTCTGGCCCTGAATTACTGGGAGTACCTATAGACTTTTTCATTTGGGGAACTATTGTACACTTAGTTGAGTTAAAGCCAAAATATGCCAGTTTTACCAATGCTGGCCAGTTATTTCAGAGGGCCCTTTCTCTAGATGGGTGAACATGTGTTCATGAAATATCATGTGTGACCAGGTACGTGTGTTCATGCATTCATGAAATATCATGTGTGACCCTTTACATTGAGGTTGCCCACCACCCTTCCTAACAATTCATAGGGACTGTTCTTCTTTCTTTGTGTAATTACAGACTTACAGTGCACCTAGCTGGATGATTTCTTGTATTCCAGATCTCTGCGACATTTAGTAGTTCAGTCCTACACTCCCACCAACCACTGCAATTTGTTTCAATGTTTATTTATTTATTTTTAGTTATCAACATTCATTTCCACAAAATTACGAGTTCCAAGTTTTCTCCCCATCTCTCCCCTCTCCCCAGTCCAAAACATCATGCATTCTGATTACCCCTTCCCCCAATCTGCTCTCCCTTCTATCACACCCCTCCCTTCGCTTATCCCTATCTTCTCTCTTTTCTTGCAGGGAAGAATAGATTTCTATATTCAATTGCCTGTATTTCTTATTCCCAGGTTACATGCAAAAACAATTCTCAACCTTCATTCCTGAAACTTTAAGTTCCAACATCTCTCCCTTCCTCCCTCCCCTTTTATCCACATTGAGAAGGCAAGTAATTCAATATAGGCTATATATGTGTAGTTTTGCAAGACTTCCATAACAGTCATGTTGTGTAAGACTATGTTTCCTTCCATCCTATCCTGCCCCCATTTATTCTATTCTCTCTTTTGATCTTGTCCTTCCCTAAAAGTATTTACTTCTAATTACTCCCTCCTCCCATTTGCCCTCCCTTCTATCAGCCCCCTCATGCCCCACTTAACCCCTTCTTCCCTACTTTCCTGTAGTGTAAGATAGATTTTCATAGCAAATTGAGTGTGCATGTTATTCCCTCTTCAAGCCAAATGTGATGAGAGCAAGCTTCACTTTTCCCCTCTCACCTCCCCCCTTCCCCTCCATTGAAAAAGCTTTTTCTTGCCTCTTTCATGAGAGATAACATGCCCCATTCCATTTCTCCCTTTCTCCTCCCAATATATTCCTCTTTCACCACTTGTTTTTACTTTTTTAGATATCATCCTTTCCTATTCAACTCACCCTGTGCTCTCTGTTTATACATATATATGTATGTATATGTGTGTGTGTGTGTGTGTGTGTGTGTGTGTGTATACGCTGCAACTGCCCAAATACTGAGAAAAGTTTCAAGAGTTACAAATATGATCTTTCCATGTAGGAATGTAAACAGTTCAACTTTAGTAAGTGCTTTATGATTTCTCTTTCCTATTTACTTTTTCATGCTTCTCTTGATTCTTGTGTTTGAAAGTCAAATTTTGTATTCAGCTCTGGTCTTTTCATCAAGAATATTTGAAAGTCCTCTATTTCGTTGAATAACCATTTTTCCCCAAAAGTATTATACTCAGTTTTTCTGGGTAGGTGATTCTTGTTTTTAATCCTAGTTCCTTTGACTTCTGGAATATCATATTCCAAGTCCTTCAATCCTTTCTTGTGCTATCCTGATTGCATTTCCAAAATACTTGAATTGTTTCTTCTAGCTACTTCTAATATTTTCTCCTTGACCTGGGAACTCTAGGATTTGGCTACAACATTCCTAGGAATATCTCTTTTCATATCTTTTTCGAAAGTGATTGGTGGATTCTTTCAATATTTATTTTGCCCTCTGGTTCTAGAATATCAGTGCAATTTTACTTGACAGTTTCATGAAAGATTATGTCTAGGCTCTTTTTTTATCTTGGCTTTCAGGTAGTCCCACAATTTTTAAATTGTCTCTCCTGGTTCTATTTTCCAGGTCAGCTGTTTCTCCAATTAAATATTTCACATTGTCTTCTATTTTTTCCTTCTTTTGGTTTTGTTTTGTAATTTCTTGGTTTCTTATAAAGTCATTAGCTTCCATTTGCCTACTTCTAATTTTTAAAGAATCATTTTCTTTAGTGAGCTTTTGAATCTCCTTTTCCTTCTGGCTCATTCTGCTTTTTAAAGCCTTTTGCTCATTGGCTTTTTGAACCTCTTTTGCCAATTGAGTTAGCCTATTTTTAAAGGTATTATTTTCTTCAGCATTTTTTTGGGTCTCCAAAAAAATTGCCAACAGCAAGTTGTTGACTCATTTTCATGATTTTCTTGCATCTCTCTCATTTCTCTTCCCAATTTTTCCTCCTTCTCTCTTACTTGATTTTCAAAATCCTTTTTGAGCTCTTCCATGGCCTGAGACCATTGCATATTTATTTTTGAAGTTTTGGATGCAGCAACCTTGATTTTTTTTAGGTCTTCCTCTGAAGGTAGGCATTGTTCTTCCTCATCTGAAAAGATGGAAGAAAATTCTTGTTCACCAGGAAAGTAGCCTTTTATAGTCTTACATTTTTTTCCTTTTTTGGGCATTTTCCCAGCCAATTATATGACTTTTGAGTCCCTGGTCAAGAGGAGGATATACTCTGGAGACCTGTAAGTTCTCAGTTCCTCTAAGGTGATACAATCAAAGGAGAGTTGTTTACTCCTGTCCTGGCCTGCACTCTTGTCTGTGAACAACCACAAGCATTCTATTCTGCCCAGGATCTGCGAGTACAATTCCCTCTATTCCCTCTCCACAACTGCCTCTAGCTCCACCACACTAGCACTCTTCCTCAACCCAGGAGAGCCCCTCAGGGCTGATATTCCGATCAACCCCTCAATTCCCCTAGGGGCTTTAGCTTGAGGGCTCAAAAAATGGACATGGACACTGCAGTGCCTGCTACTGGCAGGGCCAGACCCTGTTCCCTTCTCATGCAAGTGAAAGAGCTTTCTCACTGACCTTTGAAACTGTTTTTGACATTTGTAGGTGGAGCAATCTGGTATCCATAGCTGCTGCCAGGGATTCCACCTCCTGAAGCCTGTTCCAGTCCTGTCCCTGACATTCTGCAGCCAAACACAGGCTGTGCTCCTCTTCGCACTTGGTGCAATAGACCTTTCCTGTCAGCCTTCCAGGCTGTCATGGGATGGAAATCTCTTCTACTTCGCCATTTTGTGGCTTCTGCTGCTCTAGAATTTGTTTTGAGTCATTTTTTAACAGGTATTTTATGAGCTATGGAGGGGTGCTTCTACAGGTCTGTCCTTCTACTCCACCATCTTGGCTCCACCCCCAGCCACTGCCTTTTTGCTGGGGTGCAAAAGGGTAGGACTCTGATTGTGACCTTAGCTCCTATTGTCTGTTGCCTGGAACCCCACTGTTGTATAATGATTTTATAGGGAACACGGCTACCTTCACTGTAATTCTCATTGGTGACTACACTGATGAATCCCTTTTGGCCCTACTCCAGGGAATTCACATGTTCCTCCCCTGCACCTTTGCTGCCACAGGGGAGAGAGTGAATCAGGGACTCTTTTGGATCAGTGACCATGAAACTTAAATCTCTCTTCCCCCTTGATGGACTTGGAAGTACGGTGTGGAGTTGTTATATCATTTCCTGATATTTACCTCAGGCTTCATCTTCCATCAATACTTGTCTCCAACCTTCTGGAAGCTGCCTGATTTTGCCCTGGGTCAGGAAGCATTTGGTCACTCTCAGTTCAGGGTGAACTTTCTTCTGCTCCACTGTCCTGTGGTTTGGCATGATCTTTCTTGAAGCTACCTTATGGGATATCTCTGCACAAGTTGCTGAATTGATAAATACTACTTCCCAGTTCATCTCTGCTGTTCATGAAGAGCTTCTTAGTCTTTCAGGAGTGGTCCTGCAGAATTGCTATGTCCTTGATGCCTTGAATGAGGCACAGGGTGGAGCCTGGGCCTACATGAGAAAAGAAAAGAATGTTGCTGTATTTTTTAATTGATCTGATGTGATACAAGAAGACCTTGCTGTCTTCTTGGGTCCCTGGTTGGGGATCTTGTCAATTTTCTGTTTGCTAATCTTTATCTTTGTGAAATGTTTCTTTACCCTTGCCTCAAGTTGGCAGCCGAAGTGGCATCCAGAACAATGTTTTATTAGGTGTGGTCATCAGTATGCCCAGACTCAGCCATGACCACAGTGAGGAAATGTTGCCCTGAATCCAACTTAACCTGTCTTCTTAGGTTGCGTTATTTTCTTTTTATTCATTCATTCATTCATTCATTCACTCATCCATTTATTTATTCATTCATTCACTCATTCATTTATTTATCTATTTATTTATTTATTTATTTAACTTTTTATATTCATTTTCACAAAATTTTGGGTTCCAAATTTTCTCCCTTTTTCTCCCCTCCCCTCATCCCAATACCTCAAGCAATCTAATTTTCCCTATCTCCAATCTGCCCTCTCTTCTGTCATCCCTCTCTTCTCTTGTCTCCATCTTCTCTTTTCTCCTGTAGGGCCAGATGACTTTCTATTCCTCATTAACTGTATGGCTTCTTTCCTAGTAGCAACAACAATACTAACCAGTTGTTCCTAAAACTTTTAGTTCCAAATTCTCCCCATCCCTCCCTCCCCACCCATTCCTTTTGGGAAGGCAGGCAATTCAATATAGGCCATATCTGTGTAATTTTGCAAATGACTTCCCTGATAGTCGTGTTGTGTAAGACTAACTGAATTACCCTCCATCCTAACCTGCCCCTCATTGTTTCTCTTCTGTCTTTTGATCCTGTCCCTCTCGAAGTGTTGACTTCAAATTGCTCCCTCCTCCCTTTGCCCTCCCTTCTATCATCCCCCCTTGCTTATCTCCTTCTCCCCCACTTTCCTATACAGTAAGATAGGTTTTCATACCAAAATGAGTGTGCATTTTATTCCTTCCTTTAGTCAAATGTGATGAGGGTAAACTTCTTGTTTTTTTTATTTTTTCTCAGCTCTCCTCTTTTTCCCTCCACTAATAAGTCTCCTACTTGCCTCTTAAATGACATATAATTACCCCATTCCATTTCACCCTCCTTCCTCCCATTACATTTCTCTCTCACCATTTACCTTAATTTCTTTTAAGCTATGGTCCCATCCTATTCAATTCAATGTGTGCTCTCAGTCTCTGTATGTGTGTGCATGTGTGTATGTGTGTGTTCATGCATGCGTGTACATGTGTGTGTGGTCCCACCAACTACCCAGATACTGAAAAGTTTTAAGAGTTACAAATATTGTCTTTCCATGTAGGAATGTAAACAGTTCACTTCTGGTAAGTCCCTTAAGACTTCTCTTTGCTGTTTCCTTTTTCATGCTTCTTCTCATTCTTGTGTTTGAAAGTCAAATTTTCTTTTCAGCTCTGGTCTTTTCATCAAGAATGATTGAAAGTCCTCTGTTTCATTGAAAGACCATATTTTCCCCTGAAGCGTTATACTCAGTTTAGCTGGGTAGGTGATTCTTGGTTTGAGTCCTAGTTCCTTTGCCTTCTGGAATATCCTATTCCACGCCCTTCGATCCCTTAATGTAGAAGCTGCTAGATATTGAGTTATCCTGATTGTATTTCCACAGTACTGGAATTGTTTCTTTCTAGCTGCTTGTAAGATTTTCTCCTTGACCTGGGAGTTCTGGAATTTGGCCACAATGTTCCTAGGAGTTTATCTTTTTGGATCTCTTTCAGGTGGTGATCGATGGATTCTTTCAATACTTATTTTGCCCTCTGGCTCTAGAATGTCAGGGCAGTTTTCCTAGATAATTTCATGGAAGATGATATCTAGGCTCTTTTTTTGATCATGACTTTCAGGTAGTCCCATAATTTTTAAATTGTCTCTCCTGGATCTATTTTCCAGGTCAGTTGTTTTTCCAATGAGATATTTCACATTCTCTTCCATTTTTTCATTCTTTTGGTTTTGTTTTGTGATTTCTTGGTTTCTCATAAAGTCATTAGCCTCCATCTGTTTCATTCTAATTTTGAGAGAACTATTATCTTCAGCGAGCTTTTGAACCTCTTTTTCCATTTGGCTAATTTTGCTTTTTAAAGCATTCTTCTCCTCATTGGCTTTTTGAACCTCTTTTGCCAATTGAGTGAGCCTATTCTTCAAGGTGTTATTTTCTTCAGCAGTTTTTTGGGTCTCCTTAACCAAGGTATTGACCCGTTTTTCATACTTTTCTTGCATCCCTCTCATTTCTCTTCCCAGTTTTTCCTCCACCTGTCTAACTTGCTTTGCAAAATTCTTTTTGAGCTCTTCCAAGGCCTGAGCCTGTCTGACATCCCCTGGGATGCCTGGGGTACTGAGGCCCCGCCCTCCACGTCTTTCCCTGATGGCAAGAATATGTCCTCCTCCTCGTCAGATCCGAAAGTCGGGATCATTTGCATTTGTTGGAAAAAACTCTCTATAGTCTTATTTTTCTTCCCTTTTCTAGGCATTTTCCCAGCCAGTTACTTGACTTCTGAGATTCCTGTCCACCCCCGCTTAGATCCGCCCAGCTAGTGCTTGGGGTGTGAGATTCAAATGGGCTTTCCGCGCCGCCCACCTGCTAATCAATGTAAGCTTTAGTTCTGGTGCTGGGGTGGGGGCAGGGCCGCCTCCCGGGCTCAGCTCCCTCAGGGGCTTTGTGCAGAGACCTTCAGGAATGGAGCGGGTGGGGGGGCCGCCTTCCAGGCTCAGTTCCCTCAGGTGGTTTATGCAGAGACTTTCAGTAATGCAGATCCTGCCTGCTGCTGGGGGAGTGCCGGGTCGCCACGGCCGCGCTGCTGCTGCCTCTGCCGCCGCCCCCGCCTCTGCCGCCACTGCTTCCTCCCGAGGGGGCCTGAGTCAGGGAGATACCCCGCTCTCCTCGGACAGCCAGCCGTCTCTCTCACTGACCTGTAGCTTCTGTGGGCGGAGGGACTTTCCCGGCTGCCGGAGCTTCCGTCCCTGAAGCCTGCTTGGGTCAGCTTCTCTGGGGCCGCGGCCAGGGCAGTGCTGGGGTGGGGTCTGCTTTCTGAGGCGCGACGGACCCTGGGGATGGGTCTTCAGGGCTCTCTGGCACGGAAATCTCTTCCACTCTGTTTCTGTACCCCTTTCAGTGATCCAGAAGTTATGGGGATCTCTTTTTACATTAATTCTATGGGCTGTTGGTTTGGAGCTCGTAAACGTGCGTCCTTCTACTCTGCCATCTTGGCTCCGCCCCAGGTTGCATTATTTTCCAGAAACACTGAATCCAGAGTATGCAGGAGGCTCTAAATGTGTCAGTTATGAACCCATCGCCCAAATTGATTTAATTTGTTATTTGTACCCTAAGCTGGACTACCTTCATGTCTTTGGAGTCAAGACAGGTGTCAGTCAGCATGCAGCTGGGACCTTTTTCGATAAGCAGACCATCCCATCTTCATGATTTAGCAGTTCCCAAGGGAAAAGAATGTGGCTTTTGCTGTCACCTTGCTCCTCTCCTTCAGAAGCATTTCATCCTTTTCCCCAGTCCTATCGCTCCTTTCTTCTTCCCATGCCACTCTCATTCAGGAGGAGATTTCTGTTTCTCCCTCCTTCCTTTCTTCCACTTCATAAACATGCAAGGTTCTTGTATTTTTTGCCCATCCAGCTATCATGATGGAAGGTTGGTTGTCATTTCATCATCATGTTCTCTCACAAAACATTTAGAATCAAGAGGTTCCTGACCAAAAAACAAAAGCAGAATCATTCCATCCCTCAGTGAATTAGAATGAAAACTGGTAATAAGATGATGTAGAACTCAAAAAGGAAACACAGGAAAAGGACCAAGCTCAGATTATAATGAATAGCCAGCACAATTAAAGACATTCTACACCAAGATCACCTTCCCCCCATACTATGATTCCACTCATCCATCCATTATCCATCATTCACCCATTCATCCATTAATCACTCAGTCACCTCATTGCTCCCAATAAGAAATAAATACCACCATGATTCTCCCATTTCGGAAGTAGTCTGCCAAGATTCAGACATCCTCCCCCAAAAAACCCAGCCCCAACAAACTGTTAAATTTGTCTTGCTCCTAAGTATTTTCATGACTTGCATCCATTTGTTTGGGTACCTTGTGTTGTTACATAGTTTTGATTAATGTTATTTGCATTCTGTGTAGCATTTGTATGTTTGAGGTTATGCTTAAGAGACAGATCATAATGAAGCAAGTTAGTCCCATTAAGAAGAACCAAGCTCAAGCCTCGACTTGAAAAAGCTGTCATAAAAATGTCCCTGTGTTTTGTTTTGTGTTCTAAAGAGTTATAAGAGAGCACCTATGTCACGGGGTTAATGTGGGGATCAAAGATTTGCAAGCCTCCAGCTGCTGATCAGCAGTTGTCTCAGCCAGATGATGCACAACTGACTGTGCTCATTTATCAAACTCACAGTCAGAGAAGTAACCTGTTGACCCTCTGATTATTTCATACAATAAACTGTCTTTGTTCCTTGTTGGGAGATGGCAATTTAAGTGTTGGCAACTTCAAAGTTGTTGGTTATTTGTGTGTTTGAGAAAGGCCAACCTTTGTTTAGGAACTAGACCTACTCCAGGTGAATGGCTTCACAATTTTTTGAAGATGCAATTCTGTTAATAAAGGGTTTCTACAGAAAAAAAAACAGAAACAACATGCAAGCTTCTCTTTGGAATGTGAATCTTTCCACTTGCTTAGTGTCCAATATGCATGTTCATTTCTCTTATAATAAACCTAGTTCTTCAAGTATGGTTCATGAAGTTCTAATGGTTTGTTGGCAATTTCCAGCATTCATTACAGTGTTTGCTGACACTTCTCTTGACTCCAAAGACATGAAGGTAGTCCAACTTAGGGTACAAACAACATAGTAGGAGCTTTATAAATTCTAGTTGAGTAACTAAGTGCTAAGCACAGTTGTTTCCACTTTGTTGAAGGGAGATAAAGGCTGTCGGTACCCTGGAGCAGTCTGATGCCTGGATCCAACTGGAACCAGTATCTTCCTTTCATTGCAACCAACATCTTCATTCTAGAGTCTTAAATTGTTCTCTGATTGTTTAATGTGTTTTAGTGTTGTCTCTCTAATCAAATGGTAAATTTCGAAGAATAGTAGTATAATAGTTGGAGAAGTAGAGTTGCATTCTACTGACATGAATCAGAAAGCTCAACTTATGACTCTTACTTGAGTGAGCCTGACAAGGCAATTCACCACCTGGGCCATGGCTGCCTCATTTCTATTAATAAATGTAGTTATTTAACTTTTTGCACTCATTTTCACAAAATTTTGGGTTCCAAATTTTCTCCCCATTTGTCCCCTCCCTTCACCCCAATACACCGAGCATTCTAATTACCTCTATCACCAATCTGCCCTCTCTTCTATCATCCCTCCCTTCCCTTGTCCCCATCTTCTCTTTTGTCCTGTAGGGCCAGATAACTTTCTCTTTTCCATTACCTGTATTTCTTATTTCCTAGTAGCAAGAAAAATACTAAACAGTTGTTCTTAAACTTTGAGTTCCAACTTCTCCCCATCTCTCCCTCCCCACCTATTTCCTTTGGGAAGGCAGGCAATTCAATATAGGCCATATCTGTGTAGTTTTGCAAATAACTTTCATAATAGTTGTGTTGTGTACGACTAACTATATTTCTCTCCATCCTATCCTGCCCCCCCATTGCTTCTATTATCTCTTTTGATCCTGTCCTTCCCCAAGAGTGTTCATTTCAAATTGCTCCTTCCTCCTACTGACCTCCCTTCCATCATCGCCCCCACCCCGCTTATCCCCTTCTCCCCTACTTTACTTTATTCTAAGATAGGTTTTCATACCAAAATGAGTGTGTATTTTATTCCTTCCATTAGTCGAATGTGATGAGAGTAAACTTCATGTTTTCTCTCAGATCCCCTCTTTTTCCCTCCACTAAAAAGTCTCCTGTCTTCCTCTTCTATGAGAGGTAATTAGCCCCATTCCATTTCTCCCTCTCTCTTCCCCATACATTTCTCTCTCACCATTTACCTTAATTTTTTTAAGATATGATCCCATCTTATTCAATTCATTCTGTTCTCTCTCTCTCTGTGTATGTGTGTGTGTGTGTGTGTGTGTGTGTGTGTGTGTGTGCAATCCCACCAACTACCCAGATGCTGAAAAGTTTTGAGAGTTACAAATATTGTCTTTCCATGTAGGAATGTAAACAGTTCACCTTTGGTAAGTCTCTTGTGACTTCTCTTTGCTGTTTACTTTTTCATGCTTCTTCTCATTCTTGTGTTTGAAAGTCAAATTTTCTTTTCAGCTCTGGTCTTTTCATCAAGAATGCTTGAAAGTCCTCTGTTTCATTGAAAGACCATATTTTCCCCTGAAGTATTATACTCAGTTTTGCTGGGTAGGTGATTCTTGGTTTGAGTCCTAGTTCCTTTGACTTCTGGAATATCCTATTCCATGCCCTTCAATCCCTTAATGTAGAAGCTGCTAGATCTTGTGTTATCCTGATTTTATTTCCACAATACTGGAATTGTTTCTTTCTAGCTGCTTGCAATATTTTCTCCTTGACCTGAGAATTCTGGAATTTGGCCACAATGTTCCCAGGAGTTTCTCTTTTTGGATCGCTTTCAGGTGGTGATTGATGGATTCCTTCAATGCTTATTTTGCCCTCTGGTTCTAGAATCTCAGGGCAGTTTTCCTTGATAATTTCATGAAAGATGATGTCTAGGCTCTTTTTTTGATCATAGCTTTCAGGTAGTCCCATAATTTTTAAATTGTCTCTCCTGGATCTATTTTCCAGGTCAGTTGTTTTTCCAATGAGATATTTCACATTCTCTTCCATTTTTTCATTCTTTTGGTTTTGTTTTGTGATTTCTTGGTTTCTCATAAAGTCATTAGCCTCCATCTGTTCCATTCTAATTTTGAGAGAACTATTTTCTTCAGTGAGCTTTTGAACCTCTTTTTCCATTTGGCTGATTCTGCTTTTTAAAACATTCTTCTCCTCATTGGCTTTTTGAACCTCTTTTGCCAATTGAGTGAGCCTATTTTTCAAGGTGTTGTTTTCTTCAGCATTTTTTGGGTCTCCTTTAGTAAGGTATTGTCCCATTTTTCTTGCTTTTCTTGCATCTCTCTCATTTCTCTTCCCAGTTTTTCCTCCACCTGTCTAAGTTGGTTTTCAAAATCCTTTTTGAGCTCTTCCATGGCCTGAGCCCATTGAATATTTATTTTGGATGTTTGGGATTCAAAAGCCTTGACTTCTATGTCTTTCCCTGATGGTAAGCAGTGTTCTTCCTCATCAGAAAGGAAAGGAGGAAATATCTGTTCACCAAGAAAGTAACCTTCTATGGTCTTACTTTTTTCCCCTTTTCTGGGCATTTTCCCAGCCAGTTACTTGACTTCTGAGATTCCTTTCCACACCTGCCTCACCCTCCAAATCTGCCCAGCTAGTGCTTGGGGTCTGAGATTCAAATGCTGCTTCCCAGCCTCAGGGCTTTCAGAGGGGCAGGGCTGCTATTCAATGTGAAATTAAATTCAGGTGCTCAGGTGGGGGCAGGGCTTGTTTCCCTCAGGGGGTTTATGTGGAGACCTCCAACAATGGACCGGACCTCCTGCCTGCTTTGGGAGCTTCTGTCAGCTGCTGCCTCCCGAGGGGGCCTGAGTTATGGAGACACCCCGCTCCCCTCTAGGCCAGCCAAACAGGCCCTCTCACTGACCTTTGCTCCTGTGGGTGGAGTGAACCACGTGCGGCCACTGGAGATTTCGTCTCTGAAGCCAGTCCAAATCCACTCCTCCCAGGGCCATGTAGTCAGGGCAGGGCTGGGCTCCACTCTGGGTCTGGTGCTCTATGGACCCCCAGTGTTGGTTTTTCTCATCTCTCTGGAACAGAAATCTCCTCCCCTCCGTTGTTCCACAGCTTCCTCTGCTCCAAAACTTGTTGGGAGTTCCTCCTTACAGGTATTTTATAGGCTATGGGTTCGGGAGCTAGCCTATGTGTGTCTTTCTACTCTACTATCTTGGCTCCTCCCTCGGTTCCCTCATTTCTAAAATGAGGAAGGTGCACTTGACTACTTCTGAGATTCTTTCCAGTTCTAAATCTGTGATCTGATGAACTTTCAGAGTCCCAGTTTCTTTGTCTGCAAAACAATAGCACTTCTAGTGTCTAAATCAGGGTTATTGGGAGGAAAGGACTTGCCAGAACTTAAAAGGTCATAGGAATGTGAGTTATTATTAATTCAATTTAATTCAGCAAGTGTGTATATGTGTCAGGCCCTATGTGACTCTCTGGGGATACAAAGATTCCATTGGAGAGCAGATCCTGACTTGGATGTTCAAAACCCCAAAGCCAGGCTGGAAAGTCCAATAAAACATGCTCATTTGGGTGAGGAGCCAAGATGGCAGAGTAGAAAGACTCATGCAAGCTAGCTCCAAACCCACAGCCCATATATTTTCTGTAAAAAGAACTATCCACAAATTCTGGATCAGTGCAAGCCACACAGAAACGCAGAGGAGGAGATTTCTGTTCCAGAGAGCCCTGGAAAGCCATCCCCAGGGGTCTGTCACACTCCGGACAGCAAAGTCCACCCCTGCGCTGCCCTGTCCGTGTGGCCCAAGAGGAGCAGATCCCAGTAGGCTTCAGGATGGACTCTCCGGCGGATGTGAAGGTCCCTCTGCCCACAGGTGCTCCAGGTTAGTGAGAAAGACGTCTGGGCTGGCCGAGAGGGGAGTGGGGTGTCTCCGTGACTCAGGCCCCCTCGGGAGGCAGCAATGGAGACAGGGACAGGAGCAAACCTGGGCTCCCAGAACAGGAAGGAGCTCTGTTCCATTACTGAAGGTCTCAGCATAAACCCCCTGAGGGAACTGAGCCTGGGAGGTGGCCCTGGCCCCACCTGAGCACCAGAACTTAAGCTCAAATTGAATAGCAGCCATGCCCACCACTGAAAGCTCTGAAGCTGGGGAGCAGTATTTGAATCTCAGACCCCAAGCACTAGCTGGGCGGATCTAGGTGGGGGTGGACAGGAATCTAAGAAGTCAAGTAACTGGATGGGAAAATGCCCAGAAAAGGGAAGAAAAATAAGACCATAGAAAGCTACTTTGTTGCGGGACAGATGTTCCCACCTTTCATTTCTGATGACGAGGAACTATTCTTACCATCAGGGAAAGATGTGGAGGTTGGGGCCTCTGTATCCCAGGTGGATGTCCGGTGGGCTCAGGCCATCGAAGAGTTCAAAAAGGATTTTGAAAATCAAGTTAGAAAGGTGGAGGAAAAACTGGGAAGAGAAATGAGAGAGATGCAAGAAAAGCATGAAAAATGGGTCAATACCTTGCTAAAGGAGACCCAAAAAGTGCTGAAGAAAATAAAACCTTGAAAAATAGGCTCACTCAATTGGCAAAAGAGGTTCAAAAAGCCAATGAGGAGAAGAATGCTTTAAAAAGCAGAATAAGCCAAATGGAAAAAGAGGTTCAAAAGCTCACTGAAGAAAATAGCTCTCTCAAAATTAGAATGGAACAGATGGAGGCTAATGACTTTATGAGAAACCAAGAAATCACAAAACAAAACCAAAAGAATGAAAAAATGGAAGAGAATGTGAAATATCTCATGGGAAAAACAAATGACCTGGAAAATAGATCCAGGAGAGACAATTTAAAAATTATGGGACTACCTGAAAGCCATGATCAAAAAAAGAGCCTAGACATCATCTTTCATGAAATTATCAAGGAAAACTGCCCTGAGATTCTAGAACCAGAGGGCAAAATAAGTATTGAAGGAATCCATCGATCACCACCTAAAAGAGATGGAAAAAGAGAAACTCCTGGGAACATTGTGGCCAAATTCCAGAATTCTCAGGTCAAGGAGAAAATATTGCAAGCAGCTAGAAAGAAACAATTCCAGTATTGTGGAAATAAAATCAGGATAACACAAGATCTAGCAGCTTCTACATTAAGGGATCGAAGGGCATGGAATAGGATATTCCAGAAGTCAAAGGAACTAGGACTCAAACCAAGAATCACCTACCCAGCTAAACTGAGTATAATACTTCAGGGGAAAATATGGTCTTTCAATGAAACAGAGGACTTTCAAGCATTCTTGATGAAAAGACCAGAGCTGAAAAGAAAATTTGACTTTCAAACACAAGAATGAGAAGAAGCATGAAAAAGTAAACAGCAAAGAGAAGTCACAAGAGACTTACCAAAGGTGAACTGTTTACATTCCTACATGGAAAGACAATATTTGTAACTCTTAAAACTTTTCAGTATCTGGGTAGTTGGTGGGACCACACACACACATACACACACACACATGTACACTCGTGTGCACACACATACACACATGCACGTACATACAGAGACAGAGAGCACAGGGTGAATTGAATAGGATGGGACCATATCTTAAAAGAAATTAAGGTAAATGGTGAGAGAGAAATGGGAGGAGAGAGGGTGAAATGGAATGGGGTAAATTATATCTCATTCAAGAGGCAAGCAGGAGACTTTTTAATGGAGGGAAAAAGAGGAGAGCTGATAAAAAACATGAAGTTTACTCTCATCACATTCGACTAAAGGAAGGAATAAAATGTACACTCATTTTGGTATGAAAACCTATCTTACAATACAGGAAAGTGGGAGAGAAGGAGATAAGCAGGGTGGGGGGGGATGATGGAAGGGAGGGCAGTGGGAGGAGGGAGCAATTTGAAGTCAACAATCTTGGGGAGGGACAGGATCAAAAGACAGAATAGAAACAATGCGGGGGCAGGATAGGATTGAGGGAAATACAGTTAATCTTACACAACGTGACTATTATGGAAGTCATTTGCAAAACTACACAGATAGGGCCTATATTGAATTGCCTGCCTTCCCAAAGGGAATGGGTGGGGAGGGAGGGATGGGGAGAATTTGGAACTAAAAGTTTTAGGAACAACTGTTTAGTATTGTTCTTGCTACTAGGAAACAAGAAATACAGTTAATGGGGAATAGAAAGTCATCTGGCCCTACAGGACAAAAGAGAAGATGATGACAAGGGAAGGGAGGGATGATAGAAGAGAGGGCAGATTGGTGATAGGGGAAATTAGAATGCTTGGTGTATTGGGGCAGGGGGAGGGAGTAAATGGGGAGAAAATTTGGAACCCAAAATTTTGTGAAAATGAATGTAAAAAGTTAAGTAAATAAATTTATATTAAAAAAAACACAAAAAAACCCAAAATACATGTTCATTTATATTTACTTATTTATATGATATTCTCTTTCCAGTTGCTGGTTGAAGGTAGAAAAAGGATTTATCTGGAGTTTCATAGGACCCGTGTTTATCATCAGTGTGGTGAGTCAAAAAGCAACCTTTTCTTCTTTTATTTTCTGCTTCAGGCGAAATGAGCTAAAAATTCTAACAGATTTTCAGGCAGTGGAAATAGTGCTGGTTTTGATATCACAGCCCTGGGCTTCAAATCTGGCTTCTACTGCTTACTCCCTAGAGGAAATGAATAAGTTATTTACCCAATCAACAAATATCTACCAGTGTTTAGTATATACTGGGCTGGGTGTTGGGTGCTAGGAAAGCAAAAACACACGGAGTTCATATTTTAATAGGGTTGACAGCGTGCAATCAACTTTTTACATATAAGAGATACAGGATAAATGGGAGGCATTCCTAAGGAAACGTCCCTGGGACCTGGATATGTGGAAGAAACAAAGGGAACTGGGAACAGTCTCTTACAGAAGATGGGATTTGAGCTGAGTCCACTGGTTATCAAAGAATGATCCACATATCACTGAGGGGATGGGGATTACCCAATAGTTTTGTCCTCAATGTCAAAACTATCTTCAAAATAATTTTTGGTATTCAGTCATTTCTGACATCCATGACCCATTTGAGGTTTTCTTGGCAGAGATGCTGGAGTGGTTTGCCATTTCCTTCTCCAGCTCATTTTACAAGTGAGGAAACTGAGGCAAACTGACCCAAGGTCACACAACTGTTAAGTATTTGAGGTCAGATTTGAACTCATGAAAATGAGTCTGTCTAACTTCAGGTCTAGCACTCTATCCATTGTTCCAACTAGCTGTCCTTCAAAATAATAATGAGATGCTATTTGCCTATTAAAATTCTCATCCTTTTTTCAACTAAATACTGGCAAGACATGATTTTCTTCACATATGTCAACTGCAAAAAGAATCAAAACACTGAATGCAAAAGTCAGACATCAAAGCATTAAAGAGATTTGCAAGAATATGTATGTATATATATATATATATATACATATATTTGTGAAGATAGATATCTAGATAGATAGATATAAAGCAATGTCACTCTTTAAATTTGTTTTGGAGGAAGCTATATGGTGCAGTAGAGCACCAGGCCTATAGTCAGGAGGATCTGATTTCAAATTTGACCTTAGATACTTGACACACTTACTCGCTGTGTGACCTTGGGCAAATCACTTAACCCTAATTGCCTTGTCTTCCCCATCCATTAAAAAAAGTCAAAAATTGTTTTGGATAGAAAAGGAGTTTTTTTGGAATAAAATTGCATTTATGCTAACATGTAATAGGTTTTTTATTATTATTAAAAGAAAAAATGCTTAAAAATTTCTCAGTTTTTATTTCTAAAATGGTAAATCTCAGCAAGGAAACCAGGTAAGTCAGAAGGTTGATATAAAGAAAGAGAATTCCAGGACTGGGCTACAGTCACTTAAAAGACAGTTCAAGAGATATAATGTTACATCTGAGGAAGAAGACCAAGGTCACTGGATTGTAGACTACATGGAGGGCAACGAAGTGTTTAAATTCTGGAAAAGTAGAAAGGGTTGGATTTTTAAGGGCATTAAAAGGGAGGTTTTTATATTTGAACATAGAGGCAATAGGGAGTGAAAAGTTATTGATAGTGGGATGACATAGTCATGTCTGAGCTTTAGGAAGATCTCTGGCAGCTGAGTGGTGATGCATTGAAGCAGGGAGAAAGGAGGCATGGAAACCAATCAGAAGGTTATTGGAGTAGTTCAGGTGACAAGTGATGAGACTTCGGACGAGAGTGATGGCAGAGTTGGAGAGAAGGTTGTGAAGATGGTTGGTTATTATCCCTTCTCAAAGATGACCAAAATGGCCTTGCTACGTTGAGGTCGAGGTAAACTGTATGTATATGGGAAGTATTGCAAAAAAAATATTTGGAGTAATTGTGAATGAGGGTACTTAGAATGACACTGAGATTGTAAGCCTGGGTGACTAGGAAGATGGTGGTTCCCTAAACAGGAACAGGGAAGTTCAGAAGAGAAGTCTGGGGACAATAACAACAAATTGAGTTTCTGATGGATTCAGTTGGAAATGCCCTGGAGCATCCAATCTTCACTTGCTTCTGTGAGACTAGAGGGCAAGACAGTATAGGATTGGATGGGAAAAATCAAACCTGGCGATTATCTGCACAGAGATAACAATAAACCAATTTTGCTTTTCTTCATTTATAAAATAAGAGCATTGTGTCCAATGTCTTCCAAAATTTCTTCTAGCTAGAAATCTATGATCCTATTTTAAAAATAGAACAGAATCAATCACTGAACAACGGTGAAGTTGTTATATCCATTTTTGAGATGGATCTTAATCCAAAGGTCTAACAATGTAAAGAAAGAGGCGGCCACTCCTTAGATCAGTATCTGAACTTGGAAAAAGAAGGGCCCAGTTTCAAACCTTTCTTCCAACATTTGCTAGCTGTACAACTAGGAGCAAGTCATTTAACATCTTTTTGCCTCAGTTTCTTCCTCTCTAAAAAGGAGATATTAATACGTATAGAACCTACCTCACAGATATGTTGTGAAAATTCAGTGAGATACCATTTACAAAGCTCTTTGCAAACTCTGAAAGGCTTAGTAAATATCAGTTTATAACTTTCTTTGTTTAAACTCAAAATTTCTTCCAACATTTCCTTCCTGCATCCTAGTATTTACCCTGTTCTTATGCAAACTTGCCATATAGCCATGGTTCTTTCATACCTCAGTAAAGCAGCCTTGAGCATTTTCATGAAATCTGCGTGTCCTATACCTTTCTGAACATGACCTAAACAATATCCCACAATGCTGGGCATGCTCGAGGGACTGGAGCAAGGTAGCACAGCAGATAGAGTGCTGAACCTGGATTCAGAAGCACCTAAGCACAAATCTGACCTCAGACACTGATAAGCTATTTGACCTTGGGCATATTTCTTCAGCAATGGCAAATCACTCCAGTATCTTTGCCAAGAAAAACCCCAGATTGGATCAGGAAGAGTGTCCCAAGACTGAAATGACCAAACGACAACAATGCTGGGGAACCAGTTCCTAGGTCCATTGGTTGGATGATTGCAACCAAGTTGGCCCCAGAGTTTGTTTCAAAGTCAGCATTTCTTACTGTTCCTACAGATCAACTTGTCCTTTTATCTGACAACACTGTGGATTTTGAGAGATAGACTTTCATCACTCAACAAAGAAGTGTCCACCATCCAAAACACAAGGTAATCTGGTCAGCCCCTTCCTTGCCAGAAAAGTCCAGGGAACTGTGGGAAAATTAAATTAAAAGTTGGGGACCATTGGCTGCATACCTTCTGAAGGGCAATATTGCTCTAGTCTGGCCTCTAAGGTCCCTCCCAATGCTGAAGTTCTGTGAACACTCTGGACTGCTCTAAGTCAACACCTCAATAGTATTTTTCTATTGGGTAATAATAATAATGAGGAGGAGGAGGATAGCTCTCACTTATAAGTACTTTAGAGTTAATAAAGAATTTTCCTCACTATTGTCCTTCAAGGTATACTGCAGTAGACATTATCATCCCATTTAAAGGAGAATAAAAGATGTGTCCAATGTCACCTCCTAGATAAGTAGCAGAGATTGGACTTGTACACAGGCCTCTTGACTCCAAATTCATTTGTCTGTCCATTAAACCAAGTGGTCTCTCCAAACATCTCCCCTTTTGCATTCTGATAGATCTAGAATTATCATTAAGCCCTTGAATTATCATTAAGCCAATACTACCAGGTGCAAATTAACACTGTATGTGAGACAATGTGAAAAGGGTAATGGGCTGCCTCAGAAAGTAATGAGTTTCCCATCATGGGAAATTTGTTTTATCCTTTGAGGGAGGAAATTCTTGCTTCAGTACCAGTAGTACAAGATGGCCACTGTGGTCATTTCCATCTTGGAAATTCTGTTGGAAAAAGTGATTCATTTATAAATATTTCTTTTATAAGACTTTGGAAAATCTTTTTAAAATTAAAATTTCTTTTTTATCATTAACTTCACAGTCACTAAAAATATGAACACTTCAATATTTGGGAACAAGATATATTTCTTTTAAAAATAGCTGTACATAACAGAAGTCAGTAGTCCCACATACTCCTTTTTAAAGGAACTTTCCTATTGTACAAGGAAAGGCAGTGCTAGCTGTTATATAATAATGCTTTAAAACACACATTCAATACACTCCTCTTTAAGTTAACTGCCAGAACTTTCAATATTGTGTTTATTATTGTCTCTCCCATAGTGATATTATTTGAACATGAGCAAAGGTTGGGTTATTTATACCTGCAAAGGCAGCCTTGAAGAAGGGTAGTTGACAAGTAATCCTCAGGAATGGGAAAAAGGGAAAAGAAGGAGGTAGAAACCATTTGTGTGGGACCTACTATGTGCTAAGTGATTTTGATAAAAATTATATCATTTGAGAATACAATATGGACTATTTGTGCCTGATCTGTGGTAAAGCTTTCTAAGCTCACATTGGTCTGATCAGCCAAGTTAGACACACTGTACCTTTATTCCCAACATAATGATGTCATTTTATTTCTCTTTGAGAACAAAGGACAACAACCAAATGCTCATAGGAGGTGTTGAGTTGGGTATCAGATAAAACATGAAAGATGAATCTCATCTCTGCCTCTTGGTTTTCATAGGATGCTGACAATTAAAGCCCTAGCTCAGCTCTTCATCCTGGGATGCTCCTGGAGTCTTGGATTCTTCATGATTGATTCTATGCCTAAACAAGCCCAGTCAGTCATTGCCTACATCTTCACCATCATCAACTCCATGCAGGGTATCTTCATCTTCCTGGTACACTGTGTCCTCAGCCGCCAGGTAATTCATCCTCTTACCTCACGTGACAAGTCCCATTTCCAAGAATTACAGATTCGTAGAATCTCACAGTGGAAAGGATCACAGAGGCCATCTCATCCAATCCATAACTGAACCAATGTCCCCTTGACATCTTGCCCTGTAAATATTCACCAAGCCTTTGCATGAAGACATGCTGCCACCCATTGAGATGGCCCATTTCACATCTGGATAGCTGTAGTTTTTAGAAAGTGTTTCTTATTTCAAGGCCCAGTGTGACTCTGTAACTTCCATCCTTTGCCACCATTTGATGGCTACATACTATCTCTTCCTTTCTTGACACGTTATATTCCCTCAAATGTTTTCTTCAGAGGAGGTACTCCTGACCACACACTTCCCTCATCCTTAATCTTCCAGTTCCCTATTACTTAACTCTGCAATAAAAGGTCTGTAATGATTCCCTTAACTCATTTCTGGTTGGAAACAGAGTTCTTGGCAGAACATGCAGTAACCTGTTGGGCTCATCTTTCTTATCTCTCTTAAAGCTTTCACTGTTTTCCTGATTACAATTCTAGTTCCTAAAAAAGGAAGTATTTAATATAAGATATATTTATCTAATGCTATTTGTCAAATTGTCAGTGGTAACTAGGAGAGGTCACATGGGATAATAACATGCTACTAGCAAAAGTCACTGCCAAAACTTCTGGGATATTTCTTTCCATTTACCTGTAGAGATCCAGCAACAGATTGCATGAAGAGTATTGACCCTCCTTGGGGTTCAGATGCCCAGCTGCCTAATTCTCTAATTCCCTCCCTACAAGTAATGCATTGTGGAATTCACAGCAAGTAACAAACCCTATACAAAATGTCTGAAACTCTTTCCTCTGTCCAGTCCCTTACAAAGCTTCTATTATAGGGACTTTATGATAGAAAAAAAAAAAACTGAGATAAATGATCCTGAACCCAGATCTCGCTTTTAGAGTACCAACAGGTAAGTTAATATTCTATAGCATTTTTTTTTATGAGAGGACATACCTATCTGTGATTCCATAGGTATGGGAGACTCCTTAGAATGGAAATTGTTTTCATCAGTATAGTTCAGCAACTTTCACATGACTCAGAATCATAGCAGCCTAGGAGGTTAAGTGAAAGAAGTAGATTCTGTCAGAGGAAAAACCTGAACCTTGACCTACTTCACTACAAAGCTGGCTCTACAGCCAATAAACCAAGGGGTTTTTTTTTATTGTTCTTTAGACATTTTTTCAATATCTGATTCTTCATGACCTCTTTTGAGGTTTTCTCAGCGAATACACTGCAGTGGTTTGCCATTTCCTTTTCCAGATCATTTTACAAATGAGGAAACTGAGACAAACACAGTTAAGTGACTTACACTAGACACAGCTCCAAATCTGAGCTCAGCCAAGTCAAGCAGTCTGTACCATGTGCCACTCACTTACCCATGAAGCCATGCTAACTTTCATCAGATACATCCGCAAAGTAATAATATTAAACAGTTCTGACTCCTGTGCTCTTCCCTCCTGGGTTTACTTTTCAGAGTATTTTTGCATCTATCATCTCACTTGTCCTCGTAAGCCTCTGTGAGGTCTGTAACACAGGTGACATTTTCAAAAGCCCTCTGGTCATGAAGCAATAGTGTTTACACTTAAAAAATGAGAAGCAGGATTGAAGTAACTCCCCATGAAGGGTAAGTGGGTTGGTGCCTTTAATTCAATTTTACAAATAAGAAAGATTGAAAATACTGAACTTGGAGTCACAGGACCAGATATTGAATCCCAGCTGTTCTTCTTACTATCTTTGTAACCTTGGAGGAAGGCATATCATGTCCTTGGGCTTTAGTTTCTTTAGGTATAAAATGAGTTCATCAGACTCAATGATTTTGAAGCCTCCTTCAAATCATAAACCCTAATCAACCTTATCAAAGTCATACAGAATATTAATGAAAAAGTAGAGATCAGCATGCACACACACACACACACACACACACACACACACACACACACACACACACACACCCTACCTCCATTTCAGCGATGTGGCTGTTAAAATGATCCTCCATGCCAAAACTCAATTCTCTGTCCTCCTGAGTCTTTAGGTCCAAGAGGAATATAAGAAATGCTTTAAGACAATTACAGGAACAACTGAAACAGATACCAATGTGTTTTCTACTTCGACTAGCGAAACCAGAATGGTAAGATCATTTCTTTATCACTCAATATCATTACCCAAATTAAATGCCTCAAGTCTGTTGGATGTCCTTTCTCCTTGGTTTGCCAAGAATAGTGTCACCTGCTTTCATATTACAGCCATCCACAGTTCAAAGAATTGTAGAAACCAATAGCAATATTATTTAATTTTCAAATTTTACTTTGAAGTAAGTTTAGTTCAACCATAGAAAATAAGATCCTATGCATAGGAAGAGCTCCTCCTGAAAGGAAGGGATGATGAAGGGTATACTTGACCTTGGTTCTACATACTGTACCAGAAAAATTTGTCATCCTCATGAGTGAGAGATTATGTAAAATTTCATGGGCCTTCTCATATATCTACCTTGGACAGCAGCACTTCACAAGATCTGGGATGGGCTGGAAAATCTGTCAGAGAGCATTGTGCACACCCAAGACATATTTATGCATGCCTTGCCCCAGGCTCCTGAATAGTTTTTAGCCCCTTCTCCTAAGTGAAATGAAAATGATCTGGGTTGAGTTTGGGTTTGTTTATGTGAGTTAAAGTATGGCTAGAAGCTGCAAAAGTAAAACTAAAGAACCAGTTGTTCATTAAGATGCTAGTCACATGCAGCTCTTTTCCAAATAAATCAAATTACGATCGCAAGCATTTAAAAGTGACAATCTGATTCATCATATCTGATTCAAATATGTAAATTAGTTTGTACAGAGTTTCAAATTGTTATATAAGACCTATTTTTCTCATCATCTGGATAAAAGTCTTCTGCTTTTAAATTACTTAAATTCATTTTAAATATATTTTTGTCTCCTCTATGTTGCTCTATTCCTTTCTTTCACTTCACTGCCACTCTTCCTGCCTACCCTCCCTCATCACCACAGCTGGAAAAATAATTTAAGCTTGAAAGTAAAGAAAAGATGCCTCCACTGCTTGAAATGATCTCACTGTCCGCTCCACCAGCAAACTTCAGCTCCTGGAGGATCAGAAGGAAGAGAAGTGGCTCTCATAAATAGCACACTCAGGAAGAACTGCCTTTAGCTGTGCAGTTATTGAGAATTTGTTTGAGAAAAGTGCTTCTGATAGATCATTTTCTTAGATTTCCTTTATCACTATAATGTCTGTCATGCCCTCAGTGATACATTCTCCATCTTGTTTGCATCTGGATATACCTGCATTTATCTGTTATACAAACTATTATTAACCCTTTTCCCTGATCTGCCATTTTTTCCTAAATAGGCTTGGGAGGTGATGAAGTAAGAAAGAAGCAGGCTTTTAAGATGCAAAGGTACCTGCCACCAAGAGGATACGCTAGATTAGGGAAAGGAAGGCTAAGTATTGTCTAATTTCAATTCTTCCACCCAACTAGCTCTTAAGAGGGATATGTAAGCTGCAAACTGCCTAGACATTGACTTGGTGGGGAATAAAAAAGAAGCAGGGAATTATCAGTGGGCTATCTCCTTCCCTATATAAATCACCCCATTTATTTTTCCCCTTCTCCTTTCCTGAATAAGCAATTCTAAACTTCCTCACACCTTCCTTTTATGATTTTATAAGTTTTTTTTACTCTCAGTATTGGTATGGCTATAATATTGTCTGCTTTTTTATCTTTCATTAATGTACAGTATTTCAACTATGTGGTGGTTCAAACAAGGGTTTTATAGGGTAGCAAGAAATGTGACCACCAGTCATGAAATGATTTTCATGTTGGTTGTTACAAACAGTTAATTCACAGTTAAAATTTGGTAATTTAACTCTTTCAGTTACTTATCAGTTCTTGTGGTTACTTTGTAAATTAATAATCTATAAGCCATCTAAAATAGTTACTACTACTACTACTACTACTGAGTCATCTGTCAGTATTGTATTTATCAATCTGTATGCCTTTTTGAGTGGATTGCTTGCATGAAAGTGAATAAAGCTAAGTTTTTGCTGTCTTAATCTCATTGCTTTGGCACCCAAGGGTCTGTCATCTTCATTACATTACAGTGAACCTGGAAGGAGTCAATGAAGAAACCTTAAAGACGATGCCAAAGAAAGGAACCAAAAAATTGAGAATTCCCATTGATGCTTGCAGTTATACAATTGTGATATGTCCCTAATAATCTTTAATATCAGTATCTTCAATATCCATAAGGTTAACATTTAACAATAAGAGAGGACAATAGAATGTAAGCACTCTAAATGAGATCTACTATTCTTCTATTCCAGAATATAAAACTTCATGAAAATAAAATAGAAACCAGGTAGAAATTTGGTTGCCAATACCAAATATTTGTTGAATTGATATAGAATTGTTTGGGGTTGTTACCAGAAAAGTCCAAGCATCCTACTAAATATAGTGAGCATGATCACTTAAATAAAGGTGAAAAAAATCAAGATGTTTTTGTTTTTAATTCAATAATTAAATTTAGCAGAAAGTCACTCAGTCCATCACCTGATACTTCCCTGAGTCACAGCTCAGTTCAGCTATCAGTCACAGATCAGCACAGCTGCAAGAGGGGAGGTGAGGCAGTTCACAAACTCTGGGCTGATTGCTCCAGGTATTAGCAAGGCTTTGACTAAAGGCAAGGGAAAGTCAGAAGCTTTCTTACTCACTTATATTTTGCTTAATTCAAAGAAATAAGTAAGTAGACCTTTCTCCAACTATGTCTCCAAGTACTTCGCATCTTTATCCAGCTCAATCACATCCCTATTCAGGAATGAAATTGAAGTGACCAAAGACATGATTTAGAACTTCAAGGTTTACAGAGCACTGTCCTTACAATAGACCTTACAATAAGGTGACTTGGTCCCATTTTATAGATGGGACTTCAATGAAACCAGGGAATCTAGGAGGAAGGGATTTGGAGGGATGGCATCGAGTTAAGTCAGTGAAAATACTTGATGCAATACAAATTCTTAAGGGAAAAATTATTTTACAATTGAGGGAACTCAATTTTCCCCTCTCAGAACTAGATAATAAACAAGAAAGAAATTAAGGAGATAAATAGAATTGGGAAACTTTAGGGTGGTAGTTGTTTGGTCATTTTTATGTCCTATTCAACTATTCATGACCTCATTTAAGGCTTTCTTGTCAACAGTACTGGGCTGGTTTGCCATTTCCTTCTCCAAACAGTTTTGCAAGATGAGGAACTGAGGCAAACAGGATTAAGTGACTAGCCCAGTGTCACACTACTAGCAAGTGTCTGATGTTGGATTTGTATTCACAGAGAGGAGTCTTCTTGACTCTGGGCCTAGTGTTATATCCCCTGCGCTACCTAGTTGAATGGGAATAGAAAGGAGTGTACCTTTTTCTCAGTTATATGTAGTACCTTCACAAAAACAGTGAGCAAATATTAGGGCATAAACACTTTCTTTTCAGATGATAATTCAATACAAATGATACTCAATAAAAGGGCATGAAAACAGATTAAAAACTAATTGGAAACTAAACAATCTAATCCTAAAGATTGAGTGGGTCAAAGAACTAATCATAGAAACAATTGATAGTTTCATTAAAGAGTATGATAACAATGAGATGAGACAACACTGTTGCCAAAATTTATGGGATGCAATCAGAATAGTACTTAGGGAAAAATTTATGTGTCTAAATGCTTACATCAAGAAGATGGATACAGTAGATCAGTGCCTTGATCAAACAACTAAAAAAAAAAAAAGAATAAATTGAAAATTCCCAACTAAACATCAAATTGGAAATCACGAAAGTCAAAGGAAGAAGTAATAAAAATTGAAAGTAAATAATTGACTTATAAATAAAACAAGGAGCTGGTTTTATTTTTAAAAAAATGCAATAAAATAAAAAAGCTATTAGTTTGATTTTTAAAAAGAACCAAATTACAAGTACCAAAAATGAAAGGGTCAATTCACCAAAACTGAAGATGAAATTAAACCATTTTAGGGCTCTTTTACCTAATTACATGCCAATATATCTAATAATCTAAGTGAAATAGATGGATATTTACAAAAACATAAATTGCCCAGATTAACACAAGAGAAAATAGAATAATTAACTAACCTTGTCTTAGAAAAAGACATTGAACAAGCCCTCTTATGAGCTCCCTAAGAAAAAATTCTCAAGATCAGATGGATTCTCGAATGAATTCTATCAAACATTTAAAGACTAATTAATGTTAATGCGACGTCAATTATTTCGAAAAATTGACAAAGGAGTTCTACCAAATTCCTTTTCTGACATAAACATGGTGCTGATACCTAAACCAGGATGAGCTAAAACAGAGAAAGGAAACTACAGACCAATTTCCTTAATAGATATTGATGCCAAATGTTAAATAAAATAATAGCAAGGAGATTACAGCAATATACTACAAAGATTATATGCTATGACCACGTGAGATTTATACAAGGAAGGCATTACTGATTCAGTATTAAGAAAACTATCAACATAATTGGCCATGTCTATAAGAAAAGCAACAAAAATCATATGATTATCTCAATTGATGCAGAAAAAGCTTTTGATAAAGTACTGTGCTCATCCCTATTAAAAAATCACTAGCAAGCATAGGAATTAAATTCAGCTTTCATTAAAATGATAAGTGTATTGTTCAGTCATTTTTCAGTCACATCCAACTCTTTGTGATCCTACTTTGGTGTTTTCTTGGCAAAGATACTGAAGTGTTTTGCCATTTCCTTCTCCAGATTACAGATGAAGAAACTGATACAAACAACGTTAAGTGACTTGCCCAGGGTTACACAGCTAGTAAGCGTATTCAGAAAGAGCACTCTATTCACTGTGCCAAGTATCTAAAAACTTTAGTAAGCATTATCTATAATGGGAATAAGCTAAAAGCCTTTTCTGTACCCTTAGAAATATCCCTTCTTGTCCTTTTTAGCAGATTGCCCCAAATTACATCTCGGTTCCTTCTCTCTTATCTTTGATCTCTCCCTATCTATTAGTTCCTTCTCTGTTGCCTACAAGCATGCCTAAGTCCCCACCACCCTCGAGAAGCCTTCATCAGGTCCTACCTTTCCCACTATTTATCAGCCTGTATGTCTCAGCCAAATTCCTTTAGAAAGTCCTACTTCCTCTCCTCTTAATCCCTTTAAAACCTCCTCAAATTTGACTTCTCACACCATCATTAAATCAAATCTGCTCTCTCCAAAGTCAACAAAGAATCTCTTATTTTCCAAATTTAATGTCCTCTTCTCAGACCTCATCTTCTTGACTTCCCTGAAGCATCTTATACTGCTTGTTATTCCTCCTCTTTCATATTCTATCCTCTTTAGTTTTTCATGAAACTTCTCTCTCTTGCTTCTCCTCTTACCTGTCCACCTACTCAACCTCTTTTAGCTAGATCTCTGTTAATGCCACATCTTCTAAATGTGGCTATACCCCAAGGTATTGTCTTTATTCCCTTAGCCCATTTTTTTCTTTTTAACATCACACTTAGCATCTCATCAACTCCTGAAGGTTGAATTATAATTTCTAGCAAATTATTTCCAGATTTACATATCTGTTCCATATATCTATTTATTTATATTTTTTCTGTCTCCTGAGCTCCAGTGTGTATCGTCATCAACTGCCTGTTGGACTTTTCAGACTGTATGACCCGTGAGCTACTCAAGCTCAATATGTGTACAATGGAATCACTATTCTCTCTCTTGCTCACTCCTTGAAAGCTTCCTGTTTCCCTTCCAGTCACTCAGCTATGTAAGCATGGATCCATTCTCAACTCTTTCCTCTGTTACACTATCTGCATTCAATGTGCCGGTGAATCCTGTCACTTCTATTTCTGCATGTCTCACATCCATCTCTTTTACTCTACTCACATGTCCACCTCCCTGTTTGAGGTTCTTATCACGTCTCCCCACAACTATTGCAGCAACCTCCTAATTGTTCTGACTTCTCATTCCCTTCTTAAATCCATCCTTCACAAAACTAGCTACACAATCTTCTGAAAACATGAGTATGCCCACATCATTCCACTGACCAAAAATTTCCCGGGCTTCCTATTACCTCTAGGATAAAACATAAACTTTATATACTTAGTTTAGATTTCAATCCTTTCACTGTCTGGTTTCCATCAACTTTTTCTGGCTGGCTGCATGTAATTCCTCTTCACGTATTCTAATTATATTTAAACTCAGCTACTTGCATTTCTCTAAACTGAACTCAACTCATATCCCCAGCTTTTCTACTTCCTACTTCCTTTTACTTACATATCTATATAAATATTGTACCCTCATCTCGCCAATATAAAGAACGTAAACTCCTTAAGGGTAAGAGTTGCTCTTATTTTTTCTTTATTTCTCAGAGCCTTGCACATGCCAGAGATTTGATAAATTAAATGCATGCAAGAATTGCAGCCTTCTCTGCATCATAGGGAGGTGGAATCGTGGATATTCCTAAAGAGAGAAAACTAATTTAGCAAGGGAGGTGTGGTTGCTGAAATGAACCCAACAACATAGGAGTCACTGTCCTACTTTTCCTGGGACATTCAGTTGATACAGACCATATCTACACAGACAACCAGGCAATTTGGCCAATTTTGTGAAGCCATGGGTTGAATTTTAAGGAACTGAGAATCACTGAATTACAGATCTTCAAAGAATGTCAATGAATATCCTGCACAATCCATTACTTGGAGTATAATAACCCTCTACAACATTCCAGAGGAGTCATTCACCTTCTGTCTAAATGTCTCTAGAGAAAGGACACTAGAAGAATATCTGTCTCATTGTTGTGCGTATTCATTTGTATATGTGTGTTTTATTCTGCACTTAAGTATCAAATAAAATTAGCATTTTCATATATATATATATGCACATATATATAATATAACAGAAGAAGATCATACATGAAACTTTGGATCTCATATATATATTGCCTTCTTTTAAAGTATAAATATATAACATTCAAAGTGGCTTACTCCAATTGTTTGGATGTTCTTCCTTGCACTGTATGGAAATTCACCTCCTTGTAGTTCCTTCCCATAGGTCCAAGGTCTGTCTTCCAAGGTCAAGAATAATAAGTGACCATTAAAGATGTGGAAATAGTGACTATACCCATCTGAAATCATCTCTGGTCCAAAATATGTATGCCCAGGGTATTTTCACATTCCCTCAGCATGATGGTTTTCTTTCTCTGGATACACACTCCTGAGATGACGAGAATTGAGATCAATTAATTTAACTCGAGTAGTTGGTTCAGTCAAAGTGGCAAACCATTAGCACCGTATAGACCCTAATATAGTGCAAGACCATGACTAAGCCACTCTCCAGTGCAGTGAATTAAGAGGTTATGATGACATGGCCAAGAAGAAGAGACAAGTAATGCACAGATTCCTTCAACCATGTCTCCATCTCACCTATTTCACTAGAAGATAAAGCAATTGAAAAAATTACTTTTCAGAGTGGAATTAATTTCCTTAAATGGTCAAACAAATCCCACAGCACTTTCCTTTTGTTAGGCTTGCAAATGAACTTTTTTCATTACATCAATGAAGAAATATCTAATGGACCACATTGCGCAACTTCAAGAAGCCACTCAGAATCTTGAGGAACTCCAGGGACAGAAAAAAGGAGGCACAGTCCCCTCTTAGTTATCAAGAAGTAGATACCAGGACTCATGGCTGAGAACTGGGCCTTGCTTCTGTGTGGTAAAGGTTCTTTCTTTAGCTTCTTGTATTCAAATAGAAAATGTAACTTGTCACCTAATTTTGGAAAGGGAACTGATCACCCCCTCCATGAATTTCCTGATGAACAGGCTCAGGAAATAATAACAAACAATTCTCTAGGACGGGAAGGCTTACAAAGTATTTTTCTCACACTCTCCATGTCAGGTAAATAATGTGAGTAATATTATTCCCATCCCTCAGAGAAAGCTAAGGTGAAGAAAGGAGAAAGTCTAGATGAGGTTCACAAAGCTAATAATTGTCAATGGCAGTAGTGAAATATCAGAAAGTTAGGAATCCTCCAGTCCCATGCTCTTCTTTTATGGAAGTTCATAGAGGGGTTGAGAATATCTAAACCACCTGGTCATCATCAGTATTGGAACAGAATATGAGAATATAGGAGGTCATCAGATCAAACCTCATTTTACTGATACAAAAGTAAGGCACTGAAAAGGAAAGAGACTTCTCACTTTGTCAAGTATTACTTAAGTGTGTTATATTGGTTGGGCATTCAAAGTCTGCACATTCTTGCTACTTTGAAATCTTATCAGCCTCTTGATAATATCTCTGCTGTGTGGCTCTCTGAGAGTCATGAATTCTGGGGAGACCAATTTGCTGTGGTAATAGGATGATATTGCTGGGAAAACTGGGATCACACTAAGAACAGAGAAATGATGTATCAGGTGCTGAAGCTTAAATATCCTCAGACTCTTGATGCTGTCTCTCACCCCCCTGCCACCTCCTCATTACTCCTAGAGCCAAGTAGGATACTTTTGTTCATAACTTTCAGAATATTCAGAAAGAATCATGTCTCACTTCAGCTCTCTCTTCTCTAGACAAATATTTCCATATCTTGCCTCTCATTATATGAGGTCATAGATTTAGAACAAGACAGGATTTTAAAGATCATATCATTTAACTCTATCATCTTACAAAGGAATTTATGGCCCCAAAGTTCTGGAGTGTCATATGGTTACAAAACCAGTTTATGTTAATGTCAGGTTTTAGACAGTGATCTTTTGACTCCTATTGCAGACCCAGAATGAGCCCTTCTCATTTTACAAATTTCGGTCCCCCGCAAGATTGTAGGAAATTCTGACCTTCTAAGCCTAATTTTTGGAAAGAAGGTCTTCATTTTTTCTTAGTTATAAAGCAATATTTGCATCAATGAGAAAGAGAAATGAGATAACAGGGAGGCCCTTTCTCTGAGATATGTTTCTGTTTTTTTAATCACTTCAAAGTAGAATAACTGGTTTTCTACTGGCTAGAGACTTTGCCCTTTAAAGAGATTGTCTTAAGGAAATAGGAAGGGAGAAATGACATTGATATGATTTGTCAGTATTATCACTAATTTCTCACAAATATTTGTTGGACTATGTCCTTACTATGAATTTTCTACAAAGAAGCAGATGTTTGCTAGTCATTGACCACTGTCCTAAATAGCTGTGTGCCTTGGGGGAAATCACTTCAAATCTCTGGGCCTCAGGTTCTTCCTCTGTAAAATGAGAGAGTAAGACATGATGATATCTATTGCCCCCTTCAGCTCTTTGTTCAGTTGTTTTTCAGTCATATCTGACTCTTGGTGATCCCATTTGGGATTTCCTTGTCAAAGGTACTGGAGTGGTTTGCCATTTCCTTCTCCAATTCATTTGACAGATGGGGAAACTGAGATAAACAAATTTAAGTGACTTTTCCTGGATCACACATGGCTACTAAGTGTCTGTATTTGGATTTGAACTCATGAAGATGACTCTTCCTGACTCCAGACCCCAAGGCTTCATCCATTGTGCCAACTGACTTCTAGTTGTAGCATTCTATAATTCTGATAGTGCTCCTTCCCTGGGGTTATTTCCCATATAGAGACTAAGGATCTCAAGAAGAATTAATTAGCATGAGCCCTTGACCGAAAAAAATCTTCATTTCACCTCTCCAGACCTCATTTCACCCATCTGTAAAAGATCGATATGATGTGTCAACAAAACTTTAACTTCTTCAATGCATTCATGTCTGGTTCATATTATTCCACACTCTTGTTTTTAACACATCCAACAATAAGTCTTTAATTTAGGACTTTTAATATGAGAAATACTACTCTAGAGGATGGATGAATTGATATTTATGAAAAATCTATCAAGAGAAAACTGTAATTCCTTTCCACAAAGAAACGTGTCTCAAGGCCTTCCCTCTTGGCAATGCAAAAGCTAGTTAGAGAGTGTCTGATATGGGTCTTGAGACCCCCAAAAATAACCAATCAGAGACTTGTCTTAAGAAAAGCAAAAAAGAGTTTATTGCTTTCTCATGAGAAATGGTACCTTCTCACCCCACTCATTGCACTAATAGCACTGGCCAGGGAGTACAAGGGAGCATAGAAAGGAAAGTTGATTATATCCTAGCACAAGCTCCCCCTCCCTAGCCTCTTCCCCTTATCCCATTGGCTGGGCTTCAGAGAGTAAAATCTATTCACAGAAATCTTTCCAGCAGCAAAGAACACAAATTTGGTGGGAAGTTTTGCAAGGGTAAGTAGTTTAGGTTGAGGAGGTAGGGCATATGCTATTCAAGATCAGGAGGAAGGGGGAGTTGGGCACAGTACAAGATATGTTACAAAGCTTCCTTCTCTATAAGGTCATCTAGGTGCAGGTGTAATTTTTTTAAGGGAGTGTATTTCAACAGTACAAGAAACAATTAAACCTTTGAGCAGGCCTCACTTCTGAAAGATCATCTCTCACAAAAGGAAAGAGAACTTAGAAGGACTCTTTGTGCCCTCCTATACACCTTGATTCACATCCCTATACTCCCAAGAAAAACTGGAAAAATATTAATATGTCAAGGATAGACCAATCCAGTATTGTACAATTTTTATTCAGTGTCACACTAATCAAACATTGAAAAAATATTTTATAAAGCTAGAAAAATAATAATAAAATTTATTTTGGAAAACAAAAGCTCAAGAATATCAATGGAATCAATGAGGGAAAATGTGAAAGAAGGTGGTCTAGATATACAACATCTCAAACTGCAATATAAAGCAGTAAGTATCAAAACAATATAGGACTGGCTAAGAAATGGAATGGTAGAACAGTGGAATAGATTAGGTACAAATAACATTATCGTAAACGACTACAGTAATCTAGTATATGACAAGTCCAAAGATGTAAGCTTTTTGAAAAAAAAATTCAGCTGAAAAACAGTGCAGCAAAAGTAGATATAGACCAAAATCTTACACCATTTACCAATATAAGGTCAAAATTGGTATGTGCTTTACACAAGAAGGTAGACTTGGACACTAATTTATGGAAGAACTTCCTGTTATAGGAATCCAACAGTGGACTAGGTATTCTCAAGAGTTGTGGATCATCCTATCACTGAAAGTGTTTAAATGAAAGCTAGATAGTGACTTATTAGGCATGTATCAGAGAAGATTCATTCTTCAGATAGGAGATTAGATCAGAAGCTCTCTCACATCCCTTGAGGTTCCAAGATTAAATGATAGTCAATTCTAATGCATTGAAACAACCAGTTTGTCTTCATTAAATAAATTGAATTAACATAATCAACAAGATGGAGGACTAGACATTTTCTCCAGTGTTCACCAACTCTCACAACTCCTCAACATGGGAATTATGCACAAGAAGTAAATTAACTGCAGATCAAAACTCCAAGAAATGTAAAAAGGTAACAGTCTGATGAATGGAGGTTAATCTCTAATCCTTCACTCATTCCCTCAGCATCCCCTCCAACAACTGTATTCTGGCAGGATAGTATAACTTGACCCATGGCTTCTGCTCCTGCTGCTGCTGCTGCAATCTCTATCAGAACACTGCCCTCCCATTCACTTCATCATTCTATGATAAGCATCAGACCTCAGCTCTGCCCACCCCCCAGCCCCATGTAAAAGTGAGGATCAGGAAAGCAGAGTGTTGTTCTGTCTAGTGCAGCATCATTCCACTATAGTAGTATTGAACCAAAGAACTTGAGGACAGAGGGGACAGGGGCAGGTCACCAAACTGTTGGAGTGGAGGAGGCTTTACCAGCCTAGAGGAAAGGGAGCCAGTATTCAGCTAGAGTCAGTTCTCTCACCTCAAATAGAACTTGGTGCAGGGAGTGAAGCTGGTAAAAAAAAAAGATGAGTTGCCCAATATGGGAAGAGGCTGAGACAGATTCCCCTTAAGTGATAACCTATTAAAGTGGGAGGAGTCATAAAGCAGGCAAGAGGACAATATAAGGGAATTACCAAAGATCTCAGGAGGATGAAAACTTTTAAAAATTTGAAGCATTAGTAGATGAAACAAGAGGGAAGATATTAAAACAGAAGGTAAGATCGCCACTGAAAATGTACAAAGTAGAGAGAAGACATACCTAGTGTGAGGAGAAGAAAAGGGGAAGAGTGTCACTGGATCATAAAGTACTTGGGGAAAGTATTTGGCTTATACTCATGAGCTTAAAAATACTTTTTGAATTTGAAATATAAAATTATTTTTAAATTCAATTTTTTTTGAAATTTGGTTTGTATAATTAGAAAACTAATTTATGACATCAAAGATAGAACAAAGTTCAGTTATAAAATAAATGACCCACATAAACATTATAATACGTAGAAAAGATGTGAATTGAAAATAATCAATTGTTAATTAAATTTACTACAGAAAATTCATGAGTACTTTTGGGAAAATGCCATTGACTATATTGTATTTTTATAAATGACCCATCAAGCAGGGGTAGAAATAAGACTACAACTTTTTGCTAGTTTAAAAAATGGGGTAATAAACATTTAATATTTATCTGAAAAACAGATATTCTATATCGGAGAATAGTGGAGGCTGGTAGCTACCAGCATGCTTATCAAAGAATTACATTAGGTCATCTAGTCTGATATGTCAGTTTTGACTTCCACCTTCACTATCTATAGTATCTCCAATTATTCTTTCTTATTTCCCATCACCATACTGGGACAATCTTTTCAAACATATCCAGATAGTCTAGACTTCTTCCCCAACTGTTTCTCCTTAGGCATTAGGGGCAGAATTTAATGAAAAGAGGGAGTCACTGTACTAACACATACAAGCCACTCCTCTTCCAGTATAATGAACAGGCAATGATAACTGAGAAGGGTTGTCAAATACTAGAGATGCATAAACTGTTCATAGGATTGTTAAAAGAAACTAGAGGAGGAGCCAAGATAGCGGAGTAGAAAGACACACATACGCTAGCTCCGAGCCCACAGCCTATAAAATACCTGTAAAGAAGAACTCCCAACAAATTCTGGAGCAGTGGAAGACACAGAACAATGGAGTGGAGGAGATTTCTGTTCCAGAGAGACCAGAAAAACTGACACCAAAGGCCTGTTGCACACGAGACCCAGAGCAGAACCCAGCATTGCCCTGGCCACATGGCCCTGAGAGGAGCAGATCCGAGCAGGCTTCAGGGACAGAATCTCCAGAAGCCTCGCAGTTCCCTTCACCCACAGGTGCAAAAGTCAGTGAGAGAGCCTGTTTGGCTGGCCGAGAGGGGAACAGGGTGTCTCCATAATTCAGGGCCCCTTGGAAAGCAGCAGTGGAGGCAGAAGTGGACAGGAGCTCCCAAAGCAGATAGGAGCTCGGATCCATTGTTGAAGATCTCTGCATAAACCCCCTGAGGGAACTGAGCCCTGTGTGGTGGCACTGCCCCCACCTGAGCAGCTGAACTTAATCTCACATTGAATGGCAGCCCTGCCCCCACCTGAGCACCTGAATTTAATCTTACATCAACTAGCAATCCTGCCCCCTCTGAAAGCCCTGAGGCTGGGAAGCAGCATTTGAATCTCAGGCCCCAAGCACTAGCTGGGCAGATCTGGAGGCAAGGCAGGGGTGGAGAGGAATCTCAGAAATCAAGTAACTGGCTGGGAAAATGCCCAGAAAAGGGGAAAAAAATAAGACCATAGAAGGTTACTTTCTTGGTGAACAGATATTTCCTCCTTTCCTTTCTGATAAGGAAGAACTATGCTTACCATCAGGAAAAGACATAGAAGTCAAGGCTTCTGTATCCCAAACATCCAAAATAGATATCCAATGGGCTCAGGCCATGGAAGAGCTCAAAAAGGATTTTGAAAATCAAGTTAGGCCAAGATGGCGGAGTAGAAAGACTCATGTATGCTAGCTCTGAATCCACAGCCCATAAATTTCCTGTAAGAAGAACTTCCCACAAATTCTGGATCACTGCAAGGCACACAGAAACACAGTGGAAGAGATTTCCCTTCCAGAGAGCCCTGGAGAGTTGTCCCCAGGGTTCATCATGCCTGGGAAAGCAGAGCCCACCCTGCGCTGCCCTGGCCACGGCCCCAGAGGAGCAGAGGTTCAAAAGCTCACTGAAGAAAATAGTTCTCTCAAAATAAGAATGGAACAGATGGAGGCTAATGACTTTCTGAGAAACCAAGAAATCACCAAACAAAACCAAAAGAATGAAAAAATGGAAGAGAATGTGAAATATCTCATGGGAAAAACAACTGACCTGGAAAATAGATCCAGGAGAGACAATTTAAAAATTATGGGACTACCTGAAGGTCATGATCAAAAAAAGAGCCTTGACATCATCTTTCATGAAATTTTCAAGGAAAACTGCCCTGAGATTCTAGAACCAGAGGGCAAAATAAGTATTCAAGGAATCCACCAATCACCACCTGAAAGAGATCCAAAAAGAGAAATGCCTAGGAACATTTTGGCCAAATTCCAGAATTCCCAGGTCAAGGAGAAAATCTTGCAAGTAGCTAGAAAGAAACAATTCCAGTATTGTGGAAATACAATCAGGATAACACAAGATCTAGCAGCTTCTACGTTAAGGGATTGAAGGGTATGGAATAGGATATTCCAGAAGTCAAAGGAACTAGGACTCAAACCAAGAATCACTTATCCAGCAAAACTGAGTATAATACTTCAGGGGGAAAAATGGTCTTTCAATGAAATCGAGGACTTTCAAGTATTCTTGATGAAAAGACCAGAGCTGAAAAGGAAATTTGACTATCGAACACAAGAATGAGAAGAAGCATGAAAAAGTAAACAGCAAAGAGAAGTCATAAGGGACTTACTAAAGTTGAAGTGTTTACATTCCTACATGGAAAGACAATATTTGTAACTCTTGAAACTTTTCAGTATCTGGGTAGTTGATAGGATTACACACACACACACACACATACACACATGCACACATGCATGCATACACAGAGACAGAGTGAACAGAGTGAATTGACTAGGATGGGATCATATCTTTAAAAAATGAAGGTAAATGGTGAGAGAGAAATGTATGAGAGAGAGAAACGGTGAGGGATAAATGGAATGGGGCAAATTATCTCTCATTCAAGAGGCAAGCAGGAGACTTTTTAGTGGAGGGAAAAAGAGGGGAGCTGAGAGAAAAACATGAAGTTTACTCTCATCACATTCGACTAAAGGAAGGAATAAAATGCACACTCATTTTGGTATGAAAACCTATCTTACAATAAAGGAAAGAGGGGGAGAAGGGGATAAGTAGGGTGGGGGGAATGATGGAAGGGAGGGAAATGGGAGGAGGGAGCAATTGGAAATCAACACTCTTGGGGAAGGACAGGATCAAAAGAGAATAGAAGCAATGTGGGGCAGGATAGGATGGAGGGAAATATAGTTAGTCTTACACAACTATTATGGAAGTCATTTGCAAAACTACACAGATAGGGCCTATATTGAATTGCCTGCCTTCCCAAAGGGAATGGGTGGGGAGGGAGGGATGGAGAGAAGCTGGAACTCAAAGTTTTAGGAACAACTGTTGAGTATTGTTCTTGCTACTAGGAAATAAGAAATACAGGTAATGTGGAATAGAAAGATATCTGCCCCTACGGGACAAAAAGCGAAGATGGGGACAAGGGAAGGGAAGGATGATAGAAGAGAGGGCAGATTGGTGATAGGGGAAATTAGAATGCTCGGTGTATTGGGGTGGGGGGAGGGGACAAATGGGGAGAAAATTTGGAACCCAAAATTTTGTGAAAATGAATGTAAAAAGTTAAATAAGTAAATTTATTTAAAAGAAAAGAAGCTAGAAACTATGACGCATGTCTCATCTAAATATCAACAATATAATAACCTATATAATATTTCAATACCACAAAAATCTTTCTATTCCTTTGGAGATCACTATTCTCAATTTCATTGGTCAACATCTTTTAGCAGTTATTTCTATTTTTACATAATAATTTTGATTGCAAAAATGGGATTTTACATTGTAAGGAGGTCGTGACTTGATTTTATTCTCTGAATACTGGGAACTTGGGTACCTAGTTAGGAATTTAGGTACCTAGGCTAATACAATCAGAAAAGCTCAGTGGAAGAAGATCCTGAATTGCTGTATTCATCTATTTTTTGAGGTATAGGGAAAGGTAATAGGAGAAAAGAAAAGTTCTTGATTCCACTATTGTCCAGGAGCTGAATCAATCAATAAGCATTTATTAAGCGCAAGTGCCAGGCATTGTGATAAGTACTGGGAATACAAAAAGTGGCAAAGGTCAGGCCCTGCCTTCAAGGAACTCACAATCTAATGGGAAGAAAATAAGAATATATATATATATATGTAATATATAATATATACACACATATCCATATATACACACACATATATAGATACATATATAATATAAACATGTATAGATTATATGTATACACAGACATACATACACACTCAGATACATACATGAGCTATATACAGGATACATAGGAAATAGCTAATTGAAAGAAGTCACTAGAATTAGAGAGGTCAAGCAAAACTTGCCTGTAAAATTTAGTATTTTATTTGAGGCTTAAAGGAAGTCATTTAGGTGGAGATGAGGAGAGAGAGCCTTTCAAGCATACGGGCAGCTAGAGAAAATGCCCGGAGTCAAGAGATGAAATGTCTCTTTTTCACAGAACAGTCAGGAGGCCAGTGTCACTGGATTAACGAATATGTATTGAAGAATAATATATAAAGAAGACTGGACAGGTAGAAGCGGGACAAGCAGGGCATTTTGTATTTGACTCTAGAGATGATAGGGAGTTACTAGAGTTGGGGTAGAGGTTACTAGGGACAAGTACACATGGTTGAACCTGAGCTTTAGGAAGATCACTTTAGTAGCTAAATGGAGCATGGATTTTGAGGCAGGCTGATCTACCAGCAGATTATTGAAATTGTCCAATAATGAAGTGATGATGCACTGGCAGTGTCAGAGGAGAGAAGGGAATTTATTGAAGAAATGTGGTAGAGTTTAGATCAATGGACCTTGACAACAACTTGGATACAGGGGATGAGAGACAGTGAGGAAGCCAGGATGACTCAAATGCTATAAATCTAAGAGACTGAGAGGATGGTGTTGCCTCTCCATTAGCAAGGAAAGTAAGAGAAACACAGAAATTCAGAGTAACACAGAAAACACAAACTGAGAAATCAAGAGAAAAGTAATGAAAAATCAGTACCTAAACGGACAAGCACAGAAGCTGATGGTCTAATGTTATGTTTATATTCTGAAGCAATGCATTTTGGTACCTACAACACTGTGCTCTGACCATGTTACTCCCCTTCCTGCTCAGGAAATTCAAATGAATAGCTCCCAAACTGACTCCAAGTTCAAGGACAAACTCTTTTGTTTGGCACTGAAAACCTGTCTCACTATGGTTCTAATCTACTTTTCCCAGCTTATTGCATATTACTCTCTTTTACAGATCACGTTCCAGCTAAATTAGTACTTTCTTTTCTGTTCTTGTGAAAAAGAACTACCATAGCTTACTCATTTCCCTCCAATGGAATATTAAGCTCAATTAAAGTAATTTTCTGAGGAAGATATTTAAGTATTTATTAATATCTCAGTTGAGTATTTGAAATAATTATAGCTGCCATGATTTAATCTTTTCATAATTCCATGACCACTATTGATATTTACCTTTTAGCCCTGTTGGGATTTGACATTATAACTATTTTATGACCAAAAAAGTTCAAATGACTTGGTGTCTAGATAATAAATCATTTTATTAATCCTGCTAGCAGTAATTAATAAAAAGAGTCAGTGGCACTTTCCAATACCAAAGACCCCTCATGGAACCCACTCAACACTTATATGCCCTTGGAAGAATGGGTGTTTCTGAAAGTGTCAGTCAACTCTGACTGGTTAACAATGAGAGGAATGAATGTTATAATGAGAAGAGGGCCTATTCTAATGGGGGTTTGGAGGACTCTGATCACTCAGTTTTGGACAAAGAAACATCTATTATCCATTCTACCCACACCTAGGCTAATCTAGACAAAAAGCGGTCCACCTATACTTGGACCTGGCTGAGTGGAACACAATGAGGCAGAATTCATTTTAGATTAAATTCTTTTTAAGGTTCTGTACTTGGGTAGGGCAATAAGTCCTACCCAGGACCCAAAGGCTTGTATCGGGAAATTTGAACAACTTCATCCATCAACAATGTCCTTCAGATGCCGGCTTGACCTAGTAGAGAATAAGGTTACAGAAAGGGAAATATCCTGCATCTCCCCAATACTAACAGTTATTTAATAATCTTTTCCCTTAATTTCAATTGCATGTCACAGATTTAAGGATGAAGTGGACCTTAGAGATCCATCTATCCCAACTCTGTAATTTTACAAATGAAGAAAATGAGGCAAAGAGAGCTTAAAGTGACTTTCTCAAGGTCATTCAGAAAATCTACAATGGGATTTGAATCCAGGTCTTTCCTACTCCAAAGGCCAGTGCCCAACCCACTATACCACAACCTTTCACAATAAAGTGATTTAAAAAAACACATTAAGTTATTATAGTATAGCATTATACATAATTTGATGATTAGGTTAGTAAACTCTTATATAAATTACATTCACATGGAGAAAAACAAATGCACTGAATCACTGAGCAAAATCTAGAAAAATTATTTTAAAATTTGTAACTAAAATAAATATTAAATACTGGCACAGAATGTCTTTTATCACTGGAGTAAAAGCATGGCATAATGGGGAAAAAATCGGATTCAGAATCTGAAAATAAATCTTGCTTCTGACACTGCACTGCCCTCTTCTGAACACCTCTATTATGCCCCTGGAATCTCTTCAGTCCTCTAATACATCATTGCACTCTTGTGAGAAATAATGACTGAAATCATTACTGAGAAGCATGAAATGATGGAGAATGAATAAGTAGAGCCAAAAAAATAATTTAGACAGTGATGACAACAACATTAATGAAAAAAATCACCATAAAACAATTGAAGGTAAACATTGCAGAATTACAAAGCAAAATCTAACCCCCCCTCCAAAAAAGAGATATGAGAAGACCTACCACCACCACTCTATTCCTTTACAAAAGTGGAAGATCAATGTGTGTGGACAATTTATATATTTTCATTTTATTGATTGGTTTTGAATAGTTGCTTTTTTAATTTTAATATATAATTTAATTACTTTTCAGTTTTTAGCATTCACTTCCACAAGAATTTGGATTCCAAATTTTTTCCCCATCTCTCCTCACTTCTACCCCAGAACAGCATGCATCCATCCACCACTTCCTTCAGTCTGTCCTTCCTTCTATCACCCCCCTTTTTCCTTCCCTCCTTGTCCCATATTTTCCTGTAGAGCAAAATAGATTTTTATACCCCATTGCCTGTATATCTTATTTCCCAATTGCATGCGAAAATAATTTTTAACATTCATTTTTAAAGCTTTGAGTTTCTTATTCTCTTCTTTCCTCCCTCTGCACCCACATCATTGACAAAGCAAGCAATTCAATATAGGCCATACATGTGCAGTCATGCAAAACACTTCCATAACATTTATGTTGTGAGAAACTAATTGCATTTCCCTCTGTCCTGTCCTGTCCTGTCCTCCATTCATTCAATTTTCTCCCTTGAAAAGGCCTCCCAGGATAGTGTTTGCTTCTGACTATCCCTTTCCCCAATTTTCTCTCACTTCTACTGTCATCTCTCTCATATCCCCTTTTCCCCTGCCTTCTTGCAGACTAAAGTGCATTTCCATATCCAATTGAGTATGTGTTATTTCCTCTTTAAACCAAATCCCATGAGAGTAAGGTTCACTTATTCCCTTTTATCTTCCCTCCTTTTCCCCTTCATTGTAAAAACCCTTTCTTGCCTCTTTTATGTGAGATGATTTGCTACATTCCACTTCTCCTTAGTACATTCCACTCAACAGTAAATTTTACTTTTTGGTATTCTCCCTTCATATTCAGCTCATTCAGTGCTCTCTATGTATATAGAAATTCCTCTATTTCATTGAAATTCCATTGTTTTTCTCCTGAAGTATTATACTCAGTTTTGCTAGGTGGATGATTTTGGGTTTTAATCCTACCTCCTTTGACCTCTGGAATATCATATTCCATGTCCTTGATCCCTTGATGCAGAAACTGATGAATACAGTTTTCCTGATTGTATTGTCACAATATTTGAATTGTTTCCTTCTGGCTGCTTGTAATGTTTCCTCTTGACCAGGGAACTTTGAAATTTAGCTACAATATTCCTAGGAGTTTTCCTTTTGTGGTCTCTTTCAGGAGGTGATCAATTAATTCTTGCCATAATCAATATTTACCTTCTGGTTCTAGAATATCAGGGCAGTTTTCCTTGATAATTTCTTAGAAGATGGTGTATAGGCTCTTTTTTGGTCATGATTTTCAGGTAAACCAATCATTTTTAATTTATCTCTGCTGTATCTGTTTTCCAGGACAGTTGTTTTTCCAATGAGATATTTCCTTTTTTCCTTTTTTCCTTTTTTATTTTTATTTTTATTTATTTATTTAACTTTTTACATTCATTTTCACAAAATTTTGGGTTCCAAATTTTCTCCCCTTTTATCTCCTCCCCCCACCCCAATACCCCAAGCAATCTAATTTTCCCTATCTCCAATCTGCCCTCTCTTCTGTCATCCCTCCCTTTTCTTGTCTCCATTTTCTCTTTTCTCCTGTAGGGCCAGATGACTTTCTATTTCTCATTAACTGTATGTCTTCTTTCCTAGTAGCAACAACAATACTAAACAGTTGTTCCTAAAATTTTGAGTTCCAATTTCTCTCCATCCCTCCCTCCCCACCCATTCCCTTTGGGACAGCAGGCAATTCAATATAGGCCCTACCTGTGTAATTTTGCAAATGACCTCCCTGATAGTCGTGTTGTGTAAGACTAACTGGATTACCATCCCTCCTAACCTGCCCCTCATTGTTTCTCTTCTGTCTTTTGATCCTGTCCCTCCCCAAGTGTTGACTTCAAATTGCTCCCTCCTCCCTTTGCCCTCCCTTCCATCATCCCCCCCCTTGCTTATCTCCTTCTCCCCCACTTTCCTATACTGTAAGATAGGTTTTCATACCAAAATGAGTGTGCATTTTATTCCTTCCTTTAGTCAAATTTATTGATGCCTTTTATTTTTACATCACAGTTATTTCTAGGTCTATACCATTGTCCCACCCTCTCCCCTATCAAACCCTTCTTTGTAACAAACCAACAAAAAAAACCTCATTGAACATGACTACCTGATAGTGGCTCTGACAGTCTCCTTTTGTATATCTCCCCCCACTTCTGTCAAGGGGAGACAACTATGCTCCCTTAATTGTTCTCTAGAACCATTTCTTTTTGGCTTTCTCAATCTCTCGGAGCTCAGGTTCCTTCTTGTGATTTTTCTTCTTTCTATGTAGCAGGAATTATTACATTTATATACCAGTTGACTTTTGCTTTACTTTGTTTCCAGATTTTGTTGTAGTTGTTGTTACCACAGAGTCCTGCTGAAACTGTTTTCATTTTTTAATTTCTTGGGGTATGTGTCTAGTAGAGAGATTTATTCAGTCAAAAAGTATGAAGTAATGTCACACATTTGCATAATTACAAATGGATAGCCAAAATGAGTGGATTGATTCACAGCTCTGTCAATAGTGTACAACCATTTTGTTATTCCCACAGTTCCTCCAGCACTATCCTCATTTTTGTTTTCTTAGTCAATTTTTAGGATGAGAGGTGAAAACCCAGAATTTTTAAAATTTGTATTTCTCTTATTATTATTGATTTGGAGCAAGTTTCCAAATGGCAATTAATGTAATTTGTAATTTGCAGTTCTCTCAACTGTTCATATCTTGTGATCACTTATCTTTGAGGAATGACTCTTGGTTATTCCCTTTTTGTGTCCTTGAGTGTCAAGATAGTACTAGGAACACAACTGACAGTTCATAAATTCTTCCTGTTGATTCAATTCAGCAAATATTTATGGAAATAAATCTGATATTAAGCTACACAGAGAGGAAAACTATCAGGACTAAATAGTAACCTTTTGAAACTAGATGTGAAAGTTATCCTTGCTGAAACTGGAAGTCGAATCTTATTTAAAGACTATTATCTTTCTTTCATGTAGGAAGCTGGTGGAGTTTGCTAGTCTTGTCCGTGGAGTCCAAAATTTTATACTTGTGGGTGCTTGGATTCATCAGGTGTTATCTTTCAGAGTTTACCCACATAGAGCAAAATGAGTGTATGAAACCAGAGACTCCAGCCAATAGCTTCTGCAGTCCAACCATCTTCATCCACATTCCATGCTTACAGCACTGGGAAGCCTTAGAACAGAAATTTAAATAGAGCACTGTGCTATGAGTGCCAAGTCTGACACCAGAGAAGGAACCGTTGAGGAGTTGTGTCTTTCTGCTAAGCAAGTTGTGTAGAAGGACGCAGACAGGAGGACAAGGCTGATGGGAACATAGATTACAGACAAAGTTGCTTCATGGTGGAGATGGGAGGCACTTATCCAGACTGCCCCAGTACTGCTTATCCTCTGGAAACCTTGAAAATGACTCTCTCCAATGAGATACTTCATACTATCTTCTATTTTTCATTCTTTTGATTTTGTTTTATAATTTCTTGGTTTCTCATAAAGTAATTAGCTTCCATCAGTTCCATTCTAATTTCTAAAGAACTACTTTCTTCAGTGAACTTTTGGACCTCTTTTTCCATTTGACCAGTTCTGCTTTTTAAGGTATTCTTCTCAATGGCTTTTTGAATCTCTTTTGCCATTTGGGTTAGTCTATTTTTAAACGTGTCATTTTCCTCAGCATTTTTTGGGTCTCCTTTAGCAAGCTGCTGACTTGTTTTTCATGATTTTCTTCCATCGCTCTCCTTTCTCTTCCCAATTTTTCCTTCACCTGTCTTATTTGATTTTCAAAATCTTTTTGAGCTTTTGTATGACCTGAGACTATTTTGTATGTTTTTGGAGGCTTTGGATGTAGAAGCCTTGACTTTCCTATCTCCCTCTGGTTGTATGCTTTGACCTTCCTCATCTGAAAGGATAGAAGAAAATACCTTTTCACCAAGAAAATAAACTTCTATAGTCTTTGCCCCCCCTTTTGGTCATTTTCCCAATCAATTGCCTAATTTTTGAGCCCTTTGTCAAGTGGAGGATATACTACCCCAGGCTTCAGAGCTTTTATGCAGCTGCTCTCTGAGATATCTTCAGGGACTTGTATGTTTTCACTTCCTCCAAAGGAGGAAGGTAGAGATGATTACTACTCTCATGGCCTGCACTCTCATCTGTAAGCAACCACAAGCACTCTTTTTTGCCCTGGAACTGCCAGTAGGATTCCCTCTCCAGAGCAGCAACCAGTTCTACCATGCCAGCCCTCCTCTTCACCCCAGGGCTGCCATTCAGGGCTGAGATCCAGATCAGTGGCTCAATTCCCCCACCATTTGTAGGCCAAGAGCTCCCAAAGAAGTCACTGCTATAGCAGTAGTTATCACCATCCTGGGATTGGGACTGAGGCTAGGGATGTGGCTAAATCATGCTCCCCTCTCACTCAGGTGAAAGAGTTTTCTCACTGACCTTTGGCATTTGTGGGTTGAAAAATCTGGAAACTCATTCAGTGCTCTGAAGCCTGTTCCATTCTCATCTGTACCAGTGAAGCGTTCTGCACCAAAGCCCAGTGCAATAGACCCTTCCTGTAGGTCTTCCAGGTTGTGTTGGGTTGGAAATCTGTTTCACTTAGTCATTTTGTGGCCTCTGCTGCACTAGAATTTGTTTAGTCATTTTTACAGGAATTTTAACAGATTTTGGGGGAATCTAGGGCAGGTCCATTCTTCATGCTTCTACTCTTCCATCTTGGCTCTGTAGCCGTGTCTTTTTTTCTCACTAAAAATTCTTTATTATATGGCAATGTTTTCTCAAAAAGAAAGTGGATAATGAGAGAAATTTAAGCAGTGTAAAAATGAAATCTATCAATAAAAATTTATTTCAAAAAATTAACACATTACCCTTTAATTTCACTGAATTGGTGATCAAATCATCTTCTCTGTGAAGATACAGACTGTCAGCTGAGTATAAATATGTAGTCACAGGAAAACTAGGAGAGGAGATTTTATTTCCTCAAGTCCCCTTCAGGACAGGTAGGTGGTATAATGGATAGAATACCAGACCTGGGGTCAGGAAAACCTGAGTTCAAATTTGGTGTCCAACATTAGCTGTGTAACCCTGGGCAAATCACTTAACTCTGTTTGCCTCAGATTCCTCATCTGTAACATGAGCTGGAAGAGAAAATGGCAAAACACTCCCTTATCTTTGCCAAGAAACCCCAAATAAGGGATCATAAAGAGTCAGACATGACTGAAAAGTGACTAAACAATAAGCTCTACTCAGTGCTCAACTCCTTCTGATATTTTGACTTTCTTTTCTTGAAGAATATCTGATTTTTCTTTATTAGGTATCATCCATGCCTTCAATGAAAGCATGAACAAATACTTATGAATCACCTACTACTCTGTACTGTGTTGATTACTGGGGATACAAAGATTTAAACAATCCCACCCTTAATAAGCTTTAAATTCTCTTGGGGAACGAAGATTTTCACAGCTTGAAAAATGAAATGTATTTTGATGATAGAAAGAGCAATGACATCTAAGGGGATCAGAAAACTCTTCCTGCAGGAGCTAGGAACTAAGTTAAGTCTAAGAGGAAATTCAAGAAGCATTTAGTTAAGTTTCTACTAAGTATCAGGCACTTGCTAGGGTCTGGGAACACAAAGACAAAAATGAAAATAGTACTTGTAATCTTACTATATACATACATACATATATATATATATATATATACATATATATATGGGCATACACTGAAAATCAATGCAAGGTGACTTTAATAAGAGGGCCCTAGCAGGTAAGGAAATCAGGAAGGACCTCTAGGAAACAGAGGTAAAGAAGGATGGTATTCTGGGCCTGGAGGACAGCTGTTACAAGGGCAGAGATGCAAAAGATTTAATGCAGCTAACAGATCAATTTGACTGGACTGTAGATGTAAGGCTAGAAAGATAGTCTGGAGTCAGACTATGAAGGGCTATGCATGTTATGCTGTATTTTATCCAGAAGTAATAGGGAGCCCTCACAAACTTCTTGACTGAGGGAGTGCATTGCCATACATATGCTTTTCAAAGGTTGTTTTGGCAGCTCTGTGAAGAATGAGAATACAAGAGGAGAAGGGAGAGCAGGAAGACCAATTAGGAGAAGAGATGAGATAAGAACTTGGAGATGGCAATCTATCATTGAATTAAGCCTTTGAATTTCTCATTTTTTTCTGGTGTACTTTTGTAGAAGAGTATATATCGTCTTCCTTTAGAAATTATTGTTGTTGTTTTAATGAAACACTCAACTTCCCCAAATAAACAAGTATGAGGAGATGTATCCAAAACTGCTGCCTGTGTGGCCTGTTCTGCAAGCCAGGGGCATTTCCTTTCTCCTCTAAGTTCAAATAACAATCAACTACATTTCTATAGTATTTTATGTTTTAAAAGTATTTTTCTTAAAACAACTGGTTGAGGTAGGCAGTATAAATAGTGACTCCATTTTGCAGCTGGGGAAACTGAAGTTCAGAGAGATAGAGTGCCCTAGATCACACAGGAAAAGTCAGAGAAAGGCCTTAAACCCAGATCCTGGATTCCAAATTCACAGCTCTATCTGCTGCATCCCAAAAAACATAGCATTTTGTACCCCTGTACTACATTTAACATGCTATCCTTTGTAGAATAAGTCTGTATGTGTGTATGGGTGCATGAATGTTATATGCCCCTCCTAGACTAGAGCTTCTGAAGAGCCAGGACTGATGCTCACTCACCTCTGCAGTGCCCCCATATCACTTGGCAGGAGTTTACAACTACAATAGAATAAAATAGAAAAGAATAGAATAAAATTGAATGCAATAGAATAGAATGGGATGGAATGGAATGGAACAAAATGGAATGGAAAGGAATGGAATGGGATGAGATAGGATGGAATTGAAATCAAATGGAAGAGACAATAATAGAAATAGAATAGAACAGAACAGAATAGAATGGAAATAGAATGAAATTAAATACAATGAAATTGAAATAGAATGGAATAGAAAAAGAATGGAATGAAATGGAGTGGAAATAGAACGAAATTGAATAGACCAGAATGGAACAGAAGAGAATGAAATGGAATGCATTGCAATGGAGGGGAAGAAAATGAAATAGAATAGAATACGCTGAAATAGAATGGAACACAATGGAGTGGAATAGAACATAATGGAATAAAAATAGAATGGAATGGAAATAGAATGAAATTGGATAGAGCAGAATGGAACAGAAGAGAATGAAATAAGAAAGGATAGAATGGAATGGAATAGGATAGAATAGAATAGAATGGAATAAAACAGAATGAAATGGAAAGGAATAGAATAGAAGTGAATAGCATGAAGCAGAACAGAATAGAATAGTTTGGAATTGAATGAAATAAAACAGAACAAAATAAAATGGAATAGAATAGAATGAAATGAAAAAGACTAGAATGGACATAGAATAAAATGGAATAATGGAATGAAATGTAATAGAATAGAATGGAAATAAAATAAAATGGAAACATACAATGAAATAGAATAGGATGGAAGTGAATGGAATGGAAAGAGAATAGACAGTGATAGAGTGGAATGGAATGAACAGAATGGAATGGAATAGATTAGAGTAGAATGGAATGGAATAGGATTAATCCCTCCAAACTACATTTCTTCCCCTTCCCACTTGATATATAATGCATCAGAGTGAAGCAGATACAGGGGTTGGATTTACAAGACATAAGGTTAAGTCAAAAAAAAGTTAAGATCATATTAGCTGTGGTCATTCTCATATTATCTCACAAGAGAATAAAAAATGATATTGACTTTGGTGCAAGAGTGTATAAGTCAAAATAATCCAGATTCACTACTTAGTATTGCTGTGACCATAGGCAATTAATTTCACCACTCTGGGCTTAACTTTTTCATCTGTAAAATGAGAGAGTTGGATTAGATGGCTTTTAATGTGCCTCCCAGTTCTAAACTAAGGGTTCATTCATACTATTCCAAAAATCCTATTCCTCCATGTCCCACTGCAATTTCATTCAATTCTCTTCTAGTTCAGTCCCGGGTGTCCTTTGACTCATCAGTTCTTTTCTCAATAAATTTCACCACATCCTTGAACTTTTCAAACAATAGCATGCTCATGTCCTGAACATAAAGTAAACCTGACTCAAGGCAGAGCCAAGAAGTGAAGAAAAGTGAGCATTCTAGCCACATCTCCCCACATTCCCCTCTAAACAACTTTAAAATAATGCATAAAATGGAATTCTAAAGCAACACAATAACCAAAAGGTGGGAGTAAAACTGTTTTTGAGCTCAATACAACTTAGGATGTCAGAAAGAAAGATCTGTGACACTGAGGTGTGGGATGGCCAGAAGTTCAGTATGGTGGAGATACCAGCTATGGGTCTTAGACGTGGCAGTGATGGTGGCAGCAGCAGCCATTATGACAGGAGTTCTCACCACCCAGAAATGGTAAGGGGATTGATCACCTGGTCAGAAAGAGATTCCAGGGGACTCCTGTGCTAAGTCAGGGAGCAGGAATTGGTGCCAGTTGGCAATTCCATTAACTATTATCCAGGTTCAGGTATCAGTTCCAGGAAGGAGAGGAGCTGTGGTATTGAGAAATCAGAGGATCTACCTGGGTAGAACCAGAGGGTAGTTCAGGAAAACAGTAACCATACCTCACCTGGGATCACACTGTTTTGTAAACCTTGAAAACTTACAGGTCCCAGAACTAGCATGGTGAAAAACCCTGAAATTTACCTCACCCACCCAAGAGGTAAGCAGAACCCAATTTTAAAATAAAGTTCAAATTTGAGAAATAGGCTGGAAAAATGAGCAAACAATGAAAAAAAGAACTTGTCCATAAAAAAAAACTATGATGACAGGGAAGCTCAAGACAAAATGTCAGAAGACGACAATTTGAAAACTTCTACAAGCAAAGACTCAGAAAAAAGTGCAGATTTGATACAAGCCCAACAAGAATTCCTAGAAGAGCTAAAAATGGAGACAAAAAATTTTAATCAAATACAAGCAGTAGATGAAAACTTGAGAAAAGAAATGAGAGCAACACAAGAAAATCATGAAAAAAGAATTAGCAGCTTAGTAAAAGAGGTACAAAGAGAAAATAACTCCTTAAAACCAAAATAGGACAAATGATAAAAAAAAGTACAAAAATCTCACTGAAGAAAATGATTCCTTCAAAATTAGAATTGGTTAAGTGGAAGCTAATTATTCCATGAGACAATAAGAAATAATAAGACAAAAACCAAAAACAGAAGAAATTGGGAGCTATTTCACTGGTAAAAAATTGACATAGGAAATACATCAAAGATAAGACAACTGAAGAATTATTAAACTACCTGAAAGTCATGATAAAAAATAACATAGAAATCATATATTAAAGTGTTATAAAGCAAAATATTAAAAACTGCCCAGAAATCTTGGAAACAAAGGGCAAAATGGAAATTGAATGAATTCATTGATCACCTCCTGAAAGATATTCCAAAATAAAATCTCTCAAAAATAATATAGCCAATATCAGAACTCCCAAGGTAAGGAAAAAATATTTAAAAGGATCCAGAAAGAACCCATTCAAATATCATGGAGCTATAGTCAGGATCACACAAAATTTAGTATTTCAATTTTTAAGTAGCAGAGGGTTTGGAATACAACATTCTGGAAGGTAAAGGAACTAGAACTACAATCATAAATAACCTACCCAGTCAAATTGAATATATTCAAACTTATAGGGATAAAATTAACATTTAATAACACAGAGGAATTTTAAGTACTCCTCATGAAAAGAACAGAGCTGAATGGAAAACTTGACATTTAAACACAAGACTCCAAGAGACATAAAAAGGTATATATGAGTGAGAAAAAAATAAATAACTTGATTAAGGTTGAACTGTTTATATTCCCAAATGGGAAGATGCTACACATAATCCCTTAGAACTTCATCGTCATAAGAGTAATTTGAAGGAGTCCACTTAGAAAGCATCAGAATAATTTCTATAATGTTGAGGTGATCTTAAAAGGAAATTGAAGGCAGAGAAAAATGGATGTACTGGGAGAAGAAGAAAGGGAGAGGAATGGGGGAAATTAACTCCCATAAAAAAGGTAGACAAAGAAGAGAGGTGTTTTTTTTATAATGATGGAAAATAAGTGAACAGGCAATTCTTGAACCCCTGATCTATACTGGTTGAAAGTATAAAAACATGTGTGTATACAAATACATATATAGTCTGTGAGCAAGCCTAAAAAACAAGAAAGTATGTGAAAACTGTGAAAACTAATTTCATTTTAAAGAGACTTTGAAATTACTATAGTTTCTGGCATGAAAACAGTAAATGAATATGAACAAACACAGTGTATAAAGTGTAAATGAAAGACTATCTCCAGCAAGAAGGGTAAAGGGGAAGGCCAGCAAATGCTTCTTGCAGAGGGTGGGATTTTAGCTGAGACTTAAAGGAAGCCCAAGGTCAGATATGAGGAGGGAGAACAATCCAGGCACGGGGGACAGCCAATGAAAATATAGAGTTGGGAGATGGAATTTCTTGTGTGAGGAGATAAGAAAACCAGTGTCATTGGATCACAGAGTACATTGAGAGGAGTAAGGCATAAGAAGACTAGAAAGACAGGAAGGAGTCAAATTATAAAGGATTTTTAAAAGCCAAACAGAAGACTTCATATGTGATCTTAGAAATAATAGAGAGCCATAGAGTTTATTGAATTGGGGGAGGGCACAGACTTGGTTGGACTTGCACCTTGGGATGAATTTGATAGTTGAGTGGAGAACAAACTGCAGTACAAGGAGACTTGAGACAAGGAGACCAACCAGCAGGTCAAGCATGAGGTGATGAGGGCCTACAAAATGGTAGTGATAGTGCCAGAAGAGAAAAAATAGTATATACATGAGACATTGCAAAGATAGACTCTACAAGACTTGGTAGCATAATGGATAGAAGGGATGGATGTTAGACATAAGGGCAGTATATTTGATATAAACTTATAAGGAAAGAATGAGGGAATTAGGTAGCCTGCGTGATTCAGAAAAATGGTGGTATCTGGCCTTTTTGTTGCTCCTCACTCAAGACATTCCATCTCCCAATTCTGTAAGGAAAATAGGAAGATGGGAGCTCTGGGGGGCATTCAGTTTTGGGCATGGTGAGATTAAGGAATCTATGGGATATTCAGAGATGTCCAATAGGCATTCAATTCAACAAATATTCTCTATTAATAACCACATTTCAACCTCCTTTCTATTTCATTCTCAATTAACCAATTAATACATATTTATTACTTACATGAATTTTTATATTCTGGAAAGTGTTGGGATCTCAGAGTGAATTTCACTGCTCTCTTCTATAGGGAAGCATTACCACCTCGTGGATATTTAGGAAATTGGTGTTTAAAAACGTTAAAATAATGCTTTAGTTTTGCAAAAAATAGGAAATAATAAATGGGATTTTATTTTTTTCTACTTTCTTCAATATCAGATGAAGGATTTTTCACTAATATCCATATATACTATAGTGCTTTATGTTTAAAAGTAGTGGACTTTTTTGTTTCCAGATTTAAGAAATTTAGATCCTAAATGCTTAGAGAGAATCAATAGGGTTTTATGCAATCATAAACATAACAAAATATTATATGCAGATTGATAAATACAATATTGGAAGATAACTGATTCTTACTATTCGTTTAATATTACCTAGATAATATTTCAAAGTTATTACTGAGATTGATGAATTTATGGCTCTGTCATGGTTCCAAAGTTCATCTTTTTGTTGGTTAATTGTGATTGGGAACATAGAAAGCAATTAACAAATGACGATTAGGTTCTCAGGCTAGTCCCTAAGAAATTGTTTAATATACAATGTAGCTGAAATGCTCTCCATTTGCAGTGCTTGAATAATATTTTTTTACAAGAACAGCATTAAAAAATTATAAAATCAGGAAAAGAGGGGTAATAAAGGCTTGGAAGTCTTTGGTTGGTTGGTCATTTGTTTTTCATTTTCAAAGAGGACAAAAATGACTTCACTATGCTGGAGTCAGGGTGTGTTTGACTGAGTCTGATCAGACTAATAGGAGCTCCAAATGCCCTAGTATAGGTTGGGTACAAATAGTCCATATGAACATTTGGCTGGAGAATGGTATGGGTAATGTCTTTTGATTTAACTGAGACAGAGTTGCACAAAGTCACTGGTCTGACACTCTTCCAGCATCATCACACTGCATTGGCAAAACAAAGTCAAGATAACTGGTGATGGCTCAAGATGCAGTGGATGACCTTCAAGTATCAGATATCTAACCAAGCTCTAAGCACTCCACAGAGCCTACTTCAGATGCCTAAATGGCCATTAGAACAACTTGTTCTTAGCCATCCATTCACCTTAGAATTACTTACACGGGATGGGGCGGAGAGAATAGAAACAGGGACCTGCCAGAGCTCTCCCCACAAACCTCTCAAAAAAACTATAAAAATTACCAGAAACAAATTCTAGAGCATAAGAAGCCACAGAATAGCAAACTGAAATTCCAGCACTACATAGCCTGGAAGGTCAATAGGAAGGGTCTATCACTGGAAGAGGAGAATAGTTTGGCATGGGCCACATCAGACAGATCTGGAGCAGACCATAGAAGACATGAATTGCTGGTGGGTGCTTTGGTTTTTCAGACATCTCAACTCACAAACACTAAAGACAGCTTCAAAGGTCAGTGCAAAGAGTCTCTCAACTGGCTGAGAAGGGGGAGTGGTCCAGCCCCAGGCTCAGCCAGGTCCTGATCTCAGGGAAGTACTAGCCTCTGCTGAAGTGAAAGCTGCTTCTGGAGACCTCCATTTAACAAAGAGCTCAAAAGTCAAGTAATTGACTGGAAAAATGAGCAAGCAAGGAAAAAGAAACAGACTATAGATTCTTACTTTCTTGGTGAAGAGGTATTTTCTTACATCATTGGTGACAAGGAAGATCAAAACAAACATCGAGAAGAAGGTAACATAGCCAAAGCTCCTGCATTCAAAGCCTTCAAGGAAAATATGAATTGTTCTCAGACCATGAAAGAGCTCAGAAATGATTTTGAAAATCAGGTAAGTGAAGTAGAGGAAAAAATGGGAAGAGAAATGAGAATGACGCAAGAAAATAATGAAAAACAAGTCAATAGCTTCCTAAAGGAGATGAAAAAATGTTGAAAAAGATAATAGCTTTCAAATTAGACTAACCCAAATGGTAAAAGAGGTACAAAAAGCCATTGAGGAGAAGAATGCCTTAAAGAGCAGAATAGGTCAAATGGGAAAAAGAAGTCCAAAAGCTCACTGAAGAAAATAATTCCTTAGAAATTAGAATGGAGCAAATGGAAGCTAATGACTTTATGAGAAGTCAAGAAATTGTAAAACAAAACCATACAATGAAAATATAGAAGACAATGTGAAGAATCTCACTGGAAAAACAATTGACCTAGAAAATGAATCTAGGATAAATAATTTTAAAATTATTGGACAGCTTGAAAGCCATGATTAAGAAAAGCGACTAGACATCATCTTTCAAGAAATTATCAAGGAAAACTGCCCTGATATTCTAGAATCAAAGGGTAAAATAGAAATGGAAAGAATCCACTGATAACCTCCTGAAAGAGGTCCCAAAAGGAAAACTCTTAGGAATATTGTAGCCAAATTCCAGAGTTCCCAGGTTAAGGAGAAAATATTACATGCTGCCAGAAAGAAACAATTCAAGTATTGTGGAAATACAATCAGGGTAATACAAGATTTAGTAGCAGGGAGAGGAAGCACACAAGATGAGCTGAATAGGAAGAAATGATATCTAAAAAACAAAATTAAATGTTGAGAAGAATGAACTAGGAGAAAAGGAGAGGCACAATGTAGTAAAACATCTCATGTGAAAGAGGCATGAAAGAGTTATTACAATGGAAGAGAAGGAAGGGAAGATGAGAAGGAATAAGTGAGTCTTCCTCTCATCAGAGTTGGCTTCAGGAGGGAATAACATACACACTCAATTGGGTATGGAAGTTTATCTTATCCTACAGGAAAGCAGAGGGAAGGGGATAAGAGAGGGGGGATAATAGAAGGGATGGAAGATTTGGTAGAGGAACATGTCAAAGGAGAGAACAGAATAAATGAAGGGTGGGACAGGATAGAAGGAAATATAGTTAGTTTTTAACAACGTGTTATGGAAGCGTTTTGCATGACTACCGTGTATAATCGATATCAACTTCCTTGCCTTCTCAATGAGGTTGGATGGGGAGGGTGGAAGCGAGAGAATGTTGAATTCAAAGTTTTAAATATGAATGTTTAAAGATTGTTTTTATATACAACTAGGAAACAAGATATATAGACAATGAGGTATAGAAATCTATCTTGCACCACAGAAAATTGAAGGGAAGAGGATGTTGAGGGAGTATTTGTTAGAAGGGAGGGCAGATTGGAGGACAGGGTAATCAGAATACATGCTATCCTGGTGTGGGATTAGGGGGAAAATGAAGAAAAAAATCTGACATTCAAAATTATGTGCAAATAAACGTTAAAACTGAGAATAAAATTTTTTTAAAAAGAATTATTTACACAGGAAAGGGAAGGGAAGAGATAGTCCATTTCTGATTTTGTAGGCCCCTTCTATTTAACTATCTAGATGACTGCCTTGACAACTCTCTGGGGAGTTAGTTTGGTGAATAGTCAAAATCAGATAGTCTTTCCCCAAGTCTTCCTTCCTTTGACCTTCCACTAGAAGGACTTGTTACCCATTTACCTTGCTCTCTCCTGCTCCCTCCACTGGGGAAATTGGGAGATGACCAGGGAAAGACTTAAGAATTGCATGTGCAACAGATAATTGCTGGTCTAATATGCATTTAGTGGAAAATGTCCACATCATTGAGAACACGACATAGACATTTATGGTTCTAAAAGACATCACATACACAAAATTAACTGCATGAAGCATGTTTCTGAAATAAGTTCCCAGTTCTCTAAATATACACCAAGAGGCACTTCTTCCTGAATGTGCCTAGGATGAGAGTCAATTTTCTTCTGATTCCCCAGGTCTGCTGTTGGCATGGGCAGTATAGCCTTTCAGGCAGAGGTGGCATCACTTTTTTTCCCTCCAAATCCTGGCTGTTTTTCCAACTTTTTCAACATTGGGATTAAAAAGTGAAAGGAAAAAAGCAAAAACATTGAAAACAAGTGAGGATGTGACTTTGAAATGGCAGATTTTTCTCCAGGATATGAGTAAGTCAGTCATAAATAAAAATGTGAAACTCAGAAATATTTCATATATTCACAACAAACATGAAGAATCAGAATTGCACAGGAGGTAACAATGAACTTAATTAAGTATATAATTTTAACTAGCTCTATAGTTAGTAGGAGGGGAAGGAGGAAGAAAGGGGAGAGGAAGCTAAAAGAAAAAGGAAGAAATAGTAAGGGTAAAGGGGAGTAAAAGGGAGCGGGGCTAAAAGAAGGATGTGAAGGCTGCAGGAGGTGGTGGTGAAAAGTGAAAACTATTGAAGAGGGGAAAGGAGGTGGGAGATCTAAAAGCACTAATGGTGGGAAAGAGGATGGAGGTAAATACACAGATTGTAATCATAACGGTGAATGTGAAATGAATGAACTCTCCCATAAAGCACAGATGGATAGCAGAATGGATTAAAAGCCATAATCCAACAATATGTTGTTTACAAGAAACACATTTGAAACAGGGGGATACACACAGGGTGAAGGTCAAAGGTTGGAGCAGAATATATCATGCTTCAGCTGATGTAAGAAAAGCAGCGGTAGTGATCGTAATCTCAGACAAAGCAAAAGCAGAAATAGAGCTAATCCAAAGAGATAAGGAAGGAAACTATATCCTGCTAAAAGGCACCATAGACAATGAAGTAATATCATTACTAAACATGCATGCTCCAAGTGGTATAGCATCCAAATCCTTAGAGGAGAGGTTGGGGGAGTTGAAGGAAGAATTAGACAGCAAAACTATACTAGTGGGGGACCTCAACCTCCCCATCTCTGAACTTCATAAATCTAACCTCAAAATAAACAAGGAAGAGGTTAAGGAGGTAAATAAAACTCTGGATAAGATAGATATGATAGATCTCTGCAGAAAATTGAATGGGAATAGAAAGTAATATACCTTTTTCTCAGCAGTACATGGCAGATATACAAAAATTGACCATGTACTAGGACATAAAAGTCTCACAATCAAGCATAGAAAGGCAGAGATAGTCAATGCATTCTTCTCGGATCATAATGCAATAAAAATTGTATATAATAAAAGACCATGGAAAGATAAACCAAAATTCAATTGGAAACTATATAATCTAATTCTAAAGAAGGAGTGGGTTAAAGAAGAAATCATAGAAACAATCAACAGCTTCATTCAAGAGAATGACAATAATGATACAACCTACCAAATCTTATGGGATACTGCAAAAGCAGTTCTTATGGGAAGTTTTATATCTTTGAATGCCCACATAAATAAAATAGAGAAAGAGGAAATCAATAATTTGAGCATGCAGCTGAAAAAACTAGAAAAAGAACAAGTTGAAAATCCCCAAATAAATACTAAATTAGAAATACTGAAAACCAAAGGACAGATTGAATAATAAAACTGAAATTAAGAAAACTATTGAATTAATAAACAAAACCAGTAGTTGGTTTTATGAAAAAACTAATAAAATTTGTAAACCTTTGGTCAATTTGAAAAAGAAAGAAGAAAATCAAATTACTAATATCAAAAATGAAAAGGGTGAACTCACCTCCAATGAGGAGGAAATTAAAACAATAATTAGAAATTACTTTGCCCAACTTTATGCCCATAAATTTGACAATCTAAATGGGATGGATGAGTATTTTAAAAAAAGAAATTGCCCAGAATGACAGAAGAGGAAGTTGAATACTTAAACAACCGCATTTCAGAAAAAGAAATTGAACAAGCCATCAATGATCTCCCTAAGAAAACCATCAGTTGCTCACATGTAGGCTGAGTCAATATAATAAAAATGACAATTCTACCTAAATTAATTTTCTTATTTAGTGCCATACCAATTAAACTATCTGACAATTATTTTCTAGAATTGGATAAAATAATATCAAAATTCATCTGGAAGAACAAAAGGTCCAGAATATCAAAGGGACTAATGAAAAGAAATGCTAGGGTAGGTGGCCCATGGCTACCAGATCTCAAATAGTATTATAAAGCAGCAATTGTCAAAACCACTTGATACTCACTAAAAAACAGAAGGGTAGACAAGTGGAATAGGCTAGGTACTCAAGACACAGTAAGTAATGAATATAGCAATCTCCTGTTTGATAAACCCAAGGGCCCCAGCTTCTGGGATAAGAACTCACTGTTCGGCAAAAATTGCTGGGAAAACTGAATAACAGTGTGGTGGAAACTAGGCATAGACCCATGCCTGACACCATACCACAAGAATATAGTCCAAATGGGTACACAATCTAGGTATAAAGATTGATATCATGAACAAACTGGAGGAGCAAGAAGTAGTGTATTTATCAGATTTATGGAGAAGGGAAGAATTTTTGAATAAGAAGAGATAGAAAGCATTATGAAGTGCAAGATGGATAATTTTGATTACATTAAACTGAAAAGTTTTTGCACAACCAAACCCAATGCAACCAAAATTTGGAGGGATGTAGTATACTGGGAAAGAATTTTTGCAGCTAATCTCAGGGATACAGGCCTCATTTCTAGAATATATAGAGAACTGGGTCAAATGTACAACAATACAAGTCTTTCCCCAATTGATAAATGGTCAAAGGATATAAATAGGCAATTTTCAGAAGAATAAATTAAAGATATCTATAATCATATGAAAAAATGCTCTAAATCACTTTTGATTAGAGAGATGCAAATCAAAACAACTCTGAGGTACCACATCACATCTATAAGATTGGCAAACATGACAGAACAGGAAAATGATAAATGTTGGAGAAGATGTGGGAGAGGTGGAACACTAATTTATTGTTGGTGGAGCTGTGAGCTCATCCAACCATTCTGGAGAGCAATTTGGAACTATGCCCAAAGGGCTACAAAAGTGTGCATACCCTTTGACCCAGCAATAACGCTACTAGGACTGTATCCCCAAGAGATCATAAAAATGGGAAAGGATCCCACATGTGCAAAAATAATTATAGCAGCACTCTTTGTATTTGCCCCAAACTGGAAAACAAGCAGATGTCCATCAATTGGGGGATGACTAAATAAATTGTGGTATATGAATGTAATGGAATACTATTTTGCCATAAGAAATGATGAACAAGAATACTTCAGAGAGGCCGGGAAAGATTTATTTGATCTGTTGCTGAGCAAAAGGAGCAGAACCAGGAGAACTTCGTGCACAACAGCAACCACAGTGTGAGAGAGTTTTTTCTGATAGACTTGGATCTTCATAGCAATGCACAGACATAAAAAAAAATTCCAATTGCCTTCTAAGGCAAAATGCCTTCCACATTTAGAAAAAGATCTATGGAATTCAGTCGCAGAATGTAGCAGATCAGTGTGTTGTGTGTGTGTGTGTGTGTGTGTGTGTGTGTGTGTGTGTGTGTGTGTGTTATGTTTTGGTTTGTTATATGATTTCTCCCATTCATTTTAGTTCTTCTACACAGATGACTATAGTGAAAATGTATTCAATAGGAATGTATGTGTAGATCCTATATAGAATTGTATGTCATCTTAGGGGATGTTGGGGGGTGGTAGGAGGTAGGTAGGGGGGAAAATCTAAGTTTTATGGAAGTTATTGTAGAACATTAAAAATAAATAAAATGAATATAAGAAAAAAGAATCAGAATTGCACTCTTTTATACTTATGGTTGCAACTAAATCAGTTGGAGGAAGATCCATATGTGATTAGAATTTTACAAGTACCTGGTTTATTTGGTTCATTTTATATTTGCAAGGCCCGACTGTCCCTTAACTTAAACCCAGGGTGAAGGATGTTTTTAGGGACGTGTAGTAACTCTGATGTAAGGGTTACTGAGCACTTTCAAGGTCTGCTTTCTACCTTTGGCTTCCACTCAATTTACCCAACTCTTAGGTGGGACTCCAAGAAATTGTACCATGTACAGTGACCACATTTCAGTGAACCACTTTGGCAGACAGGCAAAATGTGCACTAAACTGAAGGACGGACAGTAACCCAGAGTGAGAAAGCAAGAGGCTCCTGGGGGAGCAGGACTGGTAGGGTGGGGAAGGAGATCACCACATGTTCACACCTGATGTTGTTGAGTCATTTCTGACTCTTCAAGACCACATTTGGGGTTTTCTCGGCAGAGATACTGGAGTGGTTTGCCATTTCTTTCAGCAGTACATTTTATAAATGAGAAAACTGAGACAAACAGCATTAAGTGACTTATCCAGGGTCACATATTGTTGAAGTGTCTGAGGATGGATTTGAACTCATGAAGACGAGGCTTCCTGACTTCAGACACGATAATACTCTTTCCACCACCTTTTGACAGCTTTTATGATTGTTGTTGCCTGATTGATTGATCATGTTTGACTCTTTGTGACCCCATTTCGGGTTTTCTTGGCAAAGATGCTGGAGTAGTTTGCCATTTCCTTCTCTAGCTGCCAAAAAATATACAAAGCAAATAAATAAAAAGTAAAATTTTAATGGAGTAAGAAGGGTACTAACTGAGAATGTTTAAGCATCATCCTTTTTCCATTGAGTATATGGCAAGAATGGAACAGGATAAGTACTGTGATAATCTAGGCATTAATGTCCACTAGGGGCAAAGCTGATCAAAGGTCATGTGCAGGACTTTGAAGTTGCTTGTAAAATTAGGGAAAACAGGATCCAGGGGGATCAGAAAGTCCTGCATTTGACTCTTCCTTCTGACCTATATTGGCTGTTTAACCCCTGGGCAAATCAATTCATCAATTAAGTGCCTACTGTGTGCCAGGCACTGTGCTAAGTGCTTAAAATATAAAGAAAGATCCTGCTGTCAGGAAGCTCACAATCTAATGGGAGAGACAGCATGCAAACAACTACAAACAAACACACTATAAACAGTATAATTTGGAGATCGTTAGCAGAGAGAAGGGACTAGAATTAGGAGGCACCAGGAAGAACTAATGACATGTGGTGGGATTTTAGCTGGGGCTTGAAAGAAACCAGGGAAACCAAGAGGCAGATGAGGAGAGAGAACATGCCAGGTATGGAGGCCTCGATTTGAGAGATGGGAATGTCTTGTTCCAGGAAACCCAAGGAGTCTGGATTGAAGGGTTCAGGTCCAAGAATAAGGTGTAAGAAGCCCGGAAAGTTTGGGGAGTATGACAGGACATGAAAGGCTTTGAAGGCTAACCAAAAGAGTTTTATACTTTATTCCAAAGACAATAGGAAGCTACTGCAGACTATTAAATGGGAGATAGAGTGACATGATGAAACCTACATTTTAGAAAAATCACTTTATCACTTTATGACCCCAGGCAATACTTTAAGAACATAAACTACCTGTACAGAGCCAAGATGACAGAGTAGAGGGACAGACATGCTGTAGCTCTCCCTCCCTCCCCTTTGGCCCATAAAATATGTGTTAAAAATTACTCTGAGCAAATTCAAGAGCAGCAGAAGGCACAAAATGACAGAGTGAAACAGATTTCCAGCCCACAGTAATCTGGAAGGCTAACAGGAAAGGTTTAGGTTTTATCTCACCAGGCTCAGAATGGAGCCCAGCCCAGAGTAGGATGCATGGCATAGACAGAACTGGAGCTGGCCTCAGGGTGCAGAATCATAGGCAGCTGTCTCAACCGACAAACCCCAAACACAGCTTCAAAGGTCAGTAAGAAAGCTCTTTCACATGGGTGAGAAGGGAGCAAAGTCTGGCCCCAGCCATGGCCCCAGGGCTGTGGTAGCCACTGTGGCAGCAGTGTCCACTTTTGGAAACCTCTGGAGGAATCGAGCAGTTGATCTCAGTCTCAGTCCTTAGTGGTGGTGGTGGTGGAGAGAGGAGCAGCACTGGTGTGATAGAACTGGTGGCAGCTGTGGAGAGGGAATCCTACTCACAGCTCCAGAGCAGAAAAGAGTGCTTGTGGTTTCTCACAAACCAGAACCTTGCTCAGGAGAGGAGTAAACTATTCTCCCTCGACTGTGTCACCTTGGAGAAATTGAGAACTTACAGGCCCCTAGAGACATTTCATAGAACAGTTGCACAAAAGTTCTGAAGCCTGGGGTAATATACCCTACACTTGATAAAGGACACAAAAATCAAGTAACTGACTGGGAAAATGCCCAAAAGGGGGGGGGGGGGTGGAATAAGACTGTAAGAAATTTTACTTTCTTGGTGAAAAAGTTATTTCTTCTAACCTTTTGAATGAGGAAGAACAAAACTTACCATAAGAGAAAGACATGAAAGTCAAGGCTTCTGCATTCCAAACATCCAAAATAAATATGCAGTAGCCTCAGGCTGTGGATGAACTCAAAAAGGATTTTGAAAATCAAGTAAGAGAGATGGAGGAAAAATTGGGAGGAGAAATGAGAGTGATGCAAGAAAATCATGAAAAAACAAGTTAACAGTTTGCTAAAGGGGACCCCAAAAATGCTGGAAAAAATAACACCTTTAAAAATAGACTAACCCAATTGGCAAAAGAGATCCAAAAAGTCAATGAGGAGAAGAATGCTTTGCAAAGCAGAATTGGCTAAATGGAAACAGAAGTTCAAAGGTTTACTGAAGAAAATAATTCTTTAAAAATTAGAAGGGAGCAAATGGAAGATAATGACTTTATGGGAAACCAAGAAATTATAAAACAAAGCAAAAGAATGAAAAAATAGAAGACAATGTAAAGGATCTCAATGAAAAAACAACAGACCTGGAAAAGAGATCCAGGAGAGATAATTTAAAAATTATTGGTCTACCTGAAAACCATGATAAAAAAAAGAGCCTAGACATCATCCAAGAAATTATCAAGGAAAACTTCCCTGATATTCTAGAACCAAAGGGTAAAATAGAAATGGAAAGAATTAATTGATCACCTCCTGAAAGAGATCCCAAAAGGAAAACTCTTAGGAATATTGTAGGCAAATTCCAGAGTTCCCAGGTGAAGGAGAAAATATTACAAGCAACCAAAAAGAAACAATTCAAGTATTGTTGAAATACAATCAGGATTTAGCAGCTTCTACACTAAGAGACTGAAGGACTTGGAATATGATACTCCAGAGGTCAAAGGAGATAGGATTAAAACCAGGAAACACCTACCCAGCAAAAATGAGTATAATACTTCAGGGAGGAAAGTAGAATTTCAATGAAATAAAGGACTTCCAAACATTCTTGTTGAAAAGACCAGAGCTTAGTAGAAAATTTAACTTTCAAATACAAGAATCAAAGGAAACAGGAAAAAGTAAACAGCAAAGAGAAGCCTTAAGGAAGTCATTAAAGTTGAACTGTTTGTATTCCTACATGAAAAGATGTTATTTGCAAGTCATGAGACCTTTTTCAGTGTTGAGGTAGTTGAAAGGAATATGTGTGTGTGTGTGTGTGTGTATGTAGGTGTGCATTGGTATGTATGTATGTGTATATTACATATGCATAGGTATGTATATGGACATGGGAGTATGTGGGTGTATACATATATGTACACATACATAGACAGAGGACAAAGAATGATCAAAATATGAGGTGAGAATACTTAAAAAATAAAATTTACTATTGAATGGAGTGTGCTGGGAGTAAGAAGGGAGAGGAAGAATGTAGCAAATCATCATACACAAAAGAGGCAAGAAGGAGCTTTTTTAGTGAAGGGGAAGAGATGGGACATGATGGGAAATGTTTAAGCTTTATTCTCATGAGATCTGGCTTAAGTAGTGGATAACACACACTCAGTTGGATATGGAAATCTATTTTACCCTACAGGAAGGCAAGGGGGAAGGGAAAAGGAAAGGGAAGATAATAGAAGGGACAGCAAATTGGGGAAAGGTATAATTGGAAGCAAATATTATTGTGGGAGAAAAGGTCAAGGGAGAGAATGGAATAGATGCAGGGCAGGATCGGAGAGAGAAATGTGGTTAATATTTTACTACATAACTATTATGGAAGTGTTTTAAATTGTTACACTTGTATGACCTATATTGAATTGCTTGTGTTCTCAATGATGCATACACACACACACACACACATATATACATATATATATATAAACTACCAATTAGTTAAAATCTCCTTTGGGAGATGGAATTTCCACACTAGGAAATACTAATAAAAATACACATCTGGAACCAAAAATGTGAAATTGAAATATTCAGCAATGTATTTGGGGGGTTAAATATTTAAATAGGCTCAAAGAGCCATATTTTATCCAAGGGAATCTTTCTAAGAAATTACTTGGAAGGGAGGTAGAGAGGTAGGCAGCAAATGCAATCCTAGGCTGCATGAAGAGAAGCACAACATTCCAATGAAGGAGAAGGGTCTGTGTATGCATGCCTGTCTGCATGTACAGACATACTTATGCATGTTTTGCCTAGTGTAAGTAATGTGAGATGGTCAGTGTCTAATGCTGCAGAGAAGTCAGGGGGGTGAGGTCAAGAAGAAGTTTTTCAAATTGATAATTAAAAAGTAATTGGTAACATGTAGTATACAGTTTCAGTTGAATGATGAGGTTAGACTTTCGATTGGAGAACATTTAGGAGAAAGTGAGACATATTAAAGCAGTTATAACATCACATATCAAAGGAGTTTCACTGAGATGTGGCGGAGAAATATGGCACAAGAGCTGAGGGAAATGGTAAGACCAATAGAGTTCTTTTTTATGGGTTGGGTAGAGTGGGGTTGACCTTGCTCGGAAAAGGGCAATGTCTTTATATGAAACTAGATCAAAGGAGGAGATAGAGAAGAATGATGTCCAGGGTCAGGGGTTTATGAGGAGAGAAAGGAGATAAGAAGAAACTCTTAGTGGACAGTCTCATTTTTTTCAGTGAAGTATAAAGTGAGGTTGGGAGAGGCAGTATTATGAGAGGCTTGAGGAGAGAAACTAATGCTTGGAATAGCCATTGTAGTGAACATAATAGATGGTTGAAGACTAGGATTGCCTTGATCCAGTACGGACTCAATTGACTTTAGATAATACAAATGTGCTGCGGACTCAGTCAGTAGGGTTTTGTGACTTTCTCCACCTCCATTCAGCAACAAGTGAGTAGGAATAAAAGAAGTGGATGGTGGGAGGAATCCAGGTCTGGGATTTAGCAAGGTATGATTGGCAAAAGGAGAAGGGGCAAGAGATTCAAAAGTGTGAGTTTGTGAGGAGTTCACCTACTTCACCAAGAGGTCAGAATTTGAAAGTGGAGAGAGTAAATATAATTATTGTGGCGGTAATTGTCTGGGAAAGTACTGAGGGGAAGAGGGTTGTGGTGAGAATGAAGTGTAAATTTAGAAGTAGTAAGGAGTAAGTAGAGATAGGAGGGTTGCATATTAGGATAATGAAACTGGGGTTCTGGAAGAGGAAAATGTGAATGTTAGCAGGATGAAGGACATAGCCATCTTTGTGCCTAATTGAGGAGGAGTGGAAGGATGCCTTGTGGGACTTGAGTAGATTAAGGAATCAGGAAGTTAGTGTGTTTATGGCTAGATCAGCAGTTATATTGATGCCCCCTGGTATGTAAGCAGGAGTTGGGTTGCACACGGGTGTAACAGGCATGGTACTAAAGTCATTGAGAAAGGCAAGAAAATATCCTAAGGATTGATAGCTAGCAGTCACCAAGACTCAGATTATGAGACAGTATTGGATTGTATAACCCCCAAAGAGAAGAGGTGACTGAGTGATGGTGGTAGAATTTGGAAGAGGAAATAGGGAGCAAAGAATATTCTAATTGCCCACAGGGAACAGGGAATGCGGAGTGTGACAGAAAGTATGGCTACTAGCAAGGGTGGCCAGGGGAGCAGTGCCATTTGGAGGGAAGTCAAGTCTCAGTAAGTGCCAAAAGATAGAATGAGTAAGAGTTGTAAGCTTGACTATAAATATAATATAGCACAATACCATAAATTAAAATATAAAACCAATATAATAATATAAAATGCCATGAAGTGGATACTAAGAAATATATGCTATGGAGCATATATTTCAGAGGCTTCAAGGGAAGAGGTGTTCAGATCCAGAAGAAGACAGACTGGGGCAGAGTTAAGGGAAGGAGGTAATGTAACTGAGGCTGGGGAGGGGGATCTGTTCTTTAGCGGCCATGTTTTGACCATCACTAGCATGGGGAGGCTGAGAGAGATTGGGATAAAAGCAGAAGCTTTCCTATAGGCCTCTTAACCTACTCAGCCCCTTTCTTTTGTAGCTCTTTCTGAAACCATGAGGATTGTGAATTTGTTATCTCATCTTAACATCTTCATTTTCAGTTACAATGTGTCACATCTAATGCCTTTCTCCTTCTGATGTGATGACATAACACAAGACACTGTGAATAGTTAAAACCACTTTTCTTCTGCTGCCCTTATGGTGTCCACAGAACTGGAAGTATGTGATCCAAATCAACTTAATTTCATTGTCATCTGATATTGAATAAGTCACATGGTAAGGAGAGGAAATTGCATGAGATTTGCAGTCAGAAAGACTCCAGTTTCAAATAACACTTATTAGTTATGTGAGCTTGGACAAGTTACTTCTGGTGTTTGAACCTTGGTTTTCTCATCCACAAAGTGGGAATAAGTGCTTTATTTACTTGACAGGGTCATCATAAGGACTAAATGGAATTATATATGTGAAGGCAGGCACTCCATAAACTATAATATAACAATTCACCTTTATCTATCACTTTAAGGTTTTAAAAGCTCTTTATTCGCAACCCTAAATGCCCATGGTAATTGATCTTACTTTGAAAGAATTATAGTTCATGCGCAAGACCATAACTAGGATAAGAGATTAGAGTTTACCCCAGAGCACCAAACTGAGAGGACATGGATCAGAACAGCATTTTGGGTCCTTTAGCATTATGGAAACAGCAGAGATCAGTATCTAGTTGACAAGAATCAATTAGAAATTAAAACAGAAGGCCAGGAAAACAGTGCTTTGGTTACCTACTTCACAGGGTCATCCCACAATCTTTTATTAAAACCACATTTTTCTAACAAAAGTCACATGAATAACAAAGCGTATGTGGATACAAGAGGAAATTCAAGAAATTCACTGATAAAACACTTAGCAGATAATCGACTTTTGGTAACTGTTAGTAAAACACATTTGTAGGCAATAGAAGACACCAGTTACTTTCCTTTCCTAGTGCTTTGAGTTAATAGAAAGCAAACAAACAGCTCTTTCCAAAAAACTAGGAAGTTATAAGGGGTTTATTTTTTCTCATTTTCTCATTTGTCATTTTCTCATTTTTCTCATAATTTTCTCATTACATTTTCTCATTCACATTCTCATTCTCTCATTCATTAGCAGTGAGGAAAGGGGATAACTTTGTTCAACAAACATGATGATAAGAAAAAGGCCCTTCAGTCCAAGTTTACCCATGTCACAACCTCAACATAGCTGATTCATAGAACTTAGGCTGATGCATGCATGTATTTTCAGAAATGTCACTGCTTGAATTCTTGCTCAGGATTATGATTTCAGTTTTTCCCGTGAAAGTAAATTTTCCTTCCCTTCCTTCTTTGTCTCCTTATCTTAGAGGACAGGAAGGCCACTGGTAACCACCACCCCAAGATAATTATCTTCAACTGCAGAAAAAGAGGAAAAAAGCCACCATATGTCTTAACACTTCTACTTTTAGGAAATGTGCAGGTCTGAAATTTTATAAAAGAGGGTTTTGTTTTTGGGGTTTTCTTAGAGTAGATAAGATAACTTGCAATGAGAAGAAAAACAAGTTAACTGGAGAACAGTTTCTTTAACTTATTTTCTCTTGGTAGAGTTTTGTGCCCTTGAATGCAAAACTCAGTCTTTCTGCAGGGTTGGGAATTTAGCGCCAAATGACACCAAGACTGTTGTGATGGTTCCTCCTATCAGTGATTTTGGCATCAATTTGAAAAATCAGCACAAAAAAGTTTTTTCTTTTTTTAAATCTTAGTTTGATGTTCAGTTCCATATTCTTTCCCTTGGCCTCCCTCAACCATTGAGAAGGCAAGAAAATAAAATAAAAAATAAAAACCCTTATTATTATGTATAAACAAACAAAACAAATTTCTACATCAGTTACGTCTGCTGACAAGTTGTTTTTATTTATTTATTTATTTGTTTATTTAACTTTTTACATTCATTTTCACAAAATTTTGGGTTCCAAATTTTCTCCCCTTTTCTCCCCTCCCCCACCCCAATACCCCAAGCAATCTAATTTTCCCTATCTCCAATCTGCCCTCTCTTCTGTCATCCCTCCCTTCTCTTGTCTCCATCTTCTCTTTTCTCCTGTAGGGCCAGATGACTTTCTATTCCTCATTAACTGTATGTCTTCTTTTCTAGTAGCAACAGCAATACTAGACAGTTGTTCCTAAAACTTTGAGTTCCAAATTCTCCCCATCCCTCCCTCCCCACCCATTCCCTTTGGGAAGGCAGGCAATTCAATATAGGCCATATCTGTGTAATTTTGCAAATGACTTCCCTGATAGTCGTGTTGTGTAAGACTAACTGAATTACCCTCCATCCTATTCTGTCCCTCATTGTTTCTCTTCTATCTTTTGATCCTGTCCCTCCCCAAGTGTTGACTTCAAATTGCTCCCTCCTCCCTTTGCCCTCCCTTCCATCATCCCCCCCCTTGCTTATCTCCTTCTCCCCCACTTTCCTATACTGTAAGATAGGTTTTCATACCAAAATGAGTGTGTGTTTTGTTCCTTTCTTTAGTCAAATGTGATGAGGGTAAACTTCTTGGTTTTTTTTTTTTTTCTCAGCTCTCCTCTTTATCCCTCCACTAAAAAGTCTCCTACTTGCCTCTTAAATGACATATAATTACCCCATTCCATTTCACCTTCTTTCCTCCCACTACATTTCTCTCTCACCACTTACCTTAATTTCTTTTAAGCTATGGTCCCATCCTATTCAATTCACTCTGTGCTCTCTGTGTGTGTGTGCATGTGTGTATGTGTGTGTGCGTGCATGCATGTACATGTGTGTGTGGTCCCACCAACTACCCAGATACTGAAAAGTTTTAAGAGTTAGAAATATTGTCTTTCCATGTAGAAATGTAAATAGTTCACTTCTGGTAAGTCCCTTAAGACTTCTCTTTGCTGCTTACTTTTTCATGCTTCTTCTCATTCTTGTGTTTGGAAGTCAAATTTTCTTTTCAGCTCTGGTCTTTTCATCAAGAATGATTGAAAGTCCTCTGTTTCATTGAAAGACCATATTTTCCCCTAAAGTACTATACTCAGTTTAGCTGGGTAGGTGATTCTTGGTTTGAGTCCTAGTTCCTTTGACTTCTGGAATATCCTATTCCAGGCCCTTCGATCCCTTAATGTAGAAGCTGCTAGATCTTGAGTTATCCTGATTGTATTTCCACAGTACTGGAATTGTTTCTTTCTAGCTGCTTGCAAGATTTTCTCCTTGAGCTGGGAGTTCTGGAATTTGGCCACAATGTTCCTAGGAGTTTCTCTTTTTGGATCTCTTTCAGGTGGTGATCGATGGATTCTTTCAATACTTATTTTGCCCTCTGGTTCTAGAATGTCAGGGCAGTTTTCCTTGATAATTTCATGGAAGATGATGTCTAGGCTCTTGTTTTGATCATGGCTTTCAGGTAGTCCCATAATTTTTAAATTGTCTCTCCTGGATCTATTTCCCAGGTCAGTTGTTTTTCCCATGAGATATTTCACATTCTCTTCCATTTTTTCATTCTTTTGGTTTTGTTTGGTGATTTCTTGGTTTCTCATAAAGTCATTAGACTCCATCTGTTCCATTCTAATTTTGAGAGAACTATTAAATTCAGTGAGCTTTTGAACCTCTTTTTCCATTTGGCTAATTCTGCTTTTGAAAGCATTCTTCTCCTCATTGGCTTTTTGAACCTCTTTTGCCAATTGAGTGAGCCTAGTCTTCAAGGTGTTATTTTCTTCAGCATTTTTTTGGGTCTGCTTAACCAAGGTATTGACCCGTTTTTCATACTTTTCTTGCATGTCTCTCATTTCTATTCCCAGCTTTTCCTCCACCTGTCTAACCTGCTTTTCAAAATCCTTTTTTAGCTCTTTCAAGGCCTGAGCCCACCTGACATCCCCCTGGGGTGTCTGGGGTACTGAGGCCCCGCCCTCCACATCTTTCCCCGATGGCGAGAATACATCCTCATCCTCGTCATCAGATCCGAATGTTGGGATCATTTGCATTTGTTCAAAAAAACTCTCTATAGTCTTATTTTTCTTCCCTTTTCTAGGCATTTTCCCAGCCAGTTACTTGACTTCTGAGATTCCTGTCCACCCCCGCCTAGATCCGCCCAGCTAGTGCTTGGGGTCTGAGGTTCAAATGGGCTTTCCGCAGCAAGCTTTAGTTCTGGTGCTGGGGTGGGGGCAGGGCCACCTCCCAGGCTCGGCCTCCTCAGGGGCTTTATGCAGAGACCTTCAGGAACAGAGCGGGTGGCGGGGGGGGGGGGGGGTGCCTCCCAGGCTCAGCTCCCTCAGCGGCTTTATGCAGAGGCCTTGAGTAATAGAGCAGAGTGGGGCAGGGCCCTCTCGCAGGCTCAGCTCCCTCAGGTTGTTTATGCAGAGACCTTCCGTAATGAGGATCCTGCCTGCTGCTGAGGGAGTCCGGGAGGCCACCGCCACTGCTGCCTCCGCTGCCGCCCACGCCTCTGCCTCCACCGCTTCCTGCCCCTGTCTCTGCCGCTGCCGTTTCCTCCCGAGGGGGCCGGAGTCACGGAGACACTCCACTCCCCTCCTCCAGCCCAGCCTCTCTCACTGACCTGTAGCTTCTGTGGGCGGAGGGACTTTCCCGGCTGCCAGAGCTTCCGTCCCTGAAGCCTGCTGGGTCAGCTTCTCTGGGGCCGTGGCCAGGGCAGCGCTGGGGGTGGGGTCCACTTTCTGGAGAGCGACGGACCCTGGGGACGGGTCTCCAGGGCTCTCTGGCACAGAAATCTCTTCCACTCTGTTTCTGTACCCCTTTCAGTGGTCCAGAAGTTCTGCGGGTCTTTTTTTACATTAATTCTATGTGCTGTGGGTTGGAGCTTGTAAACTTGCGTCCTTCTACTCTGCCATCTTGGCTCATTTTTTTTTTAATGTTCAGAACAGGCCAACCACCAACGCAAGAAATTTGCATATCTTTCCTGCTTGGATCAAAAGTAGGGAGGGATCAGTCTTTGCTATAGTGCTATTTAGTGAATGATCTCATTTTTGTTTTGTTTTGTTTTGCTTTATCTTTTTTTGGTGAAATATAAAATGAGTTCCTAAGGTGAGAGAATGGGAGAGGCCATGCTATGCTCTGTATCCCAAGCAGGACAGTGCCACTATAAGGAGGACACAGAGCTTCCAGGAGTTCCTACCAAGAAGCCAGAAAAAAACTGTCATTTCCTCATTTTGAATCTCAAAAAGATATCTAGTATTGCTTCATTTAGCAGCGATATGAAATAGGTCACAATACAGGAAGTGTTGCCATATGAATACACTTGAGTTATTATCAAAAAATAGCAACCAAATTGTAGCATCATATCAGGGGTTACAAAATTGCTTCTTAAATAAGGAGAAGAGAGAAATGCATCCATTCAGCTACATTTCTAGCTCATCATTTCTGAACCAGTTGGCTCAGAAGGCATCAAATTCTGCAAGCTTTCAAAGACCTGAAATAAATCACAGGATAAAGGTTTTCCAAGTGGCTAGTCTGCTGGATATGATTGCTTAACATCATGGGAACCAAATGTCCATTATTTTTTCCAGGTAAGTAAAGAGCTATGAGAGATGAGCGCAGTCAATGTTTAACTTGGAGAGGGAGTAATGAGTTTGAAAATTGTCTCCCTCTTTGCCACCTTTCCTTGCTTTAGGTCCCTTATTTTGGATAGTTCTCTGTTTTGGCTACTTTGCAAGAGGAGAGCAGGGGCAGGGAGGAAAGATGAAAATTAAATCATTTGTGTAGCACGTTTTAGTAGCATGCAAATACATACATATGCACACATGCATGCATGCAAACACAAGTTTGATAGAAGAGGAGCTTGAAGCTGTTGAGTAAAATGTGAGTTTAGAGTTTTCTAGAGATTATAGTATTCCATAAAAGAGACCCCAGTTCTTCCATTGTCTTAGATAGAAACATAACTGTTAGCAGGTGAATTTTAGAAAAACCTGGAAAGTTTTATGTGAATGGATGCTGAGTAAAATGAGCAGAACCAGGAAAACATTGCACATAATAAACTGCAACATTGTGCTTCGCTCTTCTAAGCAATGCAATGATCTAAGAAAATTCCAAAACCATCATGATGGTAAGTGCTATCCACATCCAGAGAAAGAACTATGAGGTCTGACTGCAGATGGAAGCATATTATTTTCTCTTTCTTTTCTTTCTCATGGTTTTTCCCTTTTGTTCTGATTATTCTTTGACAACAGGACTAATATGGAAATATGTTTAATATGATTGTACATATATAGCCTATATCAAATTGCATGCCATCTTGGGGAGGGATTCAGGGGAGAAATATATCTGGAACTCAAAATCTTATAAAAGAGAATGTTGAAAACTATCTTTACATGTAATTGGAAAAAATAAAATACTATTAAATGGAGAGTGAGTAACTTGATATGGGACTGGATTCTAGGCATTTCTGAAATAACTTACTTCAGTTAAATGAGAATCAACGACTTGTAATATGCTTTACAGCTGGAAAATTGGATTTAGAATAAGAGAATTTGGATTTGGATTCTATCTTTCCTGATTAATACCAGTGCAACCTTAACTGGCAGAACACCCTACTTCTCTGAAACTCAGTTCCTTCATCTATAAAATTAAGTGCATGGATCCCATGATATCTAATGTCCTTCCTGACTCCAAATCCTACTATCCTGGGAAACAAATTTCTAAGCTGGAATTTTTGGGCTTCAAGTGGCCAAACAGAAAATCTATTCCGCCTCTCTCATTCAACAGAGAAGGAGACTGAAGCTCAGAGACTTTACATGACCAAGGGATCACAGAGTAAGAGGCAGAGCCAGAGTTTGAACTCAATTTTCCTTCGTCCCTTGGCCATCCCTTCAGTGGTGCAGTGTTAGTGGCCCTTTCACAAATATTCCCTGATTCATTTGTCATGGTGACGGAGCTGAAGTAATCTTTGTTCCCCACTGCTATTTTCAGACTCTTCCATGTTACAGCAGCATCTCTTCCTTTAAGGTTCATACAGTCCAAATTTATCACCCAATCCATATTCTGATAGCTGTTTATTTACTGCCCCTTAGGACTTTGTCTACTGCCCCTTCAATACTTGGCTCATGGTACTTCTATCCACCCCAATTCCCATCCACCCTTACTCTAAGGGACTTCAAAATTCCTGTTGTTATTCTTGACTTCTGAGTTCCTTATTCTATTCATTTCCCATGACTTTCCTCCTCTGCTCAATCTCAGCTGCACGTAATAATGATCGTACCCTTGGTCTTGCCATCACCCATAATTGTTCCTCTTCCAATTTTAAGAAATGCAAATTTCCTTTAGCCAATCAGACTCTTTTATCTTCTCACCCCTCTTATGCCTTACTTCAGCTCACCCTAACCTCCAATCCACCCAGCTCACTTTACTTCAACTAGTCATCACTCCTACTTTGCTTATACTCTCCTTCCTTTCCGATATCAACTTCATGGTGAACCAATTCAACTCTGCACTAACTCTGTTCCCTTTTCTTATTGCAGATCACGCATTGTCAAATCCCAACCCTGGATTATTCCTATCTGACATCATTCCCATTCAAATTAAAATTATGGCAATAGTAACAATTATAACAACTAATATTTATGTGGCACTTTAAAGTGTGCAAAGTGCTTTACAAATAGCTTACTGTCTTCTTACTTCCTTGGAAAGTTAGTACTGTTATTATCATCTTTACATTTAAGGAAAATGAGGCTGAGAGAGGTAGTTGCCCAGGGTCACACATCTAGTAATTGGATTGAATTTGAACTCGTCTTTCCTGACTCCCGAACCAGTATTTTTTCCACTAAACCATCTGACTACCTCACATGTTATTAAATAGAAATGGAAGAACTCACAAAGCCATGATAGCTGGGTCCACTATACTTCTTTGCTTCTTAATCTCAACTGAATTACTCCAGGATTATTTCCTCAGTGTAAGAAGGCAATCCTGTCACTGCTCCCAAGTAATGCCCTATCCCATTCAACACAGAAGTTACTCTAAACCTGCTCTCTTCAAAACTTCCAAGTTACTCTCCCTGAGCCTCTCAGCCAAGGACCTATTCTCATAATTCCACTGAAAGAATGATGTCATTCAATGAGAGTTTCCTTTTCTCTCTTCATCATCTCATATCTCCTGAATAGGCATACAGATATATATGGAACAAATTGCAATTCCCCAGTTTGATCCAAACTCCCCTAATCCAGACAGCCTGTGATGGGAGGGGCATGATGCAAGTAAAAGAATAATGAAGGTGTGCTTACAGGTCCTGATTCAAAATCCCATTTGTGACATACTAGCTATATGTCCTTGGAAAATTTTTTCCATTCTTGGGCTTCAGTTTCTTCCTCTGTAAAATGAGGAAAGATTATGCCTAGAGGGTCTCTTTGTGACTCCTCTCAGTTCTAAATCCCATCTGCAGTTCGTCAATTTCCATTCCATACTGGAACTAATGTAATGAAGGAAAAGGAGCCCTTGACAAAGTGAGAGAAAATTGCTCTCAAATTCTGACTCTTCCACCTCACCATCTCACTGAGTTTCACTTTCCTCATGTGTAAGACGGGGGCAAAAATGCCAGTCCTGACAACTCTATGGCCCTGTGTCAAATGACCTAGAAACCAGAGAGTCTAGACTGTTATTTGGACATTCTTCATCTTCCCAGGTCATTGGCTTTCATCACATTGTGGCTTCCTAATATCCCCCTTACCTCTATCTCTTCACCTCAGTGGCACTTGCACTCTGTTTCAGTTTGGTATGGTAGATGAGAACCAATTCAGGAATTCAAGTCGGAGGTTCCAGTTCAAATCCCTCTCTGGGTCCCAGTTGTTCAGTTTTAATCAGGACTATGTGATCCCTAATGACCCTTCCATCACACACATTCTAAAAGATAAACAGGTAGTTCAGTGGATAGAGCACTAGACCCAGAAACAGGATAAAACCTGAGTTCAAATGCAGAATAAGATACTGAATGTCTATTTGCCTCCATTTCTCCACCAATAAAATGAGGATGATAATAACTCTACCTCCCAGGGTGGTTGTTGTGAGGATAAAATCAAATCACTTTGTAAAGCAATTTGCAAACCTCAAACCTCAGAAATGCTGACTATGAACACTATGATCTCTCTGGGGATAGGGCCAGGAGGGAGAGCCAATGTGGTTGGCCCATGTGACTGGAAGGTCAGACAGCTTTCTCTTTTAGATTCATAGAAGGAAGAGATCATCTGATAGGACCCCAACCCCCACACGTTATGAAAAGGGAAAGTGATTTATATGCATTATTCATTTTATCCTCTCAAATGTCAAGTGAAGTAGATAGAACAGGTAGTATTGTTTTTAATTAATTTATTTCTACAGTCACTTCCATAACTCTTAGATTTTCTCCATCTCTCTCCCCTCTCCCTATCTGAGATGGTATGCAATCATATATGGTTCCTACACATACATTCTTATTATATACATTTCATTATTAGTCATGTTGCATAGAAGAATTAAAATGAATGTGAGAAACTATGAGAAAAACCCAAACAAAACAAAACATAACACAAGAGAAAATATTCTGCTTCATTCTACATTGCAATTCCATAGTTCTTTTTTCCATTTTGCCTCAAGTCCTTTGGGAGTGTTTTAGGCCCTTGCATTTCTGTGAAGGGCTAACTCTACCAGAAAAATTCCTCTCACACTGTGGTTGTTACTGTTTACAAAGTTCTCCTGGTCCTGCTCCTTTCACTCAACATCAGTTCATATAGGTCCTTCCAGACCTTTCTCAAGTCTTCTTGTTCTTCATTTCTTATAGCACCACAGTATTCCATTGCATTCATATACTACAACTTGTTCAGCCATTCTCTAGTTGAGAGATAGCCCCTCGATTTCCAGTTCTTGGCCACCACAATGAAAACTGATATAAATATTTTTTACATGTGGACACTTTCCCATTTTTGTGATTTCTTTGGGATACAGTCCTAGAAGTAGTATTGCTGGGTGAAAGGTAATGCACATTTTTGTAGGCCTTTGAGTACCAAATTGCTGTCCAGAATGGATGGGTTAGCTCACAGCTCCAACAACAATGAATTAATGTCTCAACTCTACACCACATCTTCTTCAACATTTGTCATCGTCCTGTTTTGTCATGTTACCCAATCTGATAGGTGTGATGTGTTCCCTCTGAGTTGTTTTGATTTGCATCTCTCTATTCAATAGTGATTCAGGTAGTATTATGTCCATTTTATAGAGATGGAAACTGAAGCCCAGAGAGAATAAATGATTTGCTACTGGCATCAGTTAGAATAGTTTTCTGTTTTCCTTCCTTCCTTCCTTCCTTCCTTCCTTCCTTCCTTCCTTCCTTCCTTCCTTCCTTCCTTCCTTCCTTCCTTCCTTCCTTCCTTCCTTCCTTCTTTCTTTCTTTCTTTTTTTCATATGACTCTAGATAGCTTTAATTTCTTCCTCTGAAAACTCCCTGTTCATATCCTTTGACCATTTATTAATTGGGGAATGACTTGTATTCTTGTACATTTGACTCAATTCTCTCTAGATTTTAGAAATGAGGCCATTATCACAGATAATAGTTGCAAAAATTCTATCCCAGTTTTCTGCTTCCCTTCTAATCTTGGTTGCATTGCACTTGTTTGTGCAAAAACTTTTCAATTTAATGTAATCAAAATTATCCATTTTGCACCTCATAATGTTCTCTGTCCCTTGTTGGGTCATAAATTTCTCCATTCTCCATAAATATGACAAATATACTATTCCTTGCTCCCCTAATTTGTTTATAGTATCAGTCTTCATACCTTGATCATGTATCCATTTAGACTTTATTCTTGTGTACATTGTGAGATGTTGGTCTATGCCCAGTTTCTGCCACACTGTTATCCAGTCTTCCCAGCAGTTTTTTGTCAAACAGTGAGTAGAACAGGTAGTATTATGTCCATTTTATAGAGATGGAAACTGAAGTCCAGAGAGAATAAATGATTTGCTACTGGCATCAGTTAGAATAGTTTTCTGTTTTCCTTCCTTCCTTCCTTCCTTCCTTCCTTCCTTCCTTCCTTCCTTCCTTCCTTCCTTCCTTCCTTCCTTCCTTCTTTCTTTCTTTCTTTCTTTCTTTCTTTCTTTCTTTCTTTCTTTCTTTCTTTCTTTCTCTCCCTTTTTCTTTCTTCTGAAGCCCAGAGAGGATAAATGACTTGTTGTTGCCAGTAGCAGGGATAGTTTTCTTCCTTCCTTTATTTTCCTTCCTTCCTTCCTTCCTTCCTTCCTTCCTTCCTTCCTTTCTTTCTTTCTTTCTCTTTCTTTCTTTCCTTCTTTCCTTCCTTCCTTCCTTCCTTCCTTCCTTCTTTCTTTCATTTCTCTCTCTCTCCCCTCCGTCTTTCTTTCTTTCTTTGTTTCTTTCTTCCTTTCTTTCTTCCTTTCTTTCTTCTTTCTTTCTTTCTTTCTTTCTTTCTTTCTTTCTTTCTTTCTTTCTTTCTTTTCTTTCTTTCTTTCTTTCTTTCTTTCTTTCTTTCTTTCTTTCTTTCTTTCTTTCTTTCTTTCTTTCTTTCTTTCTTTCTTTCTTTCTTTCTCTTTCTTTTCTTGTCTCTATCCTGCCCAGGGTGGAAATACAGTGACCACTCACAGTCCAGTCTCACTACCAAATAGCACAAATGTTTTAATTTGTTCTGTTTTCTGACCTAGGGAGGTTTACCCTATTTGGGCAGTCATGGGGGTTGCCAGATTTGTGCCAGATTTAGTGTGGATACCTGATCAGTTTTAATAATACTATACCTTAGAAGTTCTGAACTCAAGTGACCTACAATCCTTAACCTCCCTCAGTATCAGGAATTACAGGTGTGTAGAAGAGAGGAGATCTGCAACCCCTTACCAATAGCATTTCTGTGATGCTGAGATTAGAACAGGTCACACATGTAGAGAGGAACAGAGTTGGGGCCAGAACTCAGATGCCCCAACTACTAGTATGTCTCCATTACAGAATTCTGTTTCCCTCTTAGAAGAGCTAAATTTATAAAGTGTTTCAAGATCCTCAGAAGAAAGGTGAGAGAGAGAGAGACAGACAGACAGATAGACATACACACACACACATACACACACAGAAAAAGCATGTGAAGTGACATTTTCCGCAATATATCTTCCAAAATGATGCCTGGGGCACATACTTGGTGCCCTGGCCCTGAAGGTGGAGGTGCGGATAGGGCTAGAGCATTCCATGAGGTCTTAGTGGGCCCAGGAGCTCCAGCCCCAGACAGGAGACATGGGGGTGGTGGAGGGAAGCAGTACTTTTTCACACATTCCTGGAAGAAAAGATGGAATAGGTGGGGAGACTGGGAGCCAGGGATCAGCTCTTGTCCCAGTTTCTATCAGTGGAGTTTCCAACTCCTTTTCCAGAACAAGACTAGTGGGTCATTTAGATCTGACATGGGAGTGGAGGCCATAGAATCTGGGGCATATCAGCTTCTATCCTTCCTTTTCCACCCACCCCCAAAATGGCTTCTGCTGACATAACCACTCTTCCCTCCCTCCTCCTCCCCTAAGGTCTTGCCCCTTTACCTCCCCACCAAACAGAGAAAAGCAGAGGCCCATGTTGGGGCCTTCATCAGATGTGCAAAGGCTGAGGGTAGAGTGAACAACGGAAGGAATGGGTGAATTTCACCATTTGACCATCCCCAGGAGCCAGACTAGGGAGAGGGAATCCCTGACTGGTCAGGACGATATTGTGTGTGGTGGTAGTGCCCAGCTTCAACCCAAACCCTTCTCCCCAATGCCTCAGGCTTAGACATATGGCTAGGAGACAAGTTCAGGTTTCCCAAGAAAACCTAGTAGTCTTAGAATACCTTTAGAGCTGGGAGAGCCCATAGTGATTATTGAAGCCAATGCTCTCACCTTACAAAGGATAAAACTGAGGCCCAGGTAGGTAGCTAACTCACCTAAGGTCATATAGCTAATATGTAGCAGGCCTGACATTGTTATTCAAGTTCTTCAACTTTAAATCCAGTGCTTTTTCCCATGTCACCCTGCCCTAGGTCTCTCTGCCCACCTCCCACCCTGGAAGCTTCCATGTCTCCTGCAGTTCTCCTGACTCTGAAGATCTAGCTCCAGAATTCCCCATTAGAGGCTCAAGCTGAGAGGGTCCCAGGATGATTCAGCTGTTACATTCTGCCCAGGAAATGACTCATGCCCATCCTCTACTCTGCCATTTCTCCATGATCCCGTCCCCACAATCCAGTCCCTCAGGCTGTCCCTTTTTCTCCCTCCCCCTTCCTGATGATTAGGGGCCCTTTCCAGACTAGTGACTAGAGCTTCAGAACAGCCCACCCTTGGCAGATTTACAGAACCTCATAGCTCCAAGAGACCTCAGAAGATCAACCAAGCCTGGATGAGAATCCCCGACTTGGGGCAGGTGATCCCTTGCTTAAAGACTGTCCCCAATGGTGCAGAGCCCACAATCTCTGGAGGAAGTCCATTCAACTTGTGGATAGAATATTCTCCCTAGAACAGAGGATTTCATCTATCTACTCCCACCTCCATATATCAACCCCGTTCTCATAGTCCATACTCCTCTTCAACTTCCAGCCTAAGGATATAGGTATTAATAGAACTCAGGAAAAAAATAACAGGAGTATCAAGAGCTATAAAAGTCCATCATCTGGTCCAAATCCCCCATTTTACAGATGAGGAAGCTAAAACCTATCTGACTTTCCCAAGGTAACAAAGGTGTTTTTGTTCAGTTTTATCCTAGTTTCCATGATCCCATATGGGATTGTCTTGGAAAACATAGTTGTGGTGTGCCATTTTCTTCTCCATTTTAGTGATGATTGTGTGACATGGGAAACACTGTCACAGGACCACTCAGCATGGCATGCCCACATCAGAGAAGGTGCTGTGCTGTATGAGCAAAGCAGAATTGAAACAGCTCAAAGGAAACATAGGATGTGCAAATTTGGAGTGTCCATCCCAAATGTTCACATGGACTATCTCTGCCCAATCTGTGGTAGAACATTCCAAGCTCTTATTGGTCTGATCAGCCACAGTTGGACACATTGAAACTGGACTTTATCATGGTGATGTCATTTTGGTCTTCTTCAAGAATGAAGAACAACTACCTCCAAATTGAGGCAACAAGGTTAAGTGACTTGTCCAGGGTCACAAATTTAGTAACTGTCCGAAGTTGGATTTGAACTCAGATTCTCCTGACTTCAGGCCCAGTACTCCATCTACTTCACCATCTAGTTGCCCCAACACTAGTACACAGGTAGGAAGTCAAAGTCAAGATTTAAACCCAAGTCCTTAGACTCTAAGGATCTTTTATCTATACTATTCTACTTTTAAGGAACATATTATGGGATAAGAGTGAGAAGAATCCTGGGGCAAAGAGATTCCTCCATCACCCTTCTCCCACCCCAAAGAGCAAGGATAGAAATAGGACTTCATTTAGCCCAATCAAATCAAAGTCATCTCCTTAATTCAAACCACATTGGGTCTAGGTCTTCTGACTCATTAGAGAGTAGACAGACAGAGGGATGGGCCCCACTTGGACCTGAGCTCACATTGCTTTCCATCACCTACTCTCCTCCCCCTGACAGTCAATTTCCCACCACCAGGCCCCTTCTTCCCAGCAGACAGTACATTCCTTGGGGAGAGAAGCAGGATGTGGTAAGAAAGAAAGCTGGCTTGAAGTCATAGCTCTATGGCCTAGCACCAGTGTCACCTTAAAACAAGTTACTTCACCCCCATGGCCTCAGTTCCCTGATTTCTAAAGTGAGCGGGTTTAAACAAATGACTTTGGAGATCTTTTCCGGCTCAGGATCCATAACATTGTGAAGCAGCAGTTAGTGGGAACTCTGAGCTTCACTTGATTATAGGGATTAGAGATGGAAAGATTCTTAGAGGTCATCCAGTCCAACCCCCATATATTAAGAATGAGGAAACTGAGGCTCTAGGAGAGGAAGAGATTGCCCCAAGGACCCTCAGGTAAATGGAGGGGATGATACAGGAAAGAGGGTCAGAAGGGTGGAGGGAAGTAGGAGGGAAAGTAGAGAAAGAAGAGCAGACACTCCAACTATGGACTTTTGGGCAAGAAGAGCTTAAAAGCAGCTTTTAGGAGGGTGGAAGAAGACTCTGTCAGGGTGCCAAGGAAACTACTTTCTGAGACTCAACTGCTGTCTTTCCTCAGGGTATTTTAATATCTTTTCATTAAAGAGATTGTTTGTTTGACTTGTTGGGATCTAAGTGATCCACCTAACCAGATGTGGAATCGAGATTTGAAGGCTACCCAGTACCCAGAAGGGGCAATGGAGACCCAGAGAGGGAAAGTGAGTTGCCCAAGGTCACCCAGCTAGTAAGCTTTGGAGACAAAACTTAAACCCCGTATCCTGACTCCCATTCTAGTGTCTTTTTCCACTACTATTCTGTCCAGAATGCTTTCTCCCCCCCTTCAATTTCTCCTTACTTCAAATCCAGGTCTCTCAGCTACCAATCCAGTCTTTCCAATGGAATTCAGCTGCTAGTTTTTACATTAAACTGTAAGCTCCTGGAACACAGGGACTGTCTTTTGTCTCTTTTTGTGTCCCCAGTGCCTAGCACAGTACTCTGGCATACAGTAGGTGCTTAATATTTACTTGCTAGTTGATTAGACTCTTAGCCTCTAGTGAGACACTATGCTTGATGGAAAGAGCACTAATTTTGGAGTCAGAAGACCTGGGTTAAAATCTTGCTCTGCCCCCTGTTATCTGTGTCTGTAAAATGAAGGGATTGGATCAGATGGTCACTAAGGTCCCATGTTTTCCCACTCTCTATTTCAGGCCTCTGTGTCTTGGTCTTTCTGGAAGCTGCTGCAGCCCAGAACCCCAAAGGTGAGTATGCTTGGAACTTGCCCCATTCACGGCAGGAGACTGAAGGAAACCTAACCAGGGAAGAGAGAGGACTGAGGTGGAGAGCAGGACATAGAGAGAGGTCACCTCTACAACTCAACAAACCCACTCACATCCCTTGAGCCATACCCCCCTCCAATGCTGTTATCCTGACTTGAGATCAAATCCCTGCTTTGTTACGGGCTAGCTGGTTGATCCTGAGCAAACCAGGGCCTCAGTTTCCAGATCTGTAAAATGGAGGTGACAATACTTGTGGCATGGACCTCACAGAGTTGTAGGGAAAGCACTTGATAAGCATTAAGGGGTGGTGGAAATGTATTATCTTTGTAATAATCATGATTAGGCTCACTACTTCCTCCTCACCCCAGTTAAATGATGAGAACAAACTACTGTTAGCCTCCTTTTCCTCATCTGCCAGATTCACAGGTTAGCCAGCTAGCTGAGCTCCTAAGCTAGGGACTCCCCATGTAGACTCCCCAGTGCCCTGATCACTGTGCTCTTCCAGAGGTGTCTGTGGCATTGAGAGCCTGGGGGCCTTGGAGATTCATGGATCCAGTATATGTCTGAGGGGAAACTTGAACCCAGGTCTTCTTAGCTCTTAGCTAAGTTTTGTCTCACTAGGCCATGTTCCCTCTCCTATCCAATAGCCTTTACCTTCCCCTGTCCCGACTTCTTGGGCCACTTCATTTCTTTTTTGTGTCTTTTTTTCTCTCCCCACCCCCTTCTGCCCTATCCTGGGTAGGACTCCTTCTGGACTCAGCATCATAAAGACCAACAGGGACCTCCAGCCTGAGGGGAGGAGGGATCAACAGAATTAATGGCATATTTCCACAGCACTTCAGCTTTACAAAACCCTCTCTTCTCTCTGATATCACTTCCCATTTACACTGCATGGATCTTGTCTGGGCATGGTTGTTTTCTTGTTGTCTCACCTATTAGACTGTGAACATGTCTTCCAGTGAAGAGATGGAGTTATTGCTCTCTTTGTACCCCCAGTGTGCCTAGCACAATGACTGACACATAGGAAGTATACCATAAATGCTGGTGGACTGACTGACTGAGGGAGGTATGATAGGTAACTTTGACCCTCTCATGAGGAAAATGAAGTTCCTGGAGGTGCAGAATCCTCCCTCTGTGGACCCCCTCCCTCAATATATGCCAGGTCCCCACCTAGGCTCAAGCCCCCTTCTCTAGTAGCTGCTGAACAGACCAGATCCCTTATCTTTGGTTTCTATCTGTCACATTTCTCTATCCCAGCAATACAGATGCTTAGGGATGGGAGATGAAATGAGTCCATTTCTTAGAGGAAAAATTCTAGAAGTCGACTCTGGAAAGGAGTAGTGAAGGTTTTAAGGAATCCTTTCCCCTGACAGCAACCTTTGGAGGAGATACTAAAGAAACGAGAAATTCCATCTGGGCTGAAAGCCCAGGCCTTGGCCATTGTGTTATCCACTTCATATCCTTGTACAGATCAGGAACCTGAGGACCTTATATTGTTAACAGACACTTTGGGAGATCTACTTGAGGACCAGGTGGTTCATTGAACCCTGGCAGGTGTCTTTGGGGTCACACTTTGATATAGAATCACAGACAGAGAGATGCTCACAGGTCCCACTCTTCCAGGGAGGTGAGGCTGAGAAGATCCCTGGAGTGCTTGGTCTTCCTGTTCCCAGCATCCCTTCCCTGCACCTCATACCAAGCCCGAATCTGGCTGCACTCAGGCCTTCATTCTCTCTATTATGTCTGGAGGCTCTGGGATTTCCTAGTTTATTTACATAATTAGAATCTGTCTAAGCAAAGAGCATGGTGTCAACCAAAGGGACATAGATCAGGGGGAATGGCCAGACATGAGATGGGGCCTACTTCTGCTCCAGACAGATGATTCTGTTTAAGACCATACAGAGCCAGGCTTCACCCTATCAAAGGGGTAGAACATCTGGGTCAATAGGGAGGAGCCTGAGGGACCCATCAGTCAGCATGGAAGAGAAGACATTTATGAAGCACTTATTGTGCACCCAACATTTCACTAGATGTTGGCAATAAAAAAGAGAGATTGCTCCCTATCTTCAAGAAACTTGTGTTTTAAACATGAGAAAGAATAGAAGCCTGGGACCTTCAACCCCAAATTCAATGACCACAAACTAGTTTTATGAACTTAGGTCACTTAACTCATCTGAGTCTGTTTCCTCTTTTGAGGTTGAACCAGATGATCTCTAGGGTCCCTACCAACTCTTTTTCTTCAGTAATTTCAGTTTTATCTGACTCTTTGTGACTCCATTTAGGTTTTCTTGGAAGCAATACTGGAGTGGTTTACCATTTCCTTCTCCAGCCCGTTTGACAGATGAGGAAACTGAGGCAAACAGGGTTAAGAGACTTTCCCAGGGTCACACAGCTAGTAAGTGAGGCTGGATGTGAACTTTGGAAGATGAGACTTGCTGACTTCAGGCCCAGCACTCTATTTCCTGAGTCACACAGTTCCCCAACTCTAAGGGTCTATAATAAAAGGGATGTCTGCTTCTTGGCTCAATTTCACCCAAACAGGACCTGGAGTTAGAAAGACCTGAGTTCGACTCCAACCTCAGATACTGTGTGAACATGGGCAAGTCACTTCACTTCTTTCTCCCACAGTTTCGTAGCCTGAAATAAGACACTAACTGTCCCTAACTCCCAGGTTATTGTGAGGATCAAGTGAGATCATCTAAAGCACTATCTAAATGCTAACTATAATTATAATTTTTATCTATAGGCAAGTTGCAAGTAAGTCCTGAAGAAAGTCATGTTATTATTGGGAGGCTGTGGGTCCAATGGGAAGAGCATTGGCTCTAGAGTCAGAGGAGGGAGAATCAAATCCCATCTTTGATACTCCACTGGCTGTGAGACCCTGGACAAGTCACATCCTCACCATGGGTTTTCCTTTGTTTTTCTATAAAAGGGGAAGTCAGGATGGTATCCCCAGCTCTAAACATGTGATCCTATATCCATGATCAAATTCCTTTCATCTTATTTTAACTGGGCCTTCCTTTCTAGACAATAATCTTTTTATTCTCTTTATTCTTTTTCTTTTGCTCTCTTTTGTTTCTCTTTTCTTTCTTCCCTTCTTCCTTCCTTTCTTCTTCAGTCTTCCAATCTCACCAGTCACTCCTGGCCCAATCCCACTACTGATAGGCAGGGAATTTTTCTCCTGTTCCACTTCCAATCTGGGCCAGTTTTCCCATCCCTAGGTAGCCTATTAGCCCTCCCTTCCTAAGAACTCACTGTACTGATGCCAGACTCAGTGTGGACACTCCATTGACTTTAATCCTCCTGTAACTCAGAACTCCAGAGCTCAAGGGATCCACCTTAGCTTCCTTCTCAGGTAGCAGGGAATACAGGGCATCCTATGTAGCTTATTCTTTTATTTGGCCAAAATTTCATCTCTGTGAAACTTCTAAAGTTTCTACCCTTCCAATGGGGCAGTTCAAAGCTTTGTCCTGATTCCATAAAGTGACCCCCTGCCCCATTGGGTCTTAGCACAGGACATGGTCCCCTACTCTACTGAGAAGACCAAGGCTGCCTTCCCAGAGTTTCCTCACCTCCTTGACATCATCCCTCCAAGACCATCCTCTCCTTCTGTTCCTTTGGGAAAGAGATGGCTCTTTTCTTTTCCCAGACCAGCCCCTGTACTTATGCCCTCCATCTTTTCCCTTCTCATCTCTTCTAGAGCTGGCCCTGGACACCACGACCTGATCTTTGTCCTCCAAGTCATCAGCTTCTCCTTGGCCATTGGCTCCTCAGATCTTGCCCATGCTCAAAAATCTCTCTCTTGACCTCCACAAATTACCTTCCTCTATCTTTTCTGCTCTTCTCTCTCGAAGAAATTTATCTTTGCCCCAGTCCCCTAAGTCATTTAACTGTGACACCTTGTCCAGCATCTTTGAAAGAGGGTGTCCTATTTCCACAATTTTTAGATTCCAATCTAGGTGCTTGTAAGCGAGAGTGTCATAGGACGCTTCTGTGTTTCTGATCATTATGGCAGTCTTTGTTAACCCCCCCCCCACCTTTAACTTTATTAAAGAGTACCTAAGTGAACACTAGGGTCTATCTCCTCTAGGTCACATAGAATCAATAGGGTACTGCTCATTATATACCTCCAAATAGAGATTTTATATCCTACAGTCTTGCTTTTGCCACCAAATGTATTGCCAAGGCAATATTCACAGCCCTGGTGGTGACTATGAATATGCCAGGTTAATTCTGAATTGTAAAATATAACAGACTCTCCACATAGAAGGCAAAAGAAAAACACTTAGACACCAGAAAGCAAAATCCCAACACCATAAAGTCAAATCCATCATAGTAACCAAGAAATCAGTACACATTAGCATACTAGGGGCAAAGGTATTTCCACAGCTTCCCCCCACCTCCTTTGCTAGGGCCTTCCAACAAAAAAAACCACTCATGAATCTAGCTGTGACTGTTTGCCTATGTCTTTCCCAACTCTGACTAATCTGACCAACTTCCTCCCAGCTCTGCTCCACCCTTCCTGTTACAGCTATTCAAAAAGCTCTTCCTACCACATGTGACGTAACTTAAGCAGGTCAGATGGGTCTATGAATGAATAGGAAAAGATCCATTTAAATTACTATTACAAAAGCAAAGGATAAACAGTATGCCTTGGAAAGTCACTAGAGAAGTGTTTTAGAGAGGAAAGGTATGTATGTCCACGAAATAAAAAAAAAAAAAAACACAGGTTATTGACATCTTACACATGAGAAGCTAGGCAATGGGAAACGAATTCAATATCACTCAACAAAAATCTCAAGGATATCGCAGGAAAAATACATGCCATTTTGAGGCATGGACAATCAGGGCAGAGAGGGAAATCTCAGTGTCTGAAGGTGGTAATTTAGAGAAGATGAGACTTGGGGTAGCTGTGATGGCACGGACCAAGCACAAGCACAAGAAACAGTCAACAGATGAGGTCTGCAGCTCCATCTCTGGCACTTACTAACTCTGTGACTTTGGATACAACGCTTCTGTCTCAAGCTCAATTGTCTCCCTTCTCACACGGGGACAATCATAGTTGTGCTATCTGCCTTACAGGTAGGAACACATGGTTATAGCATCATTTTATAATAGCAAGGGATTTTAGAAGTTACTTGGTCCTGTGCTTCCTTCTCCCTCTGTGATACAAGGAAAACAGGTTCTTTTGTTGCTTTTGTGTCAGTTTGATCAAGTGTCTCTGATTGAATCTTGCCTTTACCAATCAAGAGTCTTTACAACGAGTGAAGTACAGAAACAAGAGTTTCTTTAACTAGAAGCAGTATATGTATTTTTATTGTTAATTATTTTTAAATGATTAAAGATCTTCCTCACCCATTCATGGACCTGCCTTTTAAGGGGAGTTTGATTAAAGAAAATTTGTGGGAAGACCCAAGTCTTTTGTTAATGAGACACTGATTCTTAAGGATTGGGATGCCCTCTGACTCTAAAAAAGGTGTAAATACTCTGAGGTGAGGTTTTACTTTAGGGCTTACTGAGGGGAAGTGTTTGTTTGGCCAGATGAGGACTCTGGGAAGCCTCTAAAGAAGCCCTTCAATCCAGTTTTGGAAATTCAGATGTCGGTGCTTGCCTCTCTGATAAGTATGGTCAGATAATTGGACCTATCTGTTGGATTCAGGCACAGAAAACCATGCCTGTTGATCTTTGATTTCTCTGTATTTTCTTTGAAGTTCAGGGTGCTGACTCCCATGAACTAAGTGAATGATATATGTGCTTATTTAAAGGACTGATACATGTGTAGGATTAAAGTGATTGTTAATGCCTCAAAAGTTGCCTTTCCTTTTTGAAGGCAGAACAACTTGTGATAGCAGCTCCCCTGAGCATGTTGGGGTGCTTACTGTTCTTTTCTTTTTCATAATTTATTTATTTTTAGTTTTCAACATTTATTTCCACAAGATTTTGAGTTCAAATTTTCTCCCCATCTCTCCCCTCCCCCACCCCCAAACACCATGCATTCTGATTATCCCTTTGCCAATCTGCCCTCCCTTCTATCACACTCCTCCCTTCCCTTATCCCCATCTTCTCTCTTTTCTTGGAAGGCAAGATGCATTTCTATATTCCATTACCTGTATTTATTTCCCAGTTGCATGCAAAAACAATTCTCAACATTCATTCCTTAAACGTTGAGTTCCAACTTCTCTCCCTTTCTCCCTTCTCATCCATTCATGCTGAGAAGGCAAGCAACTCAATATAGGCTATATATGTGTAGTTTTGCAAAAGACTTCCATGACAATCTTGTTGTATAAGACTAATTAAATTTCCCCCCATCCTATCCTAACTCCATTAATTCTATTCTCTATTTTCACCTTTTCCCTCCACAAAAATGCTTACTTCTAACTACTTCCTCCTCCCATTTGCCCTCCCTTCTCTCATCCTTGTCATGCCCCACTTATCCTCTTCTCCTGTACTTTCCTGTAGTGTAAGATAGATTTTCATATCAAATTGAGCATATTATTCCCTTCTGAAGACAAATATGATGAGAGTAAGCTTCATTTTTTCCCTCTCACCTCCCCCTTTTCCCCTCCATTTAAAAAAGATTTTTCCTGCCTCTTTTATGAGAGATAATTTTCCCCATTCTATTTTTCTCATTCTCTTCCCAATATATTCTTCTCTCACCCCTTAATTTTATTTTTTTTAGTAATCATCCATTCCTATTCAATTCAGCCTGTGCCCTTTGTGTGTGTGTGTGTGTGTGTGTGTGTGTGTGTGTGTGTAATCCCTCCTACTACCCAAATACTAAGAAAAGTTTCAAAACCTACAAATATTGTCTTTCCATGTAGGAATGTAAACAGTTCAACTTCAATAAGTCCCTTGTGATTTCTCTTTCCTGTTTATCTTTTCATGCTTTTCTTGATTCTTGTATTTGAAAGTCAAATTTTCTCTTCAGCAAGAGTACTTGAAAGTCCTCTATTTCATTGAATGATCATTTTTCCCCTTAAGTCTTAAACACAGTTTTGTTGGGTAGGTGATTCTTGGTTTTAATCGTAGTTCTTTTGACTTCTGGAATATGATATTCAAAGCCCTTCAATCCCTTAATGTAGAAGCTAATAAGGCTTGTGCTATCCTGATTGCAGTTTTATAATACTTGAATTGTTTCTTTCTAACTGCTTGCAATATTTTCTCCTTGACCTGGGAACTCTGGAATCTGGCTACAATATACCTAGGAGATTTTCTTTTTGGATCTCTTTCAAGAGGTGATCGGTGGATTTTTTCAATACTTATTTTGCACTCTGTTTCTAGAATATCAGGGCAGTTTTCCTTGATAATTTCATGAAAGATGATGTCTAGTCTCTTTTTTGATCATGGCTTTCAGGTAGTCCCATAATTTTTAAATTGTCTCTCCTAGATCTATTTTCCAGGTCAGTTGTTTTTCCAATGAGATATTTCACATTGTCTTCTATTTTTTCATTCTTTTGGTTTTGTTTTGTAATTTGTTGGTTTCTCATAAAATCATTAGCTTCCATCTACTCCATTCTAATTTTTAAAGAACTATTTTCTTCAGTGAGCCTTTGAACCTCCTTTTCCATTTGGCTAATTCTGCTTTTTAAAGCATTCTTCTAGTCATTGCCTTTTTGGGCCTCTTTTGTCATTTGAATTAGTCTATTTTTAAAGGTGTTAGCAGTATTGATCCTAAATGAATACAAACAAAAAAATAATAAAATACATCACAATATATTTGTATCACACACTCTTTGAAAGAAGCACATGATGGAAGAAAACTCATTTGTGTGGAATAATACACATCTTGAGACTATAGACAGGAATGCTATTAGTTCACTCAAGAACTGGGACAAGAGCAAGAAGGCTAACCTTGAAGTCAGGGGTCTTCAATTCTTTTGCTTTAAAAATTTTATAAATTTAATCCCATTTTTAAAAGAGACTGTCTTTGCCTATCTCGGCCAAGCTGGAAGTTCAGGCGCCCCTCTTGGATTCAACCTCACTACTCATTGGCTCAGGAATTTTGACATGCTTTATTTGTCACCAGGTCTGGTTTGTCTCTAGTTAGCTAACCTGGTGGTCCCTATTCCTGGGAACTCAACTTATTGGAGCTAGATTTAGTGTGAGCACTCTATCTGCTTAGCCCACTGTAGCTCAAAACCCCTGAGCCTGAGATCCCCTATCCTCAACCTTCCTGGAACCTGAGATTATTGGTCTGGGCCACTAACACCCACTTGTCCTGAACTTTAATTCCTACTCTGATACTTGCTTTCTGTGAGATTCCTCATCTGGAAAAACCTAGAAAAGGAAATGGTAAAGCACTCCAGTATCTTTGCCAGGAAAACCACAAATGGGTTCACAAAGAGTAGTCTGACTGAAATAACTGAACAACAAAATGCTTTGATTCTCGTTCACAACCATACACAACCGTAAGCTTGACAGCCTTGCTTTAGGGAACTCTTTTGACCAAATTCACTTTCTACCTAGATGTGGATGAATGTTCTCAGAGTCCCAACCCTTGTGGTCCCAATACCCACTGCACCAGCATCTTTGGAGGATATACATGCAACTGTTTGTCTGGATTCTCTTCTCCCCATGGAATTGTTTGGATCCCTGGTATGACAGGACCCTTCCAATGTACAGGTAATACTCATGGTGCCACTGATGACTTGATCCTGTGTCTAGTATTGTTTTCTCTGGGCTCAGGTGTTTTGTGTCTTCCTGAAAACATCTGCCCCTCTGCTCTGTATGAAACAGCCTGCCCCCAGCATTATACCTGTCAGAACACCCCAGGAAGTTATGACTGAACCTGAAGTGCTGGTTTCAACTTTAGGAACTCGCAATATGAAGGTACCCAGTACACTAAGACATGATCATCTTGGAGTTTTCTTGGGTTCATTTTTAATTCACTGAAAATAAGAGGCCCTGTGAAAATATATGAACAAATGTGGGAAATGGTCCTTGTCTTCAGAGATGTGATCTAATTGGAAAGACAAGATACATTTTCTACAATGTGCTTGAAAGGACATTCATTAAGAAAGTGAACACTTCAAAGTTCTGGGATTATGTGGGCCAGTGTATGGAAGCAGGTGATGCAAAAAGAGACTGAGTTTGGAATCAGAGAATCTAAGTTCAAATTCCCTCATCACTGCCTCCCTCCTCCAAAACTGCTAATTAATTTCACTAGAAGGATCTGGAGATACACATGTCTATGTATATTTTATGTGTGTATATATATGTGTGTGTGTATGTATGTATGCATGTATGTGTGTATATATACATACAAATATATATACATACGTATAATTTTTTTCTATCTCTAATTTCAGAAGATGTAAAATTGATTCAACAATTAATTCTCTTTTCAGTACTTCTTAAACACCCCAAAGCTTAACTCTCTGCCCACTATAATAGATCCTGCTTCACTAGCAGATATATAACCCCAACCAAGCAGCAGGGCAGATTCCTGCCCCTTGTTCTAGACCTGGCTCCTATTTCTTTCTCCTTCATCTACCGCAGTTTCTCTGCGCTGCCTTGTGTCTTCCTTCATGCTTATACTGTAATCAATCTAGGTTATGCTGGCATTAAAATGGACTGGAGCAAGTCCCACTAATTAGTGGAAACACTGCCCCCACAAATTTCAGGATTATATCCCAACAGATACATTCTCTATGTTCAGGGGTGTGCTATTAAATGTTTAACTATCTGTTTTCCCCCAAATAAATGTAGGCATGGCATACTTTCAGTTTAAACTTCATGGTTGACACTTTCTCCATCCCTTTCTTGTCTAGACAATTAGCAAAACAATTAATCAAGCCCTAATTTGTGGCATTTGTGCTGAAAATGGACCAATTATCTCCAGCAAGCTGGTCCAAGATGCCTCCAGAACACCTCTGCATGTAAAATGAAGGGTTGTACCAAGCGATCGCTAAGGCACTTACTAGTTACAAATCCATGATGCTAGGGTGATACCATCAATACAGATGCCATGATATAGAGGTGTCAATCATGTCACTCTTGGCCTGGTTGTGCCACAACACACCTGAGTATAGCGAAACACAGATTAATAAACAATTGGTAAATATTCAACAAAATAAATGAAACCGAACATAGAAAATATTGCATTTAAAAACTAATCAACATGCAAGACTATTGGCATTATAATTGGTTTTTGTTTTTCTTTGAGTTTGATACTACTGACTTAATAGATACCTTCAAGCATTGTTGTGAACTCCTCTCACCCCCAATCCATCACCTGGTGATAATTCTGTCTGCACTTAGACTCATTCTCATCAACTTGCCAAAACCCTATGAACATCTTCCCCGGTAGATAGGGTCTACCAAAACTTGTGATCTATTGGCGTAGCCTTTGCAAAGCTAAGGATAACCTCCATGCCTTGGAATAGCAGCAGAGAAGGATTTTAGAAAGGAAGGGTATGTATGTCCATAACATAAAATACCACAGGTTAGTGACATCTCATGCATGAGAAGTTGGGCAATGTGAAATGAGTTCAATAATACCACCCAACCAAAATCCCAAAGATGCCAGAGGAAAAGCACATGATAACGTGTGGCATGTACTGTCAGAGGAAAGAGGGAAATCTCAGTGTGTGAAGGTGGTCATTTTGAGAAGATGAGACTTGAAGGGGACCTCAGAGAGGAGGCAGCCATGGTGGCATGGAGAGAGTGCAAGAAATAGAAGAGATGTGCTCTATAGTTCCATCTCTGTCACTAATTGTGTGACTTTGGACACACCACTTCTCTCTGAACCTCAGTTTCTTCCCTCCTAACATAGGGATAATGATAGTTATGCTATCTACCTCAAAGGTAGGAACAGATGGTTATAGTGTTAGAAATAACTGTCTTACCAAGAATTCCATCTGGCCATGAGTGAATGTTAAAAAACAATTATTTCATGTCATTTCCTTTTTTTAAAATTTGCATCAATTTTTTTAATAAAAATTTATTTATTTAACTTTTTAAATTCATTTTCACAAAATTTTGGGTTCCACATTTTCTCTCCATTTGTCCCCTCCCTCCACCCCAATACACAAGTATTCTAATTTCCCCTATCACCAATCTGCCCTCTCTTCTATCATCCCTCCCTTCTCTTGTCCCCATCTTCTCTTCTGTCCTGTAGGCCAGATGACTTCCTATTCCCCATTAACTGTATTTCTTATTTCCTAGTAGCAACAACAATACTCGACAGTTGTTCCTAAACTTTGAATTCCAAATTCTCCCCATCCCTCCCTCCTCACCCATTCCCTTTGGGAAGGCAGGCAATTCAATATAGGCCATATCTGTGTAGTTTTGCAAATAACTTCCATAATAGTCATGTTGTGTAAGACTAACTATATTTCCCTCCATCCTATCCTGCCCCCCATTGTTTCTATTCTGTCTTTTGATCCTGTCCCTCCCCATGAGTGTTGACTTCAAATTGCTCCCTCCTCCCATTGCCCTCCCTTCCATCATCCCCCCCACCCTGCTTATCTCCTTCTCCCCCACTTTCCTGTATTGTAAGATAGGTTTTCATACCAAAATGAGTGTGCATTTTATTCCTTCCTTTAGTCGAATGTGATGAGGGTAAACTTCATGTTTTTTTCTCAGCTCTCCTCTTTTCCCTCCACTAAAAAGTCTCCTGTTTGCCTCTTGAATGAGAGATAATTTACCCCATTCCATTTCACCCTCTTTCCTCCCACTACATTTCTCTCTCACCATTTACCTTAATTTCTTTTAAGATATGGTCCCATCCTATTCAATTCACTCTGTGCTCTCTGTCTCTGTGTGTGCGTGCATGTGTGTATGTGTGTGTATGTATGCATGCATGTACATGTGTGTGCATGTGTATGTGTGTGTAGGTGTGTGTGTAGTCCCACCAACTACCCAGATGCTGAAAAGTCTTAAGAGTTACAAATATTGTCTTTCCATGTAGGAATGCAAACAGTTCACCTTTGGTAAGTCCTTTATGACTCCTCTTTGCTGTTTGCTTTTTCATGCTTCTTCTCATTCTTGTGTTTGAAAGTCAAATTTTCTTTTCAGCTCTGGTCTTTTCATCAAGAATGCTTGAAAGTCCTCTATTTCATTGAAATACCATATTTTCCCCTGAAGTATTATACTCAGTTTTGCTGGGTAGGTGATTCTTGGTTTGAGTCCTAGTTCCTTTGACTTCTGGAATATCCTATTCCACGCCCTTCGATCCCTTAATGTAGAAGCTGCTAGATCTTGAGTTATCCTGATTGTATTTCCACAATACTGGAATTGTTTCTTTCTAGCCGCTTGCAATATTTCTCCTTGACCTGGGAATTCTGGAATTTGGCCACAATATTCCTAGGAGTTTCTCTTTTTGGATCTCTTTCAGGCGGTGATTGATGGATTCCTTCAATACTTATTTTGCCCTCTGGTTCTAGAATATCATGGCAATTTTCCTTGATAAGTTCATGAAAGATGATGTCTAGGCTCTTTTTTTGATCATGACTTTCAGGTGGTCCCATAATTTTTAAATTGTCTCTCCTGGATCTATTTTCCAGGTCAGTTGTTTTTCCCATGAGATAATTCACATTCTCTTCCATTTTTTCATTCTTTTGCTTTTGTTTTGTGATTTCTTGGTTTCTCACAAAGTCATTAGACTCCATCTGTTCCATTCTCATTTTGAGAGAACTATTTACTTCAGTGAGCTTTTGAACCTCTTTTTCCATTTCGCTAATTCTGCTTTTGAAAGTATTCTTCTCCTCATTGGCTTTTTGAACCTCTTTTGCCAATTGAGTTAGCCTATTTTTCAAGGTGTTATTTTCTTCAGCATTTTTTTGGGTCTCCTTTAGCAAGGTATTGACCTGTTTTTCATGCTTTTCTTGCATCTCTCATTTCTCTTCCCAATTTTTCCTTCACCTGTATAACTTGATTTTCAAAATCCTTTTTGAGCTCTTCCATGGACTGAGTCCATTGGATATCTATTTCAGATGTTTGGGGTACAGAGGCCTTGGCTTCTATGTCTTTCCCTGATGGTAAGCATTGTGCTTCCTCATCAGAAATGAAAGGAGGAAACATCTGTTCACCAAGAAAATAACCTTCTATGGTCTTATTTTTCTTCCCTTTTCTGGGCATTTTCCCAGCCAGTTACTTGACTTCTGAGATTCCTCTCCACCCCCGCCTAGATCCGCCCAGCTAGTGCTTGGGGTCTGAGATTTAAATGCTGCTCCCCAGCCTCAGGGCTTTCAGTGGTGGGTGCAGCTGCTATTCAATGTGAGCCTAAGTTCTGGTTCTCAGGTCGGGGCAGGGCCGCCTCAGTTCCCTCAGGGGGTTTATGCGGAGACCTTCAGTAATGGGGCAGAGCTCCTGCCTACTTGGGAAGCCTGCGTATGCTGCTGTCCCTGCCTCTGCCACTGCCTCCCAAAGGGGCCTGATTTATGGAGACACCCCGCTCCACTCTCGGCCAACCCAGAAGTCTCTCTCACTGACCTGTAGCGCCTGTGGGTGGAGGGACCTTCCTGGCCACCGGAGGTTCCGTTCCTGAAGCCTGCTCGGATCTGCTCCTCTCGGATCTGCCAGGGCAGGGCAGGGCTGGGCTCCACTGTCCGATGCGCAGTGGACCTTTGGGGCCGGTTTTTCAGGGCTCTCTGGAACTGAAATCTCCTCCCCTGCGTTGCTGCGCAGCTTCCACTGCTCCAGAATTTGTGGGGAGTTCTTTTTACAGGAAATTTATGGGCTGTGGATTCGGAGCTAGCATATGTGAGTCTTTCTACTCTGCCATCTTGGCTCCTCCCCCCTATTTCATGTCATTTCTGATGGGTGACTTGTCCTCTAACCCCTTCTGAAATGGGCCAGGCACAAGCCCACCTCAGGATAGTTACTAAAGTCCTTTTGTAATTCGTCCAGATTCAAATTTCCTGCCTTGAATCCCACTGGTCAGCATTCCAGCATTCTATAGAGTCCACCTCTTGATTACATCTTCTCATTCCCACCAGTATGACTTCAAATCGTGTTTTCTTCTATTGTCTATGGGAAGCAAAATTCAATCCTATCTTACAATAGGATCAACATTTTAGAGTAGCAAGGGATTTTAGAAGTCATCTTGCAATACTTCCTTTATCCACCTATAACAGCAATGTGACATCCACAACAGTGGCTATGAGTATGCAAGTATATTTCCAGGGTAAATTCACAAAATATAAACTCTCTTCCTCAAAGAATAAACCAAAATATTTATTCAGATACCAGAAAGCCAATTCCCCCATGGTAACAAGGAAGTTTGCACACATTACCAATAGAGGGAAGATCTCCATCCCCAACCCTTCCCTCCCTCAGGCCTCGCCACAAACAAGCTCCCTTAGGCAAAATGCCCTTCTATCACTCACAATAACTGCTCTTCTTGCTTTCTCCCAGCTCTGCCTCACATTCTCTCCCTGCTTCACCCTTTTGGCTCCATGCATTCAGAAAGCTACTCCCACCATGGACCTCATGTGACAATGGCTCAAAGCAGGTCACATGAGCCTATTAAGGGTCAGGGAAGATCTTCAAATTCTCTTAACATTAACCCCTCCTGCCCAATGAAGAAATTACAGGACAGAGTATGATTTTTAATTTGCGCAAGATCACATACATAGTGGTATAATTAGGATTTGAACCCAGATGCTCTTATTTCCTATGCAGGGCTATTCTCACAAGGCCATGCTCAGTTCATGCACGTAAAGTGCTTTATAAATCAAAGCTCTTATTGAAGAATAGCTAGAAATTGGATAGACGTGGGAGAGGAGAGGAGGCATTTTTGGCAGAGAAAATGGGATGAACATTTTCAATCTGTCTCCCTAAAGTGTCATTAAAATATTTATATTGATGGCTACCTTAATACTAATAATTATTTAAAATTAACATTTAAAATATGCTTTATGACAAGCAGTGTGGTGTAATGGGTTGAAATTTCTTGGAATTAGAAGAGCCTCAGGTGAAGTCCTGCTCCTGCTAGATATGGGCCGTGTGAACCCTGGGCATGTGCCCTAGGCAACTTTCTTAGCCTATGGAATAATTGTTAATTACTATTAGAGGAAGTTTCCTGTCTGGGAGTTCCAAGTACTAATCAAAGCATAGGTGCAGATTCCTGTCCTCTTCTGCCTGATTAGATTCGTAACATTAAAGATAAAAAAAAAAATAGAATCCATACTAGGCTTTCATTGGTGTAGTGTATTCCTCCTGTTGGAGAAACTCCTTTGACTAAGGTAGATTGGCACCCAGGTGGCAACCTAGCAGTTTTAGAGCAGCGGTGTCTAAGTTCAGTGAAGCAAGAGTTATCAGTCCTTACGTAAGGGATCCCTGTGACTGCATATGTTTCAAAATATACCATTATCTATGCTTCATTATATTTTTATTTATTCTGTTCACTATTTCCCAAGCACATTTTAAGGTGACTCAGAGGGATAACTACCAATACTAACTTTTCTGTAAATACGTTCGTTTTCTTTTGCAACAATAAGCCTAGCAGCCTTGGTGTGTGTAGCTTCTCTCTTGATAGCTTTACTTTCTGCCTTGATGTGGTTGGATCTTCCTAAAGTTTCTACCTTTAAACTCCCAATTCCAATTATACCAGCATGGCAGGGAGGTAAAGCTCTACCTATAATGCCAGCTTCAGCTTCAGGAACTCTGACTGTGAAGCTGTAGGACAATCTCTGACATTATTCACGTTGGAGTCTTCTTGATTTCATTAATTTATTCAGCAGCTAGGTACTGTAGTGGATAGAGAATTGCAATTCAGAAGACCTGAATTCAAATTCCGCTTCAGTCACTTAACTAGTTGTATGTTTCAGCCTCAGTTTTCCCATCTACAATGTGGAAATAATAATCGTACCTGTCTCACCGGATTGATATGAGGACTAAATAAGATAATGTGCATTAAGTACTTTGCAAACTTTAAAGTGCAATGTAAACTACTATTATTTTCTTTGGCCCATAATTTCTGTTTTGAGGAGATTTGAAAGGCTGTGAGGTTTGGAGAAAATGTTTATATTCCTCCATCTTGTTGTTCACATGACTCAACAGTCTATTAATATTGTCTATCATCTAAATACTTACTTCCTGAGTACTCACTATGTGGCCACTTCTGTGGTAGGATTTGGGAGACTATGGAGACAAATGGGAGAGATCAATTTTCTACTCATCAGAGTTTCACTCCAGTTGGAGATATAGGAGTAGCTACTTCAATATAATTGTACAAATATAATAATAATTGTGAACATTTATATAACATTCTCTACTGGTCAAAATGATCTACCTTTAAGCACGTCTCCTTTCCATCTCCATAAACTCCAACGTCTCCCTTTAACCTCCAAACACAAAATCCTCTGACTCTCAAAGTCCTTCATAATGCCTCCTCACTTCTAGTTTTCTTACTCCTTACGTTCTCTCTGCTCATACTCTTCTAGCCAGTGATATTGACTTCCTTGCTTTTCCTAGCAGAAGATACTCCATCTCAAGGCTTAGGGCATTTTTGCTGACAGTTTCCCATATCTGGAATGCTCTGCCTCCTCAGCTCTGCCTCCTGGCTTCCTTCAAGCCCCAGATAAAATCCCACCTTGTACAGAAACCCTTCTCCAATCCTCCTAAATTCTACCTATTTCCTTCTTTGATTTATTTCCTGTTTATCCTGACTATAGCTGGTTCGTACATGTTATCTCTCCAACTAGAGTGTGAGCTCCTTGAGGGAAGAGAGTATCTTTTGCCTCTTTTTGTATTCCCAGCGTTTAGCACAATGCCTGATACATAATAGGTATTTAATAAATGTTTATTGACTGACTGTGGGATTACATTCTATTACTGTGATGCTGCATAATCCTTCTCTATGCATTCCAGATGAGGATGAGTGTACAGATTCCACAGTGTGCCCACCATATGCCAAATGTATCAACAGCCCTGGAAACTACACCTGTACCTGCAAAAGTGGTTTTGTAATGAGAACTTGGGAAAGCCAGGTTAAAGGTCGCTACAGAATGGAGTGCCAAGGTGAGTTGGTTTGGAGTATATTCCTGTAAAATGGAAGTTTAGTTTTAAAGAAATAAGGTCTGAAATGGAAAGAATTTGAACATGGCTCTGTTAAGATGGTTGATTAGATTCCTCATCCCACTCCCAACCCCTCTCAGTTTGCTGTGTGGATCACATCCCTTTCATACCTTTACATCCCAGGTGACTCTTATTGATGACATCCTATGAATTCTCCAAAGAAGAGTCATTCAGTGAAATAGAGAATTCCTACAGTATTTTTTAAAGTTTTATATTTCATATACCCATGAAGTACTTGAACTACTCATCCTTTTTCTCTTTTTTGTGCCATGCTGGGCTCCTGTCTCTTTACACACTGTGAATCTTTCCATTGCCTTTTGGGTAATTTGTAATGTGAATTCCTCTAAGATTGGGTTGTCCAGTGATTGGCAGTCATATTGTATCACTGGAGATGTGAAAGCTATGGGCCATCATGGCAGTGAACACTTTGAAAGGCAGTCAAGACTCTGGATTTGTCTATCAGTCAGGTTGGAAGTTCAAGGGCCATTCATTGATTCAACCTCACTACTAATTGGCCTAGGAACGTTGACATGCTTCATTTGTCACCGAGTCTGGTTAGTCTCTACTTAGTCAACCTGGTGGTACCTGTTCCTGGGGACTCAACTTATTGGAGCTAGATTTAATGTGGGCACTCTATCTCCCTAGGCCCCTGCACCTCATAACTCCCAAGCTCTAACGTCACTAGTCTCAACCTCCCTGGCAACTAGGATTATAGATCTGGGTCACTACATCCTCTTGTCCTGAGTTCTAATTCCTGCTTTGACACTTGCTATCTGTGTGATCTTGGGCCTCAGTTTCCTCATCTGGAAAATGAGATAGAAAAGGAAATAGCAAAGCACTCCAGTATCTTTGCCAAGAAAACCACAAATGGTATCACAAACAGACAGATATGACTGAAACAACTGAACAAGAAACTGCTTTGATTCTCATTCACAGTCATAAGCTTGACAGCCTTGGTCTAGGGAATTCTTTTGACCAAATTCACTTTCCGCCTAGATGTGGATGAATGTTCCCAGAGTCTCAGTCCCTGTGGTCCCAATACCAACTGCACCAACACCATTGGAAGATATACATGCAAGTGTTTGCCTGGATTCTCTTCTCCCCATGGAATTGCTTGGACCCCTGTTAGGACAAGACATTTCCAATGTACAGGTAATATACATGGTGCCACTGATGACTTGATCTCATGTCTAGTATTGTTTTTTCTGGGCTCAGGTGTTTTGTGATTTCCTGAAAGCATCTCGCTTCACTGCTCTGCAGATATCAATAAGTATTTCAATGAAACAGCCTGCCCCCCACATCGGATTTGTCAGAACACTCCCAGGAAGTTATGGTTGTACCTGCAGTGCTGGTTTCACTTTTAGGAATTCTCATTGCAAAGGTACCAAGGACACTAATATATGATCCATCTTGGAGTTTTTTGGGGTTCATTTTTTCATTCACTTAAAAACAATGTTTTATTGCCTGATGTTTTATCTCCCCTATGAGAGGCCCTATAAAAATATGTAAACCCATGTGGGAAATGGTTCTTGTCTTCAGAAATATTGTGATCTAATTGGAAAGACATGATGGAGATACAATATGCTGGGAAAGACATTCATTAAGAAAGTGAACACTTCAAAGTTCTGGGATTATGCTGTCCTGTGTACGTGCAGGTGATGAATGTACAATCAGAGAATCTAAGATCAAATTCCCTCATCACTGTCTCCCACTGTCAAAACTACTAATTAATTGCTGTACGTATACATGCACAGGTGTGTGTGTGTATATATATATATATATATATATATATATATATATATATATATATATATATATACATACACTCTTCTCTCTAGTATTGTCCAGGAACCTCTGAGCTTGAAGAATTTTGGAACCATTTAGGGAACAGAATATGGGCAGCACTAGCTAGATGCCCTCAAGCCTTGAAGACAGTTGTGATCACCGAGGCAGCCCCATGTCTCTCTGATGGGAAGAAGAGTTCCTTTCAGAATAGGACCCCTGGGCCTCATCCACTGGCCCTACCTTCTTTGGGTTCATGAACAAGTCACTTACCCCCTCTGAGGCTAAGGGGGCTCATTCATAGGACTACCAGCCCATCTCCTAAGGGAGTAGTAAAGAAAGGCTTTGTAACCTTAGGGGCTACAACAATGGGGTTTGTTGTTATTATCCTGGATGTCTGATTTCCCTTTGCCATAGGGAGTCCATCAAATGGAAGTTCCTCCATGATTTTTCTGTGACTCTGACCCAGAACTTGTACCAATTCCCCTGACTTCCCTCCCCCTCTTCAAATCCCCAGACCATCTTTTTTCTGTCATGGATTTCTCTGATCACAGTTTTCCTTCTGTTGTTTGGAGCTCCTCATTGAGTCTAGGATACAGGGGGCTTACAGCCCCATGAACCTCTACAGAACACTCTCTATGGACCTCATTTATGTTCTACATCTCACAGTCAGAATATTGGTATTAAATTATAGAACTTCTTTTCTGGGTCACTAGAGGAGATTGACAGTTTCTGGAACTCCAGTCTTCTCTCCTCCTCTGCTGAGTTTTGAAACTAGTTCATTTTCTGTCTGTATGGTTTATCCCTAATATATACATAATAATGAGCATGGTCTATAGTTCTTCCATCCAACTGCAGGTCATAATGTGGGCAATAGACATTCATCATCCACTTGGTCTTTCCTGTGTGGATGGTCAGGACAAGCTCTTTTGAGTGGTTAAGAATTGGGGAGATTCAAGGAAGAAGAATACTGCAAACCCTTGCTTCGAGGAAATTACACTTGAATAGAAAGATTATGGCAAAAATAAGAATAAAAGTAGACTATGATAGAGTCTCCCTATGCAAAAAAAAACCCAAAAGGCCAAAAAGGATGTAGGGAGAAATTTGAACAGTGAGAGAGATTCCTTAGAACTGAGGCAAAAGGGAGGGAATCAGGGAGGATTCTAGAATGTTAGGGATAGGGGGGACTCTTCAGCTTTCTCTTTATGTCCTCAGTGCCTGGCTTACAGTAGGCACTAAACTAATATTTGTTGAATTCACTTGGAGAGGATCCTAAGCAGCAGAAATGAGGAGGCTGTGTACTCTGGGCAAGGGGTACAGCCCTTGTAGTAGTGAGTAGATGCACAGATGCCGGAGATGACAGGATGAGAAAGAGAAGCAGGGCTTTCCAACCATGTCTCATGGCAGAATGCTATTCCTACTGTACAAAACATTTACTCTCATATACTTTTTACTCTACTATCACTTATAGTCTTAGAGCTCCTTAGAGCACTGAGTTCAGTGATTCTCCTGGATCACAGGCAACTTCTACCTCCAAGGTCAGCTCCCTGTCCACTACAACATCATTGCCTCCCTAAGAGAATTAGCAGAACATTTAAAATCCAAAGAAAGTGAAGCCAGAATAGCTTGTGATTTGAGGTAACTAGTGAGCACAGTGGAGAGAGCATTGAACCTGGAATTACAAAGATCTGAGTTCAAATCCATCCTCAGATTCTGTGTGACCCTGGGCAAGTCACTTAAACTCTGCCTGCCTCAGTTTCTTAGCCTGTAAAATGGAGAAAATAACACCAACTAACTCAGGTTGTTGTGAGGATCAAGGGAGATCATATGTATAAAGTGCTTTATAAACTGGAAAACACTACTGAAGTGCTAGCTGTAGTTATAATTTTTATGCATAGGCAGGTGGTAAGTAGCTGCTGAAGAAAGCCTTGTCACTCCTGGGAGGTTGGTGGCACAATGGATAGAGGGAAAATCAAATCCCATCTTTGATATTCACTGGCTGTGAGAACCTGGACAAGTCACTTCCTCACCCTGGGCTTCCCTTATCTGTAAAAGGAGGAGGTGAGGATGATCCCCCTCAGCTCTAACCATGTGATCCAATATCCTGGATCAGCCACAGATCCCTGTTGACTGATTTACGTGGACTTCAGTGGACTTTCCCTACTAGACAATAGTTTTTTTATTCTCTTTTCATTTCTTCCTTCCTTCCTTTTGTTGTTTCCTTCTTCCTTGGTCCCCCAATCTCATCCACGTGGAAATACATCAGATACTTATGGCCCCAATTCCACTACTGATTTATTGGCAGGGGAGTTTTATCCCATTCCATTTCTAACAGGGGCCAGTTTCCCCATCCTTGGAAAGCCTGGTAGTCCTTCCCTCCTAAGGACTCCTCTATCTTTTCTCCCTTTTGCCATCACAGGTCTGCCAAGAATTGTCTGTACTAGTATTCCAGCAGGAAGGTCTCAGAGAGAATTCAGAGATGAGGCTGGCACTGCCCCTGAGCCACCTCCTTCCATTGCCTTCCTGATCTTTTCTTTTTTGTTGTTCTCTTGATTTTTGTTTTCCTTTTACAACCAGCAAGCATTTCTTTCCTCTTCCTTCAACCTACTTGGAAAAGAAAAAGAAAGCTCCTGTAAAAAATAGCATAGTGTATTCAGATAAAACAAATTCCCACATTGGCCATGTGGTAATATGCATGTTTCATTTTTTTTTCTTATGTTGCAGATATCAATGAATGTGCACCACCTTTTAATATCTCTTGTGGTGCCCATGCAGACTGTATTAATACAGAGGGAAGTTACCACTGCGCCTGTTCCCCTGGATACGCACTTCCTTCTTGGGAGAAGACATTCCAAAATGCCACTATGAACAACTGTCAAGGTAGAAACCTCTCTGGCATTCTGTGTCTAGCCTGGGAGTCACTGAAGGGACTTGTTACTGAACTGAGAGCAGAGAAGCCCCTCCCTGCATGGGCCACCTGTGGCTAATACCTTTTGCCTCCTCATATGGGCCCCCTCTGACCTTCTCCAGGCCCCTACCTGAGTTGGGCTCTCTCTGTTCAGTGCTCTTAGCTGCAGGAGCCACCTCTAAATCCTGGAAGCTCTCCCCTTCTCCCTATTCTGTCCCTCCCAGTTCAGGGCCCCTCAGGAAACCTCATCCAAGTGCTGTGGCCAGACTTTGGCTCAGGGCTGGGAGATTCAAATCTCTTTCCAAACTATGACCCAGAAGAAGGAATTGAATCTATAGGAGCCAACCTGCCTGGCAATGCTGCTTCATGGTACCCTATGTTTAGGAGACAGAGGGAGGAGGCTATTTTGGAGGGGACTAGACAGATTTCTCTCTCTCGATGCCTTGCTCACTGTACTCTCATGGAAGCGTCTGTGGGACTGAGAGGCTGGGGGCCTCATGGAACCAGTGTGTGTCTGAGGAGAAACTTGAATCCAGGTCTTCCTAACTCTGAGCCTAGCTCTCTCTCCACTAGTCTATGTTCCATCTTTTATCCAATAGCTTTCACCTTCCCCTGTACCCATTACTTGGGTCATTTCTTTTCTTGTGTCCTTTCTGTTTCTCCCCTCCCCCATTTCCTCCATAGGACTCCTTCTGGGCTCAGTCTCAGCAAGGGCCTCTAGCCTGACCAAAAGAATGAAAAGAATTCCATCACAACCATGTACCATAACTTTTCAGTCGTTCCCCAATTGATGAGCATCCCTTCAACTTCCCGTTCTTAACCACTAGAAAAGAGCTGCTATAAATATTTTTGTCCATATATGTCCTTTTCTTTTTTTAAATCTCTTTTTGAGACACAAACCTAGTAGTAGTATTTCTAGGCCAGGCGTAATTTTATTGGCCTTTGGACATAGTTCCAAATTGCTCTACGTAATGGTTGAATCAGTTCACAAGTTTACCGACAATGCATTAGTGTCTCAATTTTCTCCTCCGACATATGTCATTTTTCTTTTCTGTCCTATGAGCCAGTCTAATAGGTGTAAAGTAGGTAATACCTTAGAATTGTTTTAATTTTCAATTCTTCAATCAATAGTGATTTAGAGCATTTTTTCATATGACTATAGATACGTTTGATTATTTCATCTGAAAACTGATTTCATATCTTTTGATCATTTCTCAATTGGGTAATGGCTCTTATTATTATAAATTTGATTCATTCCTCTCTATATTTGAGAAATGAGACCTTTATCAGAGAAACTTATGACAAAAACTTTTTCACAGTTATGATCGTTAACTGCATTTCCCTCCATCCTATTTCCCCATTGTTAATTTTGTATTTTTCCTTTCACCCAGTCCCTCCTCAAAAGTATTTTGCTTCTGACTACCTTCCCTAACTACATCCCCTCCATTCTATAAGCAATCCCCTTCTCTTATTCCCTTCCCTCTTACTTTCCTGTGGGGTAAGATAAATTTCTATGCCTAATTGAATGTATGTGTTATTACCTATTTGAGCCAATTCTGATGAGATTAAGGTTCAAGTGTTCTCTGCCACCTCACCCATTTTCCCCTTTACTATAAAAGTTCTTTCTTGCCTCTTTTATGTGAGATAATTTAACCCATTCTACTTCTCCCTTTCCCTTTCCCCTAATGCATCCCTCTATTGTCCTTTAATTTTATTTTTTAAGTTATCATTCCATCATATTTAACTCACTCCTGTACCCTCTGTTGACATATACTCTTAAGTATCATGATCCCCTGTAGGAATGTTAATAGCTTAACTTTATTAAGTTCCCTATGATTTCCCTTTCCTGTTTACCTTTTTATGTTTCTCTTGTGTCCTGTATTTGAAAGTCAAATTTTGTACTCAGGTCTGGTCTTTTCATCAGGAATGTTTGGAAGTCCTCTATATCATTGAATGTCCATTTTTTCCCCTAAGAATTCTATTTAGCCTTGCTGGGGAGGTGATTGTTGGTTGTAATTCTACCTCCTTTGCCCTCTGGACTATCATATTCCAAGCCCTCTGATACTTTAGTGTAAAAGTCAATAAATCTGGTGCTATCCACTATAGCTGGTTTCTTTCTGGCTGCTTGCACTTGTTCCTTCTTGACCTGGGAGCTCTGGAATTTGGTTATAACATTCTTGGGAGTTATTTTGGGATCCCTTTTAGGAGGTGGTGGTCAATTCTTTCTATCTCTATTTTATCCTCTGGTTCTAGAATATCAGGGCAGTTTTCTTTGATTTCTTGAAAGTAATCCAAATAGACAGAAATACTGTCAATTTTCTTTAATTCAACGAAACTTTATGAATCACCTCTTCTCTGTCAAACACTGTGGTAGTTAATGGGGATTCAAAGAAAAAAACAAACAAACCAGTACCTGCCCTCCAGGAGCTTGTATGTACATGAAACTCACAGGAGATTCTCCATCCACAATCATGGTAGGAATTACTGGTTAATCAGCTTTCTATCCTACAAGGGATAATAAACCATATCCTGAGGACTCTGCCTTCTAAGACCCTCATATTCTGTCTATCAAAGGCTTCTTCCCTGGCCACTTTCCCTGTCCCTTTCTCACCAAGAAACACTGTCTGCTCAGAAACCTCTCAAACCTAGCTTAGCAATGAGAGAGAAGACCTTTCTTGAGTTATACTCAGGGAAGACAATTATCTTGTTTGCTTCACACTTAATATTTTGCTTTTCAAGATACTTCCAAGATGTCAGGAGCACTTCAGTGGTGTTGAATGTCCTCAGCATTTTGTCATGACACTTTTCAGAATTACAAATTAACCCCAGGAGAAGACCTGGACCCTAGGAAGTCACAATGAGATGGTACAGAGGATGATCAGATGGGAGTCTCTTGACTGACACTTTGGGACTTGCTTTTGGAACATGAAGTGGCTGTTTCCTCCCTTTTCTTCTCTTTTCTTCTTTACCCAGAAAGTGTCAGACCACTTTGCTGAGTCATTTTTTGACACGAGACTTTGGTTTCTCTTACAACCTTTAGATGCAAACAAGTGTGAAAATGTCACAGCTTGTCTGAGTTATACAAACACTCCTTGAAAGTCCTCTGATGTCAATGAGAGAACATATTGTGATAGAAATGAGATATAATGTGATAGCAAGGAGATATAAACACAATGTGGTTTGTGTTTAGGGGAAAGAGAACTCACTTCTGTTGGAGGGAATGGCAAAAGTCTCCAGGAAGCAACAGATTTTAAAAGCAGAAATATAAATTCACCCATTTTTAGCTACCAAACAATTCAAATAAAAAGAAATACATTTTTAAATTCAACCAAGACTAATGAATCACCTCTTCTATGCCAGGAACTGTATTAGTTGCTTGGGATATAAAAACAGAAAAGAAACAGACCTTCCCCTCCAAGACTGGGTTTGTATCCAGCAGTCAGAAGGTACAGTTTAAAGACCCAGGAGTGACCTATAAAGATGAGTTTGTGGTTCACTGCCAAATAGATCTAAGTATTCACTAGCCAAATGAAAGGGAGGACTGGCAAGAATCTGAGCTTTCCTTATATTCTTATTCAATTAATCTCCATGTTTTCACTAAATTTTCCAAGAATTGCTGAATTGTTTTAATACTTTTGAGACTTGAAACTTTGCAAAACATTTTGGAATATCATATCATATTAAAAGACACATGTGCACATATATGAAGGATGTACTATATAGGTATATCGGCATATATAAATATATCTATCTATATGTAGATGTAACCTATGGAGATATATCTATTTATATTTATGTAGAGATATTTACATATAAGTAGATATAGCTATATATGTCTATGTATCTATCTAATACATCCTTCATTCAATGTTCCATTTGAAAGAGACTTTAGTAATCATCAAGTAACACCTTTTCATATAACAGAGAAATAAGGTCCAGATAAGGGAGGCCAGTTTTCCAACGATCACAAAGAAAATCCTTGGCTGCTTTGGGACCAGAATCCAGTTGACTACATCTGACTGCATCCTGCTCAGCTTGGCTGTGAAACAAATACTCCTATTTCCACAATAGGACAGAGCTGGATGTCCCAGACTCTAAAGTGGTTCTGGGTTTCCTACTTTGGAAAGCAAAGTGTTGAGCTCTTCAAAACATATTTCTAGGTCACTCCTGGATATCCTACTAGTGTTCTAAACATGAATCAGTTTGTAAAAGCTCAATTTTTAAATCACTAACACTGGAGCGCCTCTAAGTAGAAAATGCTCTCAAGTATAGGGTACACTTTCCTCATGTCTGATTAATCTTACTTCTTTAATCTGAATTGGGGATCCTATGTCACCAAATTGTTTTTAGGGAAAGTCTGTGACAAAAGTCTCATAGATTCTTTGCCTTCTCTCTTTGGGGGAGGGTGGGAGTAGATTTCAATGAATCTGCCAACTTCTCTGCAAATGAACCAAATCTAATACAAAAACTAAACTCAAAAAAATGGGAGCAACAATGATTTTCTCTCTTACCTGGTAATAATTAGGCTTTTCTGACATACATACAACAGCCAAGCCTAAAACCTTTTCAGGCTTTTAACTCATATTTACATATGTGTGTGTATCTCTGTATTTATAAAATACTATTGAAACTATGAGAAATTCTAAATAGAAGTCCAAAGTGCTTTGATATGAGATGAGAGAAAGCATTATTAGTGAAGAGCCATGAGATATAAACAGAGTACTCTTTGCATTTTGGGGAATGAATATTCACTTCTGGTGGAGAGAAGAAAGTAAGCCTCTTGGGAGAGACAGATTTTAAAACCATATCAAGATTCACCCCTTTTTAGCTATCCAACAATCCAGGTATAGAGAAGTGCAGTCACTTTCTTTAAATTCTGCAAACATTTATGTATCTCCCTGACTTAAGGAAGATTGCATTCTTCTGGGAATGAGGTCAATGATTGACAGGGAGAGGGGGGAACATAATCTGTATAGAGATAAAAAAATAAAAGGGATGGAAGAGAATGCAAATAACTATGGGTAGTTGGGAGTGGAGGAAAGGAATCAAGAAAGCCCTCATTTTGGAGGTTGCCCTATAGCTGCTTTTTAAAAAAGATGCCAAGGATTCTGTGATATGGAAGTGAAAACTGAGGGCATTTTAGGCATGTGGTGATGGTGGTGTAGTAGGCAATGTGGTTGGCCCCCGCACTAAAAATATAATGAGTTATGAATATGTAGTTTAAGACATTCATACACATGAAAGTTTCTCACCTAAGTTCATGAAGATGTGGGCTAGCAGAAGCAAACCCATCATATGGTCCCCCTGGTCTCTGCTCAGAGCAGCCTCCATGGGCAGAGAATCCTTCACATAGCCGCCTATATAGTTTATCCACCCTATACAGAGTTTTTATTTTCCTAGAGTTATTGCTGTTTCCACCATCTTGGAAGGCGACTTAAGTGCAACTTCAGAAAAAACCCAAGTGGAAACAACTTCTCTGTGGAGCATGGCACAAGGCATTCTTTTTTGGCAACAGCCTTGGCAAAGGTCAGATTTCATTTTATATAAGCCAACTATCCAGATGAAAAGTTAAATTTCTATGCATTTTGTGTAAGCATCATATATACATACACACACACACACACACACGTATATATATATATAAAACATGAAGCATATTTGGAAAAATCTAGAGATCAGCCTTGTTTGTCCTTTTAGTACCTGGACCAGACAAGCTAACCAAGGTAGGTAATTACATGGTCAGTTGAGTACTGCTGGACAAAACAAAACATTTGGATTAAACTTTTCTCTTTATTCACTGATAATTCACATAAGTAGTCAAGATATAGGGGAGGTCCTTAGTTTTTTTGAATGCTTACCCAGAAGAAGCTATGAATCTACTGTGCACTCAGACTCTAGAGTAGAGAATATAGGACTGATAAAGAGTCATCTGTCGTGGCCAGTCCCAGATCCAGTTCCATCAGGAAGCTCACAAATGGGAGGTGAGATATTGTCCTAAGCTGCTGTTCCTTCACTTTCCTCATACTCCTCCCCACACCCACTTTTGCTGTATATATTAATGGGCATGCAGCTGTAGCTACTACGGATTGTGCATCAAATTTACACTTCATTAACCCATGAAAAAGTGACTACAGTAGCTGCATCTCTACATAAGAGTTATTTTCTGGATAGAATTCAATCATAAATTCCAACGTGAACACCTGTAATGGTCAGAACCTCCCTGTCCTCCTGTCAGCTCTAGATATCACTACGAGTCATTTCTGCTGTCTTTGTGAGTGCAAACAGGACCACACTCCATGTGGAACATGTCCCCTTCCTTCACCCATCTTAAGACCTTGACCCAACTCAATCCCTGTCAACATAATAGAATTCAATTCAAGTAAACAAAAGTAGGTTCTTTCATAGTCATCTGCATAATGTATTCAAAAGGATACAGTTCCCATGTGCCACATTCACAGACAACTAAATTAAGTGACTGAGGAAATGAGGATATCTCAATTTTCTACCTGGGGATTGAGTTCCAGGAATTACACCATGAAGTGAGAAAAGGTTTCATGCACGTAGCCCAAGACTAGACAAAAACAGCATGCTCTGGTGTCAGCCACAGTTTAGACCATAGATAGATAGAAAGAAATATTATAGTGGAAATGGACCTCCCAGTGTTCTAGTTTAAACTCATCCCTATGTACAGAATTCCCTTCTGTAAGTTCCCATCTTCATTCTCTGACCTCTTTTCCCTCTGCCTTTTGAAATTAGGTTTTAGAAAAGACTTAGTTTCAGTTCCTCCTTATGTACTTCATATGATTAGAATCAGGGAAGGAAGTGGGGGAGAAACTCCCTTTGTGGAGGTCAATGCAATCATTTTTTCTATTGAATAATACCTTTCCCCCAAATATGTCTTTCTTGTTTCCTTCCGTAGAACAAAGTGACTGGTCTTTTAATCTTACCAAAGATACATTTTCAAGAAACTGCAACATACAAGTAAGTTTTACATCATTATGAATGTATTTCTTATATGTGGGAGAAGTATATAGAAGCAAATAGCCTTCAAATCTATGTGAATAATCATTTTCAAAGTCTTATCAAAACCTAATGCTGAATATCAATATCATCAAGCAAAGTTAGTCATGAATGATATATACATTAGCATATAATATAATACATATATGACATAATAATTTTGTATGTAATGTAAATTTGCTTAGTAACTATGTCCATTTAAAGTAACTCAATTCAATACATAAAATGACATAACTTTTCAATTATTCCCTTTAATTTTCCATCTGGATTCTTCACCTTTTCATTTTCTTATGTGGTCATAGTTTGTGTGTGCTCTGTCTTCATTGGTGTGTGTGTGTGTGTATGTGTCTGTGTGAGTGGATGTAAGAGAGAGAGTGTGTGTTTTGCTTTGTCCCCTTCAAGTTTCTGAATACTATACCTTTCCTAATATACACTAAATTTCATTCAATTTCTTTGTGCTATATCACATAAATCAAAGAAGTAGTCAGCTGTTTGAAGTTCCCACACTGAATGTCTGCATTTTAACACAGTTAGATTTAAAGAAATGAAAATAATTTTTGTCATGATCTTTCTTAGCCTACTGCTGCCAACTATCCAAAAGTCTATAGAGAGATTTGCCTTGGTTTAAAGAAGTTGTCCAGTGCATGTGGAAATGACAATGCTTCATTTATAATGGTTTGAAATCCTTTTATCACATATAAAATTCTGAGAGACAAAATCATTGGTATGAAAAAAAAAAACAAATGTATTAATTAGATCAACAAATAGTCAATAAATTGAGACCAGTGGTCTCTCTTGGGGATCAGAGACACCAAGGGAGCTTTCAAGGCAACCTTAAGTTCCAGTCAGTTTTCCAGAGAGCACATTATTGGGACCTTCCCTGACAAGTTAGAGCCAACCCTGACTGGTGGAGGCTTGATGAGGAGTTGGGCTAAGATCACTCACCTCTTTTCAATCACTTCATTCTTGTGAGTGTGTGGGTGGGAGGGCAGGGAGGGTGAGGAGCAAGGCCTGCTGAGGAGAGTCAGAAGCCATCTAGGCAAGAGAAGTCACCCCCACCAGGATCTACTTGGCTAAGTTTCTCCTTTGTGAGCCAGATTGCCCCAAACTTTTATTTGGAAGAGCCGGAGGCAAGGTTGACCCTTGGTAGTAGGGATGAGTTACGTCTAACTTCTCTTTACGGGATAAACAGAGAGGCCTGGTCTGGGAAGGAGGGAAGGAGGGAAGGAGGCTGAAATGTGATCTCGTTCTTCAGCCTGATCCTGGAATCAGGTTTTTTTATTTGAGCTAAACTAGAAAGTGGGAATTTTAAACAGAAAAGGGAATATTATAAGTAAGTATGAATAATTAAAAGATACAGCATTAATTTTAATTTTTCTTACTTTTGCTTTTCCTCCCGGAAACACATTCCCCACCTTCCCCCACCCCATATTATGGCATGAACTTGAAGTACAATAAGAAGTTCTGAGGACCACAAGTCCTTTGCAGACTCAGAGCTCAAGGACCCAATCCTGAGGCTATGGTTGGGCACAAAAAGTGGGTGAAGGAAGATGGCAGTTTTTGCAAGGTCTCATTCCTCTGATCTTAGGGCACCCTCACCTTTTTGGAATATTTCACCACACTGAGAGATGGGAGAGCTCAGTGGGCTTGGATTTAGGAGATCTAGACTCAAGTCCTGGTTCTTATCCACACTCACTATGTGACTATGAACAGGTCATTTGACATCTCCAAACCTCAACTCCTCATGTACAAAATGGCCTATAAAACCACCTAACACTATTGTGAAGAAAAGCAAAGCTGAAAATCTCTAAAAAGTGATATCTTATAATTGTTATTCAGAGAAGCCCCCAAGTGCACCGAAATTAACAATCCCATTCATTGCCTTTGGGAGAGAATGAGGAAGGTAGATAACGTTCACTTTCATGTTTAGGGGAAATGGTTCTTGTGGGATGGGAAAATAACAGGTTATGAATGAGACTAAAGCAAGAATATCACTCTCTTCTGCTTAATTCATAGAATTAGCAAATTAGCATATATTAGCATAAATTAGCAAATTAGCATAAATTTGGAGGAGAAAGGGACCCTGAAGGCTGTCACATCTAACCCTGCTAATCTTATGAACTAGGAAACTGAGGCATCACTATATGGTCAAAGTGATAGTAAGCAACAAAGCTGTAACTAGAACCCAGGGACTTCTGACTCTAAGTGGAGAATTCTTTTCCCTGGGCCATATATACTTCATTGACCTTCTACTCTCTCCTCTATCCAACTATCAGCCCAAACTTGCTCATCTTCCCTTTTCTCCTTATCTAGTCACAGAGTCTCCACACCCACTAGGCAAGGGGATCACACCTTTCCAGAGTAGTAGCTGGTAGCATAGAGGGACCAACCAAAACCCTGCTGGTGCATGTACACTATATCAAGAGGTCAAAGCATATATCTCTCAGAACTGGACAGGGCATGTGTCTGGAGGACTGAATCTTCTGTACAGAATGATTATCACATTAAAAATAGCCTGGGGACATGCTTAGCTCTAAGTATGCTCTATGGCATTACCACTGTTACCCTCCTTAAACTATATCCCTTTCCTGTGTTCAGGAAATGAGAATAAGTTAAAAGAAAATTCTCAGAGGTACCATGACAGAGCACAAAGTGTGTTGTTCATGGCATTTAGAAGATGGCTGAACTCAGCTCCCTACCTCTAACACATACTGTCTGTGTGACCATGGGCAAGTCATTTTACTTGTCAGGGCTTCAGTTTCCTCATCTATAAATGGGAATGAAATACAGACTTTAACTCAATATGATGGTGTAGGCATTGTGTGAAATAATGTAGGTAAAATGCCAAACAAACCTTGTGGAGCTATAGGAACATCAAGGTTCATTATTTCTGGGGCATGTTATGTTTTTCAGCAAAAGACTGAGAATGTGATTTTTTCCCAGATTAGTTCATTGTGAAAATATAACCATGATAAAACTGCCAAAAGCAGGCCAGAAACCATAATCAAGCTCAGTAACAGGACATTCATCGTTTTCTTTCACTACAGGCCATTACCAATAATCTTGACAGTCATCTGGATCAGGTGAAGGGAAGCGAAGCAGAAACAGTTCAGATAGTGACCTTGTATCTTGAGACTGTACAGAATGTAATATATGAATTTGCCTTCAATCTCCCTCTTGGAAGTAGAATCTCAGAAAAGAAGGAATCAATGGGTAAGACTGGTCATGAATATCTTACACAGGGTTGGCAGTTTCTGTGTTATTTGACTGTGTTTTTACAAACACTCATCTATGGTCCATGTGAAAATGTGTCTTATTCTATATCATGAGTTCGTCATCTCGCTGTCAGGAGGTAGGTAGCAATTTTCAACATGCTCTCTGGAATCACCATTCATCTTAAGTCTTTCAAGTTGTTTGTCTTTACAATGTTGGTGTTTTGGAGTAAATTGTTCTCCTGGTTCAGCTCGTTTCACTTTATATCACTTCATACAAGTCCTCCAGTTTTCTCTGAAAGCATCTCTCATCTCTCATTATTTCTTATGTCACAATAGTATTCCATTACATTTATATGCCATAATTTATTCAAACATTCCCCCAAATGATTAGTTTCCAGTTCTTTGCCATCACGCAGAAAAAGAATTGCTATAAATATTTTTGTACATATGAATGTATGTATATATATATAATGAAATGTTTACTGCCTGATAATAATATTTCTAGGTCAAAAAGGTGTGCAGTATTGAAGATATTTGTCTTTAGGTGAGAGAGACCTTTGAATATATCTGCTCATAATGGGGCAAAGCAACTAAGATTTCAACATTGTGGAAAATCCTAAAATGCCTATTACTCAAAATGTGACATTGCTACAATAAACTTGCGATCATTTTACAGGAGTTCAAAACTGTTGCCTATTCCAAAAGACTCAGAAGAGGTAAAATTGGGAGGAATGGAAGACTCTTTTCAAGTTTCTATTTATGTAGAAAACCAGAATTATCTTCCTGAATATTACTATTAACTTTTTCAGTATAGAAATGGCTTCTAATAATTGGTTTCTTCTATTTTTTTTCTTGGTAGATAACAGAGTCCAGTAAATAAGGCAGAATTGATAGGAAAGTCACAGTATCTAGAGGTAGAAGAGCCATCAGAGGTGATATAGTATGATCAGTTTATTTTATATGAGGAAACTGAGACTCGGAAAAGTTTCATGACTGTCCCAGGGTCACAAAGGTAGTAAGTTGTAGAACTGGTATTTGAACTTTGGTCTTCTGATTGCAAATGTGGCATTATTTCCATTATACCACAATTCTGAGTTTAGATCCTTACTTTTCCTCCAGATTCCCCATGTAACCCTGGGCTACTCATCTACTTATAAATTTTCTTTCCCCATGTGCAAAATAGAGATGATGATGATAACGATGTTGATGACAATGATGATGATGATAAATCCAAGTGTATGTTAAAGGAGCTGAGGTTTCTTTGGTAGTTCACACCGTGCCTGTAACATACTAGACACTTACTACATGTTTGTCAATTGATTGAACACTTTTCTATTTTGGAGACATTAATTCAACAAAATACTCTTCTGTCTTGATGTTTGGGGTCCCTTTAGCAACAAAATACTTATTTCTCCATCTCACAGGTTTTCCTGTTTCTGCACACAAAATACACTTGTTAATTACCTATTTTATGATACAAGTAGATTTTGAGGAATATGCAAATTCATTTTAAATTTCTTTATTTTTTTTTTAGTTATTCAAACATTGACCTTTGAGGGTGGCTGCAACAAAAGCAATTTATTCCACATGGAGGCTGGAAATGAAACGATGCATTTTGATAGCATTCCAATGACTGAAAAAAACTCTAAAGGTACAGAAAACAAAAATGCCATAATGAAGTCAAGACTTCCTTTTGTATTTCTTATTTATATTAAGAAGTTAGCTTCTCAGTCAACCTAATGAAGTTTTCTCATTAATGTTTGAAAACTTGTTTATTGGGGTATAGGATAGGGAGAGGTAAGGTATAGACACATGGTTTCACCATTTTGGGGAAAACCCTAGTGTGTAAATTGCCTTTACCAAGGTAGATCAACAATTCAGTTGTAATTTCATATCTTTGAGAGTTGCCTAGGCACTGAGTGGCTAAGTGACTTGCCCATAATTATATAGTCATGTCTTCTTGAATCCAAGGCTGAGTCTCCAGCAACTCCATCATGCTTGACATTTGGATAGATTCCTCTCATCATTGTCTATATATTTAAGGATAACATGAAGGGAATATATGTTATGTGATCACCAAGAATAGATCCTGAATATATGAGTTTTAAAAACTTCATTAATTGAGCACTTACTGTGTGCTATGATCCTGAAGTGGCAACAAAATTCCAACATCTTTCTTTTCACAAATTCTATTATATTTCTTATGTACATGACCTATTGGGATTGTGAAGCTGCCAGGACATTGAATTTGGTTCAATATAAGGGAATAATAGTGATAACAGCTGTTCTGAAATCAAATGTTTTGACATTACCGAGCTGACTTTGAGTTCCCCATCAATGAAGGACAGTAAGTAGTAGCTATATTATGACTTGTTGGGGATACTGCTGAAGGGAACTGAAGGGTGCTGAAGGGTGTGGAGGATTCAAGTTTTTGAATCTCTTACAACTCTAAAACTCAGTCCCATTATTGGAGTAGTTCAAGGACCCCTTAAATTTGGCCTCTCTTTTTTAACATAACTTTTTTCAAAAGTACTTCTTCAATAAGTTGCATTTCTTCTTTCCTAACAGTTGTGGCTGTTCTTATTTCGTATGCTTCCATTGGATCCATCATTGATGAGAGGTTTGTTTCCAAGGAAAACCTTATCACCAATGAAGAACTAGTAAACTTTCAACTAAATTCCAAGGTAGTGAGTGGGACAATTGGAAACAGGAAAGGCAACTTCCTATCCATGCCTGTCAACTTCACTTTTCAGCACATCAGGGTGAGTAGAAAGTAAATGGCTTCATTCCTATTTATGAACTTCCTGTTCTTGAATTCTCATATGTCACAGATCATGTCCTTCTCCTTCCAGATGAGGAATGAGAAAGAAAAACCTCTTTGTGTTTACTGGAACAAGACATTCTGGTCTAATCAAGGCTGTAAAACTGCCTGGTACAATGATAGTCAAACTGTATGTAGCTGCACTCACCTCTCTAGCTTTGCTATACTCATGGCATCTGTGAAACTGGAAGTAAGTTGAATCAAATTAATTTCATTTAAAGACCTTCACAATATAGCTCCTATTCGCCTTTCCAGTCCTGTTAGACACCACTCAGTTTCACATGCTCTACGGTCCTACGAAACTGGCTTTGATAGTGTTCATACATAGCATTCTATCTTCCATTTTCATCATTTTACAGGCTGTCTCCCATACTTGAGATGCTCCTCCTCTTTATCTCTGATTCTTAGAATCATTAATTCGGTTGAAGCTCCACGAGGCCTTGACTTTTTCCTCCTTCCTCTGCCTACTAGTGTCTTCCTCTAAATAACCTCCTATTTATTTTGTATATACTTCTACTTGTATATATTACCCATGTGGTCTCCCACAAAACAATATGCCCTCCTTGAGGAGAGGGATAGTTTCATTTTTAATCTCTGTACCTTCCAGAGATCTCCCTCACACAGCGCCTGTCACATAGTCGTCCCTCAATAAATGCCTGCTGATTGGTTGTTTAATTATAGTGCCACGTGTGACAGACCATCTAGTATAGAGAATAATATGCACTAATCTTGGAATCATTTAAGACTCTAGTTTGCATTACAGTCCCACTTACTTCATGGGCACATTTTTCTCTTCCAAGAATATAAATTCCTCAAGAGTAGGAATTGATTTTGTATCTCCTGGACTTGCATATGCCTTGCATATACATATACCTTGCATATAGGACATGTTTGTTTTTTGAGATGACAACTTTTTTGAACCTCTTTCTCCATCTGTAAAATGGGGATAATATGTATCATTTTACATCTTGAAATGAATGTCTTAAACTCAACATGTTCAGAGCTGAAATTGTTGTCTTTCCCTCCAAACACTTCTCTCTTCCCTGCTTCCTACCACCACCCTTCCAGTCACCCAGGTTCACAGCCTAGATGACTGCCACAAGTAGATTTGAATTTAGGTATCCTGATTCAGCCAAAAGTGAATATGTAACCTGTGGTGTTACAAGTCTGTCTGCACATGTTAAATAAATACCACTGAAGTACCCATGAAAACCAGCATAATCTAATCACATGGATCTTTGAAATCTTCTGATAGATGGTAATGAGACTCGAAATGATGTCCATTGTTCTCTTTCTGGGTCAAAGGAAGATCCGGTGCTGACAGTGATCACTTACGTGGGGCTGAGCCTCTCCTTGCTGTGTCTCTTTCTGGCTACTCTCACGTTCCTCCTGTGCCGAGCCATCAAGGGCACCAGCACCTTCCTCCACCTGCAGCTCTCCCTCTGCCTCTTTCTGGCCAACCTCCTCTTCCTCATCGGAATAAAACAAACTCAGCATAAGGTAGAAGGAACCCTTAAATTCTTCCCTATATAAATCAAATGCAACTATTTCCCTGATAAGGTACAAGGGTCACAAAGAAGACAGATGTGACAATAGATTAACTGACTATATGGCAAACATTGGACCTTAATAATGTCAAGAAAGCAATTTTTAGCAAATTATTTTATAAATAATAATAGTGTAAATAGTAAAATGTAATATATTATATGAATAATATTTGATAAGAATTTTTGTCTGGGGAAGTGAAGCAGCATGGCACGGTGGATAGATAGCTGAAGTCGGAGTCAGGGGCCTCCTGGGTTCAAATCCTATCTCTGACACTTACTGTGTAACAATGAGGAGGTCATTTTACTTTTCTGAGTTTCAGTTTCTTTGTTTGCAAAGGAGATACAATAAAATGAAACTAACTCCCAGGATTGTTGTGAGAATCCAATGCACTAATAGAGGTAAAGCAATTTACAGACCTTAAACAATCTCATGTTCTAATGCGACCTTGGTTTTATGGATACGGTCACTCTCTCCAGGGATGCCTGCTTCTTCCTCTTGTGTCCTCCATATGTTTTTGTAAATCCTCTACTCATTTGCTGGCACTGCATGGATCATAATACTTCTCCTGGGGTTATCCATCTAGTTAGCCCTGACTCACTTTGCCCATCTCCTCTCTGGGCAGGGACTAGAAGAGAGAATAGAAGAGGGACTCAGTGGCCCAAGGTGACCACAGCTGAGCCTCTACCTGTGGTGGCCTGGACCAAGGTGATGGAGGTGATCAGATTGGTGTTAGAGACCAAGACTCAAGGAAGAAAAAGTCTCCTAAGAACACACATTATCAGCTAGAAGCTCAGGTCAGCCTTGAGGTCATGCTGTTGGTGCAAGATAGGAGCCTCCTGTCAAGTGCAAGAGCCCTCCTTGCCTTGCCCAACACCAAAAGGATACCAGAAGTCCTGCCCATGAGAAGAGAAAAGGAAATAGGTAACTCAAGAGACTCCTTTACAAGCACATTTGGAGAGGTTTTTTCCATCTACACCCCAGTTCACCATAACTTTCCTGAGTATCATGATTTTGATATCTATATAGCAATTTCCCTGGATTCCTTGATTTTCCCAGTGTGGTGTAGTATAGAAAAAGAGTTGGCCTTGTACCTATGAATATCTGGCTTCAAGTTCCCCTCTCTTGACACATAGTGGCTGTGTGATCCTGTGCACATCACTTAATTTCTGAATGCTCTGGGCAATGCCAGAGGTGGCAACCTACACTGGTACAAGAAGTTGCCTCACTTGAGAATTCCGTATATTAATGATACCACAGGTCCAGACCCCATCCATCTATTCCCCTCAGGGATCAAAGTTATTCACCCTTGTTCATACACTTTATAAATATCAGTGAAGAATGGAAGTGAGTTTATTCATCCCTGGAATGAGTTACAAAGGGATGTTTTTATATTTTCATCCTCTCTCTCTCTCTCCCTCTTTCTCTCTGTCTCTCTCTCTGTGTATGTGTGCATGTATAGATATATATATGTTCTCTCTCTGTGTATGTGTGCATGTATAGATATATATATGTGTGTGTGTGTATGCATATATATATATATATATATATATGTAAAATGCTAAATGTGTAGCTTGTAATTTGTATGTTAAAATGTAAGCTCCTTAAGATCAGGGACCGCCTTTTATTTTTCTTCATTTTCCCAGGACTTAGCACAATGCATGGCACATAGTAGACACTTTATAATTGTTTGTTGATCAATCTGTTGCTAGACAGAGCAAGCATGCTTATCACATTCACTGATGATGCAAGACTAGGAGTGATCAAAAACATACAGATGACAGTCAAGATCTAAAATGATACAGGCAGACAAGAGCATTATACTGGGTCCAATAAGGTCTAATTCAACAGAGATAAATAAAATGTCTTATAGAATCAGCTTTACAAGTACAAATCAGGGGAGACATGGTTATTCTTCAACTTGAAAGAGGAAGCCATGAAAATGGAAATAATCACACATACACAAAAAGACCCTCAATTAAATGTTGCAAAATTATTTTCAACAACAGTGAACATACAAACAGACATGGTTCAAAAGAAGGATATGAAATGCTATTCCCCACCCCCATCTCTTTACAGAGGTAGATTGTAACTGTAAGTTCCTCAAGGGTAAGAGGTGTCTTTCGTCTCTTTTTGTATTCCCAAGCAATTAGTAGTGTTTGGCAAATAGCAAGTAGTTAATAAATGTTACTTGATTGATAGGTTCACAATTATGGTACGCTGTACATATATATTTTCAGACTCCAGATATATTGGTCAGCTTTGCTGACTGTTCTCTTGATCTTTTTTCTTCTTTAAGAATATTTCTTAAATAAAGAAAAAGAAAAGAGGTCAAGAGGATTGTTTAGTCAACTTCACGTTCAGTGGCAGTCAACAGTGCCATAGGCAGACAAGGTGAAAATCATCCTGTGCTCTGGCCTGACCAGGGATCATCTCTGGATTGTGTTCAGTTGTAGGCACCATAGTTTAAGGAGGATATTCATAGGTCAGGATTGTGAAGAAAAGAAAAATCTTTGCTGTGGTGACTGGTTGAAAATAACAAAGCCATTTAGTCTAGTCAAAAGAAAAGTTGGGACTTGGGTCTATGTTCAAATAGATCCACCCTGGTTTCTTTGGTCCCTGAGGACAGAATCAAGAGTAATGGAAGGAAGAGTCAAAGAGGCTAACTCGGGATTGATGTCAGGACAAGTTTCCCAACAATTTGTTTTTGTTCAGGTATTTTCAGTCATGTCTGACTCATTATGACCCCATTTGTGGGTTTTCTTGGAAGAGATACTAGACTATTTTGCCTTTTCTTTCTCTACCTTATTTTACAGATGAGGAAAGGAGGCAAAGTATGTTAAATGACTTGTCCAGGAACACAGCTAGTAAGTGTTTGAGGCCGGATTTGAACTCAGGAAGAGAACCCTCCCCAATTCCAAGCCCAGTGCCCTATGTGCTGTACCACTTTAGAGCTATCTAAAAGTAGAATGAGCTCCCTGGGGAGCTAGTGGATTCCTTCTCATTGCAAGTCATTAAGGAGAGGACATGTGATCATTTATGAGATATAGTAGAGTAAGAATTTCTTTCTAGTGTGGGTTGAACTCAATGACTCCTGATATCTTTTCCAATGCTAAAATTAATTGATTTTGTGATAAAAATGTAGGAATTTCTCATCTTTCTTGGTTGATTCAGAAAAGTACCCATCTAAAGGCAAGGGGATAATAATGACTGAAATTTCTATAGCACTTTAAGATGCTAGAGAACTTCTCTCCCAAGAAAGGTAGGACCTCATGGGAGATATATACCCAGCAGAAGTATATATCATCAGTGGAGGTCCAAGATAGAGTCAAAGACAGGAGGTCAAACCAGAAGCAAAGAAATATATTAGCATGCTACTGATAGCTTCCTAGAGTTCAAATTTAGTTCTGATATGTTTTCAATCCTCCTTAGAGTATATAGCAAATCAGCAGCATTGTGGCAACTTAGGATAAATAAGTAACATTTTCCACAGGAGAAGGAGGCATAGGGAATTATTAAAAGAAGTGAGGAGAAGGAGCTTCTGGGGGAATGTTTGCCATGCAGCTAAACTGGTTTGCTATCAGAAGAAAAAGACATTCCCTGTTCAGGGGCAGGAGATATGCAGAGGTGATTGATACTTTTACAGTTGTGAAAGTAGTAACTTCAGACAAAACTGGAGGGTTGAGGTGACCATTTAGACCAGACTACATGAGTACCTCATCCAAGGAAACAGGGAATAGAGCATCTGCTTTTTACTGTGTACTGCTGTCATTTATTATGTTATATTTCTTCTTCAACAACAATTGGGAACTTTTTTATAATTAGGTCATTACATTGTTGGGGTGGGCAGAGTCCCTATATTATTAGTCAATGAAAACATTGTGCTTCCTGTATTTCTCCCACAAAGGTTTGCAAAGTGCTTTACACAGGTCACCATTTGAGCCCTGAGATTACTATAAATGGTAGAGATGACAAACACTATCTTCATTGAGCAGATGAGAAAAGTAGGAGTGATAGGGTAGACCTCTTTGAAGTCATCTAGTCCAATGATTTCATTTTGCATTTTTCATATTGTCCATAGAGTTCAATTGATTTGTCCAAGGTCAAACAAATAATAATGTTAGGAGGTAGAATTCAAACTCTGGTTTTCCTGACACCAGGTCCAAAATTTACTCCACCACATTGCCTCAGAAAAGGGAATTCTGAGGGTCACTTAGAATTCTATATCTTTATATTAAAAGAACTAGGAAGGAAGTAGAGCAGAATTTTCCTCCCTCCACCCTGGTGAATTGTGGGCACTCTCTTCCATATACACACCAACCATCTCTGTCTTGTCTGTTTCTCTCAGATCGTGTGCTCCATCATTGCAGGGGGATTGCATTACCTGTACCTGGCTGCCTTCACCTGGATGTTGCTGGAAGGGTTACACATTTTCCTCACTATGAGGAGCATCAAGGTTGCCAATTACAGCAGGACACACCAGTTCAAGAAGAGATTCATATGCCCTTTTGGCTATGGGATCCCAGCTGTGATTGTGGCTGCGTCTGCAGCGAGTAGCTCCCAGCACTATGGGACAGATCGCTAGTGAGTAGGGCACATCATGTGTGTCAGTTTGTTAACTTACACACTCTACTGGTGTTCTAGAGTTAAATCCTTTTCTCATTAATTCCCTAATTTATTTCTCACAATTCAAGTTACCACTTCAGTGAGGCTAGATTCAAATAACCCAAGACTCACTCCTCAGCCATTTCAACCCAATGCTCACTTCCATCAAACTCCATGTAAAGTGACATTGCCAACCCATGAAGCCCATGCACGGGTTTCTGGGGAAAATGTTTTGGCAAATTTTCACTGGTAAAAGACTCTTTCCCTTGGCACTATACATCTTAACAAATTGGTTTCTGTCTACTAACACCCCTCTACCTACAAACAACTTTAAGTTAGAGAAGTAAGGTTCAGGAACTGAAGAGCAAGAAAGTCCCAATCCAAATTATCTATTTCCAACACTTACAACCTATAATTTGCACATATCATCCATGGGACTGAATAAACAAGGATGGAATATGATAAATCTTTCTTGTTAGGTAGCTTACAGGATACAAGATTTGTTCCCCAGTAAGTCACAACTAGAATGCATCTCTTTCCTTCCCTTGAGCTCTTGGAATCTTTAGCCTCCTTGGGTCAGCTGAAGTGTCCCCTTCCATAGAGGACCCCAAACATGAGTGACCTCCTCAGATGATTTGTATTTCTTTTGCATCTAATTTGCACTTACTTAGGGTGTATATATTTTTGCCCCTACCCCAGAAGAAATAAGCTCCTTGAAAGCAGGCATTGTTTCATTTATTTTGTCCTTGTGTGCCCTTTGCTTAGGAACCCAACTACAAATGAAGCAATCCCTGCCATCAGGGAGTTGGTACACTATTATTGATCTACTTTGCTACATTTCCTCTCTTGTCCATCTAGGAACACGTTGTATACAAAACTGAAAGAAAGTTAGTGTGCCCTTTCCGATGGCTTGTGATGTCATCCCTAGGCTTTTCCATCTTCATTCGATACCACGGGTCCAGTCAAAATCATAATCACTATTTAGGGACATGATAATGGAAAGAACAGATATAAGGCACAAAACAGACAATTCTCTAGAGAAATAAGTTCTACTGAGATAGTTATTCAACAAACGTTTTAGCCAACAAACATTTATTCTGCATGTGTGGAACACTGGGTTCAGAAGAATGTGCTCAATCCAGGGGAGACAGGGTGCCCCAACCTGCCTAGAGCTCCCACTCCATTAAGGGTAAGAATAAGGCACAGATACAGGAAGTTAATAACATATAGTGTCAAATGATAACTATATCAGAGAAGAACAAGACAAGTGCTTCGTTAAGGTATTGAAGGAAGAACAGGAAGAAGCGTCAGGTTTCATGGAGGAGAGAGTCTTGAAATTCAATAGCAAAATAGACAAGGAAGGTACCTTGGGCATAGGAAATAGCCTGAGCAAAAATTCTAAAGTTGTAGTGTGAAGGACAGGTTGGAGGACCAGAGAGTTATCCAATTTATTAGATTGCATGAAGAGGTGAAAGGAAAGACTGGAAGAATAGGGTGACATCAGATTATGGAAGATCTTGAACTCCAAGCAGAGGAATCTGAACCTGATTCTTAAGCAAAAAAGGTCACAATATTTTTGAGTAAAAAGATCAATCATATAAGAAAGATTATTCTAGAAGCAATTTTAAGAATACTTGGGAGGCATGGAGAAAGCAGAGTCATGATATATAGAAGCACAGATGCTATTGTCATAGCAGTAGTCAGGTAAACTATTGTTTACTTACTATGGAAGCTTGTGGAAGTAAACAATATTGGAAACCAGATTGGACTGGCCATCATGCTTGGCAAATGTAAAATGTTCCATGGATTCCTTTGGAAAAGCTAAACCTGTTTCCTTTACATTATGGGAGTGAAAGCGTGCCACCTGACATTAGACCTAATAACTCTGCTAACAAACATTCCCCTCCTAACTTCCTTATTACTGTCAAGGGTACCACTATCTTTGCAGTCTCCCAGGCTTGCAACCTAAGCTTCATCCTTGACTCCACATTCTCACTCCACAAATCCAGTCAGTCGCCAAGTTCTGTTGATTCTATCTAAAATGAGGAAAGTGGATTAGACTACTTCTGAGGTTCTTTCTACCTTTAAATCTATAGTCCTATAACCTCTCAGAGCCTCAGTTTTCCTTATCTTAGAAGTAACATTTCTACTATCTAACTCGGGGTCATTGGGATGAAAGGACTTGGCAAACTTTAAAGGACCACAGAAAGGCGAGGTATTATTAATTCAATTGAATTCAACAAGTATGTGTAGAGCCCCTCCTATGTGTCAGGCCCTATGTGACTCTGGTGACATAAAGATTCCACGAAGAGTAGATGCTGACTTGGATGCCCAAATCCCCAAAGCCAGGCTGGATAGTCCAATACAAAGATGTTCATTTACATGGTATGCTGTATTCTCTCTCAAGTTGCTGGTTGAAGATAGAAAAAGGATTTATCTGGAGTTTCATAGGACCTGTTTGTATCATCAGCTTGGTGAGTCAAAAATTTTTTTTTTATTTTCTGTCTCATTCAAAATACTCTGAAAATCAAAACAGATGAGTGGGTAGTGGCAATAGTGCTGAATTTGACATCACAGACATGGGCTTCAAATCTGGCTTCTGCTGCTTACTCCATAGATGATACTGCATAAGTTACTTAGTTAATCAATAAATATCTATAAGTGTTCAGTATATGCCATACTGAGTGTTGGGAGCTAGTAAAGAAGGCAAAACCACAGAGTTCATATTTTGATAGGAATGACAACATGGAATCAACTCTGTACATAAAAGAAATGTGTAGGATAAATGGGAGGTGATCTCAAGGAAAAACCTCTAGGTCCTGGGTATGTGTGTAAGAAACAGAGGGAACTGGGAAAGGTCTCTTACAGAAGATGGGGTTGAGTTGAGTCCACTGGTTATCAAAGAATGATCTGTATATCCCTGGATGGGGGAATGGGAGGACACAATACTTCTGTTCTCATACTCAAAACTATCTTCAAAATAATTTTTTTCTATTCAATCATTTTTGACTCTTCATGATCCCATTTCAGTTTTTCTTGGCAGTGATACTGGAGTGGTTTGCCATTTCTTTCTCCATCTTATTTTGCAGATGAGAAAAATGAGGCAAACAGGATTAAGTGATTTACCCAGGGTCATACAGCTGTTAAGTATCTGAAGCCAGATTTGAACTCATGAAGATAAGTCTTCCTGACTTCAGGCCTAGCTCCCTATCTATTTTGCCAACTAGATGCCTTTCAAAATAATGAGAAGCTATTTGGCTATTAAAATATTCATCCTTATTCCAACTAAATATTGGCAAGACTAGATTTTCTTCACATACTTCAACTGCAAAAAAATCACAACATATTATGACCGTGACTTCTATTAAATCAGACATCCAAGTATTGAAGAGATTTGCAAAAGTATGGATTTTGTGTGTGTGTGTGTGTGTGTGTGTATTTGCTAAGATAGCTAGATAGATATATAGGTATATAGATATCTAGAAAGATAGATGTAAAGCAATGGCACTCATTAAATTTGTTCTGGAAAAATAGGATTTTTTAGAATAAAAATTGAATTTATGTTAATATGTAATGAGTTCATTGTTATTATAAAAGGATAAATACATTTAAAAATTCCTCAGTTTTTATTTCTGTAATGGTAAATCTCAAGAAGGAAGCCAAGTAAGTCAGAAGATTGAGATAAAGAAAGAACATTCCAGATCTGGACTACAGCCAGTTAAAAGGCAGTTCAGGTGATGTAATGTTACATGTGAGGAAAAAGACCAGGGTCACTGGATAGTAGACTATGTGGAGGACAACAAAATGTGTGAATGTTGGAAAAGTAGGAGGGGTCCAGATTTTGAAGGGCATTAAAAGAGAGGATATTATATTTGAACATAGAGGCAATAGAAAGTGATAAGTTACTGAGAATGAGGTGACAGTCATATCTGAGCTTTAGGAAGATCTCTGGCAGCTGAGTGGTGATGCATTGGAGCAGGGAAAAAGTAAACAGGGAGAACAGCCCAAAAGTTATTGGAGTAATTCAGGTGAGAAGTGATGAGTCTTTGGACCAGGAGAGAAGGTTATGAAGATGGTTCGTTGTGGAAAACTATATGTATATGGGAGATGTTGCAAAAAAATAAATACTTGAAAATAGACTGGGTATTTGGAGTAATAGTGAATGAGAGTTCTTAGGATGACAGTGAAGTTGTAAGGCTCAGTAACTAGGAAGGTGGTCGTCTCCTAAACAAGGACAGGGAGATGAAGAAGAGAAGTTTGGGGACAATAACAACAACTTGGGTTTCTAATGGGTTCAATTGGAAATGAGTTCCTTCCATGAGACTGGAGGGCAGGAGTGAGTATAGGGCTGAATGGGAAAAAGCAAACCTGAGGATTATCTGCATAAAGATAACTAAAGACCAATTTTTCTTTTCTTCATCTATAAAATAAGAACATTGTGTTAAATGTCTTCTAAAATTTCTTTTAGTTAGAAATCTAGGATGCTATGTTAAAATTGTAACAAAGTCTTTGAACATAAGAAAACCTAGGGATTATGTGTAGAAAGATAGCAATAAACCAATTTTGCTTTTCTTCATTTATAAAATAAGAGTAGTCTTCTAAAATGTATTCTAGCTAGAAACCTATGAACCTATATTAAAACTGTAACAGAATCAATCATTGACCAGAAGAGTGAAGTTGTTCTGTCCATTTTTGGCATGGATCTTAATCCAAAGGTCTAACAATGGAAAAAGAGGCAGCCACTCTTGGGTCAGTACCTGAACTTGGAATCAGAAGGATCAAGTTTCAAACCTTTCTTTCAGCATTTCCTAGCTGTGCAACCATGAGCAAGTCATTTGATATCATTTTGTCTCAGCTTCTTCATCTGTAAAAAGGAGATATTAATACTGTAGAACCTACCTCATAGAGCTGTTGTAAAGATTCAGTGAGCTACCATTTTACAAAGCTCTTTGCAAACTGGGAAACACTCAGTAAATATAAGTGTATTGCCTTCTTCATTTGAAGTTGAGGTTTGCTCCAACATTTCCTTCATGCTTCTCAGGATTTGCCCTGTTCTGATGGAATCTTGTCATCTACCTATGGTTCCCTCATACTGCAGGAGGACACCTTTGAGAATTTTCATCCAATCTCTGTGTCTTATGCCTTTTTGAACATGGCCTAAACCATATCCCACAATGCTGGGGTGGGGAGCAAGATGGCACAGGGGATAGAGAGCTGAACCTGAATTCAGAAGCACCTGAGTTTAAATCTGACCTCAGACACTTATAAGCTGTTTGACCCTACACACATTACTTTACACTGTATGTCTCTGTTTCCTCATCTGCAAAATGACCTGGAGAAAGAAAAGGCAAACCACTCCAATATCTTTACTAAGAAAGATACTAAGAAGACTGATATGACCTAAATGACTAAACAACAGCAATGCTGGGGAACCAGTTCCTAGGTCCATTGTTTGGATGGTTACAACCATGTTGGCCCCAGAGTTTGGTTCAAAATTAGCATTCCTTACTGTTCCTACAGATCAATTTGTCTTTTTATCTGACAATTTTGTGGATTTTGAGAAACAGAATTTTGTCACTCAACAAAGAAGTGTCCACCATCCAAAACACAAGGTAAGCTGATCAGCCCTTTTCTTATCAGAAAAGTCCAGGGTACTGTGGGAATCTTAAAGCAAAAGAGTTGGGGAATTGGCTGGGTAACTTGTAGAGGGCAATATTGCTCCACTCTGGCCTCCAAGGTCCCTTCCAATCCTGAAGTTCTGTGAATGCTGAGGGCTGAGCTGATTCAATACCTCAACAATACTTTTTTTTGAGTAATAAAAATAATGAGGAGGAAGACGATAGCTCCTACTTACAAGTTACTTTAGAGTTAATAATTCTTCACTATTGTACTTCAAGGTACACTGAAGTAGATATTATCAGCCCATTTTAAAAAGAATAAATGATGTGTCCAAGGTCACCAAGCTATATAAATAGCAGGGATATGACTAGTACTCAAGCCTCTTGACTCCAAGTCCAATTATCTGTCCAATAAATCAAATGTCCTCTCACAATACCTCTCCTTTTGCAATCAGATAGATCTAGAATTATCATTAAGACCTTGAAGGAAAGTCAATACTGCCAGGTGGAAATCAATCAATACTGTATGTGAGAAAATGCAAAAAGGCTAATGGACTGCCTCAGAAAGTAATGAGTTTCCCATCATGGGAGATTTGTTCTTGAGGGAGAAAATTCTTGCTCCAGTACAAGTAGGACTAGATGGCCTCTATGGTCACTTCCACTTGGAAATTCTGTTGGAAAAAGTGATTGATTTATAGATATTTCTCTCAAAGACTTTTGGGATAATCTTTTCAAGATCAAAATTTCTTTTTTATCACAAACTTTACAATTTCTAAAACTATGAACATTTCAATATACAGAGAACAAGATATATTTCTTTTTAAGATACTGTATGTAATGGAAGCCAAAAGTTTCATATTGTACTTTTTAAAGGAACTTATCCATTATACAAGAACAGGTAGTGTTACTTATAACATAATGACAATTTAACATACATCATTCAATGTCCTCATCTTTAAATTAACTGCCAGAACTTTCAACTCACTATTTATTATTGTCCCTTCCATAGTGATATTATTTGAACAGGAGCAAAGGTCAAGTTATTTATACCAACAAAGGTAGCCTTGAAGAAAGGTGGTTGAAAATAATCCTCAGAAATAGGAGAAAGGGGAGAGAAGGGGGCAGAAATCATTTGCGTAGGATCTACTATGTACTAGGCACTGCGCTAAGTGCTTTCGATAAAAATTATCATTTGATAATACAATACGAACTATTTGCACCTGACCTGTGGTAAAGCCTTCTAAGCTCACACTGGTCTGATCAGCCAGGTTGGGTACACAGTACCTTGATTCCCAATACAATGATGTCATTGTGGTTCTCTTTGAGAAGAAAGGACAACAACCAAATGCTCATAGGAGGTGTTAAGTTGGGTATCAGATAAAACATAATAGATGAATCTCATCTTTGCCTCTTGGTTTTCACAGGACCCTGACAATTAAAGCACTAGCTCAGCTCTTCATCCTGGGATGCTCCTGGAGTGTTGGCTTCTTCATTATTGATTTTATACCTAAACCAGCCCAATCAATCTTTGCCTACATCTTCACCATCATCAACTCCCTGCAGGGAGTCTACATCTTCCTTGTATACTGTGTCCTCAGTCACCAGGTAATAGGAGGCTTTCATCCTCTTACCAGCTCACATGACAAGCCCCATTTCCAAGAATTATAGATTCATAGAATTTCATGGTGAAAAGGGTCTCAGAGACCATATCATCCAATCCATAACTGAACAATTGTCCCCTTCACATCTTGCCCTACAAACGTTCACCTAACCTTTGCACAAAGACATGCTGCCACCCATTAAGATAGCCCGTTTCGTATCTGGATAGCTCTGGTTTCTAGGAAGTATTTCCTTATTTCAAGGTCCAATATGACTCTTTGTAACTTACATCCTTCACTGTCATTTGATAGCTACAGACCATTTATTTCTCTCCCGATGCATTGTATTCCCTCAAATGGTTTTCTTCAGAGGAGGTTCTCTTTCTGACCAAGGACTTTGCTCATTCTCAATCTTCCAATTTTCTATCACTTAACTCTGAAATAAAGAGTCTCTTGTGATTCCCTTGACTCATTTTCTGGATGGAAAGAAGAGTTCTTGGCAGAATAGGCAGTAACTTATTGGGTTCATTTTTCTTATCTTTCTTTAAGTTTTCACTGTTTTCCTGATTACAATACTAGTTTCTCGCTCCCCCCCAAGAAGGATTACAATAAAAACATAAGAAGTATTTAATATATGATATACTTATTTAATGCTCTTTGTCAAACTGTCAATAGTAACAAGGAAAGGTCACCTAGGATAATAACATACTCCTAGCAAAACTACCGGATCCTAACTCTTCCCATTCATCTGGGATTTTTCTTTACCTCTATCTGTAAAGATTCAGCAACATATGGACTGGAGAGTTTTGGCCCCTTTGGGGTCCAGATGCTCAACTGCCTAATTTTCTAATTCCCTCACTACAAGTAGTGAACGGCAGAATTCACAGCAAGTAACAAACCCTGTACAAAATTCTGGAAGTGTTACAACTGTTCAGTACTTTTACAGTACCAACAGGTAAGGTAATATTCTATAGTGTTTTTTTCTGGAGGAAGTACCCATCTGTGGTTTAAGCATAGGGGACTTCTTAGTATGGAAACTCCCTTCATCAACATAGATCAGCAACTTTCTTATGACCTAATCATAGCAACCTAGGGCACTGAGTGGCTAAGTGACACCACTACATTCTGTCAGAGAAAAAACGTGAACCTTGATCTACTTCGCTCCAAAGCTGGCTCTTTAGCCATGAAACGAAGCTTTTTTGTTGTTCTTTAAACCTTTTTTCAGTCATTTGTGATTCTTCATGACCCCTTTTGAGGTTTTCTCAGCAAGAACACTGGAGTGATTTGCCATTTCCTTCTCCAGCTCATTTTACAGATGAGGAAACTGAGGGAAACAGAGTTGTCACTTGCACCAGTCACAGCACCATATTTGAGCTCAGTCAGGTTGAGCACTCTATCCCCTGTGCCACTCAGTTGCCCAGTAAGTCATGCTAACTTTCATCAGATACATCAACAGAGTAATAATATTAAAAAATTATGACTCCTTTACACTTCCCTTCAGAATTTACTTTTCAGAGTATTTTTGCATCTATGTTCTCAGTTGTCCTCCTAAGCCCTTGTGATGTCTGTAAGACAGGTGGCATTTTCAAAAGCCCTCTAGCTATGAAGCAATAGTGTTTGCACTTTAAAAATGAGAAGCATTCTGTGATGGAGGATGGAAGTGACTCTCTCTGAAAGACCAGTGGGTTGGTGTCTTTAATTCAATTTAGCAAATAAGAAAAATCAAATGTACGGAACTTAGAGTCACAGAATCTGATATTGAATGCCAGCTCTTCTTACTGTGTAACCCTGGGGAAGTCATTTCATGCCCTTGGGCTTTAGTTTCTTTAGGTTTAAAATGAGTTCATTAGACTGAAAGATTTTGGAAGCTACTTAGAGTTCTAAACCCCAGTCAATCTTATCAAAGTCATACAGGATATTAATGAAAAAGTTGACACCACCACACACACACACACACACACACACACACACACACACACACTCCTACTTCCATTTCAGTGATGTGACCACTAAAATGATCCTCCAAGCCAAAACTCAATTTTCTGTCCTCCTGAATCTTCAGGTCCAAGAGGAATATAAGAAATACTTTAAGAGAATTAAGGCAACGACTGAAACAGATACCTATGTGCTGTCTACTTCAAATAGCCACAGCAGAATGGTAAGACTATTTTTTTATCACTCAATATTGTTATCCAAATCAAATACCTCAAGTCTGTTGGATATCCTTGCTCCTTGGTTTGCCAAGAATAGTGTGACCTCATTGTATATTGGAACCATCCAGAGTTCAAAGAGCTGTAGAAACAAATAACAATATAAATTAATTTTCAAATTTTACTTTGAAGTAAGTTTACTTCAACCATAGAAAATGAAAACCTATGCAGGGGAAGAGCTCCTCCTGAGAGGACGTAATAATGAAGGGTATATTTGATCTGGGCTCTACATACTGTACCAGAAAGATTTAGCATCCTCATGAGTGAGAGATTGCATAAAATTTCATGGGCCCCATCACATACCTATCTTGGACAGCATCACTTTACAATATCTGGGATGGGCTGAATAGTGTGTCGGAGGGGGTTATGCAAGCCCAAGACACAGTTATGCATGTCTTACCCTAATTTCCTGAACAGATTTTAGCCCCTTCTTGTAAGTGAACTGAAAATGATCTGATTTGAGGTTGGGTTTGTTGATGTGAGTAAAAAGATGGCCAGAAGTTGCAAACACAAAACTAAGGAACCAGTTGCTGTAGCTCTTACCCAAATAGATCAAATTACAATCACAAACATTTAAAAGTGAAGCTCTGATTCATCATATCTGATTCAAATATGTTAACAAGTTTGTACAAAGTTTGAAATTGTTATATAATGTCTATTTTTCCATCCTATGGACAAAAGTCTTGTGTTTTACAGTTACCTTAATTCGTTTTCAATCTGTTTTTGTATCTTTGTTACCTCATTTCTTTCTTTCACTTCATTGCCACTCTCCCTGCATACCCTTCCTCATCACCACAGCTGGAAAAATAATTGAAGTTTGAAAGGAAAAAGAAAGATGCCACCTCTGCCTGAAAGGATCTCACTGCTCATTCCATCAGTAGACTCCAGCTCCTGGAGGGTCAGAAGAAAGAGAAGTGGCTGCTACATCAGTAGCACATTCAGGAAGAACCGCTTCTTGCTGTGCAATTAGTGTACTGAGAATTGTTTCAGAAAGGTGCTTCTGCGTGATCATTTTGTTAGACTTCCTTTATTACTATAATGTCTGTCATATCCTCAGTAGCACACTCTCTATCTAACTTGCATCTGACCTGCAATTATCTGTTATACAAGTTATTGTTAACCCTTTTCCCTAGATGGCCATTTTTTTTCCTGAATGGGTTTGGGAAGTGACAAGGTAAGGAAGAAGGAGGGTTTGAAGGTGCAAAGCTACCTGCTATTAAAAGGATGCATTAAATTAGGAAAAGGAAGGCTTGGGAGGGTATTGCCTAATTTCAGTTCTCCCACCCAACTAGCTCTTCAGAGGGATATGTAAGCTGAAAGCTGCCTAGACATTGACATGCTGGGGACTAGAAAAGAAGCCCAGGATTATCAGTGGGCTATCTCCTTCCCTATATAAGTCACCTTATTCATTATTTCCCCTTCTTCCCTATATAAGCAATTGTAACCTTCCTCACAACCTCCTTTTATGATTTTATAAGCTTTTTTGCTTTCAATATTGGTATGCAATAATATTGTCTGCACTTTTATCTTTCATTAATGTACATCATTTCAGCTATGCTATGGTTCAAACAAGGGTTTTGGGGGCTAGCTAGAAATGTGACCACCAGTCATGAAATGATGTTCATGATGCTAGTTTCAAACAACCAATTCATAGATAAAATTTGGTAGTTTAACTCTTTCATTTACTTGTCAGTTCTTGTACTTTATAAATTTAAAATCTATAAGCAATCTTAAAATATTACTGAGTCATCTTTCGGTATTGTATTTTCCATTCTCATACCATTTTGAGTTAATTACATGCATGAAAGTGAATAAAGCTAAACTTTTGCTGTCTTAATCACATTGATCTGGCACCCAAGAGTCTATCATCTTCACTGCATTACAATGAACCTGGAAAGAGTCAATGAAGAAACCTTAAAGGTTCGATGCCATAGAAAGGAACTAAAAATTTGAGAATTCCCACTGATGCTTGCAGTTATCAAATTAAGATATGACTCTAAAAATCTTTAATATCAGTATCCTCAATATCCATAAGGTTGTAACATTTGACAAAAAGAGAGGAGAGTAGAATGTAAGCACTCTAAATGAGACCCATTATTCTTCTATTCCAGAAGATAAAAGTTCATGAAAGCAAAAAAGAAAGCAAGTAGAAATTAATAGAAATGTTTCAGAATCCTACCAAAGGAGTCAAAAGATCCTGCTAATGATAGTGAGCATGATGATTTAAGTAAAGGTGAAAAATTTAATAATTCAATAATTAAATTTAGCAGAAAGTCACCTAAGTCATCACCTTGATACCTCCCTGAATCACAGCCCAGTTCAGCTATCAGTCACAGATCAGCACAGCTATAAGACAGGAGGTGGGGGCAGTTCACAAGCTCTTGGCTGATTGCTTAACTTACTAGCAAGGCTTTGACTAAAGGCAAAGGAAAACAAGAAGTGTTCTTAATCACTCGCAGTTCTCTTAATTCAAAGAAATAAGTAAGTAAACCTTTCTCCCTGTTTTCTCTCCAAGAACTTTACATCTTTATCCAGCTCAATCACATACCTATTAAAGAATGAGATTGAGATTGAAGAAGCCAAAGACATGATTTAAAACTTTAAGGTTTACAGAGCACTTTCCTTACGATAGGATGAGCTAGGATGGGGTGGCTTGGTCTCACTTTACGGCTGGGACATTCATGAAGCCAGGGAATCTAAAAGGATGACATTAGGCGGGACAGTATCAGGGTAAGCCAGTGAATATACTTGAAGTAATCTAAATTCTTAAGAGAAAAATTATTATATGACTGGGGGAACTCAGATTTCCCCTTTCAGAACTAGATAAATCTAACCACAAAATAAACAAGAATGAAATTAAGGAGATAAATAAAATTTTGGAAAAGTTAGAGTATAGTTGTTCTTGAGTCATTTTTCAGTCTTGTCGAACTCTTCATGACCCCATTTAGTGTTTTCTTGGCAAAGATACTGGAGTGGTTTGCCATTTCGTTCTCCACATTATTTTTCAAGATGAGGAATTGAGGCATACAGGGTTAATTGACTTGCCCAGGGTCACACAATTAGCAAGTACCTGAATATGGATTTCTATTCACAAAGAGGAGTCTTCCTGACTCTAGGCCCAGTGCTCTATCCACTGTGATGCTTAGCTGACTGGAAATAGAAAGGAGAACATCTTTTTCTCGGTTGCACAAAAATTGACCAAGTATTAGGGCATAAACACTTTGCAATCAAATGGAAGAAAGCAGAAATATCAAATGTATCCTTTTCAGATGATAATTCACTACAGATGATACTCAATAAAGGAGCATGGAAACATAGATTAAAAATTAATTGGAAACTAAGCAATCTAACTCTAAAGTTTGGGTAGGTCAAAGAACCAATCATAGAAACAATTTATAATTTCATTAAGGAGGATGACAACAATGATACAACATGTGAAAATTTATGGGAAACAGAACAGGATTTAGAGGGAAATGTATATGTCTAAATGCTTACATCAATAAAATAGAGAAAGAGTAGATCAATGACTTGGTCATGCAGCTAAAAAACTCAATAAAGAATGAAATAAAAATTTCCAACTAATACCTTCTATTATAAAAACCCAAAAATATCTTGCCAATAAATACTGGTGGAATTTTACATGGGCAGGACACTTTGTAACTATTCCATTTGGTTGTTTTTGGAGATGAATATAGGCAACACTTCCTTTCTCTTGGAGGTTGATTTAGTCTGTGGAAAGAAACAGACAAACTCAAAGAGGTACATGTGCTTTATTGGTTAATTGTGGAAATATTTATCACTAAGTATCTATACGTGTAAGTGTAGCGTATTTTGATGAAGTGAGTCCTTACGTATTCTGCTTGAGGACTTGGAAAATGACCTTCATATTTAGATATTTTTTTTTTTTGCTTAAACTGTACAATGACAAATCCAGGAAAATGCCCCTTTTTTATGGCTGATTTTTTAATTGTAAAATAGTTGTAATAATGCAAAGTGAGTCTTTAAAATGTTCAATAAAAAATGTCTTAAAAAAAATTCCAACTGAGCACCAAATTGAAAATCCTGAAAATCAAAGGAGAATTTAAAAAATTGAAGGAAAACCATTGACTAATACATAAAACTAGGAGTTAATTTCATTTTTTATAAACAATAAAATGAATAAACTATTCATTAATTTGATTTTTGAAAAGGTAAGAACTGGAAGTCACTGTTTCTGAAGCCCTGAGCCCACAGATTGTAGGAGGATCGAGCAACTGACAGTACGCCCCCTACCCCCACGGGAGGCAGAGAACTACCTTGACTAAGAACTCAAAAGTCACAAAAATGCCAGGAGAAATGAGCAAAAACCAAAAAATGAATCAGACTACAGAATCTTACTTTGGTGACAAAGAAGATCAAGCCATGAAAACAGAAGAAAACAAAGTCAAAACTCCTCCATCAAAAGCCTCCAAGAAAAGTATGAGTTGATTTCAGGCCATGGAAAAACTCAAAAAGGATTTTGAAAACCAAGTAAGAGAAGTGGAGCAAAAATTGGGAAGAGAAGTGAAAGTGATACAAGAAAATCATGAAAAATGAGACAATGTTTGCTAAAGGAGACCCAAAATGCTGAAGGAAATAACATTTTAAAAAATAGAGTAACCCAAATGGCAAAAGAGATCCAAAAAGTCAATGAAGAGAAGGATGTCTTAAAAAGCAGAATTGGCCAGATGGAAGGAGATCCAAGAGCTCACTGAAGAAAAGAATTGCTTAAAGATTAGAATGGAGCAGATGAAAGCTAATGAATTTATGAAAAATCAAGAAATTATGAAAAAATAGGAGACAATGTGAAATATTTCATTGGAAAAGCAATTGACCTGGAACATAGATCCAGGAGAGACAATTTTAAAATTACAAGACTACTTGAAAGTCATGATCAAAAAAAGAGCTTAGACACCATCTTTCATGAAATTAAGGAAAACCATCCTCATAGAAACACAGGGTAAAATAAATATTGAAAGAATCCACCAATCACCTCCTGTAAGAGATCCAAAAATAAAAACTCTTAGGAATATTGTAGTCAAATTCCAGATTTCCGAGGTCAAGGAGAAAATGTTGCAAGCAGCCAAAAAGAAACAATTTTAGTATTGTGGAAACACAATCAGGATAACACAAGATCTAGCAGCTTGTACATTAAGGGATCAAAGGATTTGGAATGTGATATTCTAGAAGTCAAAGGAGCTAGGATTAAAACCAAAAATCACCTACCCAGCAAAACTGACTAAAATACTTCAGGGGAAAAAACGGCCATTCAAAGAAATGCAGGACTTACAAACATTCTTGATGAAAAGTCCAGAGCCAAATAGAAAATTTGACTTTCAAACACAAGAATCAAGAGAAGCATGAAAAGGTAAACAGGAAAGAGAAATCATAAGGGATTTACTAAAGTTGAACTATTTACATTCCTATGTGGAAAGATAATATTTGTAACTCTTGAGACTTTTCTCAGCATTTAGGTAGTTGGAGGGATTATATACACATAGACAGAGGGTACAGGGTGAATTGGGTAGGAAGGCATGATATCTAAAAAAGTAAAATTAGGAGGTGAGACAGTAATATATTGGTAGGAGAAATGGAATGGGGCAAATTATCTCTCATAAAAGAGTCAAGGAAAAGCTTTTTTTAATAGAGGGGAAAAATGGGGAGGTGAGAGGGAAAAAGTGAAGCTTATTCTCATCACATTTGGCTTAAGGAGAGAATAACATGCACACTCATTTTGGTATGAAAGTCTATCTTACACTGCAGAAAAATAAGGGACAAGGGGATAAGTGGGGTAGAAGGGAGGGAAAATGGGAGGAGTGGATAATTAGAAGTTAAACACTTTTGGGGAAGGACAAGATCAAAAGAGAAAATACAATAAATGGAGGGCAGGATACATTGGAAGGAAATATAGTTAGTCATTCGTAACATGATTTTATGAAAGTCTTTCACATAACTACTCATGCATAATCTATACTGGATTGCTTGCCTTCTCAGTGGGGATGGGTGGGGAGAGGGAGGAAGGGAGAGAAGTTGGAAATCAAAGCTTTGAAAACGAATGTTAAAAATTGTTTTACATGCAAATAGCAAATAAGAAATAAGGGGGTATAGAAATCTATCTTTCCCTACAAGGAAATAGAGATGGGGAGAAATTTGGAAGTCAAAATCTTGTAGAAATGAATGTTGAAAATTAAAAATAAATAAATATTTTTTAAAGTAAGAACCAAATTACAAGTATCAAAAATGAAAGGGTAAATTCACCACAACTGAAGATGAAATTAATCAATTTTAGGAAATGTTTTGCCTAATTACGTACCAATAAAATCTAACAATCTAAGTGAAATAGATTAATATTAACAAAAATGGGAACCTGTTCAGATTAACAGAAGAAATAAGATAATTAAATAACCTTATGTTGGAAAAACAATTTGAACAAGTCATCTATGAGGTCCCTAAGAAAAAATTCAGGACCAGATAGATTCACAAATGAATTCTATCAAACATTTAAAGAACAATTAATTTTAATACTACATAAATTATTTTGAAAAATAGACAAAGATGGAGTTATACAAATTCCTTTTCTGACACAAATATGGTGTTGATATCTAAACCAGGATGGGCTAAAACAGAGGACGAAAACTACCATACAATTCCCTTAATAAATGTTGATGCCACAATGTTCAATAAAATACTAGAAAGGAGATTACAGCAATATATTACAAATATCATATGCTATGACCAGTTGAGATTTACATCAGGAAGGCAGTACTCATTCAATATTAGGAAAACTATCAGCATAATTAACCAAATCAATAAAAAAACAACAAAAATCATAGGATTATCTCAATAGATGCAGAAAAAGTTTTTGACAAAATACAATGCTCATTCCTATTTAAAAAGAAAAAAACACTGGAGAGCACAGAATAAAATGGAGCTTTCCTTAAAATGATGTGTGTTTTTTGGTCATTTTGCAGTCATGATCAACTCCAATCCCATTTTGGGATTTTCTTGGCAGAGATATGGGAGTGGTTTGCCATTTCCTTCTCCAAATTATATTACAGATGAGGAACAAGGTTAAGTGACATGCCCAGAATCACACAGGTAGTAAGTATATGAGACCAGATTTTAACTCAGGAAGATGAGTCTTCCTGACTCCAGGCTCAGCATTCTATCCACTGTGCCAAATGTCTAAAAACTTTAGTAAGCATTATCTATAATGGAGATAAACTAGAAGCCTTCTTTGTACCCTTGGGCATATCCTTTTCTGTCCTTTTTAGCAGATTGTCCCAAGTGTCATCTCCACTTCTCTCTAATCTTTGATCTCTCCCTATTAGGTCCTTCTCTGTTGCCTACAAGTATGCCTAAGTCCCCACCACCAAGAAGCCTTCATTAGGTCCTACATTTTCTACTATGCATTCTCCTACATATTTCCTCTCCATCTCATCCAAATTCCTTTAGAAATTCGTACTTCCTCTCTTCTTAATCCCTTCAAAACCCTCTCAAATCTGGCTTCTCGTACCATCATTAAACCAAAACTGCTCTTTCCAAAGTTAACAATGAATCTCTTATTTTCAAAATTTAATATCCTCTTCTCAGACATTCTTCTTGACTTCCTAGAAACATCTTATATTGCTAATAGTTCTTCCTCTTGGATATTTTTTTCCTCTTTAGCTTTTCATGACACTTCTTGACTTTCATGACTTCATGACACCTTCATTACACTTTTGATTCTCCTCTTACCTTTTCACATGCTCAGTCTCCTTTAGCTAGATCTCTATTAATGTCATGTCTACTACATGTGGCTGTACCTGAAGACTTTGACTTGAATCCTTTACTCTTTTTATTCTTTTTAATTTCACACTTCATTATCTCATCAGCTCCTGTGAATTGAATTATAATTGCCAACAAATTATTTCCAGATGTATGTATCTGTTCCACATATCTATTTATTTATAGCTTTTCTGTCTCCTGAGGTTCAGTTTGTGTCATCACCAACTGTCTGCTGGACTTTACAGACTGGATGACTCATGGGCTCCTCAAACTCAATGTGTGTACAATGGAATCACTATCCTCTCTCTTGCTCACTCCTTGAAATTTTCCTATTCCTCTTGAGGGCATCAACATCCTTCCAGTCACTTAGTTATGTAAGCACATATTCATCCTCAACTCTTTCCTCTTCTGCACTATCCATATTCAATGTGCTGGTGAATCCTGTCACTTCCATTTCTACATGTCTCACATCTGTCTCTTTTACTCTACTCATATGTCCACCTCCCTGTTTGAGGTTCTTATCACTTCTCCCCACAATTATTACAACAACCTCCTAGTTGTACTTGCTTCTAGTCATTCCCTTCTTAAATGCATCCTTCACAAAACAATCTTCTGAAAATACAAATAGGCCCGCATCATTTCGCTGATAAAGAAACTGCAAGAGCTCCCTATTACCTCTAGGATAAAACACAAATTTTATATATAGCTTAGATTTCAATCCTTTCACTGTCTGGCTATCATCATCTTTTTCTGGCTGGTTGCACATCATTTCTTTTCACAAATTCTAATTATATTTAAACTGTCCTACTTGCATTTCCCTAAACTGAATTCAACTCACATCCCTAGCTTTTCTACTTCGTACTTGCTTTTACCTACTTATCTATATAAACATTGTATCCTCATCCCATCAAGATAAAAAAGGGAAACTTCTTAAGGGTAAGAGTTGTTTTTAATTTATTCTGTATTTCCCAGAACCTTGCACATAATAGGGTCTGGATAAATAACTTGAATGCATGTAAGAATTGCAGTCTCCTTTGCATCCCGAGGAGGTGAAATCATGGATTTCACAAAAGGTAGAAAACTAATTTAGGAAGGGAGATATGGTTCCTAAAGAGAACCCAGCAATATAAGAACCACTTTTCTACTTTTCCTGGGACATTCAGTTGATCCAGGCTATATCCACCTAGGCAATAAGGCAATTTGACCAGTTTTATGAAGTCACAGGTTGAATTTAAAGGAACTGAGAATCACTTAATGAACATGTTTGCAAGGAATGTCAATGAACATCCTGAACAACTCATTGCCTGAAGCACAATCCCCCTCTAAAATATTCCAGAATACCTGTCCCATTGTTGTGCATATCCAGTTTTTTCTGTGTGTCTAATTCTCAACTTAAATATCAAATAAAATAGGCATTTTCATGTATATATATATATATATATATATATATATATATATATATAACAGAAAAAGAGGATTATATGTGAAACTTTGGATCTCGTATATAAATTGCTTTTCTTGTAACTATAAATTGAACATGTAACTTTCAAAAAGGACAGCTCCAATTGTTAGGAGGCTCTTCTTTGATTGCATCCAAACCCCCCTCCTTGTAGTGTCTCCCCATAGGTCCTAGATCTCTCTTCCAAGGTCAAGAAGAGTAAGTCTTTTTGACTAGATGGCCCACTAGAAATGTGGAGATATCTTCACATCTGAAGTCATCTGTTCTCCAAAATAAGTATGTCCAGTACATTTTCACGTTCCCTCAGCATGATGGTTATCTTTCTCTGGACTTCTGAGATGACCAAAATTGAGATCAGTTGATATAAATTGACTGTTTTTTTCAGTCAAAATAGTAAACCATTAGCATTGTATAAACCCTAATGTAGAGAAAGACCATGACTAAGCCATTCTCCAGGGCAGTGAATTAAATATAATGATGACATGGCCAGAAAAGAGAGACAATTAATGCATAGATTCCTTCAACCATATCTCCATCTCATGCATTTCACTAGAAGATATAGTAATTGACAAAATCCCTTTTCAGGGTGGAATTAATTTCATTAGAAATTAGAAATTTTCATTAGAAATTTGAAATTCATTTCATCAGAAATCCCAAAGTACTTGCCTTTTGTTAGGCTTGCAAATGAATTAATTGCATTGGATCAATGATAAAAGATCTAATGAACCACACCATGCAACTTTCCACAGTCACTCAAAACCTTGAGGAACACCAGAGACAGATACAACAAGGCATAGCCCCGTCTTGGTTATCAAGAAACAGATACCAGGATCTATGGCTGAGATTTGGGTCTTTCTTCTTTGGGGTAATTGCTCTTTATTTATATATTTACCTAAGAAGGTAAATTTATTAAAGTAATAAGAAGACATAAGAATGACATAATGCTACCATTCCATTTTTCAAAATGAAAATTTTATTTAAACAGATTAAGTAAAATGTATGTCCTTTCTTTGAATTTATCAGAATCTCTTAGGCCACATGATCTATGCTTGTCATTCAAAACTCTGTGGGTCAGAGGAAACTTGATTTTGGAGTCACATAACTGTTTGACAGCAGGCAAATACTAATTACTGCAGCACTTTTTCCCATTTTAATGATCTGGATGGAATGGAGTTAGACATGGTAATGGACCCTCCTATCCCTGTATCATTGAGTGATGTCAGCAACAGCAGTCAGATCCCTGTGTTTCCTGGACATCTTGTAGGCCTCACTCTTTGTATCATAGCACAGACAGATGTCAAAATTTTTCTCTCTAAGAGGGGATTGCTCGAAAACCTATCCACAGAATGCAATTTCTCTGAGGAATGCTTTATCAGAAAGTATCAGAACGAGGACTTTTTTCAAGAACAGGATTAGGAACAAAGACCTGTATCCAATAAAGTGACAGCACTGGACACTTGAAATTGGACAAACAGTGCCCAGCTACCTTATGAGTATGTCATGATTCCCAAGGACTTCATGTTGCTGCTGGTTTACTTCTCTCCAATTTGCAAAAGTAGTACACACATAGTAATTGTGGAAAACCAATATATTCTTTCAGAAACAGAATGTCTTCAGAGGATTTTGAGAGAGTTACATAAGAAAATAGAGGACCTGGGAGTGAGTTGATTGTGTTCTGATAGTTTTAAGAGATAAAAGAAAAAGAATAGCATAAGGAATTGACTAGTGCAGAAAAGAGGAAGGAAGGAGTGAAATTTGCTACTTCTTATAATTAAGGGATATGTGAAATAAGTATACAAACATAAAGGAAGTGGTAGATGGATGTTACTCTTATAGGAAATAGACAAAGAAAGATCAACCATATTTATATACACACAAAGGTTTTGTAGAAAGATATCAAACTCAACAAAGAAACGGTCATTGATGTGGAGAGGGGGTTAAGTGGAGACATAATGCAAAAATGGGAGTGAAGTAGTCACTAAAAAACAAGATTCTGTGGAAGGGAAAGGAAGGAAAGGGAAATCCATAGTACTATCCTTCCATTGAGGAATGCCTTAAATTGTGATATAAGGATGCAATGGAATATTGTGTCACAAGAAATTATGAAAGAGGTAATAGTAGAAAACACTGGGTAGTATGAACTGATGGAAAGTGAAGTGAGAAGCAAGAAAACAAATTAAACAAAGATAAAATTGTAAAGAAAATGAATTGTGAATGAATTATGATCAATATTTATGATTAAGAATTATCAATGCAGTCATGTTTCTAGAGGACATAGGATGAGACACGTTTTCTGTATCCTGACAGAGAGATAATTGACTCAAGGTTCAGAATGAGACATACATGTTTTAGGACACAGTCACAAAGTAAATCCATTTTACTTTACTATAATTATTTGTTACTAGAACTTTTTTAAAAATCTCTTTCAGGTTGTTTAATAGGAGAGGTAGAGAGTTGGTGGATGGGACAAGCAATACTGATTCCAAAACAAACAAGGACCATTGAAAAATTTTTGATGCATAGAAGGAAGAGAACAGAAGGATATTCAGAAAGAATCATAGACAAGCAGGATAATTTTAAAATTAACACATGGAATTTCTTACCTTCTTTTAAAAATAAATGGTATAAAATGGGGGTTCATGTTCCATACATAATCCTCTTTTTATGTTGTTATTGTATATATGGAAATACATTTTTGTGTTTAAGTTTAAAATTTTCAAGTAAACATTTTTAATATCTTGTGTTTTTTAAAGGCTGCTTTTATTCAAATAATTTTAAATACTTTTAGCAAAAATGTATGTTTTACATATCAAATGGTTTTTCTTCAACTATCAATATGGTTATGTGACTTGTAGTCATTCAGGCATTAATACAATTGTGTTAACTCTTTTGTTTTCTAATATTGAGCCTTGTATTCTTCGTGGTATAAACCCAGCTGGGTCATAGTGAATATTTTTATGGATGTATTTCTGTAATCTTATCCTTAGAGTTTTTCAAAATTTTGTCATTATTCAATAAATAATCAATAGATATTTTTCTCTGATTTATCCCTCCTGGGTGTGGGTATTATAACCATATTTTCCTTCATTATATGAGATTTAAAGAGTATTTTTCCAGTTATTGAGAAAAATTTGTAAAATGTGGATATTGTTGCCCTTTAAATGTATGGTTATTATGTATCTACAAATCCTTCTGGGTCAGGGTTTCCATCCCTCCATTTTGGTAATTTTTTTATAGTTTGCTTAATTTCACTTTTTGAGATTGAATTGTTTAAGATGTCTGGATACAAAATATGGATATTTTATTTTTTGTATTTCCTTTAAATTTTCTTGTTTGTGTCCAATAGGTGCCGATCACTCATTTTACTTCTTTTCTCATTGTGCATTTACTTTTTTCTTTTTTATTTGATTTTTCTCTTTTTTATCACAGTAGCTAAAACGTCATTTATTTTTTTTAAACTTTTAAAAGAAAATTTTCATTTTATCATTTCTACAAACTTTTACATTTTTTACTAATTATAGCCTAAATTTCAGGATTTGTTCCTTTCTATTCATTTTGTGTTTGTTCATTTATCAATTCTTTACCCTTGTAATTGTCTGCTCTCTTCATTAATTCTCTACGCTTTCTAATCTTTTAAAGTTTGTTTTCTTTTTTAATATTATCCCCTTGAAGTCACCTTATACCCACAGTCTCTGTCTATGTATGCGCTTTCTAACTGCACTAATAGTGATACTGCTCTTGAGAATTACAAATATCATCTTCCTGTGTAGAGATACAAACATTCAACCTTATTGGATCCCTTGTGTTTGGTCTTTTTTTTTCCATTGTGCCTTTTTAATGCTTCTCTTGAGTCTTGAAATTAAAAATCATTTTTTTTTTGTTCAGCTCTAGTCTTTTCTTCAGAAAAATTTAAAAACCTTCTATTTTATCGAATGACCATTTTTCCTCCAAAGGATTATGCTCAGTTTCACCAGGTAGATAATTTTTATTTGCAATGCCAGATCCTTTGCCTTGCAGAATATCACATTCCATGTCCTCTAATCCTTTAATGTTGAAGCTACCAAATTCTATGTAATTGTAATTGTAGCTCCCCAGTATTTGAACTGTTTCTTTCTGACTGCTTAAAAATTTTTCTCTTGACGTAGGAGTTCTGGAATTTGGCTATAATGTTTCTGCGAGTTTTCATTTGGGGATCTCTTTCCAGAGGTGTTTGGTGGATTCTTTCATTTTACCCTCTGGTTCTAGGACATCAGGACAGTTTTATTTGATAGTTTTTTTGAAGTATAATGTCCAGTTCCTTTTTTTTATTATGACTTTTAGGTAGTCCAGTAATTCTTAAATTATTTTTTTTGGATCTATTTTTCAGGTGAATTATTTTCCCAATGAGATATTTCACATTCTTTTCTGATTTTTTCATTCTTTTGATTTTGTTTGATTGATTCTTGATGTCTAATGCAGTCACCAGTTTCCTCTTGTCCAATTCTAATTTTTAAGGAGTTATTTTTGCGTTAGGTTTTTTTAACCTCCTTTACCATTTGGCCAATTCTAGGTTTAGGGAGTTGTTTTGTTCAATAATATTTGTACATCTCTTTTTCCCATGTTTTGTGCTTCCTTTAACAAACTGTTGATTTTCTTTTTATGATTCTCTTGCATTCTCTCATTTCTTTTCCCAATTTTTCTTCTACCTAACTTACTTAATTTTTAAACTCCTTTTTTTGCGCTCTTCCAGGAGTTCTTTTTGGACTTGAGACCATTTCATATTTTTCTTTAAGGTTTTGTACAAGGTGTCTTGACATTGTTGTCCTCTCCTGAGTTTATGCCTCAATCTTCCCTGTCACCATAATAACTTTCTGTGGGCAACTATTTTGGGGGTTTTGCACATCTTTTCCAGCTTATTTCATTTCTTTTAAAGTTGAACTTTGCTCTTGGGGTAGAAAGGGTGCTCTCTCAAACTTCTTGTGATGGGGACTGCAGGCCCTGGTTGTTTGTCTACTGCTACACTGATGCTGCCATGAAGCCTGCAAGGGACCCTCCTCTTGTGCTGATGGTGTAAGCTTACTTGATGCTGCTCTGAGGTGGGGATGAGGGTGACTAGCTCTGCCATGGTGCTTCAAGTATCTAACCGCTCACCTTTTGTTGCATGGAGCTTCACAGGGGAACCAGTATTGGCATCTGCCATTTGTCTGGTGTTGTACTGATGGAAGGGGTGGCTGGTGCTGTGCAACATCACTGGGGTCTGGTTGGCAGCTCACCTAGTGTTGTGCTGAAGCCCATGGGGTGGTGGGAGGGATGGGAGTGGTTCTGGGTTCAAGGGGCTAGTGGTTTGCCAGCTACTGCAAGGGGGCCATGGAGCCTTTGTCACTGACCTATGCTGGGATTCAGGACCTCCCACTGGCTTTCTGAGGCAGAGCCTGCTGCTAGCTTCCCAACACTGCCTGTCTTTGGCTGTGCTCCCCTTTACCCAAGTGAGACAGACCTTTCCTGTGACCTCCCAAGTTGTCTTAGGCTGGAAAATTGTTTCACCGTGTCTTTCTGTTGTCCTTCCAGATTTCTTTTGGGGGCATTATTTAGAAGTTCTCTAGAGGTGAAAATGGGAGAGTTTAGGTAATTTCCTGCTTATTTTACCATCATGGCTCTAAGAAGTCCTAAAGTTTTTTCTCAAAGATACAAATTTCTCTCTGAGAATTGCTTTTGCTGTATCTCTAAAAGTTAATTTAGCATGTTGTTACAATATTATTCTCTTTCATACAATTTTTCATTCTTTCTTTGATGTGTTCTTTTCTTATTCATTATTCACTATGTCATTATTAATTTTCCATTTACCTCTTACTCCTGCCCTAAATATGTAACACCATAAAGGGAAAAAATAGACAACTGGCATCTGAGTCAGGTTTAATTCCTGACTCTGATCTATACTGGCTGCATTAACATGAGTAAGTTGCATAATCTCTCAGAATCCTAGACAACTCTGTCCAAGACTATACAATAAGCAAAATAAAATCATTGTAGTTTGTATATAAAGGAAATTAAAGTCAAGTAGATACCTTCTCCATTTTCCCACTGAGACAAACATCACTATCTCAACTCTTTCTTTCTTTATCCCTTCACCAATCTTCTGTGATAGGAAATATATCCTCTTAAACTCCTATGGAACATAGAGTGTAGGGAAAGCAGAAGAACTTTTGTACTATTCCTCAGTGACATAAAGTAAGGAAGGAAGCAAAGAAGCTTGCCAGATCACTTAGTCCAATCATTAAACAATGTTCAAGACAGCTCATAGTACACTCTGGACAAGAAGCTTCAGTATGCTCTGGACAAGAGTTAATTACAGTGAAATATTTTCCCCTTAAATTTAGTCAATGACCAGATGTCCTAGTAGATATCCTTTCCTCCTGCCATGGTATCTCAATTCCACCCAGGGTCATAACTTAAAGTCACATCCCTTTTATCTTTGTCCAAGCTAACTCTCTGACCCTGCCTGGGAAGTCCTGTGATCCCTGCAGACAGGCAGACATAATGATGCAAGAGTATCCCAGGCTATATTTATCAATCAAGAAATAAGAAAGCAATAGGGTGCAGCAATGGGGATACTTACAAGGTATGGCAAGTCACTTAGTCCTGTTTGCCTCACTTCCTCATCTGTCAAATAAGCCACAGAAGAAAATGGCAAACAACTTCAGTGTCTTTGCCAAGGAAACCCCAATGGGGTCACAAAGAATTGAATGTGACTGAAATGACTAAACAACAACAGTCAATCCATCACCTCCTTCAGAAAGAAAGTAGTATGTGTCACCATCTCTACTCTGGAATTACGGTTGATCACTAAATTAATCATAGCTTTGATGTTTTTCCAACTTTTCAATGTTGTTATTGTAAAGATTATTCTCCTGGTGATGCTTATTTTGCTATGGATCTCTTCATGTGTCTTCCCAAATCTTTCTGAAAACAGTTTTCATTATTTCTTATGAATCAATAATATTCAAGTACATTCATGTACCATAATTTTTTCAACCATTGCCCAACTGATGGAATATCCCCTTAGTTTTCAGTTCTTTACTACTTCAAAAAGAGTTGCTATAAATATTTTTGCACATATGGGTCCTGCACCTATTTCTTTACTCTATTTAGGGCACATTTCTTGCAGTAACATTACTGATTCAAAGGGCAAGTACAACTATACTTACTTAGTGATTTTGAGGTATAATCCCAAATTGTTTGCCAGAATGGTTAGAACGTTCAAAGTTACACAAATGGTGCATTTATTTGCCTGCTTTCCTGTAGCCCCTGCAATAATTGTCACTTTCCTCTTTTTTTAAACTATGACATTCTGAGGAATGTGAAGCGGCACCTCTGAGTTGCTTTAATTTGCATCTCTCCAGCTATTACTGATTTGGAGCATTTTTTCATATGTTTGTGAAAACTTGTGAATTCCTTCCTTTGAAAATTGTCATTTCATATTCATTGATCATATAGCAGCTGGGAAGAGACACTAAGTTTTGTAAATTTGAATCCACTGCTTATTTCAGTTGAAATAAGATCTTCATTAGAGAAAATTGGTATGAAGATTTGTTTTCCCCACTTAACAGTTTCCCTAATACTTTAAACTACATTTGTTTTGTTTGGACAAAAACTTTTAAATTCCATACGATTAAAGTTATCTGTTGTATCTTCTATGATTCTTTTTCTCCTTGGTCACTCACATTGCATCCTCGGTCATCTCCAATCATCCTGATGAATATCAGGTCACTGGACCCAGATGGCTGAGGAAAAGAAAGTGAGGCTGGTGACCTTGCACAGCCCTCTGTCACTCAAATCAAAATAAACTGCAAGTCATGTCATCATGGTCCTCTCCAAGAATGAAAGAAAAATACAACTCTCCTTGGTGTGTTATGTTCAGTTATTCTCTATCTACTCATTCAATTTTACTGACAATAATTTTTCTAGGATGTAAGTCAGGGAGGAATCAAGGATGTGAAGTATAACCTGATTGTCCTTCTATAAAATTTAGTTATTGACAAAATGACCAAAAAGCTAAGACAACTAAATTTTGCTCCTTCTTATAAAGTCAACATCTTCATTTTCTTTATCAAAGTACTTTGATTTTCCAACCTCAGACACTGACTAGTGGTATGATTCCGAGAAAGTCATTTACCCTCCCTTGGACTCATTGTCCTTCTCTATAAAATAGGGATAATGATAGCACTTTCCAGCCGGGATTACAATGCGGATTAAATGAAATAATATGTGTAAAGTACTTTGTTAACCTTAAGGGGATATAGAAACACTAACTTTTATTTATTGTTACTGTCACTGTCCCAAAATCATTTATTTCAGGTCAAGAAGCATTTGTTGTTTCTGCTCAATCATTTCAGTTGTATCTGATTCTTTATAACCCTTTTTGGGGTTTTCTTGGCAATGATACTAGGGTGCCTTGCCATTTCCTTCTCCAGCTCATTTTACAGATGAAAACTGTGACAAACAGGGTTACGTGACTTGCCCAGCATCACATATTCAATGTCTGAGACTGGATTTGAATTCAAGTCATCTTAACTCCGGAACCAGCACTCTATCTGCTGCACCAGCTAACTGCCCCAAGAACCATCTATTAAGTGCTTATTCTGTGCCAAGCACCAGGCCAAACACTGGAGACACAGAGAAAGGCCAAAACTGCACTCTGCCTTCAAGGAGATCCCATTCCAAAGGGGAGACAGCAGTAAACAACCATGCAGAAACATGGTTTATAAAGTGGAAATGAATGATAATCTCTAACATGGAGGGTAAAGGAAAAGGCCAGTCAATTCTTCTTGCAGAGGGGGGGAATTCAGCTGAGATTTAAAGGAAGTCAAAAGGCAGATATGGAGAGGGAGAACAATCCAGGCATGGGAGACAGCTAATGAAAATACAGAGTTGGGAAATGGAATTTCTCATGTGAGGAAACACAAGGAGACCAGTGTCATTGGATCACAGAGTACATTGAGAGGAGTAAGGAATAAGAACACTAGAAAGATAGGAAGGAGTCAGATTATAAAGGACTTTTTAAAGCCAAACAGAAAATTCTCACAAGATCTTAGAAGTAATAGGGAGCCACAGAGTTTATTGAATTGGGGGAGGGAAGGGACATGGTCAGATCTGCACTTACGGACCAATCTGATAGTTGAGTGGAGGATAAACTGAAGTGAGGGGAGACTTGAGGCAAGGAGACCAAACAGCAGTCTATTACAGTAGTCCAAGCATGAGGTGATGAGGGGCCAGTTTGCACCATGATGGTGGTAGTGCAAGAGGAAAATAAAGAGTATAAACAAGACATGGAACCAACACAAAGATGGAATCAACAAGACTTGGTAGCATAATAGATAGAAGGGATTGATATTAGACATAAGGGCAGTGTATCTGATACAAGCTTGGGAGGAAAAAGTGAGGGACTTAGGGAGCATTAATGTCTCAGAAAATGGCAGTATCTGGCCTCCTTGCTGTTCTTCACTCAAGACATTCCATCTCCCAACTCTGTAAGGAAATTAGGGAGAAGGAAGCACTTGGGGGCATTCAGTTTTGGGCATGGTAGGATTGAGATATCTATGGGACAACCAGAGATGTCCAATAGACATTCAACTCAGTAAATATTCTCTATTAATAACAAAGCTTCAGCCTCCATTCTATTCCACTATCAATTAACCAATCAATAAATATTTATTACTTGCATGAATTTTTATATTCTGGAAAGTGTTGGGATCTCAGAGTGAACTTCACTGCCCTCTTTTATAGGAAAACATTATCACCTTGTGGATAATCAGGAAACTGATGGGCAAAAACATTAAAATTATGGGTTTTTTTCAACCAAAGGCAATAATAAATAGGATTTTATTTTTCTCTACTTTCTTCAATACCAAGGATTTTTCATTAATATTCATATACACTGTAATATTATATAATTAAAAGTAGTAGACTTTTTTGGTGCCAATTTAATGAGATTTACATCCTAAATGTTTCAAGGGAATCAATAAGGTTTCATTCAGTCATACAAACAGGATAACTTATTATATACAGATTGATAAATACAATATGATGAGAGAACTGGTGGATAATTATTCCTTTAATATTGCATGGAGAATATAAATTTCAAAGTTATTATTGAGATTGATAAATTTATGACTGTACTGTGGTCTCAAATTTCATTTCTTAGTTGGTTGCTTGTAATTAGAAACATAGAAACCCATTAACAAATGGAGATTAGGTTCCCAGGCTAGCCCATAAGAGTCTATTTAATATATAATATGGCTGAAGTGCTATGTTTCTGCAGTGAATGAATAATACAACTGCAAAAACAACATTTAAAAATTATAAAATCAGGAAAAGAGTGTTAAGGAAGACTTAGAATTAGTTGGTTGGCTGGAAATTTATCCTTCATTCTCAAAGAGGACCAACATGGCATCAGTATGCTGCCTAAGTGGGACTGATCAGACCACTATGAGCTCCGATTGCCCTAGCAGAGGTCAGGCACAAATAGTCCCTATAAAGATTTGTGTGGAGAATGGTATGGGTGATGTCTTTTGATTTAACTGAGACAGAGTTGCACAAAGTCATTGATCTCACTCTCTCTTCTAGCATCATCACATTCCACTGGCAAAACAAAGTCAAGACAACTAGTGATGACTCAGGATGCAGTGGAAGACCTTCGTGTCTTCAATGTCTAACCAAGCTCTAAGTACTCCACAGAGCCTACTCCAGCTATTTTCATGATCATTAGAACATTTTGTTCTTATCCACCCATTCTGTCAGGGGCGTAATGGACCAATAAACCTCCTGGGGGGATGGGAATGAGAAAACTAGGAAGATTTGACCTGCTGACGTGGCTCTGCCAGCTCAGCACTAGAAAGACTTCCTGGTCTGAAATTAAATAACCACTAACCAACCAGAAGGGGACACAACCTGGGTTGGGAATCGTGCCCCTTTTTTGGTTTGGTCTGGAGGGGCTCGCTCCAATGAGATGAAAGCCTCACCCTCGGGGTGGATCAGGATGGATACCTAAAAATAGAAACCTACTTAAACAATGGATAGCTACCCGGAACTAGAACCTTACTTAAACCAACGCCCTGGGCTGTTCGGGGGACTCCTCTGCACTTAATAAAGTATATGCCTCCTGAAGAAGTGTCCGACTGAGTCCCTCCGCCGAGTCCCCCGGGGAGGGAAATCCGGAGACGTCCGAAGCAGAAGCCCACTGAGAGAGTGTCACCTGAAGGACCCGGACCCGGGTCAATTGGCGCCTATCGTGGGGCACACGATAGACGGGACCCCGCCAGGTGACGTGAGTATCCCGCTCGCTTAAGGGCGGAAGAGTCGGACACCCTAGGTAGACGGGGCTACCTAGGAGAAAATGGGCAATAGAATTGCTAAGCAATTGCAGCCAGAGGATTCAGGAGTATTGGCGTGCCAGCTTTATAAAGTCTGCCGAGAAGCGGGCACAAAAATTCATATAAAGGAATGTAGGGAGTGGGTAGTAAAAATACAAACTATATCACCATGGGTTTGCCATGCAGAATTAACTCCTCAAACATGGCAAGTAGTGGGGACACAAATGGCCTCTTATGTGGATGCCACCCCTGGGTTGCTCGTTGAGACTGGTTTTGTCATGTACGGGGTGGAAAAAGCAGCCCTTGTGGGCACCCCACGTCCAACTTGCTGGGCTGCCGCTTGTGCGATACAAAGGGGAGACTCCCTAGTGGAGATTTCTGACAAGGAGTCGAGATCCCCCTCTACTGCCCCCCTTTTTTATCTTCGGAGCATTGGCGGTCTGGGAGCTCAGGAGACAATCACAACCAGATAGGACCGAGAGGAAAGAGGGAGTTGGTGCAGTCAGAAATTCAACCAGAAAATACATCCAGAGTTGGCCCAGGGCCTGGATTTGTGGCACAGCAAAAAATTTGCCCAGGATTTGTGGCACAGTGGCAAATTCAGCAGCCCGGATGTTCTTCCAGCCCTGGCACTCGGCACAGATCTATGGTGCAGTAAAAAGTTGCAGGAGTAAGTTTAAAAAAGCAATCTTGTACGGGAGAAAGCTTAGAGAAGGAATCTTATGCAAGGCTTAGTTACACAGTGATAGAAATTAAGCCAGAGTTATAATGTGTACAGAGGATTTCTGACAATTTTTCTCAGTTTTTTGGATTCTTTTATTGTCTGTATATGTGTTCTGTCTTTACATGTTCTGTGTGCGTGTGTTTGTGAGTTATTACGGTCAGCTCCATGGTAGCTGGACCTTGGAAAGTTATCTCTTTTCCTCCCCCTCCTCCCTTCTCTCTGATGGCTGCAGCATCGGGGAGAAGTATGGGAGAGAGAAAGAGAGGAACTAATCTTATATTATTTAGTTTATGTGATTGCAAGGTGTAGTCTTGGATGGGAAATGCAGGGACGTAGTGTCTGTGCAGTTTTAAAAGGGGCTTTGATCAAAGCCCATTAGGAAAACAACATGGATATGAAGTTTAAGGAAAGCATAAAAGTTTTGGAAATTATTTGAAGGTTTTTGGTTGAACTCTCTCTCTCTTGCCTTCCCGATCCTGGCCAGATAGTGAGGGTGGAGAGACAGACGAGAGATCTGGGGCAGGCTGATCGGCATTTTCATTATCTCATGCCTCACCTAAAAAAAAACTATTTTGTATAATGAGAAGTAACCAAAAGGTAGTTATTCTGTTCACATATTAAGTGAAACGTGTCACTCCTAATTGGATGTTTAAAACAGATCAGGATTTGTTATATTATTTGGCACTAGGCAATTGGAAATATGCATAAATCTTAAAGGGACACCTCAGCAGAGATAAAGCTTTTGAAACTCTCCAGCAGAATGGAATAGACTTGGCGCCACTGGGCAGTTGTCCAGAAGTCTCCCTCCCTTCAGCTGAGGAATTCAAAAACTCTCTCATTCAAAGAAGTTCTTAAGGAGTGGACACAGAAGTAAAATTTACTTGAGTAAAGGATGGAACCATTAAGATTTTTGCCCTGCAGTCCCAACTATCATTCAGCTGGGTCTACAGTGAATTGTAACTTTTATCATTCCAGATTAGATCAAGAGAAGAGAACTATTATTTTGAAGGTTTTCAACTAAATTTTGTAAAAGTTTAGTGACTGTTAACAACAGGACAAATTTTAAACGGTTTTAAATTTTCATTTTCAAGACAATGTATTGGTAAATTAATATGTAATGGTCTATGAAGCAGGAAAGATCTTGCTCTTTTAATCTGAACTTGTAGTCATTCCTTGGCTTAAGCAAAAGTTAAATTTAGTATTTGAACTTATTAACAACTTAATTTCTAAAAAGTTTTCTTTTTCAGAGTAAATGTAATCAGAGAAGGAGAAACTAGCCTGTGAAACAATGATGTAAGGTGGTAAGGCTTAAGTTTGAAGTCACCTATCATAGATTCTACAAAGGTTACAACTTTAAATGACTTTCAGAAATTGATAGGAGTAATTCAGTGGTGTAGGCCACAGTTGGGAATTACAACTGATCAAATGAAACCATTATATGATTTATTGAAAGGTCCTTCTCAATTAAACTCATGCAGAAAATGGACAGATGAAGCACTGGAATGTTTGAAATTAGTGCAGAAAAAGATTATGGGGTGTACTATTAGCAGGATATTAGAATCACAGGACTTGGAAGTAACAATTTATTCACTGAAAAAATACCCACTGGAGTTTTATATCAAAAATAAGGGATTATTGAGTGGGTACATTTGGCTCAGATAAAGAACAGAGCTTGTGTGCTTTATGCTGTGCTGGTAGCCCAAATCATACATAAGGCAGTGAAGAGAGTAAGGATGTTAATAGGACAGGAACCTCACACAATTTATACTATGTATACAAGTCAACAAATAGAGAACTGCATACAAGAGTTTGTAGAATGGCAGATATTGATTAATCAGAATTTCCAACACGGGTTCCCAATTCCTTCTGGGTGGCAATTTGCCACGTGGCCATGATCTTGGGCCAACAAATGCTCTTCCTCACTGGTAGAGGGAGTTAATGTTTTTACAGATGCAACAAAAAATTTTAGGGCATCTATGTATATTCCATCTAAAAGGGAGATGCATAAATTTAAAACAACATTTACTTCTACACAACAAAATGAATTATATGAAGTATTGCAAGCATTATTATATGTGAAAGAACCTTGCAATACATCACAGACAGAAAGTATACAGTACCATTGATACCTAGAGTAGAGTCAGCCTATATTCCTGATAGGGCAGATAGTATTAAACAGATAACTATGGAAGTTCAACTAGCAATAAGGGCCAAAACAACAATATTTTATATCACACACACTTGGTCACATTCTAAATCATGCAGTACCAGAAAGCATTAAACCAAACAATGGTCCAGTTTATGTCAGTAAAGCCATTGAACAGTTCATGGTGGAATTTTCCATTTTACATGTCACTGGAATCCCCCATAATCCCACTGGTCAAGCTATAGTGGAACGAGCAAATCGATCCCTGGACACCTACTTGCAAAAAGAAAAAGGAGGAGTTGGACCAGGAGTTGATAAATTTGCAATTGGCTGTTTATACTCTAAACTGATGATAAATTACAATTGGCTGTTTGGCTGTTTATACTCTAAATTATTTAAAATTCTATAATGATGGCTTATTGGCTGCTATGAAATTCTTAACATTTCCTAATGAGGAGTCTGCAAAGAATGAATCAGCAATAACAAGTGCCCTGAAAGTAGCCAGTAATGTGGCACGATGAGAATAAAAATTGATTTGGTCCTCATACAGTGTTAACGTGGGGAAAAGGGTATGTTTGTGTTTCAACAGATGATAATAAAGAAGTTTGGGTTCCAGTGAAAAGGATAACAATGATAGAGGACAACCGCCAAGGTGAAGCGGTCACAGGGAGTGAGGAGGTGCTATCAGTGGCAGATGAAAAAACTTCTGGAGAAGCTTAATCAACTAGGTCACGATGACTCCTTTCATTTTTCTCGTACTTATCATGACACTCAAAGAACACTGCGTCCATCGACCCAGCACCGAAGGAACCACAGAGATGGGCGTTCGTCACGAATCCACCATGGTTAAGGGTGATGTCATGGAGTGAGACAATGCCTAAGTTTATCATCCAAGGCAATATTTCTCACATGTTTAAAGATGATGGACTAGACTATGATAATAATGGGACTCTCTTTCAGAGACACTAACTTTTCAGGACTAGTCGCAGGTTTCCCACTTTGTCTATAGAAGGGTATTTCTGGGAATTGGAATGGGTTTGGTTTTAAATACATACAGGTGAATGGAACAGAGGGGTATCCCTGGTGTGCCACTATTGTGGACGGACAAGAGACATGGGATGAGAAAGATACATGACACGCTTATAATCTGTTCACCTGGAGGATAAATGGGACAATAGTAGTTTGGTCAGACAAGGACTTTGTGGGACTTGTTCGTGGAATGAAATTTAGGCCATTTTGTAACTTACAAAAGAAGAGAAATGTAACCCTTTGGCATCTGTATACGGGGTTTTTACCATTTGAGAATCGTCACACAAACGGAGGTTAGAAAAAATCCCTCTATAGATAGAACAGCGGTTAAGACATTAAACGACTTCCAGAAATTAATAGGGTCCATACAATGGTTAAGGAACACTGCACCTATATCCAATGAGTTAATGCGACCGCTTTACCAAATTTTGAGAGGACCCTCTGCACTTAATTCCCCTAGAGACTGGACCAAAGAGGCTATGCAGGCTATGGATGCTATAGAGCGCATAGCTAACGAATCCACTGTCCAACGCATAGATCCGCTACAGCCGGTTTATATAACTGTTGTGTCAAACCCATCTTTAGGTATAGCTGCCTCAATATTTCAACAGGCTGGCCCTTTGGCGTGGGTCTATCCTTCCAAACCCAACAAAAGTGTCCCCTCTAAGCTAGAGACACGGAGACTGCTGCTAATGAAAGCCTCAGAATTAGCTCAAGGCATTACCGGTAAGGTTCCTATCATATTAATAGAGGATTCTGTAGAGATATTCACACAATTAGCACATGAATCAGAAACTTGGGTGGTGGTCTTAACTACCCACCAGACTGTTCAAGGTCATCTGCCTCCATCGCTCAGGGGGTGGGCTTTATTGCCCTTGTCGATTCCAAAAAACCTAGTGCAATCGACGCCGGTTGACGGCATTAACATATTTACAGATGCGACAAAGAAAAATAAGGCCTCAGTTTATATCCCAGCCAAGAAAATTTTGCAGATCTTACAAACACCATATACCTCTGCCCAGAAAAACGAACTATATGCTGTTTTATAAGCTTTACAATTATGCCCCTCTGAACCCTTTAATCTAATTACAGATAGCCTTTTTTGTTACCACCTCCTTACTCATATTGCCACTGCAGATTTTTCGCAGTCCTCTTCGGCTATCTTGCCGATGTTGGTGCAGTTACAACAAACACTTGTAGATTGGAAACACCCTTTATATGTTTTACCTATCAGGATTCCCAAAATCACCCTTACCCGCATGTATACCTACCCCGAATATGTTTGATGTTGTCCAAGTTTGCTCTACAGGTTATCCGGTGATAGGAGAGATGATAAACAACACCCACCTGTATTTCATGGATGGCATCCCAGGACCCTACTTCACTGCACCTGTCCCTCATGCGGTATCCGGCAACCAGATCAATACCACGGTGGTATTGCAGGCACACCTATGGAACGCCGCAGCGGCGTTCGGAAAGGCCATACACATGACGGACAATAGTGTGCCCCTCACAGACAATGCCACACTGAACAAACAGTGGTTTAACCTTCTTACGGAACGTGGGTACCACTGCGATGAATCTTCTAGCTCAGGACATTGCAACTCTTTTGAGGTAGTGACACAGACAACTACAGACACCGAAATGTTCCTGATTTGTAGGGACGGGAGCATCACTGGCACCCATGATTTTAACATTATTTGCCATAATGGGTCCCTATCAAACACCCTTCAGAGTAAGGACTTAACAGGGAATGGCACCTTTGTAATATTGCTGAAAATACCCCTGGTAACCTTTTGCCGGTAGGATCTTATAGACCCTTTGCGGACTCAGACTATTTTGAAATGATCACTGCCCGAGTGGCACGAGTGAGACGGGGACTGGACATTTCTACAATGGATATCATTGGACTAGCCGTGAGTGTTTTACAACAAATAGAACTTGCGGCACTGCAGAATGAGGTTAAAGGTATGGCACATGATCTGGCCGACTTTATGGTCTATTCGGAAGCGGCATGGGTGAAGCAACAACAGATAAATAGACAGGTGGCACTTGAGCTAGCCGCGCTGACCTCTGCGGTAAAAGCATTGGCCACGATGGTACAGGTAGAATCAATGCTTCAAGGGCTATTGTGCGATACGCAGCTGTTACGACCTGCATGCATGACTGCCCTCATGCTTAACGCTAGCACAGAGCTTGAAGATGCTATTGCCAGACTTGATGACTTCCAAAGTTTAGATACTTATATATTAAAGTTAGATGAGATAATTAAAAGCATACAAGATGCCACAGACCATTATAAGAGGGATATGAAAAATCAGCATGGACTTTTTCCAGACTGGTTGAGAAATCTTAATGTTACACAATGGCTTCATACATTTTTTGTTACTGGATTGGGAATTGCCCTGTTATGTGTGATTTGTCTCTGCCTACCTTGCTTATTGTCATGTATTATGAAATTATGGATGAGTACCCTGGAACAGCTGAGGGCTGATATATTTCTGCAAAAACACAAAGGGGTCGTTGCCGGGGGTCGATCCTGATTACCTGACTAATGAGGGCTGGGGCTAAGTTAAGGCTCGCTGACTACTATCACCCCACTAAGATTCATAATGGGCTTTCGCTGTGATTGTGCCAATGACGGGAATATTGTGGTCCCATGACCTGGATAATCATAACATTGGCTGCAGAGGTACCCAAAGACGGGATTATTGTGGGTCCACCTACCAGTGACATGGAAGGCGGAGGCCACCCACATAGCCTAAGACAGGGGCCCTGCCCACTTTCGGTACCAGGCATGGAGGCAGGCCACATAGCCTAAGACAGGCCCTTCACCTGCCCTTATAAAACAAAAAGGGGGAGTTGTCAGGGGCGTAATGGACCAATAAACCTCCTGGGGGGATGGGAATGAGAAAACTAGGAAGATTTGACCTGCTGACGTGGCTCTGCCAGCTCAGCACTAGAAAGACTTCCTGGTCTGAAATTAAATAACCACTAACCAACCAGAAGGGGACACAACCTGGGTTGGGAATCGTGCCCCTTTTTTGGTTTGGTCTGGAGGGGCTCGCTCCAATGAGATGAAAGCCTCACCCTCGGGGTGGATCAGGATGGATACCTAAAAATAGAAACCTACTTAAACAATGGATAGCTACCCGGAACTAGAACCTTACTTAAACCAACGCCCTGGGCTGTTCGGGGGACTCCTCTGCACTTAATAAAGTATATGCCTCCTGAAGAAGTGTCCGACTGAGTCCCTCCGCCGAGTCCCCCGGGGAGGGAAATCCGGAGACGTCCGAAGCAGAAGCCCACTGAGAGAGTGTCACCTGAAGGACCCGGACCCGGGTCACCATTCACCTTAGAATTACTTACACAGGGAGGGGTGGAGTCAAGATGGCAGAGTAGAAACAGGAACTTTAGAACTCTCCCCACCAACTCCTCATAAAATCTGCAAAAAATGACTCTACACAAATTCTAGCACAGCAGAAGTCACAAAATGACATACTGAAGCAAATTTCCAGCCCAAGACAATCTGGAAGGTCTACAGGAATGATATATCATGCCAAGCTGGGAGTAGAGCACAGTGTGGCATGGGCTGCACCAAATGGAGCTAGAGTAGACCATAGCGGACTGAATTGCTACTGGTTGCTGTGGTTTTCAGACTTCTCAAATCACAAATGATAAAGACAACTTCAAAAGTCAGTGGAAAGGATCTCTCACCTGACTTAGATGGGAAAGTAGTCCAGTCCCAGTCCTGGTCCTAACTCCAGGATCGCAGCAGCCATTGCTGAAGCAAAGGCTGCTTCTGGAGCCCTCTACTAAACCAAGGGCTCAAAAGTCAATTAATTGGCTGGGAAAATGAACAAATGAGGAAAAATAAACAGATTAGATATTCTTATGTTCTTGGTGAAGAGGCATTTTCTTACATCACTGGTGATGAGGAAGATCAAAACATACAACTAGAAGAAGAAAACAACACCAAATCTCCTTCATCCAAAGCCTCCAAGGAAAATACGAATTGGTCTTAAACCATGGAAGAACTCAAAAAAGATTTTGAAAATCAAGTAAGAGAAGTAGAGGAAAAATTGGGGAGAGAAATGACAGTGATGCAAGAAAATTATGAACCAGCTTGTGAAAGGAAATCCCCCCAAAATGCTAAAGAAAATAGCAGCTTTAAAATTAGACCAACCTAAATGACAAAAGAGGTCCAAAAAGCCAGTGAGGAGAAGAATTCCTTAAAAAGCAGAATGGGTCAAATGGAAAAAGAGATCCAAAAGCTCACTGAAGAAAATAATACCTTAAAAATTAGAATGCAGCAAATGGAAGTTAATGGCTCCATGAGAATTCAAGAAATTATGAAACAAAACCAAAAGAATGAAAAAATAAAAGACAATGTGAAGTATCTCACTGGAAAAACAACTCACCTGGAAAATGGATGCAGGAGACATAATTTAAAAATTATTGAAATAACTGAAAGCTATGTTTTTTAAAAATCTCGAACATCATCCTTCAAGAAATTATCAGAGAAAACTACCCTGATATTCTAGAACCAAAGGGTAAAAGAGAAATGGAGAGAATCCACTGATTACCTCCCGAAAGAAATCCCAGAAGGAAAACTTCTACAAATATTGTAGCCAAATTTCAAAGTTCCCAGGTCAAGAAGAAAATATGACATGCTGCCAGAAAGAAACAATTCAAGTATTGTGAAAACACAATCAGGATAAAACCAGATTTAGCAGCCTCTGCACTAAGGGATTGAAGTGCTTGAAATATGATATTTCTGAGGTCAAAGAAGATAGACGTAAAACCAAGAATAAACTAACCAGCAAAAACTACCCTGATTATATTTCAGGGGGAGAAAATGGAACTTCAATTAAATAGAGGATTTCCAAGTATTCTTGTTGAAAAGACCAGAGTGAATAGAAAGTCTGGCTTTCAAATACAAGAATCAAGAGAAGCATGAAAAGGTAAACAGGAAAAAGAAACTATAAGGGACTTATTAAAGTTGAAGTCTTTACATTCCCACATGGAAAGATGATATCTGTAACCCATGAGACTTTTCTCAGTATTAGGATAGTCAGAGGCAATGTGTGTGTGTATGTGTCCATATATATAATGAGAGGGAAGGGGGGCAAAAGGTGAGCTAAATAGGAAGGGATGACATCTAAAAAAGAAAATTAAGTGTTGAGAGAAATGTACTAGGAGAAAGACAAAGAGAGAGGTAGAATGTAGTAAATTGTCTCACAGAAAAGAGGGAAGAAAGAGCTTTTACAGTGAAGGGGAAGATAAGAAAGAACAAGTGAACCTTCCTCTCATAAGATTTGGCTTCAGGAGGGAATAACATACACACTCAAGAGGGTATGGAAGTTTGTCTCACCCTACAGAGGGGAAGAGAATAAGGGAGGGGGCATAATAAAAGGGACAGAAGATTGAGGGAAGGGGTAATCAGAAGCAAACACTTTGGTAGAGGGATAAATCAAAGCAGAAAATAGAATAAATGGAGGGTGGGACAAGATAGAGGGAAATATAGTTAGTCTTTCACAACACATTATGGAAGTGTCTTGCATGCCTAGACATGTATAACATATCAAATTGTTTGCCTAGTCAATGAAGTTGGATGAGGAGGGTGGAAGGGAGAGAATGTGGAACTCAAAGCTCTAATAATGAATATTAAAGATTGTTTTTACATGCAAATAGGAAATAAGATATGTGGGCATTGGGGTATAGAAATCTATCTTACCCTATAGGAAAATAGAAGGGAAGGAGATAAGAGAAGGAGGAGGAGTGATAGAAGGGAGGGCAAATTGGAGGACAGGTTAATCAGAATACACTCTGTCCTGGGGTGAGGAGAGAGGGATAAATGGGGAAAAATTTAAAATTCAAAACTACATGGAAGTGGATGTAGAAGCCTGAAAATAAATAATTTTTTTAAAAAAGAATTATTTACACAGGGAAGGGAAGAGATAGTCCATTTCCTATTTTTAGTACCCTTTAAATATCTAGATAACCTCCTAGCCAACTCTCTAGAGAGCTAGTTAGGTGAATAGTCAAAATCAGACAGTCTTTGCCTTTCTTTGACCTAGTGCATCCACTAGAAGGAGCATTTACCCATTACCTTCTGATCTGGCTTTTTCATGCTCCCTCCACTGGGGAAATGGGGAGATGAACAGGCAAAGAGTTAAGAATTGTATGTATAACAGATAATTGCTGGTCTAATATACATATAGTGAAAAGTGTCTACATCACTGATAACATAGACATTTATGATTCTAAAAGAAATCCTACACACAAAATTAACTGCACGAAGTATGTTTCTGAAAAAAGTTCCCAGTCCCTAAGCACCAAGAGGCAGTACCTCCTGAACATGTGCAGGATGAGAGTCAGTTTTCTTTCTTCTCATCGTCCATAGGCTGCTGATGGTATGGGCAGTATGGTCTTTCAGGCAGAGGTACTATAATTTTTCCCTTCCAAACTTCGACTGTTTTTTTAATTTAATTTATTTATTTATTTTAAGTATTCAACATTCATTTCCACAAAATTTTGAGTTCCAAATTTTCTCCCCATTTCTCCCCTACCACTGCCCCTACCCCAAAACGCTGAGCATTCTAATTATCCCTACCACCAATCTACCCTCCCTTCTAACATCCCTCCCTTCCCTTATCCCCATTTTCTCTTTTGTCCTGTAGGACAAGATAAATTTCTATATCCCATTACCTATATTTCTTATATCTCAGTTGTATACAAGAACAATACTCAACAGTTGCAAACCTTGACTGTTTTTACAGTTTTTCAACATTGAGATTAAAAAGTGAAAGAAAGGAAGAAAAAACACTGAAAACAAGTGAGGGTGTAACTTTGAAATCACAGACTTTTCTCCAGGATATAGTAACTAAGTTATAAATAAAAATTTGAAACTCACTAGGAAATATTTCATATATTCAAAATAAACATAAAGAATCAGAATTTCACTCTTCTGTACTTATGGTTGCAATTCAATTGAGGGAAGATCCATATGTGACTAGGATTTTATAAGTATCTGCTTTATTTGTTTCTTTTTATGTTTGCAACATCTGACCATAGTTTAACCTAAACCCAGGGTATAGGGTGTCTTCAGAAAAGATTAGTACTTCTGGTATAAGGGCTGTTGAGCACTTTCCAGGTCTGCTTTCTAACTTTGGGATCCACCTGATTCATCCAACTCTTAGTTGTGGCACCAAAAAGCTGTAACATGCACAGTGGCCACATTTCAGTGAATCACTTTGGCAGATGGGCAAAAGGTACCCTAAACTGGGGGAAGGACATCATGCCAGAGTGAGAAGGTAAGAGACTCCTAGAACTCAATACACTACTACTTCTGTGGGGGCCATCACAAAAAATGGGAGAGCAGGATTAGGATAGCATAGGGAAGGGGATCACCTCCTCTTGCCATCGAATGTTGCTAAGTCAAGTCTGATTCTTCATGACCACATCCGTTGTTTTCTTGGAAAACATCCTAGAGTGGTTTGCCATTTCCTTCTCCTGCTCATTTTACAAATGAGAAAACTGAGCCAAACAGGGTTAAGTGACTTGCCCAGGTCACACATATATTAAGTGTCTGAGGCTGAATTTGAAGTCATGGAGATAAATCTTCTAGATTCCAGGCCCAATACTCTTTCCACCACCCTATGACAGCTTTTGTCACTGTTATTTCGCTGACTAGTCACGTTTGACTCTTTGTGATCCCATTTGGGATTTTCTTGGCAAAGATCCTAGAGTAGTTTTCCATTTCCTTCTCTAGCAGTCAAAATACATATGAAGCAAATAAATGCAAAGTAAATTTTAAGTGAAGAAGGAAGGGTACTAACTGGGAAGGTCTAAGCTTTTTTCCCACTGAGTATATGACCAGGATGGAGTACAACAAGCTCTGTGACAATCTACGCATTAATGTCCACTTGAGGTAAAGAGGACAAAAGACTGAGTGTAAAACTTTCTGAAATTACTTGTAAAATAAGAAATTACTTGGCATAGTGGGGTCAGAAAGCCTGGGTTTGGTTTTCCTTCTGACACATATTGATTCTTTAACCCTTGGGCAAGTCAGTCCATCAATTAAGTGCCAGGCACTGTGCTAAGCACTTGAGATGTAAAGAAAGGCAAAAGACAGACCCTCCTCTCAAGAAGCTCACAGTCTAATGGAAGAGACAACACGCAAACAACTACATATAAACAAACTATAGAAAGGATAATGTGGAGACTGTCGGCAGAGAGAAGGCATGAGAATTAACAGGAAATGGAAAGAACTAATGGTATAGGGGTGGATTTTAGCTGGGACTTAAAAGAAGCCAGGAGGCAGAGGAGGAGAGAGAACTCGCCAGGTAGGGAGGCCTGGATTTGAGAGATGGGAGTTCCAAGAAAAGTAAGAAGTCTGGATCGAGGAGGATAGGTCTAGAAATAAGGTCTAAGAAGCCTGGAAAGGTTGGAGGTGGGGCAGAACATGAAATATTTTGAAGGCTAACCAAAAGAGTTTTATACTTTGTTCCAAAAGCAATAGGGAGCTACAGGAGTTTATTAAATGGGAGATGGAGTGACATGATCAGACCTACATTTTAGGAAAAACACTTTAACAATTTAGGACCCCTGGAAATTCTTTAAGAATATAAACTACCAATGAGTTCCAATCTCCATTGGGAGATGGAATTTCCACACTAACAAACACTAATAAAAATACACATCTGGAAGAAAAAGATATGAAATTAAAATATTCAGTAATGGATTTCTGAGGAGAAATGTTAAAATAGACTCAAAGGGCCAGCTATTGTCTAAGAGAATCTTTCTGAGTAATTACTTGCGAGGGAGGTAGAGAGGTAGCAAAAGCAATACTAGGCTGCATGAAGAGAAGCTCAACATTAAATGAAAGAGGAAGTTTTGTGTATGCACGCATGTCTGAAAGTACTTCTTTATGCATATTTTGCCTTGTACAAGTGATGTAAGATGGTCAGTGACAAATGCTACAGAGAGGGCAGGGGGTGAGGCCAATAGGAAGCTTTTCAATTTGACAATTAAGAGGTAATTGATACAGTTTCAATTGAATGATGAGGTCGAACTAGATTGGAGGAAGTATTTAGATATAAATATAGAGAGATATATAGATATATATGTATATACATATATATAAAGTATAAATAATATATTAAAACTGTTATACATGACATTTTCAAGAAGTTTCGCTGAGATTTAGAGGAGAAACATGGCACAAGAGCTGAGGGAGATGGTAATGGAAATGAGACCTTTTTAGGGGTTGGGTAGAGTAGGCTTGGCCTTACCAAGGAAAAGGGCAATGTCTTTATATGCGACTAGACTGAAGGAGGAGTAGAGAAGAATGATGTCCAGGGCTGGGGGGTTTATGAGGAGGGGAAGGAGATAATAAGAACCACTTAGAGAACAATCTCATTTTTTTTGGTGAAACATAAAGTGAATTCCTCAGATGAGAGGGTGGGAGAGGCATTGCTATGGGAGACTTGAGAAGAGTAGCTAATGCTTGGAATAACCACTCTGGTGAATGTAACAGAGCAGTGATTGTTGAAGTCTAGCATTGCCTTGATCTAGGGGGGAATCAGTTGATATTAGCTAATACAAATGTGCTGTGGACTCAGTCAGTAGGGTTTTGTGACTTCCTCCAGCTCCAATCAGCAACAAATGAGTAGGAGTAAAAGAAGTGGATGGTGGGGGGAATCCAAGGCTGGAGTTTAGCAAGGTATGATTGGCAAGAGGAGAAGGTGCAAGGGATTCAAAAGTGTAAGCTAGTGAGGAGTTCAGATCAGTTTGCTGAGAGGTCAGAATTTGGAAGTAGGGAAAGTGTAATTATTGTGGGCCTGATGTCTGGGAGAGTACTGAGGGAAAGAGATTAGAGGTTGTGGTGAGATTGAAGAGGAAACTTGGGAGCAGTAAAGAATAAAAAGAGATAGGATGGTTAAATGTTAGGACAATGGAACTTTGGAGTTCTTGAAGATGAAAATGGAGCACCTATAAATGGTGACAAGATCAAGGGCATAGGCATCTTTGTGCCTACCTGAGGAGGAGTGGAAGGAAACTTTGTGGGAGTTGAGTTGATTAAGGAATCAGGAAATTAGGGTATTTAAGGTTAGATCAACCGATATTTGATGTACCCTGGTATGTGGGCAGGAGTTGGGTTGTACAGGGTGTAACAGACATGGTACTAAACTCATTGAGAAAGGAAAGTGAATATCCTGAGGGCTGGTAACTAGCAGGCACCAGGATCCAGATTGGGTGATAATATTGGATTATATGAACCTCAGAAGAGAAGAGGTGGCTGAGTGATGATGGTAGAATCTGGAAGAGGAAATGGGAAGCAAGCAGTGTTCTGATTGCCCACTGGGAAAAGTGAATGGGGAGTATGAAAGTCCAGCTATTAGCAGGGGTTGCCAAGGGAGAAGTGCCATTTGGAGGGGAGCCAGGTCTCAGTAAGTGCCACAAGATAGAATGAGTAAGAATTGCTGTAAGTAAAGTTGACTATAAGTATCATATAGTGCTATAAATATGATATATAAATAAAAGGAGAATATCAATATAATATGATAATATAAAATAACATAAAATGTTTCTTATGGAGCAGATATTTCAGAGGACCCAAGGAAAGAGGGGCACAGATCTAGAAGAGGACAGACTAGGGCAGAATTAAGGGAAGGAGGGAGAAGAACTGATGTTGAGGCATGGGATCTCTTCTTCACCAGCAGGGTCTTGAGTATCACTGACATGGGGAGGCTGAGAGAGGGTGGGAGAAAAGCAGAAGTATTTCCTAGAAGACTCTTAACCTAGCCGGCTGCCCCCTTTCTTTTGCAACCCTCTCTGAAACGATGAGGATTGTAAATTGGCTCATTTGTTACTTCCATCTGTAACATCTTCATTGTCAGTTACAATGTGTCACAGCTAATGTCTTTCTCCTCCTGATGTGGTGGCATAACACAAGTTTCACCGTGTATAGTTGAAAGCATTTTTCTTTTGTTCTCCTTATGTTATCCACAAAACTGGAAGTTAAGTGATTGAAATCAACTTAATTTCATTGTCAACTGGCATTAGAGAGGCCACATACTGGGGAGAGGAAATTGCATGAGATTTGGAGTCAGAAAGACTCCAGTTTCAAATAGCACTTACTAGCTATGTGAGCTTGGACAAGTGACTTCTGATGTTTGAATCTCAGTTTTCTCCTCCATAAAGTGGAAATAAGTGCTCTGGCTATCTACTTCACAAGATCACCATGAGGACTAAATGAGATTATGTATGTGAAGGGAGGAACTCCATAAACTATATAACAACATTCCTTTCTCTACCACTTTAAGGCTTAAAAAGCTCTTCCCCTGCAACCCTAAATCCCCATGGTAATTGACCTTACTTTGAAAGAGTTATGGTTTCATGTGCAAGACTGTAACTACGGTAAGAGACTAGAGTTCACCCCAGAGCATCAGACTAAGAGAACATGGATCAGATCAACATTTTGGGTCCTTTAGCATTATGGAAACAACAGAGATCATTATCTAGTTAGCAAAAATCAATTAGAAATTCAAACAGGAGGCCAGATAACAGTGCTTTGGCTACCTGCTTCACAGGGTCATGCCATGATCTTACACTAAAACAAGATTTTTCCGACAAAAATCACATGAATAAAAAAGTGTACATGGATACAAGAAGAACTGGAGAAATTCATTAATAAAACACTTAGCAGGTAATCAGCTTTTAACAACCGCTAGTAAAACACATTTGTAGGCAACATAACACATCAGTTAGTTTCCTTTCCTACTGCTTTAGATAAAGATTGAATCACTAGAGAAAGGTCCTTCAATCCAAGTCCACCCATGTCACAACAGCAGCATAATTAATTCATATAACTTAGTCTGATGCACGCATTTATTTTTAGAAATGCCACTGTTTGAATTCTTACTAAAGAGTATGATTTCAATTTTTCCATTGAAAACAAATTTTCCTTCCCTCCAGGAACTATCTCAGAAAAGTAAAGAAGATATTGAAAAGCATTTCCTTGCCTTATTTTCTTAGAGAAGAGAAACAACCAAGATAATTATATTCAACTGCAGAAAAAGAGGGGGGAAAGCCACCAAATGTCTTAACATTTCCATTTTTAAGAAATGCTCAGGTCTGAAATTTTATAAAGAAGGTTTTGGTTTTTTGGTTTTTTAAAGAGTAAATAAGTTAGTCTACTATTAGAAGGAAAACAGAGAATAACTAGAGAACAGCTTCTTTACTTATTCCCTCGAGGTAGAGTTTTGTGTCCTCAGTCTTTCCGGAGCGTTAGGAATTTAGTATCCTGTGACACTAAGAATGTTGTGATGGTTCCTTTCTCAGTGAATCTGCAATCAATTGGAAAAATCAGCACAAAAGGTTTTTTTTCTTTTTTTAAATCAAATTTAGTTTGATTTTCAGTTTCATGTTCTTTCCCTTAACCATTGAGAAGATAAGAAAAATAAAACAAATAAGATAAAGCCTTTTATTAATATGTATAAACAAAAACAACACATTTCTACATTAGTCATTTTAGCTGATCAATATTTTTAAAAGCTCAGAAAAGGTCAACCACCAATACAAGAACTTTAGGTGTCTTGTCTACTTGGATCAAAAGGAGAAAGGGAACAATATTCACTACAGTGTAATTCAGTGAATGATCCCATTTGAGGGTTTTCATGGTTTTGTTCAGTGTTGTCGTCTGTTTGCTGTTTTGTTTTGTTTTTTTGGTAAAGTATAAAGTGAATTCCTCAGGTAAGAGGATGGGAGAGGCAGTGCTATGCCCCGTATCCCAATCAGAACAGCACCACCATAGGGAGGACACAAAGCTTCCAGGAGTCCCTACCAAGGAACCAGAAAAAAAAACTATCATTTCCTCATTTTGAGTCTTAAAAAGATATCCAGCACTGCTTCATCTATCAGCAAAAGGAAATAGGTCACAAGTGTTGTCATGTGAATACACTTAGGAACTTAAAAAATAGCAATCAGATTGTGGTATCACATCAGTGATTAAAAAATTGCTTATTAAATAATAAGAAGAGAGAAATGCATCCATTCAACAACATTTCTTGCTCATCATTTCTGAAGCAGTTGACTCAGAAGACATAAAATTCTGTGAGATTTCAAAGGCCTGAAATAAAGCACAGCATAAAGGCTTTTCAAGTGGCTAGTCTGTTGGATATGATTGCTTTACATCATGGGAATCAGATGTCCATTATTTCTTCCAGGTAAGTAAAGATCACAATCAATATTTAACTTAGAGGGGAGTAATGAGTTTGGGAATTCTCCTGGTCTCTTTCATCTCTCCTTGCTTCAGGTCCCTTATTTTTGGATAGTGTTCTGCTTTAGCTACTTTGTAAGAGGAGAGGAGGGCCAGGAAGGAAAGGTGAAAATTAAATTAGCTTGTGTAGCATGTTTCAGTAGAATACAAATACATACATACGCACACTTGTATGAATACATGCACAAAAGTTTGATACAAGAACAGCTTGAAGCTGTTGAGTAAAATGTGAGTTTTCAATTTTCTAGAGATTACAGTATTCCATAAAAAAGATACAAGTTCTTCCATTATCTTGGATAGAAACTTGATTATTATTAGGTGAATTTCAGAAAAACCTGGAAAGTCTTGCATGAATGGATGCTGAGTGAAGTGAGCAGAACCAGAAAACTTTATACATACATTGGGTGATGACCAACTTATGTAAGACAATTCCAAAAAACTCATTATGAAAAGTGCTGTCTACATCCAGAGAAAGAACTATGGTGTCTGAATTCAGATTGAGGCATATATTGTTTTCTCCTTTTTTTCTTTCTCATGGTTTTTGCCTTTTGTTCTGATTCTTCTTTGACAACATGACTAATGACTTAAACTTATTTTAAGTTTAAGATGATTGTACACGTATAGCCTATATCAGACTGCATTCCATTTTGGGGAGGGGATGTGGCGAGAAACAAATTTGGAATTCAAAATCTTATAAAAGTGAATGTTGAAAACTACCTTTACATGTAAATGGAAAAAATAAAATATTATTAAGTGGGGGGGAAGAAACTTGATTATTATGGGACTGGATTATAGGGATTTCTGAAATACCAAATTTAAGTTAAATGGGAATCAAAGACTTGTAAATTTTGGAGGTGGAAAATTGGATTTAGAATAAGAGAATTTTAATTTGCATTCTATCTTTCCTGATTAATACCTGTGAAACCTGAGTTGGCAGCTCACTCTACTTCTCTGAAACTCAGTTTCCTCATCAATAAAATTAGGTGCATGGATGCCATGATAACCAATGTCCTTCCTGACTCTAAATTCTGTTCCTGTTATCTTATGAAACAAATTTCTGAACCACAATTTTTGAGCTTCAAGTGATCATAAAGATAATCTAGCCCAACTCCCTCATTTTGTAAAGAAAGATACTAAAACTCAGAGAGTTAACATGACCAAGGGACCACAGAGTAAGGGGCAGAGTCAGAATCTGAACTCGGATGTCCTTCATCCCTTGGCTACCTCCTCAGTGGTGCAGTGTTAGCTGCACTTTCGCTCATATGCCCTGACTCATTTGTCATGGTGAGGGCATTTGCTCTCCACTGCTATTTCCAGACTCTCCCACATTACATCATCATTCAGCAGCAACCTGTCTTCCTTTGGGGTTCATACAATTCAAATTTGTCACCCAACCTTTATTCTTATAGCTGTTTATCTACTGACCCTTACCCTTAAATACTTGGTTCAACGTATTTCTCTTCTTTTATAGTTACTTTATTTGTTTTCGGTTTTCAACAATCATTTCAGTAAGTTTTAAACTTTCTCCCCCTCCTTCCCCAAGCAGCATGCAGTCTTACATGGGTTCTACACATACATTCTTATTAAGCACATTTTCACATTAGTCATGTTTCACAAAAGAATCAAAACAAAGGCTCCCAGTGTTTCTATCCACCCCATTTCCCAACCACCCTTACTCTGACTTCAAAATTCCTGTCATGCTTGACTGCTGAGTTCCTTATTCTATTAATTTCCCATGACTTTCCTCCTTTGCCCATAAGGATGGTAGTACCCTTGGTCTTGCCATCACCCATAATTGTTCCACTTCTAGTTTCAAGAACTCCTAACTTCCTTTAGTCAATCAAATTCTTCTAGCTTTTCACCCCTCTTATGCTTTATTTTAGCTCACCCTACTCCTCATCCTCACCATGACCTCCAATCCACCCACCTCACTTCACTCCTACCAGTCATCACTCCTACTCTCCTTCCTTCCCAATATCAACATCATGGTGAACCAATTCAACTCTACACCAGTCCTGTTCCCTTTTCTTCTTGCAGATCACACATTGCCAAACCCCAACCCTGGATTATTCCCATCTGACTTCATTTCCATTCAGATTAAAATGATGGCAATAGTAATAATAACAAAGACTGGCATTTACATAGCACTTAAAAGTTTGCAAAGTTCTTTACAAATATTATCTCCCTTTATTCTCCTTACCCTGGGAGGCTGGGACTACTACTATCATCTCTATTTTACATATAAAAAAATTGAGGGGGATAGAGGTGAAATGAGTGGCCCAGGATCACATAGCTAGTAACTGGACTCTAGTCTTCCAGACTCCAGATCCAGTGCTCTTTCCACTACACCATCTGACTGTCTTACACATTATTAAATTGAAATGAAAGTCACAAAACCATACTAACTGGATCCATTACACCTCTTTGCTTCTTGATCTCAACTGGATTATTCCAGGATTACTTCCTTACAAAGGAAAAAAGGCAATCCGGCCACTGCTATGTAAATAATCCCCTATCCCATTCAACACAGAAGTTACTCTAAACCTTCTCTCTTCAAGACTCCCAAGCCATTCTCCCCTAGTCTCTCAGCTGAGGATCTCTTCTCATAATTCAACTGAAAGAATGATGCCACTCACCGAGAGTTCCCTTTTCTCTCTTCATCATCTCATAACTCCTGAACAGGCACATAGAGGTTTATGGGCCAAATTGTGATTCCCCCAGTTTGGTCCAAGCACCTGGATCCCGAAAGCCCTGGCACATGATGCAAGCAAAGGAAAAACGAATGTGTGCTTAGTGGTCCTGATTCAAAGCCCAACTTGCTACTTACTAGCCCTGTGGCCTTAGGAAAGGTCTTTCCTCTCTTAGGCCTCAGTTTCTTCCTCTGTAAAATGACTGAAGACTGTGCCTAGAGGGTCTCTTTGTGACTCCTTCCAGCTCAAATCCTACCCATGGATGGTCAGCCTCCTTCCATGGGACTAATGGGATGGAGGGAAAGCAGCCCTTGACAAAGTGAGAGGAAATTGCTCTCAAATTCTGACTCTTCCACGTCATGAAAACTTCACTTACCTTAGGTGTAAGATAGGACAAAAATACCAGTCCTGAATACTCTGTGACCCTGTGTCAAGGAAAGTCTTTGTCAAACACCCTAGAAACCAGAGAGTTTAGATTGATATTTGTGCAGCCCTCACATTCCCAGGACATCAACCTTCACCGCCTTGTGACTTCCTGACTTCCCCCTTCCCTCTATCTTCTCACCACTGTGGCACTTACATCCTCTTCTTAGTTTTGTGTGGTAGATGAGAACCAATCCAGGAATTTGAGTCACAGGCTCCAGTTCAAATCCCCCTCTCAGTCTCAGCTGTTCAGTTTTAATCGGGAGGACTATGTGACACCTAATGACCCTCACACATTTTATGAGGTAAATAGGTAGTTCAGTGGATAGAGCACCAGACCCAGAATCAGGCTAAGACCTGAGTTCAAATCCAGAATAAGATGCTTAACCTCTATTTGTTTCCATTTCTACATCAATAAAATGCAGATGATAATAATCCTACCTCCCAGGGTGGTTGTTGTGAGGAGAAAATGAAATCATATTTAAAAAGCAACTTGCAAATCTCAAAGTCCTTCAGAAATGCTGCCTGTGATCATTACAGTCTTTCTGGGGCCAGGGCCAGGAAGGAGAGTCACATGTGTGATGGACACATGTGACTAGAAGGTCAAGATGCTTTCTCCCTTAGATTCATAGAAAGCTAGAGTCGGAAGAGACCATCCGATAGGACCCCAACACACACAAATGTACAAATGGGCTTTATATGCATTATTCATTTTATCCTCTCAACAGCTAAGTGAAATACACAAAACAGGTGGTATTATCTCCATTTTGGAGGGATGGAAATAAAGCCCAGAGAAAATAAATGATTTACTGCTGGCATCAGGTGGAATTGTTTTATTCTGTCCTTTATTTTTCTTTCTTTCTTTTTCTTCCTTCCTTTGTTCCTTTCCTTCATTTCCTTTCCTTCTTTCTCTCCCTATTTCTTTCCTCTGAAGCCCAGACAAGGTAAATGGTTTACTGTTGGTATCTGCTGGAATAAGTAGTTTTCTTCCCTCTATGCTCATCTTTCTTTTTCTTCCTTCCCTCCTTCTTTCCTTCCTTTTTTTTTTCGCTCTTGTCTCTATCTTGCCCAGTCTAGAAGTACAGGGGCCACTCACAGCAGATTCTGACTACCAAATGGCACAAAATGGCTTTCATTTGTTCCATTTTCTGACCTGGGGAGGTTCACCCTTCTTTTTCCACCCCCAAAATGGCCTCTGCTACCATCACCACTCCTCCCTCCTTCACCCTCCTACAAGGTCTTGTCCCTTTACCCTTCCCATCAAACAGAGAAAGGGAGAGGCCAAGGTTGGGGCCTCCACCAGATGTTCAAAGTCTAGGGAGTGGGGACAGTGGACAACAGAAGGAGGGCTGAATGATTTCCACCATTTGGCCAGCCCCAGGAGCCAGGCTAGATAGAGGGAGCCCTGGGACTGGGCAGGACTTTATTGTATGTGGTGGTGGTGTTGAGGGTGGAATCTAAGCACCCAGGTACCCAGTTTCATCCCAAACCCTTCTCTCAGCTCCTCAGCCTTAGACAGGCAGCTAAGAGACAGGTCCAGCCTTCCTAAGAAAGCCTAGTGGTCCTAGAATTGTTTTAGAGCTGGGAGGGCCCATAGTGATCATTGAAGCCAATGCTCTCCCCTTACAAAGGAGAAAACTGAGGCCCATGGAGGGAACTACTTTTCCCAGCATCATATAGCCTAACATGTAGCAGGGCAGACATTGGAGCTCAGGTTCTCCAACTTTAAAGCCAGTGTTTTCCCCATATCACCCTGCCCTAGGTCTCTTTGCTCACAGCCATCCTGGAAGCTTCTATTTCTGCTGCAGCTCTCCTGGCTCTGAAGATCTGGCTCCAGAATTTCCCATCAGAATTTCAAGCTGAGAGTGTCCCAGGGTGACTCAGCCTTTCCATTCTGCCCAGGAAATGACTCAAGCCCTCCCTCCACTCTGCCATTTCTCCATGACCCCCTCTCCCAATCCAGTCCCTCAGGCTGTCCCTTTCTCTCCTCTCCCTGCCTGACACTTCTCGGCCCTCTCCAGACTAGAGATGCACTCTGACCTTTAGATCAGCCCTTCCGTGGCAGTGTCACAGAACCTCAGAGCTCCAAGAGACCTCAGAGGGCCCCTGGATCAGCCCAGCCTGGATGAAAATCCACAACAAGAGGGCAGCTGACCCCTTGCTTAAAGACTGTCCCTAATGGTGGGGAGCCCACAAGCCCTAGAGGAAGTCCATTCAACATTTGGATGGGATGTTCTCCCTAGAACAGGGGATTTCATCTGTCTGTCTACCCCAACCTCCCTCTGTACACCCTGCTCCCACCCTCCTCTTCAGCTTCCAGACAAAGGATTTAGGTATTAATGGAACTCAGGGAAAAAAATAACAGGAAACTCAAGAGCTATGAAAGTCCACCATCTGGTCCAGATCCACAATTTTACAGATAAGGAAGCTGAAACCCATCTAATTTTTGTTAGATGACTTTCCCAAGGTTGCAAAGCTGTTCTTCAGTTTTGTCCTATTCTCCATGACACCATTTGGGATTTTCTTTGAAAAGATAATTGTGGTTTGCATTTCCTTCTCCAGTTCAGTTTACAAATGAGGAAACTGAGGCAAACAAGGTTAAGTGATTTGTCCAGGGTCACACTATTAGTAAACACCTGAGACAATATTTGAACTCAGGTCCTCCTGACTCCAGGCCCAGTGCTCTATCCACTTCACCACCCAGCTGCTCCAACACAGGTAGACAAGCAGGAAGTAACAAATCCAGGATTCAAACCCAGGTCCTTAGACTCTAGGGATCTTTCACCTGTCCTATTCAATTTCTAAGGACTATATTCTGGAATACAAGGGAGAATATTCCTGGGGCAAAGAGACTCCTCCCTCACTTCCCCCCCAAGAAATAAGAATAGAAATAAGGTTTCAATCAACCCAATCAAGTCAAAATTATCTCCTTAATTTAAATAACATAGGATCCAGTTCATCTAATTTGTAGGAGAGTAGCAAGACAGAGGGATGGGCCCTACTTTGACCTGGGCTCACATCACTTGCCATGACCTACTCTCCTCCCTTGGCAACCAATTCCCCACCACCTGGCACCTTCTTCCCAGCAGATAGTATGTTCCCTGAGGAGAGATGCAGGTCATGGTACGAAAAGAAGTTGTGTTTGCAGGTGTAAGAACCACGTTGAAGTCTTTGCTCTATGGCTTACCTCTGGTGTCACCTTAAATAAGTCACTTCACCCCCATGGGCTCAGTTTCCTGATTTCTAAAGTGAGCTGGTTGGAACAGATGACTCTGGAGATCTTTTCCAGCTCAGGATGCATAACACTGTAGAGCAGTGGTGCTGGCGGGAACCCTGAGCTTCAGCAGATTATAAGAATTAGAGATAGAAAGCCTCTTAGAGGGCATGCAGTCCAACCCCCAAATACGAAAAATGAGAAAACTGAAGTTCTAAGAGGGGAAGATATTTCCCCAAGGATCCTCAGGTAAATGGAGGGGGTGAGACAGCAAGGAGGGGTCAGAAGGGCGGCATCTTTGGGAAGTAGGAGGGAGTGTAGAGAAAAGAGCAGACACTCCAGCTACCTCTACCTCTCCCCATGCAACCAGTTCTTTCCTTCCCAACATTTTTCCTTAACCTAGATTCAGGGTTTTTACTCTGCCTGCAATTTTATTTAGTCTGCAGTGGGTTGTAGTTTCATCATCTACCCTGATGGTACCTTGTTGCCAGTGACCCAAAGGGGAAGCAGGTGACCCAGTGGATAGAGTGCCACACCTCATGTCAGGAAGGCCTGAGTTCAAATCTGACCTCAGACACTTACTTGATTGCCTCAGTTTCTTTATCTGCAGAATGAGCTGGAGAAGGAAATGGCAATGCACTCCAGCATCTCTGCCAAGAAAACCCATTTATGGGGTCATAGAGAGTCAGACATGACTCAACAACAGCAACGATTGGAGACATGCATGGTCATATGCCCCAGGCTGTAGAGAATCAGGGAGTACTGTTAGGCTATCAGCCCCTTGAGGACAGGGATGATATTGCTTCCGTTTCTGTTTCCCTATGGGATAGCACGGTGCCGGGCACAGGGTGACAACTTAACAAAGGACTGTTGAGATCAGCTTAGCCACCCACTTTTTGTGGGGCAACATTTGGTGGAACTAGGTGGGGTGGTCAATCTCCAGGACCTCTGCAGACAAGGAAGTTGTGGTGCAGACTTGTGGGGCAGGTACATTGGATCTGGGACCCACCCGTGGATCTTGAGACAAGAAGAGCTTAAAAGCAGCTTCTAGGGGGGTGGAAGAAGACTCTGCCAGGGTGCCAGGGAAACTACTTTCTGGGACTCACTTGTTGTTTCTTCAAGTGTATTTTTATTAGAGAGATTTTTTTTGACTCATTTGTCTCTGAGTGACCCATCTCAGCAGATGTGAAACCATGGTTTAGAGGCTGCCCATTGCCAAGAAGTGGCAACTGAGGCCCAGAAAGGGTAAATGAGCTGCCCAAAGTCACTCGGCTAATAAGCTTTGGAGACAGGACTCAAACCTGGTATCCTTACTCCCATTCCAGTGTCTTTTTTTCTCTACTATCCTGGTTACAATGCTTTCTCTCCTCCTTCAATTTCTCCTTACTTCAAACCTATGTCTCCCAAAGACCAGTCCAGGCATCATTCCAACAGAATTCAGCTGCTGCTTTTGACATTAAATTGTAAGATCCTAGAGGGCAGGAACTGTCTTTTGTCTTTTTATGTCCCCAGTGCCTAACACAATGCCTGGCATACAGTAGGTGCTTATTAAGTGTTTATTTATTGGTTGATGAGACTCATAACCCCTAGTGAGGCAGTATGCTGTGACAGAAAGAGCCCTAAGTTGGAGTCAGAAGATGTGACTTTGAATCCTGCCTCTGCCACCTGTTATCTGTGTGACCTTGAGCAAGTCCCTGCCCTTCTCTCTGGGCCTGAGGTACCCAAACTATTAAAAGCAAGGTTTTGACCAGATTATCCCTTCAACTCTAAATGCTACAATGACTCCCGAGTTCCCACAGGACAGAGGAGATGTAGGTCCTAGAATCATGCTGGCACAGACCTTATGATTGAGGTGACCCGGCCCTTCTTTCTACAGATGGGGAAAGTGAGCTCTTGAAAGAGGAAGCAATCAGATCCAAGCCAGAGGAAAGCCAGTATGCTGATGATCCTGGGCCTGCACAGATATGGCAAGTCTGGGCTTTTATTCCTTTCTTTCCTTGGAGTCAGAGGACCTGGCTTTGAATCCCTGCACTCCCAAGTAAATGTATAACCTAGACCGAGCACATCATGGGACCTCTCAGGGTCTTGGTTTCTGTATCTGTAAAACGAAAGGATTGGATCAGATGATCACTAAGGTCCCACATCCCCCTCTCTCTATTTCAGGGCTCTGTGTCTTGGTCCTTCTGGAAACTGCTGCACCCCAGAACCCCAAAGGTGAGTGTGCTTGAACAACACCCCATTCACATCTGGAGTCTGAGGGAAACCCAGCCATGGAAGAGAGAAGCCTGGTGTTCAGAGCAGGGCAAAGACAGAGGCTGCTTCTACAATTCAACAAACCCACTCAAGTGCCTTGAGCCATATTCCCCTGCCAATGCTACTGAGAAGATCAAGGCTGCCCTCCCAGAGCTTCTTCACCTCCTGGACATCATCCTTCCCAGACCATCCTCTTCTCCTGTTCCTCTCTTTCTGGGGAAGACATAGTTCTTTTCCTTGCCCAGGCCAGCCTCCTTACTGGTGCCCTCCACTTCATCCCATCTCCTCTCTCTTGGAGCTGGCCCTGGAGACCATGACCTGACCCTCCCCCTCCAAATCAGTCTCTCCTTAGCCATCAGCTCCTCAGGTCTCCCCCATCCTCAGGAATCCCTCTTGGCCTCCTCAATTTACCTCCTCTATCTCTTCTCCCTTTTATTGTCAGAGGCCTGAGAAGAGTTGTCTGTACTTACATCCCAGCAGGAAGGACTCAGAGAGAATTCAGAGATAAGGTTTGGCACTGTCCCTGTGTCCACCCACTTCCACTACCTTACTGATCTTTTCTCTTTTTCTTTCTTTTTTCAATTAATAAACATTTCTTTCCTCTCTTCCCAACCTCCCCCTGGAATTGAAAAAGAAAAGCCCCAGCAACAAATAGCACACTGTAGTCAGATGAAGGACATTCCCACATGGGCCATGCGCTAATATGGATGTTTCATTTCTTATTTTCTTCTCCTCTTATGTTGCAGATTTTAATGAATGTGTACCACCTATTAGTATCTCTTGCGGTCCCCGTGCAGACTGTGTTAATACAGAGGGAAGTTACCACTGCACCTGCATCCCTGGATATGCACTTCCTTCTGGAGAGAAGACATTCCCAAATGCCACTATGAATAACTGTCAAGGTACAAAGCACCCTTACATTCTTTGGCGAGCCTGGGAGTCGCTGAAGGACTCTTTCTGCTGAGCTGAGGGTAGAGAATCCCTCCCTGCATGGGCCACCTCTGGCCAGTGCCCTTTGTCTCCTCATATGGACCCCCTCTGACCTTCCCCAGGCCCCTCCCTTGCTGGCATTCTCTCTGTTCAGTGCCCTTAGCTCCTCACCACAGGGACCACCTCTAAGTCCAGGGAACTCTCCCCTTCTCCCTATTCTGTCCATCCCAACTCAGGCCCCCTGAGGAAACCCCATCCAAGTGCTCTGGCCAGACCTTGGCTCAGGGCTAGGAGGTTCAAATCTCTTTCCAAGTCACAACCCAGAAGAAGGAATTGAGGCCACAGGATTATGACTTGTCTGGCAACACTGCCCCAATGTTTAGGAGACAGAGGGAGGAGGGATATTTTGGAAGGGACTAGACAGTCATTTCTCTCTCCCACTGTCCTGCTCACTGTACTCTCAGAGAGGCGTCTGTGGCACTGAGAGGCTGGGGACCATGGAAACTCATGGAGACAGTATATGTCTAAGAGGAAACTTGAACCCAGGTTTTGGGCCATTTCATTTCCTTTATTATGTCCTTTCTTTCTCTCCCCACCCCCCTCTGCCCCATCCTGGGAGGACCAACAGGGACCTCCAGCCTGAGAGGAAGAGGAATCATTAGAATTATTGCCAAAATTTCCACAGCACTTCAGTTTTACAAAGCTCTCCCTTCTCTCTGATTTTATCTCCCATTTACACTGCATGCATCTTTTCTTTTCATGGTTGTTTGAATGTTGTCTCCCCCACTAGCTGTGAGCATGTCTTCCAGTGCAGAGACTGTTATTGCCTCTCTTTGTACCCGCTATGTGCCTAGCACAGTGCCTGGAACATAGGAAGTACTCCATAAATTATGGTGTACTAACTGACTATGGGAGATACTAGAGGTGTTTTTGATCGTATGATGAGAAAAGTGAGGTCCCAGAAAGTGCAAAAGCCTGCCTCTGTGGTCCCCTCCCTCACTGTGTGCCAGGTCCCCTCCCAGGCCTAATCTTCCCTTCTCCAGCAGCTGCTGAGCAGACCAGCCCCTCTCTCTCTGGTTTCCATCTGCCATATTTCTCTTTCCCAGCAACACAGATGTGTAGTGATGGGAGATGAAATGAGTCCATTTCTTGGAGGAAATGTTCTGGAAGTTGATTCTGGAAAGGAACTGTGAAGATTTTATGCAGGTCTTTCCCTTGATGACAGCTTTGAGGGAGACACTGAAGAAACTAGAAGTTTCAGCCTGTTTGAAAACCCAGGCTTTGATTACTGTGTCATCTAATTCTTATCTTTGTACAGATCAGGAACCATCATTAATGTATGCTTTGGGAGATCAGTTTGGGGACCAGGTGGTTCACTGAGGCCTGGCAGGACTCTCTGGGTCACACTTTGATACAGCATCACAGGGAAAGAGATGCTCACAGGTCCCACTCCCCCAGGGAAGTGGGGCTGAGAAGGTCCCGGGAAGTTCCTGGCCTTCCTGCTCCCAGCATCCCTTCCCTGCTTCTCAAACCAAGCCAGAAGCTGGCTGCACTGAAAGACATTCTCTCTGCTAGGCCTGGAGGCTCTCAGAATTCCAAGTTTATTTGGATAATTAAATGCTGTGCCAGACAAAGGGGATGGTGTTAACCAGTGGGATAGGTATTGAGGGGAATGGCCAGACATGAGATGGGGCCTCCATCCTCCCCAGATGGATGAGCATGTCCAAGACCACACAGAGCCCCACTTCACCCTATCAAGGGGACAGAACATCTGAGTCACTAGGGAGGAGTCTGAGGGCCCCCTCAGCCAAGATGAAAGAGAAGACATTTATGAAGCATTTACTATGTACCTAGGAGTTCTTTAAATGTTGGAGAGAATGAAAGAGAGAGAGAAAAAGAGAGAGAGACAGAGAGACAGAGACAGAGAGAGAGTATGTGTCCCCTGCCCTCAAGAAACTTCTGTTTTACACATGAGAAGGAATAGAAGTCTTGGCCTTCAACCCCAAATTCAACGGCACAAACCTTAGGTCATTTAACCTCTCTGGGCCTCAGTTTCCTCATTTAGTCTTGCACCAGATGATTTCTAGGGCCCTTACCAACTCTTTTTTTCAGTTCTTTCAATCATATCTGACTCTCCCTTGGAGTTTTCTCGATAAAGATACTGGATTGGTTTGCCATTTCCTTCTCCAGTCCATTTGACAGATGAGAAACTGAGGGAAACAGGGTTAAGTTACTGGCCCAGGGTCACATAACTAGTAAGTATCTGAGCCAGGACTTGAACTCTGGAAAATAAGGCTTGTTGACTCCAGACGTGGTGCTCAATCCACTGAGCCACCCAGCTGCCTAGCTCTAGTCACCTCTAATAAAAGGGACCTCTGTTTTCTGGGTCAATTTTACCAAAGAGTGGAGCAGAGAAATGAGGGTCCCTGAAATCATCGGTTCAGGAGGCTCAGGACAAGGAGAGAAAGAGATTCTTAACAGAAAGGTGAGGAGGCTCCAGGGCCTACTTCTATATCTAGCCTAGATCTACCCTCTTCAGGAACTGGATAGTGGCAAGAGATGCCAGAGTGGCTGGATGCCCCTCCTGGATCTCGGTTGTGTCCAGAATAGGGTTGGTCCTCATCCCCTTTTCCTTCCTCTTACAGACGTGGATGAATGTCAGCTCAATCCCTCATTCTGTGATCCCCATGGGCTCTGTATAAATGTGCTCGGAAGTTATATGTGCAAATGCAAGCCAGGCTTTGGCAAAAGGAACAAAAACCAGATTATGGACTGCATTGGTAAGTCCCTGTGGGAGGCAGCCCAGGGACTCCCAGGGGATGAACTGAGGCCCTCAGGGTATCTATGAGAAGCCCCCTGGGTGAGCCAGACAAGGATCAGGGCCAAAGCAGGGAGCAGTTTGTATGGGGAAGGGGTGACGCTTCCCCCAGAAGTCAGAGTCAAGAGAGCTGGGGCAGAGTCAACCAGAGGAAACTGGGCTGCTCTCCAGAGCCTAGGACAGGGAGCCAGCCACAAAGAACTAATCCAGGAACCTCTGATCTGGGAGAAGAAGCTTGGGCCCAAGCACGGTAGGGAACAGACTGTGGGCAAGGCCAGCTGGACACCCTGGAGCCTGTGGGCAGCAGCGGTGGCTTTGGGATAAGACTCTTGGTCTGACTCCCTGGCACTCCCTGCTACAGGACCATGGGTAAGTCCCTTACCAGGTCCGAGCCTGGGCAATAGATGGCAAGGTGAGATGGAGAAGCAGGGTTCCCTAACCATGACTTAGAGGAGAATGATTTTCCTGCTCAACACAACTTTTATTTGTAAATCCTATAAAACTGAAAAAACAAATGAACTTTTCTGCCTCTTCCTGCTCCTCCCAGGTCCAGGGGCCTGGCTTCACTCTCACCCATCCTGAACTAACCCCAGAGGCTAAGTGAGGTTAAGGATGCCTTTTAGAATGAATATATTGGTCTGCTTTGGGATAAAATCATTTAGATGGCGCAATGGAGATACTGTTGGCCTGGGAATCAGGAAGACCTGAGTTCATATCTAACCTCAGAGACTTACTAGCTAGGTGACTTTGGAGAAGTCACTTAACTTCAGTTTCCTCAACTGCGAAACAAGGAGAATTATGGCATCTGCCCTGAGAGGTGCTGTGAGGGTCAAATGAGATAATGTTTGTCAAGTGCTTAGCCCCATAACTGGCACATAGTAGGTACCATGGGAATGTTAGCTATTATTATAAGTCACTGAGCCCAATGGCATCTGAAATGGAGACTCATCTTCTCCCAGAGATAAGGAGGAGCACGGGTCTAGCACAGCTTCCTTCTCTGCCAATGCAGAATATAGAGGAAACACAAGTGTGTCTGAGGAGAGGAGAGGGCAGGATTTTCTCCTCTTATCTCTTTCTGTTACTCAGAAATATCTGATTATGACACTCAAGATAAAAATGAAGCCTGGTTAACAATAGTCATAGATGCAGCTCTGGAAGGGACCTAGAGGACATCTACTCCAATCCATGCATTTGATACAAGAGGAAACTGAAACCCACAATGCATTGTTTGATTTTCCATAGCTGCACATATGGGTTACAAATTGAGAGTGTGGGGTGGGAGTAGGGGAATAGGAGAGTGCATGCTTGGGAACTGGCAGTTCTATTTTGTTTTGTTTTGTTTTGTTAAAAAGAAAACATCATCAGGAAAATTTAAAAAACTAAGAGACTGAATCCCAAAAAGCATGTGACTTAGCCATTATAAGGCTGGTGGAGGACATCTCGTGGTGACTGAGAGCATGTGTGGAAATGTGGCAACAGCACTAACTCTGTAGTCAGGGAATTGGGGTTCAAACCCCACCTGTGATGTTTAATACCTTGCCGAAGTCTCTATACCTCTCTGATCCTCAGTTTTCTTATGTGGAAATTATGGGCATTGGACTACATGACCTCTAAATTTCTTTCCAGTTCTATCATTTTACAGTAAAAAGGAGCAGGGGGAAAGTGAGGGAGGGAAAGATGCCGCTTGGCCAATCTCACCCAAAGAAGGAAACAGAAGGAAATTAGTTTCACTGGGATCATTGTCTCAGGAGGCAGAGGCCAGGGAGTGATATGGAGACTGAAGGGAGAGATCTCAAGATTCCAAGGCTTGACATTCCAAGGCTTCTCTCCAGACCAGTTCCCATCCTCCCCAACAGGCAGATGGGGCAAAATAGGCCAGGGGGTTAGAGCCCCTCCCAGGTCTCTGTTGTGTCTGAGCTATGGTTGCTAATTATTCCTGGTCCTTTCCTTTTGGAAATAAAAATGAATGTAAGAAAAAGCCACTATGAGCCAAAAGAAGCCTGTGAGAATACTATCAGAAGCCATATGTGCACATCCAAACCTAGCTTTGCCAAAAAAGGACCAGTTTAAGAACTGCATAGATAGGCCCCAGAGGGAGGCAGCACAGGGACTTCCTGGGAAGAACTGAAGTACCCAGTGTATCGATGAGGAGCCTTCAGGGTGAGCCAGCCAAGGTTCATGGCCAAGGCAAGAAGTACCTTGGATGGGAGGGGGTGATGCTTCCTCCAGAAGTCAGTTTCCAGGAAAACAGGGTAGGCCCACTCAAAGGGGAACTTAGATTGCTCTCCAGAGCTTAGGCCTGAGTTAGAATGAGGAACCTCTGAGCTAGAAGAAGTTTGGAACCAAGTGCTCTAGGAAACAGAATATGGGCAACACTAGCCAGATGCCCTCAAACCTTGGAGACCCTGTAAACCCCGAGGCAAAACTATATCTGTCTGGTGGGAAGATCAGTTGCATTCAGAATAGTACCCCTAGGTTTGATGCACTGGCCCTGCCTACTTGGGCTCATGGACAAGTTATTTACCCCCTCTGAGGATGAGGTGGCTCATCTATAGGACTCCAGGCCCACCTCCCGAGGGTAAAGAAAGGCTTTATTACTCTAAGGTGTCAGAAAAATGGTGGCTGCTGTAACTATCCTGCCTGTCTGATTTCCCTTCGTCACAAGGAGCCCACCCAAAGGGGCTTCCTCCATGGTCCTTGTGTAATTCTGACCCAGAACTTGGACCACTTCCCCTGACATCTCTCTCCCTCTTCAGATCCCTAGACCTTCTTTTTTTTATGATGGATTTCCCTGATCATAATTTTCCTTCTTTTGTTTGGAGCTCCTCATTGGTTCTAGAATACAGGGCATTTACTCCCCCATGGGCCTCTGCAGCACCTTCTGTGAGGACCTCAGTTATGTTCTATGTCTCACTGTCAGGCTGAAACATAAATGGGAGGTTGGTATTGAAAATATAGACTTTTATTTCTTCAGGGTCATTAGAGGAAATTGTCAGTTTCTTGAACACCAAGTCTGCTATCCTTCTCTGTTGAATTTTGAGCCTAATTCATTTTCTATGTGTTCTGTCTATCCCTAATACATACATAATGTTTAGTATGCTCTTTAGTTCTTCCATCCAACTGCAGGCCATAATGTGATCAATAGACATTCGTCATCCACTTGGTCTTTCCTATGTGGATGATCAGACCAAAATCTTTTGATTGTTTATAGATTGGGGAGATTCAAAGAAGAATACTACAGACCCTTGCCTCAAGAAACTTACAGTTAAGCAGAAAGGTTATGGCAAAAATGAGAATAATAAAACTAGATGGTGATAGGGTCTCCCCATGAAAAACCAAAAAAAGGCCAAAAAACATGTATTGGCAAATCTGAACAATGAGAGAGATTTCTTAGAACTGGGGCAAAGGGGAGGGAATCAGGGAGTATTTCAGAAGACTGGTACAGACTGGGGAGACAGCTGCAGTTTTCTCCTTATGTCCCCAGTGCCTGGCATGCAGTAGGCACTCAATTAAGGTTTGTTGAATTCTCCTGGAGAAGCAGAAATGAGGAGACTGTGTGCTCCATGCAGGGGATACAGCCTGGGTAGATCTATAGAGGCAGGAGATGACAGGATGAGAAAGAGAAGCAGAGCTTCCCAACCAAGTCTCAGGGCAGAATGCTATTCCTACTCTACAAAACATTTATACTTATGCAATTTTTACTCTGTTGTCATTTATAGTCTTAGAGCTGCTTAGAGCATTGAGAAGTTCAGTGATTTTCCCAGGATCATACATGTCTCCAAGACCAGTTCCTTGTCCACTAGAATATTATGGCGTCCCTAAGAGCATTAGCGGAACATTTAAAATCCAAAGAAAATAAAACCTAAAGAGCTTGTGATTTGAGGTAGCACTGGACTTGGAGTCTGAAAGACCTGAGTTCAAATCCAGACTCAGATGCTGTGTGACCCTGGGCAAGTCACTTAATCTCTGCCTGCCTCAGTTTCATAGCCTGTGAAATGGAGACAATAATAGCAACTAACTCCCAGGTTGCTGTGGCGATCAAGAGAGATCCTATGTTTTGTAAACTGGAAAGCACTACTGAAGGGCTAACTGCAATTGTAATTTTTATCCATAGGCAGGTGGTAAGTAGCTGCTGAAGAAAGTCTTGTTATACCTGGGAGGCCAGTGGTACAATGGGAAGAGCATGGACTCTGGAGTTAGAGGAGGGAGAATCAAATCCCATCTTTGATACTCTCTGGCTGTGTGAAGCTAGAAAAGTCATTTCCTCACCCTGGGCTTCCCTTTCTTTGTCTGTAAAAGGAGGGGGTCAGGATGGTACCCCAACTCTAACCACATGATCCCATATCCTGGATCAGCCACAGATTCCTGTTGCCTGATTTTAACAGGGCATTGGACAATTTAGACAATTTATTTTCATTTCTTCCTTCCTTTCCTTGTTTCATTCTTCACTGGTCTCCCAATATCATCAGTGTGGAAACACGAGTCACTTATGACTCCAATCCTACTACCAGTTTATTGGCATGGAATTTTCCCCTGTTCCATTTCTGAAGCCAGTTTTCCCATCCTTAGGAAACCTGGAAACCCTCCCCTCCTAGGAACTCATTCTCCTGGTGCTAGACTTAGTGTGAACACTTAATTCACTTTATCCTTTTGTAACTCAAAACTCCAGAACTCAAGTAATCCACCTCAGCCTTCCTCTCAGGTAGCAGGGTTTACAGGGCATCCTACCTGGCTAAACCTTTTATTTGTTCGCAGTTTCAAATCTGGAGTATTCTTAAAGTTTCTACCTTTCCAATGGGGCAGTTCAAACCCTGCCCTATTTCCTTAAAACTCTCATGCCCATGACCCCCTTGGATGTCAGCAGAGGTTCTGGCCTCCTACTCTACTGAGAAGAGCAAAGCTGTGCTCCCAGAGCTTCCTCACCTCCTGGAACCATAACTCCAAGACCTAGCCACTTCTCCAGTTCCTCTGTTTCTGGGGAAGAGGTTTTTCCTCTTTTTCCCTGATCAGGCCAGGCCCTTTAATGATGCCCTCAGTCTCCTCCCATTTCCTCTCTCCTGGAGCTGCCCCTGGAGACTATGATCAGACCATCGCCCTCCAAATAATCAGCCTCTCCTTGGCCATTGGCTCCTCAGATCTCCCCCACCCTTAGGAATCCCTCCTGGCCTCCTCAAGTTACCTCCTCTATATTTTCTCCCTTTTACGTCAGAGACCTGAGAAGAGTTTTCTGTACTTATATCCCAGAGGGAAGCTCCCAGAGAGAATTGTGGGAGGAGGCTTGGCACCATCTCTGAGTCCACCCTTTCCACTTTTTCTTCTTCTCTTACATTTTGCTTACTTTTTTCAACCAGGAAGCATTTCTTTCCTATTCTTCCTATTCTTTCAAAAAAGTAAATGAGATAAAAAATCCTTGTAACAGCATAGTGTAGTCAGATGAAACAAATTTACACATTGCTCTTGTGTTAATAAGTATGTTTCATTTCAATTTTTCTTTTCTTTTCTTATGTTGCAGATGTTAATGAATGTTTACCACCCATTAATATCTCATGTGGTCAGAATGCAGACTGTGTTAATACAGTGGGAGGTTACCACTGCATCTGTATCCCTGGATATTCACTTCCTTCTGGGGAGGAGACATTCCCAAATGCCACTATGAACAACTGTCAAGGTACAAAGTACCCCTACATTCTTTGTCTAGCGTGGGAGTCACTGAAGGGCTCTTTGTACTGAGCTGTGAGCAGAGAAGCCCCTCCCTGCATGGAACACTTCCGGCCAGAGCCCTTTGCCTCTTCATATGGGCCCCCACTGACCTTCCCCAGGCCCCTCCCTGACTCAGGCTCTCTCTATTCAGTGCCCTTAGCTCCTCAATACAGGGCCACCACTAAATTCTGGGAACTCTCTTCTTCTCCCCATCATGTCCATCCCAGCTCAAGCCCCCTCAAGAAGCCTCCTCCAAGTGCTGTGGTCAGACCTTGTCTCAGAGCTTGGAGGTTCAAATCTCTTCCCAAGTTACAACCCAGAAGGAATTGAGCCACAGGAGCCTGACCTGCTTGGCAGCGTTGCCTTGAGGAGCAGAGGAAGGAGGACTTTTTTGGGGGGGGCCAACTCATTTCTTTGCTTGTGTCCTTTCTTTCTCTCCCCTCTCCCATTTGCCCCATCCTGCGTAGGACTCCCTTTGGGCTCAGCCTCACAGAGACCAACAGGGGCCTCCAGCCTGAGGGGAGGGGGGATCATCAGAATTAATGGCATGATCTCCACAGCACTTCAAGTTTACAAAACATTCCCTTGTCTCTGATTTTACCTCCCATTTACACTGCATAGATCTTGTCTAGACCTCAGAGTTCCTAGCTTTGAGATCCTGAGCCAGTCACTTAAGCTCTATCTCTCTCATTTTCCTCCACCATAGAATGAGGATAATAAGAATACACACCTCCCAAGGTTGTAATGAGGATCAAATGAAATATTATTTGCAAATCATTCAACATAGTTCCTGGCAGGAAGCAGGTACTTAATTAATGCTGATTTCCATCAATTTCAAATGCATTGATCTTTCCACTCTACCATATTATTTCCCATTACTGTTAGGAAGTATTTCTTTATGTCAGAACTAAAACCCACCTCCTTGGAATTCCCACCCAGTACTTCCAGCTCTGCCTTCTGAAGGCAAGCAGGAAAACAAAGATCCATCATTGACAGGTCAGCCCTTTGATTACTTGAAGATGGCTTATACCATGCTTCCTCCTCTAACTGGTCTTCTCCTCCAGGATAAACATTTCCAACTCTTTCATGTCATCCTCATAGGGTATGACACACTTTATCATCCTAGGTTTCCTCCTCTGGGTGATCTTTGGTTTATCAGTTACCTCTCCTAAAATGTGACATCTAAGAAGGCAGCCAGGTGGTACAGGGGATAGAGTGTCAGGCCTGGAGGTAGAAAGACCTGAGTTCAAAGATGGGCTCAAACATTTACCATCTGTGGGACCCTGGGCAATTTGCTTAACCCTGGTTGTCTCAGTTATCTCATCTGTAAAATGAACTGGAGAAGGAAATAGCAAACCACTCCAGTATCTATGCCAAGGACCCCATACTGGGTCATGAAGAGTTGGAAATGACTAAAACAGCAAGATGGCAGGTATGCTGGAAATAGTTCTAACTGGCTTGTAGAGTCAATTGTGAAATTTTCAGTTGAACATTTACACCTCAGAAATTTGCAGTCACTACAAATCAGGACTTGAACTGATGTCTTATTGATTGCTTGGACTTAAGAAACAATAATAATGTAGATTAAAATTTTTAAATGTGTATTGAATTCCCTCCTCTCTAGCCCCAGTACACCCTCGTGTTACCTTATAAACATTGCTTGCAGTGCAGTAAATGTCTCAATAGAACAGTTGCTATTTATTAAGCACCTACTATCTGCCAAGTTTTAGGAACTGGGGATACAAAAAGAGGCAAAAAAATAATCCCTTCCCTCAAGGAGCTTACAATTTAATGGGGCAGATAACATACAAATAAAGATATACAAAATAGGCTGTATACAGGATAAATAGAAATAATTAACAGAGAGAAGGTAGTAGAATTAAGCTTCCAGTAAAAGATGGGATTTTAATTGGTACTGTCTATGATTTCACGTGTACACAGAGTTACTGGAATCACCATTTCAACTGAAAGAAGTAGTAAGCTCCTATAAATTCACATCAATTTTGACCATCTCTTGGGTCGGATGCAATATGATTATAGATGAAGACTTGAGAGGGACTTCAGAGATCATGTCCTTGCTAGTATCTTTGTGTGAACATTTATTAAGGAAATTGATTTGCTCTCCCTGGTTCAGTTATCAAACCATATTTGAGTCACAAAAAGGAATTTCATAAGACTGTTATTTTTTCAAATAGTCTATATATTATTGGTTTCAATTGTTCATTAAACATTTTGTAGAATTCACTTATAAAGTCACCTGGTCCTGGACATTTTTTCTTAGGGAGCTCATCTATGGTTTGTTCAATTTCTTTTTTTTGAAGGTAGTTGCCTAAGCATTCAATTTCTTTTCTGTTAATTTGGGTAGTTTATATATTTTAAATTATTCATCAGTTTAACTTAAATTGTCAATTTTACTGGCATGTAATCAGGCAAAATAACTCTTAATAATTACTTTAACTTCATCTTCATTGGTGGTGCATTCATCATTTCCATTTTTTATAATAGTAATTTAGTTTTTTTTAATCAAATTAATCAATGGCTAGTCTATTTTATTGTTTTTCTTTTTCATTAAACCAGTTCCTATTTTTATTTGTTAGTCCAATGGTTTTTTTTGCTTTTAATTTTATTAATCTTCCTTTCAAATTTCAAGGTTGCCATTTTGGTGTTTAATTGGGAATTTTTTGTTTGATAATTTGTTCTTTTTGTTAAGGTTTTTTAATTGCATTCATTGATCTGTTCTTTCTCTCTTTTATCAATGTATGCACTTAAAAATATAAATTTTCCCCTGGGTACTGTTTTGGGAGCAGTCCACATGTTTTGCAATGTTATCTCATTGTTGCCTTTCTCTCTAATGAAATTATTAATTGTTTCTATGATTTGTTCTTTGATTACTCATTCTTTGGGATGAGTTTATTTTGTTTCCAACCAGTTTTTAGTCTGTGCTTCTATGGCCCTTTGTTGGATGCAATTTTTATTGTACTACAGTCTCAAAAGTCTGCGTTTAACATTTCTGCTTTTCTTCATTGTTTGTGAAGTTTTTATGTGCTAATACTTGGTAAATTTTTGTGGAGGTACAATGACCAGCTGAGGAAAATATTGTCATTCAGTTTTTCACAAAAGCCTACCTTTTTTAACATTTCTAAAAGTCTATGCATCTCCTTGACTTCTGTCTTATTTATTTTATGGTTTAGATTTGTCTAGTTCTCAGAGAGGAAATTTAAGTTTCTCCACTAGTATAGATGTATTGTCTATTTCCTCCTGTAATTAGTTTCATGTTTCCTTTAAGAATTTGGATTCCATTTGAAGGTCATGTGGTACATGTACGTTTAGTATTGATATTGCATCTTTGTCTATGCTTCTTCTTAGCAAGATATAGTTTCCCTGATTATGTCTTTTAATTAGGTTTATTTTTGCCTTTGCTTTCTCCGTAGTAGTCCAGTAATTTTTTTTCTTTCTAAATAGTATTTGATTTTTTCCAATTACATGTAAAGACAATTTTTAACATTCACTTCAAATACTTTTTTGAGTTTCAAATTTTCTTCCTCTATCTCCTCCTTCCTCCCTAAAATGGTAAGCAATTTGATATAGGTTATGTACAATCACGTAAAACATTTAAAACTTTGGTCTTTTGAAAGAAGAAATAAACTAAAAGGAAAAAGAACATGAAAAAGATTTTTTTAAGTGAAAAGAGTATACTTTATCTGTATTTATAGTACATCAATTCTTTCTCTGGATGTGGAGAGCATTTTCCACCATGACTCTTTTGGAACTGGTGCTTGCATTGTGTTGGTGAGAAGAGCTAAGTCATTCATAGTTGATCATGGTTCAATGTTGCTGTTACTGTGTACAATGTTCTCTTAGTTCTGCTCATTTGACTTTGCATCCATTCATTTAAATCTTTCCAGGTTTTCCTGGACTTCACCTACTTGTCATTTCTTATAGCACAATACCATTCCATTACATTCATATGTTACAGCTTGTTCATCCATTCCCCAGTTGATGGGTATTTCTTCAATTTCTAAATTTTTACCATCACAAAAATAGCTGCTATAAATGTTATTGTACATATGGGTCCTCTTCCCTTTTTTATGATCTCTTTGGCATATAGAACTGGTAGTGGTGTTGCTGGATCAAAAGATATGTACACTTTCCTTGCTTTTGGGGCATAGTTCCAAATTACTCTCAGGAGTGGTTCAATCAGTTCAGAACTCCACCAATAGTGCATTAATGTCCCAATTTTCCCACATTTTCCAAGATTTAATACATTCCTTTTCTTTCACATTAACCAATCTGATAAGTATGAGGTTATACTTCAGTGTTGGGGATGGGATTGGTTGGTTTTTTTGGTTTTGGGTTTTTGGGGGGTTTTTTTGCTTCTTACAAAAATTTTTTTATTTAGCATCTTTATTTCTCTCAATTACATGCAAACAATTTTCCACATTTGTTTTTAAATTTTTGAGTTCCAAATTTTTTTCCATCCTTCCCCAATACCCTCATTGAGAAGGCAAGCAATCTGACATAGCTATATATGTATAGTCATGCAAAACATTTCCATATTAGTCATATTGTGAAAGAAACATAGGCCAAAAAAACCCTAAGAAAAATAAATAAAGTTTAAAAAAAAGTATGCTTCGATCTGTGTTCAGACTCCTTCATTTCCTTCTCTGGGGATTGATAACATTTTTCACCATTAGTCCTTCAGAATTGTCTTGGATCCCTGTATTGATGAAAATAGCAAAGTGATTCACAATTGATCATCTTACAACATTGCTGCAACTGTGTACAACATTCTCCTGGTTCTATTCATTTCATTTTGCATCAGTTCATGTAAGTCTTTTTCATATTTTTCTAAGAACATCTTCCTCTTCATTTTTCATAGCACAATATTATCCCATCAAAATCATATACAACAACTTCTTCAGTCATTCCCCAATTGATGGGCATCCCCTTAGCTTCCCATTCTTCACCACCAGAAAAGAACTGCTATAAATATATTTGTCCATATATGTCCTTTTCCATTTTTGCAATCTCTTTTGGGACACAAACCTAGTAATGGCATTGCTCAACTATGCATAGTTTTATAAATCTTTGGGCATAGTTCCAAATTGCTCTACATAATGGCTGAATCAGTTCACAAATTCACCAATAATGTATTACTGTCTCAATTTTCTCCTCCAACATTTTTCATCTTCCTTTTTTGTCCTATTAGCCAATCTAATAGGTGTAAGGTAGGTAGTACCTCAGAATTATTTTAATTTGCATCTCTCCAGTGAAGAGTGACTTAGAGCATTTTTCTTCATATGACTATAGATAGTTTTGATTACTTCATCTGAAAACTGATGTCATATCTTTTGACCATTTATTATTATTATATTGCATATAATATTTAATCTTATTGTTACAAATTTGATTCATTTCTCTACATATTTAAGAAATGAGACCATTATCACAGAAGCTTGCTTTAACGTTTGTTTCACAGTTATAATTTCTGTTTTCCCCCTATTTACCCCTTGTTTATCTTATTTTTTCCTTTCACCCAGTCCTTTCTCAAAAGTGTTTTGCTTCTGACTACCACCTCCCCCAGTCTGTCATAAGCACCCCACTTCTCTTATTCCCTTCCCCTCTTATTTTCCTGTAGGAAAGACAGATTTTTATGCCCAGTTGAGTATATATGCTATTACCACTTTGAACCAATTCTGATGTGAATAAAGTTCAAGTGTTCCCTGCCACTTCCTCCATTTTCCCCTTTACTATATAAAAGCTCCTTTTTGCCTCTTTTATGTGAGATAATCTAACCCATTCTACCTCTCCCTTTCCCTTTCTCCCAGTGGATCCCTCTTTCTCACTCTTTAATTTCATTTTTTAAGATATTCCATCATATTTAACTCATACTTGTACTCTCCATCTTGATATAGTCCTAATTGTGTTATTAATAAGAAAATTCTTATGAGTTACAAGTATCATTTTCCCCTATAGGAATGTTAATAACTTAAGCTTATTAAGTTCTTCATGGTTTCCCTTTCCTGTTTACCTTTTCATGCTTCCCTTGCATCCTGTATTTGAAAGTTAAACTTTGTATTCAGCTCTGATCTTTTCATCAGGAATGCTTGAAAGTCCTCTAATTCATTGAATATCTATATTGTCCTCTGAAGGATTATATTTAGCCTTGTTGGGGAGGTGATTCTTGGTTGAAAACTTAGCTCCTTTGCTCTGGACTATCATATTCCAAGCCCTCTGATTCTTTAATGTAAAATCAGATAAATCTTGCACTATCCACAATACTTGGTTTCTTTCTGGATGCTAGCAATAATTTCTCCTTGACCTAAGAGCTCTAAAATTTCACTATAACATTCTTGGGAGTTTTCATTTTGAGATCCCTTTTAGGAGATGATGGATGGTTTCTTTGCATTTTGATTTTAACCCCTAGTTCAAGAATATCAGGGCAGCTTTCCTTGAAGATTTCTTGAAAGTATTCCAAGTAGATGAAAATATAATCAGTTTTCTTTAATTCAACAAAACTTTATGAATCACCTCTTCTCTGTCAAGCACTGTACTACTTAATGAGGATTCAAAGAAAAAAACAAACAAACCAATACCTGCCCTCAAGGAGCTTGTATGCACATGAAATCCATAGAAGATTCTCTACCCACAAGCATGGGATAGATTTCTGATTAGGCTGCTTTCTATACCATAAGGGATAATAAACCATGTCCTGAGGATTCTACCCACTAAGACCCTCATAACTCTCTCTAGCACCACTTCTCTGAGCAATATCCCTGTCCCTTTCTCACCAAAAAATGCCTTCTGCTCAGAGACCTCTCAAATCTAACTTAACAATGAGAGACGTGACCTTTCTCAAATTATACTTGTTATAATTTTGCATGTTGTTTGCCTCAGACTTAAATACTAGAGTAGGCTAGTATTTATCAGACTTGGCAGGGAGTCCTAGGGAGGATCTGAGTTGGAAACAGCAACAGTAATGTTCATTTACTGCTGAAAACTTGTTCATCGCACGACCTTCTCATCACCAACACTGTTTTCCATTTACCTAAATGCAATAAAACTTCATGGATGCACCCTTGCAGCAAACATTGGCATCTAATAGACTATGTAATTGTAAGGAGAAGAGACAGACAAGATGTAAGAGTGACAGAAGCAATGTGTGGTGTAGAGTGCTGGAATGATCATAGACTTATCCTTTCCAAGCTAAATATTCACATTCATCAAAAGTATCATCCCCTCCCAAAGCAAAATGACTAAAAGAAGATTTAATGTCAACAAATTAGAGTTCTTCTCTGAGCATAAACAGTTTGTTGCTAACTTGGAGGAAAGTTGAGCTAATAGATAGTTGGTAACAGTGGAGCAGAAAAGAAGTGGGCAGCTTTCAGAGATTTGATATACAGCACTGCATTTGCTCATCTGAGTCAGAACACTCGCAAACACTAAGACTAGTTTGATGAACATGATGGGGAAATTCAGAAACTGCTAAACAAAAAATTGAGAATTCAACAGGATTTACCAACAGAATAGTTCAACCACCTCTAAGAAGGCAGCATTTAATTCCATCAAAAGCAAAGTACAAGCAAAGCTTAGAGAGATGCAGGATTCCTGGTTAAGTAAGAAGGCAGATGAAATTCAGTTATATACTGATAGTAACAATCCAAAGCACTTTTATGATTCCCTGAAAGCTATTTATGGACCAAAAATCTATGGTGCATCACAACTACTCAGTACTGATGGACCCACGGTGATTAGTGAAAAAGACATGATCCTAGAGAGGTGGGCTGAACACTTTCATAGTGTTCTCAACAGACCATCATCAATCAATGCTGAGGCCATTGGCCATTTACCTCAGGTTGAAGTCAGTCCCTCCTTAGCTGAACTTCCAACTGAAAAAGAGGTTTTGAGGACCATTAGGATACTTACATGTGGTAAAACACCTGGGGCTGATTCTATTCCAGCTGAGATTTAAAAGGTAGGGGGACCATTGTTCATACAAAAGTTGACTGAAATTTTCCAGGCTATATGGCAAGAGATTATCTCCCAGAAGTTCAAGCATGCCTCCATTGTCCATCTCTATAAAGCTAAAGGGAATCGATTGTCCTGTGACAATCATGGCGGGGAGGACTAATGATCTTAGTCATTGCTGGCAAAGTTCTTACTAGATTCCTCCTTAATAGGCTGATACTTCACCTGGAAGATGGTCAGATACCTGAGAGCCAGGGTGACTTCAGAGTACAGACTATAGGACTGGTAAAGAGTCATCTGTCATGATCAGTCACAGCCCCAGTGGAAAGTTTACAAATGAGAGGGTGAGACATTGTCCTAAGGTGTTGCACCTTCAGTTTCTTCCTCACAATCCTTCCCACACTCACTTTTGCTGTATATATTAATGGGCATGCAGCTCTAGTTACTATGGATTGTGTATCAAACTCAGACTTCATTAACCTGTGGAATGTGACTACTGCAGCTGCATCTCTACATAAGGACTGCTTTCTGGATAGAATTCAATCATAAATTCCAGTGTGGACACCTGCAAGGGTCAGAACCTCCCTGTCTTCCTGTCACCTTTGGATATCACCAGGAACCATCTCTTCTGTCTTTGTGAATGCAAACAGAAACACACTTCATGTGAAACTTCTATCAAGTGTCCTCTTTTCTCACACATCTCAAGACCTTAAACCAACTTAGTCCTTGTCAACATAACATAATTCGAGTAAACAAAAGTAGATTATCTCATGGCCATCTCCATAATATACTCAAAATGATACTGTTCCCATATGCCACATTCACAGACAACTCATTTAAGTGATTGAAGAGATGAGGAGAACTCCATTTTCTACCTGGGGATTCAGTTCCAGGAATTACACCATTAAGTGTGAATGGGTTTCATACACATAGCACAAAAGTATGCTCTAGTATCAGCCACAGTTTAGACCATGATGGATAGACTCATGGAATGTTACAGTGGACATGGACTTCCCAGTCTTCTAGTTGAACCCCATACCTATATGCAGAATCCCCTTCTTTAGGCTCTCATCTTCATTCTCTCCTCTCTTTTCCCTCTGCCTTTTGTAACTTGTTTTAGAAAAGACAGTTTCAGTTCCTCCTTAGGCACTTGGTATGATTGGAGTCTGGGAAGGAAGTGGGAGAGAAATTCCCTTTGTTTAGGTCAATGTAATCACTTCTTCCATTGAATAGTACCTCTTCCCAAATATGTCTTTCTTTTTCCTTCCCTAGGCAAAACTGACTGGTGTTTTAATCTTATCAAAGATATATTTTCAAGACACTGTGACTTGCAAGTGAGTTTTACATCATTATGAATGTATTTCCTATATATGGGAGAAGTTTCTATAATTAAATGGCCTTTAAACCTATGTGAATAATCATTTTTAAAGTTTTATTAAAAATTTAATAACAAACATCAATATCACCCAGCAAAGTTAGTAACAAATGAAATACACATATATAAAAAACATACAATATGATGTATTGCATAATAATAAGTGATATATAATAATATTGCATATAATATAAACTTGCTTTGTAACTATGTCCATTTAAATACATAATTTCAGTTTCAATACGTAAAGTAACATAGCAACTTTTCAGTCATTCCTTCTGAAGTCACCATCTGTATTATTTACCTATTCATATTCTTATGTGGTCATAGTTTGTGTGTGCTCTGTCTTCATTGTGTGTATGTGAGTGTGTGTGTCTGTGTGTATGTCTATTTGAATGTGTGTGTGTCTGTGTGAGTGTGAGTGTTTCTGTGTATGGGGGTATGTGTGAGTATGTGTCCATGTGTTGTGAGTGTGAGTGTGTGTGCCTGTGTGTCTCAGTGTGTCTGTGTCTACATGAGTGTGTTTGTATGTGTGTTGCTTTGTCTCCTTGAAGTTTCTTTATGTTCTACCTCTCTTAACATGCACTAAATTTCATTTAAATTCTTGGAGTCACATTACATAAATCAAAAAGTAGTCAAGTAGCTGTTTGTAGCTCTCATGCTGAAAAACTCTATTTTAGCACAGCTAGATTTAAAGGATTGAAAATAATTTGTGTCATGTTCTTTCTTAGCCAACTGCTGCCTACTCTCCGAATATCTACAGAGAGTTTTGCCTTGGTTTAAAGAAGTTGTCCAGTGAATGTGGAAATGACAATGCTTCATTTATAACGGTTTGAAATCTTTTTATGATATATACAATTCTGAGAGACAAAATCCTGGGTATGAAAAACAATTCATTAATTTGACCAGCAAATAGTCAATAAATTGAGGCCAGTGGTCTCTCTTGGGGATCAGAGACACCAAAGGAGCTTTAAGGCCACCTTGAGTTCCATTCTGTCTTCCTGACATCACGTTATTGGGGACTTCCCTGACAAGCTAGAGATGACCCTGACTGGTGGATACTTGATGAGGAGTTGACTAAGAGCTCTCAGCTCCTCCCAATCACTTCATCCTTGTGAGTGTGGAGGGTGGGGAGGGTGAGGAACAAGACCTGCTCATGAGAGTCAGCAGCCTCTAACCATCAGGGTAAGAAAAGTCACCCCCATCAGGATCTACCTGATTTAGTTTATTCTTTGTGAGCCAAACTTTTATTTGGAAGAGCCAGGAGCAAGGCTGACCCTTGGTAGTATGGATGAGTTAAGTCTAGCTTCTCTTTATGGGACAAACAGAAAGACCCAGACCAGGCCTTGGGAGGAGGGCTGGAATGTGATCACATTCATCGGACAGTTCCTGGAAGCAGTTTTTTTTTTTTATGTGAGCTAAGCTAAAAAGTGGGAATTTTAAACAGAAAAGGGAATACTATAAATTAATATTAACAATTAAGTGATATAGTATTAAAATTAATTTTTCTTACTTTTCCATCTCATCCTGGAAGTACATTCCCCTCTTTTCCCCTTGCCCCAAATTATGATGTGTACTTGAACTATAAGAAGAAATTTTGAGGACCAAAAGTCCTTTTCAGACTCAGAGCTCAAAGATCCAATCCTGAGGCTAAGGTTGGGCAAAAAGAATGGGTGAAGGAAGACAGAAGTTTTTGCAGAGGTCTCTTTCCTCTAATCTTAGTGTACTTTCACCTTTTTGGGACATCTCACCATGTTCAGAGGTGGGAGAGCTCAGTGGGTTTGGAATTAGGAGATCTAGACTAAAGTCTTGGTTCTTCTCCACACTCACTGTGTGGCTATAAGCATGTCACTTGACATCTCCAAATCTTAATTCCTCATGTACAAAATGGCCTGTAAAAACACCCAACAATATTGTGAAGAAAAGCTTTTACAAAGTTGGAAAAATCTAAAAAGTGACATATTGATACTATTATTTAGAGAATCCCCCAAGTGCACTGGAATTAGCAGTTCCATCCATTGCCCTTGGGAGAGACTGAGGAAGGTAGATGATATTCAGTACCATATTCAGGGAACATGGTTCTTATTAGATGAGAAAATAACAGATTATGAATGAGACTAAAGCAAGAATATCACTCTCTTGTACTTAATTCATAGGATGACAGATTTGGAGGAGGAAGGGACCCTAAGGGCTGTCTAGTCTAATTCTCCTAATCTTAGGAATGAGGAAACCAAGACATGATAATATAGTCAAGGTTCAACTGGTAATAAGCAACAGAGCTGGAAGTGGAACCCAGGGACCTCTGACTCTAAATCGAGAATTCTTTTCGCCTGGGCCATCTATACTTCACTGATCTCCTACCCTCTCCTTTATCCAACTACCAACCCAATCTTTCTCACTTTCCCTTTTCTCCTTATCTAGTCACATAGTCTCCACACCCATTAAGCAAAGGGATTGTACCTTTCCAAAGTAGTAGCTGGTGGCATAGAGGGACCAGTCAAAACACTGGTGCTGCATGTACCCTCTATCAAGAGGCCAAAGCACATGTGTCTCAGAAGTGAACAGGGCATGTGTCTGGAGGACTGCATCCTCTGTATGGAATGCGTATCACATTGAAAACAGCATGGGTATATGCTTAGCTCTAAGCATGCTCTAATGCATGGCCACTGTTACCCTCCTTAAACTATAACCCTTTCCTGTGATTTTCAGGAAATGAAAATAAAAGAAAATTCTCAGAAGTGTGTTGTTCATGCTGTTTGGAAGAGAGCTGAACTCAGCTCCCTACCTCTAACACATACTTTCTATGTGACCATGGGCAAATCATTTTACTTGTCAGGGCTTCAGTTTCCTCATCTATAAATGGGAATGAAATAGAGACTTTAACTCAATAGGACAGGTGTAAGTATTGTGTGAGATAATGTAGGCAAAATGCCCAAAAACTTTGTGTAGTTATGGGAACATCAAGGTTCATTATTTCTGGGATATGTTACATTTCTCAGCAAAAGGCTAAGAATTTGATTTTTCCCAGATTAGTTCATTGTGGAAATACAACCATAGTAAAACCCCCTGGAGTGGCCCAGAAACCACAATCAAGGTAATAGGACATTCATTGTTTTCTTTAACTACAGGTTATTGCCAATAATCTTGACATTCTTCTGGACCAGGTGAAAGGAAGCCCAACAGAAACAGCTCAGATAATGACCTTCTATCTTGAGAATGTATGGAATGTTATATTTGAGCTTGTCCTCAATTTCCCTCTTGGAAGTGGAATCTCAGAAAAAAAGGAATCAGTGGGTAAGACTGGACATGAATATCTTGCCCTGGCTTTGCAGTTTGGGTATTATTTGGTTGTGTGTGCTTTTACAAACACTCATCTATGTCCCATGTGAAAATATGTCTTTTTCTACATCATGAGCCCATCATCTCTCTGTCACAGAGTAGGCAGTCATTTTCAACACAGGTTTTCTGGAATGATTGTTCATCTAAAGTCTTTCAAGTTATTTGTCTTTATAGTATTGGTGTTTTGGGGTAAATTGTTCTCCTAGTTCTGCTCACTTCACTTTGCATCAGTTCAAATATCAAGATATTTGCATATAGGTGAGAGAGACTTCTGAATATATCTGCTCATAATGTAGACAAAGCAGCTAAGATTTCAACGTTCTGGAAAGTCCTGAAATGCTTATTATTCAAAATGTGACATTACTAGAACAACCTTGTGATCAATTTATAGGAGTTCAAACTGTTGCCTATTAGAAAATGTTCAGAAGAGGTATAATTGAAAGGAAAGGAAGACATTTCAACTTTGTATTTGTGCAGAAAGTCAGAATTATCTCCTTAAATATTACTATAACTTTCCTAGTATAGAAATGACTTCTAATAATTGGTTTCCCCTAATTTCTTTTCTTGGGAGCTAACAGAATCCAATGAATAAGGCACTAAACCCCAGATTGATAGGAAGGTCACATGATCTAGAGGTGGAAGAGTCCTCTGAGGTTATGTAGCATGAACATCTCATTTTATAGATGAGGAAACTGAGACTCACAAAAGTTTCATGACTATCCCAGTGTCACAAAGGTAGTAAGCAGTAAAACTTGTATTTGAACTTTAATCTTCTGATTGCAAATATGGCATTGCGCCACCAAGGAAATATTCACAGCACCAAGGGCAACTATGAATATGCCAGCATAATTCAGAATCAAAAAGTATAACAGACTCTCCACATAGAAGGCAGAAGAAAAACATTTATTCAAACACCAGAAATCCAAATCCCAAAACCATAAAGCTCAATCAGTCATAGTTGCCAAGAGGTCAACACACATTATCACCACAGGGGGACAAGGACATTTCCAAGCCTCCCTACCACCTGATAGGGCCTTCCTACAAGCAAACAAATACTCGTGAACTTAGTTTTCTGCCTGCCTGTGTCCTTTCCAGCTCAGACTAGTCCAGTCAACTTTCTCTCAGTTCCTATTCCACCCCTTCAGCAAGTTCCTCATATCACATGTGACTTAGGCTTCCATGTGATTATAGCAGGTCACATGGGTCTATTAATAAATGAGTTAGATTTTCTTATTTAAATTACCATTACATTCAGCCCCAAGATCTTTCATATTCATAACATAGGTTGATGGAGCAACTGGTACCAACAGAATTGTAACAGGGATACCAGAAAATAAGCAGATAAAACAGTATCTTAGGGTGGAGCTTGAATGCCAGTACCCCATCATTCCCTCCTCACATGAATGGGGCCCAAAATATGGGGGTAATGGAAAATGGTCTCTTTTTCCATAGCTACTTTCTGCTGAGATTGAATATAGAGCTGTCCCTGACCTAAGAGGTCCTATTGGAGAGGTCAGTCCTTTAGCTGGCACATAGAGCTTGGTTGAAGCCAGGTCCAGGGGTGACTCATCACAGTCATGGACAATGGGTGACATCTGTCTTAAGCAATCAGGCATCTGTAAATGGAGGGTACCAAGCCTGTAGCAAACAAGGTTAACAGACAAAAAGAAACAAGGGGACAATAATCAGAAGTTGGGTAGATATAATGTCAGCCATGCTTCTGGAGTCCAAGAACTCACTATCATAACCTGATTCATGGTGGAATATATGAGTTAAGGGTACAATTTGGTAATCATCTTCTCCTGAATGGACAACACTTACAGCATTATCTTTCCCTTGTGCTATTCATTTTCTGCAGCCTTTGGAACATCATCTAGTTTTCATTTTGCCCATACTTTAACTCCCAATTTTATTTTTTCAGTAGAACCCAATTGTCCAGTTCCTCTGCTCATTATTATGGAAGAAAGGACAGTGTCCACAAGAGATATTCTCTCACAAGCAATAATAATCACTTCAACTATTCCATCATTTTTTAAAAACTGTATGAGTTCACCTAAAATTTGGAATATCACAATAATTTCTCCTTGATAATTAGAATTTATCACTCCAGTTAATACATGTATTCCTTGAACTGCTAATTCAGATTTAGGTAATATCCATCCAAATGATTTTGGGAGATTTTCATACATATTCCAGTAGATATTTTTCTGATTTCTTTTCTATCCAACCTAAAGTCCTCTAAACAACATAAATCACATCCTGCTGAACCAGGTGTTCCTGGATATGGTGTTGAAACATCTGGCCACAGAGTCCAATACTCAATATTTGGGATCTTACTTGTTTGTCATTTTCTAATTGGCAGATTTAGGGTCATCATTCTGCCTATTGTTCAAATTACACAAAGCAGAAAACAAGTTATTTTTCCAATGTTGATAAGAATTGCTACAACTTAACTTCCTTAACTGTTTTTTGAATAATCCATCCGTTATTTCAATCCTAGACATTTGTGGATTATATGGAATATGACATGTCCTTTCTATTTTGTTTAATACAAAATATCTCTTCATTTCTTTACCTTTGAAATGTGACCCATTGTCACTTTGGAACTGCATTGGGGTTCCATAATATAGACTTATGAAATCTAGAGATTTATAGGTATTTTTCTGGGTCACACTCTTATAGGGACAAGCCACTATTATATTTCAATAGCTGTCAACACAAGTACATAAAAATTTACATCCTTTATCTTGGGGTAGGGTTCCAATATAATCTCTTTGCTAAATCTGGGCTGTTACTTTTCCCCTTGCTATCTGTCAAGTTACAACTCCAGGAACAGTTAGTTTCTTTTCCAATTGACATTGGTAAAATCTCTCTGCTACTTAATTTAGCAATAATGAGAGGTACTAATACTTCAGTCTTGTGACCACTGATGTGTGACCTGCCCCCCTAAATGGCTGTCCATTTGATGGACATATTTTGCTAGTACCAGATCATCAGTTGGTATTAGAGTAAAGAAAATATGTTGAGTAGCAACCTTTGCTAGATGATCAGCACATGCATTGTATTCACAGTCTCGTGTGGTGAAGTACATGGCTCCATGAAAAGCAACATGTCTACATGAAAAACTGAAAAATTAGCAACCAAAAACATGGCCCATATATCTTTCCATAATTCTTTGCTCCAGGCTTGTTTGCCATGATTTCCCAATTTTGATTTTTCTATGTAGGCATCCATGTAGCTAACCAATTAACTATGAATCAGTGAATATATGACACTGTCCTCATTCCGTTTTTTTAAGTACATAATTTATTTATTTTTCAGTTCTTAACACTTCCACAAGAATTTGAATTCAAAATTTTCACACCATGTCTTCCCACCCCCCACACCAGGACAGCATGCACCCCATCCACCTCTCCCTCTAGTCTGTCCTCCATTCTATTACTCACCCTTGTTCCATCCGCCTTCTCCTCTATATTCCTATAGGGCAAAACAGATTTCTACACTCCATTGCCTGTATAACTTAAATTCCATTTGCATACTAAAACAATTTTTAACATTCATTCTTAAAGCTTTGAGTTTCATATTCTCTCCCTTCCTCTCCGCTCACCCTCATTGAGAAAGTGCAGTTCAATATAGGTCATACATGGGTAACTGTGCAAAACACTTCATAATAGTTATGTAGTAAAAGACAAACCACATTTCCCTCTGTCCTATTGTGCCCTTCATTTATTCCATTCTCTCCCTTGCCCTGTGCTCCCACAATAGTGTTTGTTTCTGATTACCCCTTTCCCCAATTTGCTGTCCCTTCTATGATCTCCCTCTCCTATTCACTTCCCCCTTGCCTTCCTGAGGGGTAAATTAGATTTTTATATCCAATTGAGTGTGTGTTATTCACTCCTTATTATTTCCTTTCATCTACCCCCTCTTTGCCTCCACTGTAAAAGCTCTTTCTTCCATCTTTTTTGTGAGATGATTTGCTACATTCCACCATTCCCTTTTCCTTACTACTATTACATTCCATTCAACAGTAAATATTATTTTTTAGGTATTCTCCCCTCATATTCAGCTTACCCTGTGCCCTCTGTCTATGTGTGTGTGTATACACACATACATATGTGTGTATATATACTCACATGCATATTACACATATACATACACACATAAACTCAAGTACATATACATACTTACACATATATAATAGACATATACATGCATACCCACACATACCTACATATACATATTCCCTCGAACGCAGGCCCCCTCGGGAGGCAGCGGCAGAGGGAGCAGCAGAGACAGCAAGAACAGCATGAAAAAAGGGTCAATACCTTGCTAAAGGAGACCCAAAAAAAATGCTGAAGAAAATAACACCTTGAAAAATAGGCTCACTCAATTGGCAAAAGAGGTTCAAAAAGCCAATGAGGAGAAGAATACTTTCAAAAGCAGAATTAGCCAAATGGAAAAAGAGATTCAAAAGCTCACTGAAGATAATAGTTCTCTCAAAATTAGAATGGAATAGATGGAGGCTAATGACTTTATGAGAAACCAAGAAATCACAAGACAAAACCAAAAGAATAAAAGAAATGGAAGAGACTGTGAAATATCTCATTGGAAAAACAACTGACATGGAAAACAGATCCAGAAGAGACAATTTTAAAATTATGGGACTACCTGAAAGCCATGATGCAAAAAAGAGCCTAGACATCATCTTTCATGAAATTATCAAGGAAAACTGCCCTGAGATTCTAGAACCAGAGGGCAAAATAAGTATTGAAGGAATCCATCGATCACCACCAGAAAGAGATCCAAAAAGAGAAACTTCTAGGAACATTGTGGTCAAATTCCAGAATTCCCAGGTCAAGGAGAAAATATTGCAAGCAGCTAGAAAGAAACAATTCCAGTATTGTGGAAATACAATCAGGATAACACAAGATCTAGCAGTTTCTACATTAAGGGATTGAAGGGAGTGGAATAGGATATTCCAGAAGTCAAAGGAACTAGGACTCAAACCAAGAAACACCTACCCAGCAAAACTGAGTAGACTACTTCAGGGGAAAATATGGTCTTTCAATGAAACAGAGGACTTTCAAGCATTCTTGATGAAAAGACCAGAGCTGAAAAGAAAATTCAACTTTCAAACACAAGAATGAGAAGAAGCATGAAAAAGTAAAGAGCAAAGAGAAGTCATAAGGGACTTACCAAAGGTGAACTGTTTCCATTCCTACATGGAAAGACAATATTTCTAACTCTTAAAATGTTTCAGTATCTGGGTAGTTGGTGGGACCACACCCACCCATACACACACACACACATGTACACACATGCACGCACACACATACACACATGCACGCACACACAGAGACAGAGAGCACAGAGTGAATTGAATAGGATGGGATCATATCTTAAAAGAAATTAAGGTAAACGGTGAGAGAGAAATGTAGTGGGAGGAGAGAGGGTGAAATGGAATGGGGTAAATTATATCTCATTCAAGAGGCAAGCAGGAGACTTTTTAGTGGAGGGAAGAAGAGGAGAGCTGAGAGAAAAACATGAAGTTTACCCTCATCACATTCGACTAAAGGAAGGAATAAAATGCACACTCATTTTGGTATGAAAACCTATCTTACAATACAGGAAAGTGGGGGAGAAGGAGATAAGCAGGGTGGGGGGATGATGGAAGGGAGGGTAATGGGAGGAGGGAACAATTTGAAGTCAACACTCTTGGGCAGGGACAGGATCAAAAGACAGAATAGAAACAATGGGGGGCATGATAGGGTGGAGGGAAATAGAATTAGTCTTACACAATATGACTACTATAGAAGTCATTTGCAAAACTACACAGATAAGGCCTATATTGAATTGCCTGCCTTCCCAAAGGGAATGGGTGGGGAGGGAGGGATGGGGAGAATTTGGAACTCAAAGTTTTACGAACAACTGTTTAGTATTGGTTTTGCTACTAGGAAATAAGAAATACAGTTAATGGGGAATAGAAAGTCATCTGGCCCTACAGGACAAAAGAGAAGATGGGGACAAGAGAAGGGAGGGATGATAGAAGAGAGGGCAGATTGGTGATAGGGAAAATTAGAATGCTCGGTGTATTGGGGCGGGGGGAGGGAATAAATGGGGAGAAAATTTGGAACCCAAAGTTTTGTGAAAATGAATGTAAAAAGTTAAATAAATAAATTTATACTTAAAAAATAAATAAATAAGTGAATAAATGAGTAGATAAATAAATAAATAAATAAATTTTACTCTGCTCAAGTCCCCAACCAAGTTCATACTTTTCCTAGTAATATTATATAAGCATTTCAAAATTTGTCCTCAACATGGTATGTGATATTGTCAATATCCAATTAATCCTATTAACTTTGGGACCTCTTTCTTACTGGTGGGGATAGGAAAATCCTGAATATTTTGTTGGGCTTCCAAAAGAATGTCTCACAGACCCTTATTCCTTTATATACCCCAAAATTTTACAGTTTTAACTGGCCCTTGAATGTTTGAAGTTTTAATTTTCCACCCTTTGCATAATTAAGAGCATCAAACTTTTCTCCACTTCTTCTACATTTTTCCCCTGTATCATAGCATCATCTATGTAGTGGGTAAGTAAGTTGTATACCAGGTAGCTCTAATTCATCTAAATGTTCAGCCACAATCCTGACAAATAGTAGTAGTGCTATGCAGATATCCTTGTGGCAAGCGTGTAAAAGTATATTGTCTTCTCTGCCAAGTGAAAGCAAATTGGTCCCATTGTTTAAAATCTATTGGAAAAAAAATTTTTTAAAAATCTATTGGAATAGTAAAGAAAACAATGACTAAATCAGTAGCTGTTTGCCAAGTCCCATCATATTTCTGGATCTTTTCTATTAAGATATTGGTATCTGGAACAGCAGCATACAAAGGAGGAGTCATCTTATTCAATTGTCTATAACCCACTGTCATCCTCTGTGTCCCATCTGACTTTCATACTGACCAGAAAGGATTATTCCAACAAGTGGTTGTAGGGACTAACATGCCTGCCTTAACATATTCCTTTACAGTATTGGTAATTTCATTTTCCTATCTGGCAAATAATCCTGTTTTAAAGTAATTACTTTAGAAGGTTCAGATAAAGTGATTGGGTCCATTTTTATTTTATCCACTAAAACAGTATTAATTCCTATGTTCCTTACTGCAAATTGGTATCTCCCTTCAGGTAATTTAGAGCCACAACTTTCAATACATCTATTCCAATGATGTATTCACGAATGGGTTCAATTACCACAGTATCTTCTTTCTTATGGTCATCATTAGTTTGACTTGTCTGGCTGGTATTTCAGCCCCTCCCAGTCTTGTGATGGTGATAAGCATTACATGTTTAAACTTATCAGTTTCCATATATAAGGGAGACCTCTGCTCCTGTATCTATTAATGCCCTAGTTATAGTATTAGATTCATTTTTTTCCAATATATAGTCAAATTGATATGGGGTCTGTAATCCTATCTTTGTGTTTCTTTCATTTGAGCTGGGGCTCAGCCAATTTTCTATTCTCTCTGAAGGTATGACAAACTTGGATACAAGAAGTCAGGAAGATCTATAGGAACAGTTCTTACTTCTCTATTCTGTCTAGTAGGAAGCCCCTTTTCTTGGTACATTCTGTATAGTTCATTAGTTGGAATACCATCTATGATTCCAAGATCTACCCCTGTTCTCAACAGAGTAGTAAAAAAATCTTTCCTGTCAATCTATTCTGACTTTTAATCTGCTAGCTAATTACTCTTCTCTCTTGAAGAAATTTTTCTTTTCCATGATCCCCTAAGTCTCAACTGTGAAATCTTGTCCAGCACCTCAGAAAGAGTGTTCCCTATTTTCCCAATTACTAGAGTCAAAACTAGGTGCTTGTAAGCAGGAGGAGCCATCCTCACTATTATATTCCCATGGGAAATTAAGGGGTTATCATAGCATGCATCTGAGTTTCCAATCATTATAGCAATCTTCATTACTTCCTCCCTTAACTTTCTTTTACAGTTCCTGAGTGAATACCAGAGTCTATCTCCACTAGAACACATAGAATAAGTAGGATACTGCTCACTGTATCCTTCTGCAGCTAAAGCTAACAAATTAGCAATATTGTTATCTTCTTGCATATTGTAATTTCTAAAGGCTTGCTGTACAAAAGGATTCTGAGTGATAGCTATAAAGTTCAAGTAATCCACTCAATTTATCAAAATTCCTTCAGCACCTTCATCACTGCTTCTCACCATCCAAGACATTAACAAATCTCCCATTCTTTGGGTGAACCTACACAAAATATTTGTGACCTCCTGCTAAGAAAAATCCTCAATTATCTCCCTAAACACTATGTTCTCTGCTTGGTTCTCTTGTTTTCACCTTACTATGAGTTAGCTTCAGCCTTAGAAATCTCCCGTGCAACAATGTTTCATTTTCTAACTCAGACCTAATTACATATTCCATCCACACACAGTCCCCGCAGTCCTTATCATGGCAATTAGGTTGTATTTGTACAAAGGTCATATCCACATTTCCTTTGTCAGACTTCTGCTTCCTCTTAGCTAAATGAACAGCCTTTTCTTCCACCTGAGACCCCTCCTTCCCATCCAGCCTAATCTTTTAAAGGAGAGCCTGAATGCAGAGAATTTCCATACAAACTAGCTAACTCTTTTTCCATCTGAATTTTTTCCTTCAGTAGCTCATCTCTGCTTCTCCACATGATATGGTAACCTGTTAATAAAACCCAACTTCTCCTATTTAACCCTTACAGGGCTCTTGCCCTCATCTTATTTTTATTCCTTGTAAACACCTTTCCAAGTCTCTAGGTTCCCCATCCTGAAACCTCACTTCCCAGTTTTCACAGGGTCCAATACCTTTATCCCACTCAATTGCTAGGGAGGAATACGATAAATCCTCCCATCCTGGGATAGCTCATTTTTCCTCTAAATTATTTCTGCCTCCAAATAGAGATTTTGTACTATGCAATTCTGTTCATGATGCCAAATATGCTGCCCAGAAAGCAATACTGAGAACACATAGAGCAACTATGAATATGTTGGCATGGTTCAGAATCCCAAAATATAACAGACTCTCCATATAGAAAGAAGAAAAAACATTTATCCAGACACCATAAAGCCAAACTCCAAAAACAGAAAGTCAAATCAGTGATAGTAGCCAACAAGTTAATGTACATTACCATTGCAGGGGTCAAAGGCATTCCCAAGCCTCCCCATCGTCTGTGGGACCTTCCCATAAACAAACACTCATGAGCATAGGTGTCTGTATCCTTCCCAGCTTTGACTAGCCCAAGGAATGTCGTCCCAGCTCAGTTCTATCCTTTCTGTTCCACCCATTCAGCAAGTTCCTCCCACCACCCTTCCACCTAATTGAAGCAGGTTACATGGGGCTATTAATGAATGGGGAAAGACTTTACCATTTAAATTATCATACAGGCATTATTTTCACTATACCACAATTCTGAGTTCTAATCCTTACTTTTCCTCTGGATTCCCTATGAAACTCTGGGCCACTCACTTTTAATTTTTTTTCCCCATCTGCAAAATAGAGATGATGGTGGTGCTGGTGCTGGTGCTGGTAGTTATAGATTGATGTGTATGTTGAAAGAGTTGATGTTTCTTTAGCACATTCTTCACACAATGCCTGGAACATAGAAGACACTAAATAAGTGTTTATTGATTGATTGAACAACTTTCTATTACAGAGGCATGAATTTGTCAAAATGTTACTCTGTCTGAATGTTTGGGGTCCCTTTAACAACAAAATGGCTATTTCTCTGTCACGCAAATTTTCCTCTCTCTGCACCCAAAAGACACTTGTCAAGTACTGATTTTATGCCACAAGCAAGTTTTGAGGAATAGGCAATAAGTGGACATGGACATTCATTTTAAATTTCCTCATTTTTTTATTAGTTATTCAAACATCGACCTTTGAGGGTGACTGTAACAAAAGTAATGTATTCCACATGGAGGCTGGTAATGAAATGATGGATTTTGATTGCATTCCAACAACTGAAAAAGACTCAAAAGGTACAGAAAACAAAAATACCATAATTAAGTCAGGACTTACTCTAGTATTTCTCATTTATATTGAGAAGTTAGCTTCTAAGTCAACCTAATGAGGTTTTCTCATTAATGTTTGAAAGCTTGTTTATTGAGAGATGGGGAAGGGGGTAAGTTATAGAAACATGATTCATCATTTGGGTGGAAATTCCAGTGTGTAAACTGCTTTTATCAAGGCAGATCAACAATTCAATTGAAAACTTCTCATCTTTGAGAGTTCCTTGGGCATGGAGTGGTTAAGTGGCTTACCCATATTTACAAAGCCAGGTCTTCTTGACTCCGAGGTTGAGTCTCTATCCACTCTATCATGCTTGACATTTGGATAGATTCCTCTAATCATCGTCTATGTAATTAAGAATCACATGAAGGGAACACAGTCAAAGTTATGTGTTCACCAAAAACAGATCCTGAATATATGAATTTTTAAAAGTACATTTATTGAGTATTTACTCTGTGCTATCATCCTGAACTGGCAAAAAAATTCAAACATATTTCTTTTAATACTTTCTCTTATATTTCTTATGTACATGAGCTACTAGGATTGTGAACCGACTAGAATATTGAATTTCATTCAATGGAAGGGGATACTAGTGATAACAACTATTCCAAAATCGAATGTCCCGACATTTCAAGACTGACTTTCAGTTCCCCATCACTGAAGGACACTAAGCAGTAGCTAAATTATAGCCTCTTGGCAATACTGCTGAAGGCATCCAAACTTTCAGGGTGGCGTTTAGGTTGCAAATTTCTGAATCTCTTCCAACTCTAAAACTCAGTCCCATTATTGCACTGGTGCAAGAACTCCTTAAATTTGGCCTCTCTTTTTAACATGACTTTTTTCAAAAGTTCTTCTTTAAAAAGTTGCTTTTCTTTTTTCCTAACAGTTGTGGCTGTTCTTATTTCTTATGCTTCCATTGGATCCATCATTGATAAGAAGTTTGTCTCCAAGGAAAACCTTACCACCAATGAAGAATCAGTAAGCTTTCATCTAAACTCCAAGATAGTTAGTGGAATAATTGGATACAGGAGTGGCAGTTCCCTGTCCATACCTGCCAACTTCACTTTTCAGCACATCAGGGTGAGTAGAAAGTAAATGACTTCATTCTTATTTCAGAACTTGCTCTTGAGTTCTCATATGACACCGATCATGTCCTTCTCCTTCCAGATGAGGAGAGGGAAAGAAAAGCCTCTTTGTGTTTACTGGAACAAGACATTCTGGTCCAACCAAGGCTGTAAAACCACCTGGTACAATGATAGTCAAACTGTATGCAGTTGTACTCACCTCTCTAGTTTTGCTATACTCATGGCATCTGTGGAACTGGAAGTAAGTTGAATCAAATTGATTTCATTTAAAGACTTTTTCAATCCAACTCCTACCCTCTGTCCCAGGCCTATTATATATACCACTCAGCTTCACTTTCTCTATGGTTATATGAAACTGGCCTTGATAGTGTTCACACATAACATTCTATCTCACTTTTCCATCACTTTACAGGATGTCTCCTATGCCTGAGATGCTCTTGCTCACTGTCTTTGCTTCTTAGAATCATTGCTTTGAGAATTAATTATTTAGAAGCACTAACTCGAGCTCCATGAGACCTTGGTTTATTCCTCCTATTCTCCTATCTGCTAGTGCCTTCCCCTAAATAATTTCTTATTTATTTTGTACATACTTCCATGTTTATATGTTGTCCATGTGGTCTCCAACCAAAGAATATGCCCTCCTTCAGGGGAAGAATGATTTTATTTTAGTCTCTGTACCTTCCAGAGCTTCCCTACACAGCACCAGGCACATAGTGGTCCCTCAATAAATGCCTTCTGATTGCTTGTTTAATTATAGTACATGTGACAGGCCATCTAGTACAGAGACTAATACGCACTAGTCTTGGACTCATTAAAGACTCTAGTTTGCATTATAGCCCCATTTACTACGTGGGCATATTTTTCTCTTTAAGGAATATAAATTCCTAGAGAGTAGGAATTGTCTTTGCATCTCGAGGACCTATCACAATGCCTGGCACATAGAAGGTGCTTAATAAATGCTTGCTTTTGGAGGGCTTGCTTTTGGAGGTGACTACTTTTTGGAACCTGTTTCTCCATTTGTAAAATGGGGATAATGTGTATCACTTTACATCTTAAAAGGGATGCCTTAAACTCAACATGCTCAGAACTGAAATCATTGTTTTCCCTCCAAACACTCCTCTCTTCCTTGTTTCCTCCCACCATCCTTCCAGTCACCCAGGATCACAATCTAGGTGACAGCCACCACTAGATTTAAATCTAGGTTATCTGAAAAATTCAGCCTAAAGGGGAATGCAACCAGTGGTGTTACAAGTTTGTCTGCATATGGTAAATAAATACCATTGAAGTACAAATATTCCATTGATGGTTCAGAAGTATTCATGAAAATCAGTGTAACCATATGTATCTTTGAAGTCTTCTGGTAGATGGTAACAAGACTTCAAATAGTGACCACTATTCTTCTCTTTCTGGGACAAAGGAAGATCCGGTGCTGACAGTGGTCACTTACGTGGGGCTGACCCTCTCCCTGCTGTGTCTCCTTCTGGCTGCCCTCACCTTCCTCCTCTGCGATGCCATCAAGGGCACCAGCACCTTCTTCCACCTGCAGCTCTCCCTCTGCCTCTTCCTGACCAAGCTCCTCTTCCTCATCGGAATCAAACAAACTCAGCTTAAGGTAGAAGGAGCCCTTAAATTCTTCCCTATACAAATCAAATACAGTTGTTTTGCTGATAAGATATAAGGGTCACAGAGAAGACAGATGTGACAATAGATAATTAACTGATTATATGGCAAACACTGGAGTTTAGTTATGCTAAGGAAGCATTTTTTAATAAATAATATTTGTTAATGTTTTTTGCCTGGGGAGGGGAAGCAGCATAGCACGGTGGATAGAGAGTTGAAATCAAGTCAGGGGACTCCTGGGTTCAAATCCTATCTCTGACACTTACTGTGTGACAATGAGTAACTCACTTAATTTTTCTGAGTTTCAGTTTCTTCCTTTGCAAAAGGGAGATAATAAAACTTATCTGACACCCAGGTTGTTGTAAGAATATAATTCATTAACAGAGGTACAGCAATTTACAAACCTTACATACACCCATATTCCAATGGGACTTTGGTTTTGAGAATATGGTCAATCCCTCCAGTGATGTCTGCTTCCTCCTCTTCTGTCCTCCATATGCTTTGGTAAATCATCTACCCGTGTGTTGGCACTTCATGAATCATAATACATCTCCTGGGGCTATCCATCTAGTTAGCCCTAACTCATTCACCCTTCTCCTCTCTGGGCAGGGACTAGAAGAGAGAGTAGAAGAGGGGCCCAATGCCCCAAGGTGGCTATAACTGAGCCCATACAAGTAGTGCCCTGGAGGTGATCAGACTGGTATTAGAGACCAGGACCCAAAGGAGAAGCAGTCTCCCTTACACACTATCTCTGTCTTGTCTGTTTCTCTCAGATTGTATGCTCCATCATTGCTGGGGGGTTGCATTACCTATACCTTGCCGCCTTCACCTGGTTGTTCCTTGAAGGGCTGCATCTTTTCCTCACTGCCAGGAACCTCAAGGTTGCCAATTACAACCGGGGAGGCCAGTTCAAGAGGAGATTCATGTACCCTTTTGGCTACGGGATACCAGCTGTGATCGTGACTATGTCTGCAGGGAGTAGCTCCCAGCACTATGGGACAGACCACTAGTGAGTAGGGTGTACTGTGTGTGTCAGTGTGTTAACCTACACACTCAACTGGTGTTCTGGAGTTAAATCCTTTTTCATTCATTTCCTAATTTATTTCTCACAATTCAAGTTACCAATCCAGTGAGGCTGGATTCCAATAACTCAAGGCTCACTCCCATGTCATTTCAACCCAATGCTCACTTCCATCAAAGTCAATGTCAAGTGACTTTGCCAACCTATGGAGCTCATTCATAGGTTTCTGGGAGAAATGTTTTGGCAAATTTTTCCTGATAAAAGAGGTTTTCCCTTAGGACTAAACATCATAGCAACATTGACTCCTTCTACAAACACTCCTAAACTTATAAATGTCTTTAAGTCAGAGGAGGTTGAGGGACTGAAGAGTAAGCAAGTCCCAATTCAAATTATCCGCTTCCAGCACCTACAACCTATAATTTGCACAGTCGCACATGGGACTGAGCCAACAAGGATGGAATATGAGAAATCTTTATTGCTAAGTCACTTACAGGTTGAAAAACTAGCTCCCCAATAATCCACATCTGGAGTGTTTCTCCTTCCTTCCCTTGACCTCTTGGAATGTTTAACCTCCTAGGCTTAGCTCAAGTGACCCCTTCCATAGAAGGCCCCATATATTAGTGACCTCCCTTGATTATTTGTATTTCTATTGTATATAATTTGCATTTACTTATTGTGTGCATATTTTACCTCCAGAAGAAATAAGCTCCTTGAAAGCAAGGAACATTTCATTTTTTTTTTGTCCCTAAGTACCCTATGCTCAGGAACCCAACTACAAATGAAACAATCTCTGCCATCAAGAAGTGTGTACATTATTATTTATCTACTTTGCACATTTCCTCTCTTGTCCACCTGGAAGCAGACTATACAAAACTGAAAGAATGTTTGTGCGCCCTTTCTGGTGACTTGTGATGTCATCCCCAGATTTTTCCATCTTCACTTGGTACCACTGGTTCAGCCAAATTCATAGTCACTAATTATGGACATGATAATGGAAAGAACTGATGTAAGGCATAAAACAGATAATTGCCTGTTGAAATAAGTTCTACTGAGAAAGTTATTCAACAAACATTTTAGCCAACAAACATTTATTCTGCATGTGTGGAGCACTAGGTTCAGAAGAACATGCTCAATGCCAGGAGAGACAGGTCCTTAGCTAAGACAGCCCCAGCAATCCTGGAGTTCCCACTTCATTAAGGGTAGGAATAAGGCACAAATACAGGAAGTTAATAACATACAGTTATATGATAACTCTATTAGAGAGGAGCAAGAGAAGTACTTTGTTAAGGTACTGAAGGAAGAGCAGGAAGAAGCACCAGATTTGGAGGAGAGAGCCTTGAAATTCAGTAGCAAAATAGACAAGGAAGGTACTCTGGGTATAGGAAACAGCCTGAGCAAAGGCTCTGAAGCAGGAGAGTAAAGGGCAGGTTGGGGGACCAGAATTTTATCCAATTTTTTAAACTACATGAAAGGGGGGAAAGAAAAGATTAGAAGAGCAGGGTGCCATTAGATTATGGAAAAACTTGAACTCCAAGCAGAGGAATCTGAACCTGATTCTTAACTAAAAAATGTCACAATGTTTTTGAGTGAAGAAGATCAATTACATAAGAAAGATTATTCTAGAAGCAATTTTAAGAATACCTGGGAGGCAGAGAGAAAGCAGAGTCATCATGTATAGATGAACAGAAGCTATTGTCATAGCAGTAGTCAGTTCAAGTATTATTTACTTACTACGGAAGCTTATGGAAGTAAATAATATTAGAAATCAGATCGGACTGGCCATCATGCTTGGTTAACGTAAAGTGTTCCATGGATTCCTTTGGAAAAACTAAGCCTGCTTTCTCTACCTTGTGGAGAGTGAAGGTGAGCCATCTGACATTAGACCTAATTATCCTGCTAACAAACCTTCCTCCCCCCACCCCTGCCCTTTCTAACTTCCTTATTACTGTCAGGGGTACCACAATCTTTCCAGTCTCTCAGCCTTGCAACATAGGTTTCATCTTTGACTACACACTCTCACTCCACAAATCCAGTCCCCAAGTTCTGTTGAGTCTACCTTCCCATCTCTCTCCCCCATATCTCCTTTCCTCTGACCTTACTACCATCCTGTCATAGGCTTTTGTCACTTCGTGATAGGACACTTTCAATCACCTACCGGTTGGCCTCCCTACCTTGATTCTCTCCTCAGCTGTCAAATTGATCTCACTCTCAGGTCTGACCATATTACTTTCCTATTCAATAAACTCTGGGAGTTCTCTACCGTCTCCAGGATCAAATATGAAATTCTCTGTTTCATCACCTGACTCCTTCTTTCCAGTCTTCTTGAATCTTATTCTCCTCCACATGTTCTACAACCCTGTGACATTGTCCTACTTGCTATTCCTTACGTAAGACACTCCATTTCCCAACTCTCATCATTTTCACTGGGTGTCCCTCCTGCTTGGATTGCTTGCCCTCCTCATCACCACCTCCTGGCTTTTCTAGTCTCTTTCAAGTCTCAGTTAAAGTCCTGCCATCTACAAAAAACTTTCCCCAGTCCTTCTCAGTCTAGTGCCTTCCCTCTCACTTGTGGCTCCAAGAAGCTGTAGGAAGAGCAGTGACCACATGATGGTAAAACCTTCTCAGCAGATGGGCTGAACCAGGCTGAGTGAAGCCAACAGGCTTAAAATCCATTGGTAAATTAGGGGGATATCCCCCCCCACCATGTGAAGACTTCCCCCAGCAGAATGGGAGGATGAACACAAATTCTTCCAATGCCTATGAAGGTGGATGAATCAGATAGTGTGGTACACTTAGCACTCACTCAGACATCAGTGACACCAAGGTCATCATTGCATCCCAGGCCATCACCAGTCACCTTGGCTTTTGTCTTGCCCCTGGACTTAGATGACTCTGAAAGAGTGAGGCTGAAGACTGCAGAACTTCACCTCACTTAAATATGATTCCCACACCAGTCAAGACGTCAGCCATCATCCACTTTTACCCCAATTGTGATGTCATTGATCTTCTCCAAAATCAAAGGAAGAGCAAGAGCTACAGCAGCACCAGTAGCCCCTTTGAGATTACCCTCAATGTACCCTATTTGGAGCTTGTTTGCACAGAGTTTGCATATTGCTTTTCCCAATAGACTGGGAGCTTCCTGATATTAGGCAGTTTTTGCCTTTCTTTGTATCTTGTTGCCTGAATCCAACTTAACCCAGAGAAAGACTCAAGGTTTACTTCCAGGATTCCCAGAAACTTCTGACACACTGAGGTGACAGCCATCCCAATATCCTAGAGGAGGGCTGAGTATGCGACAATTGTGACCACCCATCAGACTTTTATCCTTACTTTTGCTCTTGTGCTCTTATCTTCATCTCTCTCTCTCTCTCTCTCTCTCTCTCTCTCTCTCTCTCTCTCTCTCTCTCTCTCTCTCTCTCTCTCTCTCTCTCTCTCTCTCTCTCTCTCTCTCTCTCTCTCTCTCTCTTTCTCTGTGTGTGTGTGAGTGTGAAACTCACTCGTGTCGTGTATGTTTTCACAATCCTTGCTAAAACCTGATGCTTCTTTTGTTTTTTACACTGGGTTCATTCTTGTCTTTTATCTGTTCAGTTCAGCATCCCTATTACTCCCCATTGCAGGTGTTTTCCCAGTATGCTAATATTTCATCCTCCTGGATTTGTGCAAGAAGCAACCATTCACAGTTGGGGGCCTGTCTCTGAATTACTAGGAGCACCTGCAGCCTTTTTGGTTTGGAGAACTATGGTACACTTAGCTAGTTAAAGCCAGAATATGTCAACTTCACTGGTGCTGGCCAGCTCTTTGGGGAGAAGCATTTCCCAGATGGGTGAACATGTGTTCATGAAATATCATGTTTGACCAGGAATATATCCCTTTGCATTGATGTTCCCCAGCACTCTTCCTAACAATTTGTAGGGACTGTTCCTCTTTCTGTGTGTAATTACAGATTCATGGTGGCTCTAACTGGGTCATTTCTTGTATTCCAGGCCCCTACTACATTTCAATCCTATGCTCTCATTTTTGCTGGGGTGCAAAAGGCTGGGACTCCAGTTGTGACCATAGTCCTTGTTACCTGTTTCCTGGAACCCTACTGATGCTGCTATCTTCATGGCAATTCCCATTAGTGACCATACTAATGAATCCATTTTGGCCCTTCTCCAGGGATTTTACACCCTTCTCTCACACACCTATGCTGCCACAGGGGATGCAGTGCATCAGGGACTCTTTTGGGTCTATGGCCATGACATTTACATCTCTCTTCCCACCTCCCCCCCAACCCATGTATGGTACGGAGTCGTTACATTGACAACTGATATTTGCCTCAGGCTTCATCTTCCAGCAACACTTGTCTCCAACTTTGACCTTCTGGAAGCTGTCTGATTTTGTCCTGGGCCAGGAACCTTTTGGTTGCTCTCAGTTCGGGATGAACATTCTTCTGCTCCACTGTCCCATGGTTTGGCATGGTCTCTCTTGAGGCTACCCTATAGGATATATGCACAAGTTGCTGAATTGATAAACACTCCTTCCCAGTTCATCTCTGCTGTTCATAAAGAGCTTCTTAATCTCTCAGTAGTGGTCCTGCAGAATTGCCATGTTCTTGATGCCTTGCCTGAAGTGCAGGGTGAAGCCTATGGCTTCATCTACAAGAATGTTGTTTCTTTTTTAACTGATCTGGTATGATTCAAGAAGGCCTTGAATCCTTCCTGGGTTCCGGGGGCTGGGGGTAGAGGGTGCCTCTTTTTAGTTTTCTGTTTGTTAACCTTTATCTTTTTTAAATGTCTCTTTACCCCTGCCTCCAGATGACAGCCCAAGTGGTCTCCAAGATAATGTTATATTAAGTGTGATGATCAGGTGCCCAGATGCAGCCTTCACCACAGTGGGGTAATATTGCCCTGAATTCAGCTTACCCTGTCTTCTTGAGTTGCCATATGTTCCAGAAACACTGGATCCAGAGTGTGCAGGAAATCCTAATGTGTCACGAATGAACCCCTCCCCTCAAACTGATATAATTTGCTATTTGGACTCCAAGGCAGTCTACCTGTATGTCTCTGGAATCAAGACAGGCATTAGTCTGCAGCTGGGACCTTCATAGATAAGCAGACCATCCCATCTTCATGATCTTGAAGTTCCCAAGGGAACAGTTTGAAATATTTTTTTGGTCTTGAAACATTTTTTGTCTTTTTTCTTTGGAGGTGGGGAGGGAAAGGCAACTGGAGTTAAGTGACTTGCCCAAAGTCACACAGTAATTGTCAAGTGTCTGAGGCTTAATTAGAACTCAAGTCTTCCTGAGTCAACAGCCAGTGCTTTATTCACTGCCCCATCTTGTTGCTTTTTTTTTTGCCGCAAACATTAATCGAATCATCTGTTTTCTACACAATAGGGATTTTTGAGGGAAGGGGAGTGGGTCGAGACAATGTGGCTTTTGCTGTCACCTTGTTCTTCCCCTTCAGAAGGGGTTTAGTCCTTTTCCCAGCCCTACTGCTCCTTTCCTCTGCCCAAGCCACTCCCATTCAAAAGATTTCTGTTTCTACCTCCTTCCTTTCTTACACTTCATAAACATGCAAGCTTCTCTTTGGAATGTGAACTCTTTCCACTTGCTTAGAGTCCCACATGCATGTTCTTTTGTTTTACAATAAACCTAGTTCTTCAATTATGGTTCATGAAGTTCTGACAGCCTGTTGGCAATCTCCAGCATTCAGCACAATGCTTGGTACATAGTAGGAGCTTAATAAATCCTAGCTGACTAAGTGCTAAGCACAGTTGTTCCCACTTTGTTGAAGGAAGATAAGGGCTGTCAGTGCCCTGGAGCAGTCTGATGCCTGGATCTAACTGGAAGTAGAATCTTCCTTTCACTGCAACATCTTCCCTCTAGAGTCCTCAATTGTTCTCTGGTTGTTTAAGGTGCTTTAGTATTGTCTCTCCAATCAGATTGCAAATTTCTAGGATTTTAATAGTATAATAGTTTGAGAAGTGGAGTTGGATCCTACTGACCTGAATCAGAAACCCAACTTATGACATCCAACTTGTGTGAGTCAGGACAAAGCAATTCACTACCTATGTCACAGTTTCCTCATTTCTTTTTTTTTTAATATAAATTTATTTATTTAACTTTTTACATTCATTTTCACAAAATTTTGGGTTCCAAATTTTCTCCCCATTTATCCCCTCCCCCCACCCCAATACACCAAGCATTCTAATTTCCCCTATCACCAATCTGCCCTCTCTTCCATCCTCCCTCCCTTCTCTTGTCCCCATCTTTTCTTTTGTCCTATAGGGCCAGATGACTTTCTATTCCCCATTAACTGTATTTCTTATTTCCTAGTAGCAACAACAATACTCAACAGTTGTTCCTAAAACGTTGAGTTCCAAATTCTCCCCATCCCTCCCTCCCCACCCATTTCCTTTGGGAAGGCAAGCAATTCAATATAGGCCCTATCTGTGTAGTTTGGCAAATGACTTCCATAATAGTCGTGTTGTGTAAGACTAACTGTATTTCCCTCCATCCTATCCTGCCCCCCATTGTTTCTATTCTGTCTTTTGATCCTGTCCCTCCCCGAATGTTGACTTCAAATTGCTCCCTCCTCCCATTGCCCTCCCTTCCATCATCCCCCCCTTTGCTTATCTCCTTCTCCCCCACTTTCCTGTATTGTAAGATAGGTTTTCATACTAAAATAAGTATGCATTTTATTCCTTCCTTTAGTCAAATGTGATGAGAGTAAACTTCATGTTTTTTTCTCAGCTCTCCTCTTTTTCCCTCCACTAAAAAGTCTCCTGCTTGCCTCTTGAATGAGATATAATTTACCCCATTCCTTTTCACCCTCTCTCCTCCCACTACAATTCTCTCTCACCATTTACCTTAATTTCTTTTAAGATATGGTCCCATCCTATTCAATTCACTCTGTGCTCTCTGTCTCTGTATGTGCGTGCATGTGTGTATGTGTGTGTGCGTGCATGCGTGTACATGTGTGTGCGTGCGTGTATGTGTGTGTGTATGTGTGTGTTTCCTCATTTCTAAAATGAGGAAGGTGGACTAGACTACTTCTGAGGTTCCTTCCACCTCTAATTCTAAAGTCCTATGACCCCTCAGAGCCCCAGTTTCCTTATCTGCAAAAAAGCAGCACTTGTACTGTCTAACTCAGGGTCAGTGAGAGGAAAGGGTTTGGTAAACCTAAAAGGCCAGAGGAATGTGAGTTATTATTAAATCAATTCAATTCATCAAGTGTGTATAAAGGACCTGCTATGTGTCAGCCTTAGGAGATTCTCTGGGGATACAAAGATTCCACTGGGGAGCAGATCCTGACTTGGATGCACAAAACTCCAGAGTCAGGCTGGATAGTCCAATACAAAGATGCTCATTTACAGGTGTTGCTATATTCTTTTTTCAGTTGCTGGTTGAAGGTAGAAAAAGGATTCATTTGGAGTTTCCTAGGACCTGTTTACATGATCAGCTTGGTGAGTCAAAAAACAACTTCTTTATTTTCCGCTTCAGTCAAAATGAGCTGAAAATCAAAAGAGATTAGCAGGCAGCAGAAATAGCTCTGGAATTGATATCAAAGGGCTATTCTTCAAATCTGGCTTCTGCTGCTTACTCCCTAGATGAGGTTTGTTAAGTTTTCTAGTTAATCAATAAATATCTATCATTATTTAGTATATGCTAAGCTTCGAGTTGGGAGATAGGAATAGAAAGACAAAAACACAAGGGCTGACAACATGCGATCAACTTTGTACATATAAGTAATATACAGGATAAATGGGAGACAATCTCAAGGAAAAATCACTAGGCCTTGGATGTGTGTGGAAAAAGCAGAGTGCACTGGGAAAGGTCTCATACAGAATTTGAGCTGAGTCTACTAGTTATCCAAGAATGATCCATATGTCCTTGGGGGGAGATGGAGGGCACAATAGTTTTGTCCTTGAAATCAAAACTATTTTCAAAATAATTTTTTGCTATTCAGTCATTTCTGATTCTTCAAGACCCCATTGGAGGTTTTCTTAGCAGAGACACTGAAGTGGTTTGCCGTTTCCTTCTCCAGCTCATTTTACAGATGAGGAAACTGAGAGAAATACAATTAAGCAATTTACCCAGGGTCAAACATTTGTTAAGCATCTGAGGCCAGATTTGAACTCACGAGGATGAGTCTTCCTGACTTCAGGCCTAGCATTCTATCCACTGTTCCAATGATCTGTCCTTCAAAATAATAATGACATGCTATTTGCTTATTAAAATACTAATCCTTTTTCCTGCTAAATATCAGCAACCCTCGATTTTCTTCAAATACTTCAACTGCAAAAAAAAGAAAATCACAACATATTTATTGCAAAAGCCTTCTGGTAAGTCAGATATCAAAGCATTAAAGAGAACTGCAAAAATAAGAATGTGTTTGCATGTATATATGTGTGTGCGTATAAAATAGCATGATAGATAGATATCTAGATAGAGATATGTAAAGCAATGGCACTCATTAAATTTGTTTTGGAAAAATGGGATTTTTAGAATTAAAAAACTGTATTTCTGCTAAAACATAGTGGGTTTATTATTATTATTAAGGAACATTTAAAATTTTCTCAGTTTTTATTTCTAAAATGGTAAATCTCAACAAGGAAGCCATGTAAGGCAGAAAATTGACACGAAGAAAGAGAACACTCCAGATCTGGGTTACAGCCAGTTAAAAGGCAGTTCAGGAGGTGTAATGTTGCATGTGAGGAGCAAGACCAGGGTCACTGGATAGTAGACTACATGGAGGGCAACAAAATGTGTGAATGCTGGAAAAGTAGGAAGGGTCCGGATTTTGAAGGGTATTAAAAGAGAGGATTTTATATTTGAACACAGAGGCAATAGGGAGTGACAAGTTATTGAGAGTGGGGTGACATAGTCATTTCTGAGCTTTAGGAAGATCTCTCTGGCAGCTGAGTGGTGATGCGTTGAAGCAGGGAGAAAGGAGGCAGGGAGACCAGCCCAAAGGTTATTGGAATAGTTCAGGTGAGAAGTGATGAGACTTTGGAGCAGGGTGGTGGCAGTTGGAGAGAAGGTTATGAAGACAGTTGGTTGTTGTTCCTTCCTTCTCAAAGATGACCAAAATGGCCTTGCTATGTTGGGATCAAGGAAAACTATATGTATATGGAAGGTTTTTGCAGAAAAACAAATACTTGAAAATAGATTGGATATTTGAAGTAATTCTGAATGAGGGTACTTAGGATTGCACTGGGGTTATAAGCCTGGGTCACTAGGAAGATGGTGGTCCCCTAAACAGAACTAGGGAGGTTCAGAAGAGAAGTTTGGGGACAATAATAACAAATTGGCTTTCTGATGGGTTCAGTTGGAAATGCAATGGAGCATCCAATCTTCAGTTGCTTACCTGAGACTGGAGGGAAAGAGATAGGGGAAAAAACAAACCTGGGGATTATCTGCATAGAGATAACAATAAACCAGTTTGTCTTTCTTCATTTATAAAATAAGAGCACTGTCTTCTAAAATTTCTTCTAGTTAGAAATCTATGAACCTATATTAAAATTGTAACAGAATCAATCATTGACCAGAAGGGTGAAGGTGTTCTATCCATTTTTGGCATGGATCTTAATCCAAAGGTCCAACAATGTAGAGAAAGAGGCAGCCACTCTTGGGTCAGTACCTGAACTTGGAATGAGAAGGACCCAGTTTCAAATCTTACTTCCAACATTTACTGGCTGTGCAACAGGAACAAGTCATTTAATATCTTTTTGCCTCAGTTTCTTCCTCTGTAAAAAGGAGATATTAATACCTGTAGAGTCTACCTCAGAGAGCTGTTGTGAAGATTCAGTGACATACCATTTATAAAGTTCTTTGCAAACTTTGAAACACTCAGTAAACATCAGTTTATAACTTTCTTCATTTGAAGTTGAGATTTGCTCCAACATTCCCTTCCTGCATGCTAGGGTTTGCCCTGTTCTGATTTAATCTTGTCATCTTCCTGTGGTTCTCTTAACCCTCAGTGGAGCACTCTTGAGCATTTTCATCAAATCTGTGTGTCCTGTGCCTTTCTGAACATGACCTAAACAATATCCCACAGTACTAGGTGATTAGAGTAGAGCATGACAGCACAGGGGATAGAGTGCTGAACTTGGATTCGGAAGCACCTGAGTTCAAATCTGGCCAAAGACACTTATAAGTTGTTTGACCTTGGGCATATTACTTCACCCTGTTTGCCTCAGTTTCCTCATCTGTAAGGTGAGCTGGAGAAAGAAATGGCAAACCACTCTAGTATCTTTGCCAAGAAAACCCCAGATGGGATGAGGAAAAGTGTGATATGACTGAAACAATAAACCACAATGATGCTAGGGAACCAGTTCCTAGGTCCATTGGTTGAATGGTTACAACCAAGTTGGCCCCAGAGTTTGGTTCAAAGTCAGTATTTCTTACTGTTCCTACAGATCAACTTGTCCTTTTATCTGACAACCTTGTGGATTTTGAGAGACAGACTTTCATCACTCAACAAAGAAGTGTCTACCATCCAAAACACAAGGTAAGCTGATTATCCCCTTCCTTGACAGAAAATTTCAGGGAACTGCTGGAATCTAAAAGCAAAAGTGGGGGACCATTGGCCATATTGTTCTAGTCTGGCCACCAAGGTTGCTCCCAATACTGAATGCTGTGAGTGCTGTGGGCTAAACTGAGTCAACACCTCCACAGGAATTTTCTCTGGGGTAATAACAATAATAAGGAAAAGGATAGCCCCCACTTATAAGGTACTTTAGAGTTAATAAAGAATTTTTCTCACTATTGTCCTTCAAGGTATACTGCAGTAGGCTTTATCATTCCATTTTAAGAAGAATAAAAGACGTGTCCAAGGTCACCTAGCTACATACGTAGCAGGGATAGGAATTGTACTTAGGCCACTTGACTCCAAGTCCACTTGTCTGTCTACTAAATCAAGTGGCCCCTCTCAACAACTCCCCTTTTACACTCTGACAGATCTAGAATTATCATTAAGCACTTCAACGAAAGTCAATATTGGCAGGTGGAAATCAATCAACACTGTATGAGAGACAGTGGGAAAAGGATAACGGGCTGCCTCAGAAAATAAGGAGTTTCCCATCGTGGGAGATTTGCTTTACTCCTTAAGGGAGGAAATTCTTGCTCCATCCACCAGATGGCCACTATGGTCACTTCCACTTGGAAATTCTGTTGGAAAAAGTGATCCATTTATAAATATTTCTCTCATAATATTTTTGGAAAACTTTTTTTAAATTAAATTCTTTTGTTATCTTGAACTTCACAATCACTAAAAATATGAATACTTCAATATGCAGAGTACAAGATATATTTCTTTTAAAAATACCTGTGCATAATGGAAGTCAATAGTGTCATATGCTACTTTTTAAAGGAATTTACCTACTGTACAAGGAGAGGTAGTGCTAGCTAGTATATTGTTTTTGTATTCATCCTTCGTTGCCGAGGAAAACCATGCCATCAGAGACATGGTGACATGACCTGCACTTGACTTTGTTTTGAGTGAGGGAGGGCTGTGCAGGTCACCAGCCTCACTTCTCCTCCAGAGCCATCTGAGTCCAGTGACCAGATATTCATCAGGATGACTGGAGATGACACAGGACGCTAGCTATTATATAATTATAATTTAAAATACACATTCAATGTGCTCCTCTTTAAATTAACTGCCAGAACTTCCAACTCTATTTATAATTGTCTCTTCCACAGTGGTATCATTTGAACATGAGCAAAGCTCAAGTTTTTCATGCCTTCAAAGGTAGCCTTGAAGAAAGGTGGTTGAAAATAATCCTCAGGAATAAAAAAAAGGGGAAAGAAAGCGGGGAAAACCATTTATGTAGGACCTATTATGTGTCAGGCACTGCACTAAGTGCTTTTGATAAAAATTATATCATTTGATAATAAGATATGAACTTCTTGTGCCTGACCTGTGGAAAAGCCTTCTAAGCTCATATTGGTCTGTCTGATCAGCCAAAGTGGACACATTATACCTTGATTCCCAATACAGTGATGTCACTGTGGTTCTCTTTGAGAAGAAAGGACAACAATCAAATGGGCATAGGGGGTGTTGAGTTGGGTGTAAGATAAAACATAAAAAATGAATCTCACCTCTACCTCTTGGTTTTTATAGGACCTTGACCATTAAAGCCCTAGCTCAGCTCTTCATCCTGGGATGCTCCTGGAGTCTTGGCTTCTTCCTGATTGATTCTGTAGCTAAACCAGCTCAATCAGTCATTACCTACACCTTCACCATCATCAACTCTCTGCAGGGGGTCTACATCTTCCTGCTACACTGTGTCTTCAGTCACCAGGTAATAAGAGGCTTTCATCCTCTTACCATCTCACATGGCAAGTCTCATCTCCAAGAATTACAGATTCATAGAATCTCAGAGTGGAAAGGGTCTCAGAGACCATGTCACCCAATCTTTAACTGAACAAATGTCTCCTCTACACTCTACATCTTACCCTATAAATGTTCACCTAACTTTTGCATGAAGACATGCTGCCACCCATTGAGATGGCCCATTTCACATCTGGATAGCTCTAGTTTCTAGGAAGTATTTCCTTGTTTCAAGGCCTAATGTGACTCTTTATAACTTCCAAACTTTACTACCTGAATACTACACTGTATTCACTCAAATGTTTTCTTCAGAGGAGGTGTTCCTTCTGACCAAGGACTTCCCTCATTCTCAGTCTTCCAGCTTTCTATCACATAACTCTGCAATAAGGGGTTTGTTGTGATTTCTTTTCTGAAATAGACATAGAGTTCATGGAAGAATAGGCAGTATCCTGTTGGGCTCATTTTTCTCGTCTCTCTCGAGGCTTTCACTGTTTTCCTGATTACAGTATGAGTTCCTCCTCCCCCTGCGCCCCCCACCCCAGGAAGGATTACAATAAGGAAGCATTTAATAGAAGATATGTTTATCTAATGCTCTTTGTCTAACTGTCAGTGGTAACAAGGAGAGGTCACCTGAGATAATAACATGCTCCTAGTAAAAGTCATTGCCAGACCCTAACCCTACCAGCTCATCTCTTTCCATGTATAGATCCAGCACCAGATTGCTTGCAGAGTTTTGACCCTCCAGATGCCCACCTGCCTAATTCTCTAATTCCCTTCTTACAAATAGAGCACAGTAGAATTCACAGCAAGTAACAAACCCTGTACAAAATGCCTGGAACTGTTTCATCTGTCCAGTCCCTCACAAAACTATTTCAGGGACTTTATGGTAGAAAAAGAAGCTAAGATAAATAAGCCCTGAACCCAGATCTCCCTTTTACAGTACCAACAGGTAAGTTAATATTCTATAGCATTTTTTTTTCTGAGAGGAGGTACCCATCTGTGATTTCATAAGTGTGGTGGATTCCTTAGAATGGAAATTCCCTTCATCAATATAGATCAGCAACTTTCTTATGACTTAGAGTCACAGCAGCCTAAGCACTGTTATGTCCTAAGTAACACAACTAGATTCTGTCAGAGAGTAAACCTGAACCTTGATCTACTTCACTCCAAAGCTGGCTCTTTAGTCAACAAACCAAGTTTTGTTTTATTGTCACTTGGTCATTCTTTTTTCAGTCATATCTGACTCTGCATGACTCCTTTGGAGGTTTTCTCAGCAAATATACTGGAGTGGTTTGCCATTTCCTTCTCCATCTCATTTTACAGATGAGGAAACTGAGGCAAACAGAGCTAAGTCACTTGTACCAGAAACAGCTCCATATCTGAGCTCAGCCAGGTCGAGCACTCTATCCCCTGTGTCACTCAGCTGCCCATGAAACCATTCTAACTTTGATCATATACATCAGCAGAGTAATAATATTAAATAGTTATGATTCCTTTGCTCTTCCCTCCTGGGTTTACTTTTCAAAGCATCTTTGCATCTATAACCTCAGCTGTCCTCATAAGCCCCTGTGAGGTCTATAAGACAGCTGACATTTTCAAAAGCCCTCTGGTCATGAAGCAATAGTGTTTACACTTTAAAAATTACAAGCGTTCTATGATGCCCTCAGGAGGATGGAGGTGACTCTCCCTGAAGAGCCAGGAGGTTGGTGTCTTTAATTCAATTTAGCAAAGAAGAAAAACATAAAGTACTGGAACTGGAGTCACAGGACCTGATGTTGAATCCTAGCTCTTCTTCTTACTATCTGCGTAACCTTGGGAAAGTCATTTCATGTCCTTGGGCATTAGTTTCTTTAGGTATAAAAGGAGTTCATCAGACTGATTTTGAAGGCTCCTTTGAGTTCTAAACCCTAATCAACCTTATCAATGTCATACAAAATATTAATGAAAAACTAGACAGTAGCATTCACACCACACACGCACACACACACACACACACACACACACACACACACTGCAGTGCCGGTGCAATGTTCACAGCACCCATGAGAGCCAAGAATATCACAGTGCAATTCAGAATTGCGAAACAACACAGATTTTCCACATGGAAGGCAAAACCAAAACATTTATTCAGAGCCAAATCCATTCCAGCAAAAAAAAAAAAACTGTACACAGTAACAATGTAGAGGACAACACCATCCTCAAACCTTCTCCCTAGTAGGCTTCCCACAAACCACGTCCATTACACTCATCAAAAGCAGGTTCTCTTAAACAAAATCACAAACAATCACAAAATCACTCACATCCCTGGTGCCTGCATCCTTCCTAATTCTGACTGCTCTCAAGACTAACTTCCTCTCAGCTCTGCACTAGCTCTGCCTCTTCCTGCTCCACCTATCCAGCAAACTCCTCCCACCACAGGCTCCAGGTGACTTAAAATGACTATTAATGAATGTGGAAAAATTTTCCAATTCAAATTACCATTATACACATATGCACATGCACATGTGCACACATATACACCTACCTCCATTTCAGTGATAGGGTCGTTAACATAATCCTCCATGCCAACACTCAATTCTCTGTCTTCCTGAATCTTCAGGTCCAAGAGGAATATAAGAAATGCTTTAAGAGAATAAGGGCTGCGACTGAAACAGATACCTATGTGCTATCTACTTCAACTAGCCACAGCAGAATGGTAAGACTATTTCTTTACCACTCAGTATCATTATCCAAATCAAATACCTCAAGTCTGCTGGCTGTCCTTGCTCCTTAGTTTGCCAAAAATAGAGTAACCTAATTCCATATTGGAGCCACCCAGAGTTCACAGAGTTGTAGAAACCAATAGCAACATAAATTAATCTTCAAATTTTACTTTGAAGTAAGTTTAGTTCAACCACAGAAAATGAAATCCTATGCACAGGAAGAGCTTCTCCTGAGAGGAAGGGATGATGAAGAGTGTACTTGGTCTTGGCTCAATATACTGTACCTGAAAGATTTGTCATCCCCATGAGTGAGAGAGATGTTGTAGAACTTCATTGACCTCATCATATAGCTTCCTTGGATGGCATCACTTTACAAGACCTGGGGTGGGCTGGAGAAGTTGTCAGAGAACATTGTTCAAGCCAGAGCCATACTTATTATGCATGTCTTGCCCCAGACTCCTGAATAGTTTTTAGTTTCTTCTTGTAAGTGAAATGAAAATGATCTGGGTTGGGTTTGTTGATGTGAGTTAAACGATGGCAGGAAGTTGCAAACGTAAAACTAAAGAACCAGTTATTCATTAGGATACTAGTCACATGTAGCTCTTTCCCAAATAGATCGAATTACAATCACAAACATTTAAAAGTGAAGCTCTGATTCACCATGTCTTATTCAAATATGTAAACTAGTTTGTACAAAGTTTCAAATTGTTATATAACGTCTATTTTTCCATCCTATGGACAAAAGTCTTGTGCTTTAGAGTTACCTTAATTCATTTTCAATATGTTTCTGTCTCCTTTATGTTACCCTATTCCTTTCTTTCACTTCACTGCCACTCTCCTCGTTTCATCACCACAGCTGGAAAAATAATTGAAGTTTGAAAGGAAAAAAACATGCCATCTCTGCCTGAAAGGTTCTCACTGCTCACTCCATCAGCAGACTCCAGCTCATAGAGGATTAGAAGTAAGAGAACGGGTTCTCATCAATAGCACATTCAGGAAGAACTGCTTCTTGTTGTGCACTTAGAGTACTTAGAATTTGTATTTTAAAGATGCTTCTGCTAGATCATTAGTTAGATTTCCTTTACTGCTATAACGTCCATGTCATGTCCTCAGTGATACACTCTCCATTTCACTTGCTTTTGACCTGCAATTATCTGTTATCCAAGCTATTATTAACCCTTTTCCCCCAACTGGTCATTTTTTTTTTCCTGAATGGCTTTGGGAGGGGAGAAGGGAAGGAAGAACTAGGGTTTAGATATGCAAATGTATCTGCCATTCTAAGGATGCAGTAGATTAGGAAAGGCAGCCTTGGGAGAGTGTTTATCTCATTTCAGTTCTTCCACCCAACTACCTCCTCAGAGGGATATAAACATTGACAGGTTGGGGACCAGAAAAGAAGCAGGGGATTATCAGTGGGCTAAATTTCTTCCCTATATAAATCACCCCATTCATTTTTTTGACTTCTCCTTTCGCGTATAAGCAATTCTAAACTTCCTCACACCCTCTTTTTATGATTTTAGAAGGTTTTACTTTCAGTATCTGATATTGCAGTAATATTATCTGCCCTTTTATATTTCACTAGTGTACAGCATTTCAGCTATGCTGTGGTTCCAACAAGGGTTTTGTGAACTAGCTGGATATGTGACCACCAGTCATGAAATGATTTTCATGTTGCTAGTTTCTAATAACCAATTCACAGATAAAATTTGGTCATTTGACTCTTTGTTTTTATAGTTACTTAATCTATAAGCAATCTTAAAATAGTTACTAATACTAAGTCATCTTTCAGTAATGTATGTATTAATTTGTATGCCACTTTGAGTTGGTTACATGCATGAAAGTGAATAAAGTAAAGTTTTTACTCACTTAGTCTCTTTGATCTGGCACCCAAGAGTCTATCATCTCCATTGAATTGCAGTGAACTTGGAAGGACTCAATGAAGAAACCTTAAAGATTTGATGCCACAGAAAGCAACTAAAAAAATTGAAAATTCCCATCGATGCTTGCAATTATAAAATTAAGATATGGCTCTAATAATCTTTAATATCATATCCTCAATATCCATAAGGTTGTGACATTTGACAATAAGAGAGGACAGTAGAACGTAAGCACTCTAAATAATACCCAATATTCTTCTATTCCAGTTTATAAAAGTTCATGAAAGCAAAATAGAAAGGAGGTAGAAATTTGGTTGCCAAAGTAAATGTTTGTTGAATTGAAATACAAATGTTTGGGAATGCTACCAGAAAAGTCAAAGATTCCTGCTAAAGATAGTGAGCATGATGACTTACAGGAAGGTGAAAAAAATCAAGAGGCCTTTGTATTTAATTCATTAATTAAATTTAGCAGAAAGTCACCCAGGCCATCCCCTTGATATCTCCCTGAGTCACATCTCAGTTTAGCTGTCAATGACAAATCAGCACAGCTGCAAGGGATAAGGTGGGGCAGTTCACAAGCTCTGAACCAATTGCTCCAGTTACTAGCAAGGTTTTGACTAAAGGCAAGGGAAAATCAGAAGTGTTCTTAATCACTCACATTTCTTTTCATTCAAAGAAATAAGCAAGTAAACCTTTCTCCCTGCTATATCTCCAAGTATTTTACATCTTTGTTCAGCTCAATCACATCTCTATTAAGGAATGAGATTGAGATTGACATAGCCAAAGACATGATTTAGAACTTTAAGGTTTACACAGCACATTCCCTGCAAGAGACATGTAAGCTGGGGTGGCTTGCTTGGTACCATTTTACAACTGGGAATTTAATGAAGCCAGGGAATCTAGAAGGAAAAGAATAGGAGGGATAGCATCCACATAAACCAGTGAAAATTCTTGAAGTAATCTAAATTCTTAAGAGAAAAATTAATCAACAGATGCAGAAAAAGTTTTTGACATAATACAGTGCTAATTCTTATTTTGAAAAACACTATAAAGCATAAGAATAAAATGAAACTTTCCTTAAGATGATAAGTGTGCTGTTCATTCATTTTTTCAGTCACTTCCAACTCTTTGTGATCCCATTTTTGGGTTTTCTTGGCAAAGATACTGAAGTTGTCAATTCTCCAGATTATTTTACAAATGAAGAAAATAAGACAAAGAAAGTCAAATGACTTGCCCAGGGTCACATAGCTAGTAAGTGCATGAGACCAAATTTTAACTTGGGAAGATGAATCTTCCTTACTTCAGGTCCAGCACTCTATGTGCCAAGTATCTAAGCCCTTTGGCAAGCATTATCTATACTGAGGATAAGCTAGAAGCCTTCCCTGTACCATTGGACACATCCCTTCTTGTCCTTGTTAGCAGATTACCCCAACTGACATCTCCACTCCTTCTCTCTAATCTTTTATCCCTCCCTATCTATTTGTTCCTTGTCAGTTGCCTACAAGCATGCCTAAATCCCCACCACCCTCAAGAAGCCTTCATCAGGTCCTACCTTTCCTACTATTTATCATCCTACATGAGTCCTCCCCTTCTCAGCCAAATTCCTTTAGAAAGACCTCTCCTCTCCTCTTAATCCCTTCAAAAACTTCTCAAATCTGACTTCTCACAGCATCATGAAACCAAAACTGCTCTCTCCAAAGTTAACAATCAATCCCTCATTTTACAAATTTAATGTCCTCTTCTCAGACCCCATTCTTCCTGACTTCCCTGAAGCATCTTATAGTGCTGATCATTCTTCCTCCTGGATATTCTTTCCTCTTTACCTTTTTATGACACTTTTCTCTCTGACTTCTCCTCTTACCTGTCCACCTACTCAGTCTCCTTTAGCTAGATCTCTATTAATGTCATGTTTAATAAATGTGGATTTGACTTGAATCCTTTACCCTATTTTTCTTTTTAATCTCACAGTTATCAGCTCCTATGAGCTGAATTATAATTAATAGCAAAATATTTCGAGAATTATATATCTATTTATTTATATTTGTTCTGCCTCCTGAGCTCCAGCGTGTGCCATCACCAACTGCCTATTGGACTTTTCAAACTGGATGACCAATGGCCTCCTCAAACTCAGTATGTGACAATGGAATCACTATCCTCTCTCTTTCTCACTTCTCGAAAGTTTCCTATTTCTCTTGAGGGCATCAACATCCTTCCAGTCACACAGCTATGTAAGCACAGACTCATCCTCAACTCTTCCCTCTGCTGCACTATCCATATTCAATGTGCCAACGAATCCTGTCACTTCTATTTCTACATGTCTCGCATCTGTCTCTTTTACTCTACTCACATGTTCACCTCCATGTTTGAGGTTCTTATCCCTTCTCCCCACAATTATTGCAATAATCTCCTAATTATTCTTGCTTCTATGCACTCCCTTCTTAAATCCATCCTTCACAAACCTATCTAATCAATCTTCTGAAAACACAAGTATGCCCACATCGTTTCATTGATCAAGAAACTTCAAAGGTTCTTTATTAACTCTAGGATAAAATGCAAACTTTATATACTTAGCTGAGATTTCAATTTCACTGTTTGGCTACCATTAACTTTTTTCTGGCTAGTTGCATGTGATTCCTCTTCACACACACTATTTACTATTAAACTGACCTCCTTGCATTTCCCTAAACTGAACCCAACTCACATTTCTAGCTTTTCTACTTCTTATTTCCTTTTACCTACTTATCTATATAAATATTGTGTCCTCTTCCTACCCAAGATAAAGAAAGTGAACTCCTTAAAGGTAAGAGTTGTTTTTAAATCTTTCTTTATTTCTCAGAGCCTTGTACATAGTAGGGACTGGATAAATAACTTGAATGCATGCAAGGATTGCAGCCTCTTTTGCAGGGAGGTGAAATCATGAATATCCCAAAAGATAGAAAACTAATTTAGGAAGGGAGGTGGTTCCAAAAGAGAACCAAGCAATGTAAGAATCACTTTTCTACTTTTCCTGGGACATTCAGTTGATCCAAGCTATATCTACCTAGACAGCAAGACAATTTCATCAATTTTATGAAGTCCCAGGTTGAATTTAAAGGAAATGAGAATCACTCAATCAACAGGTCTTCAAGGAATGTTAATGAACATCCCTCACAACCCATTACCTGAAGTATAATCTCCCTGTACAATATTGCAGAGTAGTCAAAAACCTTCTGTCTAAAATCTCCAGAGACAGAGCACTAATGAGCCTTAGAGGAATACTTGTTCCATTGTTGTCCATATCCAGTTGTATATGTGTATGTCTTAGTCTGTACTTAAATATCAAATAAAATGGATATTTTCATATAATATATATATATGTACATAAATAACAGAATAAGAAGATTATACATGAAACTTTGGATCTCATATATAAATTGTTTTTCTTTTAGCTATAAATTCAACATGTAACTTTCAAAGAGGATAGGTCCAATTGTTAGGAGATTCATCCTTGAATTGCCTCCAAACCTACCTCATAGTTCCTCCCCATAGCTCCTAGTTCTGTCTTCCGGGGTCAAGAAGAGTAAGTGTTTTTGACTGGATGGCCCATTAGAAACATGGATACAGTTATAACCAGCTGAAGTCATCTCTGGTCCAAAATAAATATGCCCAGTGTATTTCCCTTTCCCTCAGCATGATGGTTATCTTTCTCTGGACACACACCTTTGAGATGACCAGAATTGAGTTCAGTTGATATAAGTCAACTGGCTGGTTCAGTCAAAATGGCAAATTCATTAGTACTGCATAGACCCTAGTGTTGTGAAAGACCATGACTAAGGCACTCTCAAGACCAGTGAATCAAAAGGTTATGATGACATGGCCAGGAAGAAGAGGCAAGTAATGCACAGATTCCTTCAACCAATTCTCTATCTCACTTATTTCACTAGAAGATATAGCAACTGAAAAAAAAAATTCAGAGTGGAATTAATTTCATTAGACAGTCAAACAAATCCCAAAGCATTTGCCTTTTGTCAGGCTTGCAAATGAACTTTTTCCATTACATCAATGAAGAAAGATTTAATGAACCACATCATGCAACTTCATGTACTCACTCCAAATCTTGAGGAACATCAGGGACAGATAAAAGAAGGCACAGTACCCTCTGGGTTATCAAGAAGTAGCTACCAGACCCATGGCTGAGAACTGGGCTTTGTTTCTTTGGGATAGTGGCTTTTTCTTTAGCTTCCTTTCTTCAAATAGAAAATGTCCTACTTGTCACCTAATCTTGGAGAGGGAACTGACTACCCCTTCCATAAATTCCCCAATGAACAGGATCAGACAATAATAACAATTCTCTAGGGCTGAAAGGCTTACAAAATGATTTTCCCACACTATCTATGTCAGGTAAATAATGTGAGTGATATTATTCCCATCCCTGAGAGAAAACTAAGGTGAAGAAAGGAACAGGACTTGTTGAGGTTCAACGGCTAATAATTGTCAATGGCGGTGGTGAAATCCAATCCCACGCTCTTGTTATATAGAAGTTCAGAAAGGGGTTAAGAATGTCTAATACAGCTGATCACCATCAGTACTAGGATAGAATATTAGAATATATATAGGAGATCATCAAGTCAAACCTTCCCATTTTACTGATACAAAAACTAAGGCCCTGAGAAAGAAAGACACTTGCTCAAGCTGTCAAATATTAGGTAAGAGTGTTACATTTGTTGGGCATTCAAACTTTGCTCATTCTTGCTACTTTGAAATCCTATCAGCCTCTTGATATTCTCTCTGCTGTGGGGCTCCCTGAGAGCGATGAATGTTGGGGACACCAGTTTGATATGGTAACAGAGTGATGTTGCTGGGAAAACTGAAATCATGCTAAGAACAGAGAAATGCGGTATCATATGTGCTAAAGCTTAAATATCCTCAGACTCCTGATGCTGGCCCTTCCCCTCACCCCTACTCCCTCATTGTTCCTAGAGCCAAGTAGGATGCTTTTGTTCATAACTTTTCATAATATTAAGAAAAAGTCATGTCTCCTTTCATCCCTCTCTTCTCTAGATTAAATATTCCCATTTCTTGCCTCTCATCATATGAGGTCATAGATCTGGAGCTAGATGGGGGTCTTAAAGATTATGTAATTCAACTCTATTATCGTACAGAGGAATTTATGGCCCCAAAGTGCTGGAGTATCATGTGGTTACAAAACAAGTCTATGTTAATTCCAGATTTTGGACAACGATCTTTTGACACCATGACAGAGCCCTTCTCATTGTACCAATTTCAAGTCCCTCCTAGATTCTAGAAAATTCTGGCCTTCTAAGCCTAATTTTTGGAAAGTGAGTCTTCACTGTTTCTTAGCTATGAGTCAGTATTTGCATCAATGAGAAAGAAAAATGAAGCCACAGGGAGTCCCCGTCTCTGAGATATGTTTCTCCTTTTTTCTTCTCTTCAAAGTAAAATAACTGAGATGCTGCTAGAGACTTTTCCCTTTAAAAAGAGTCTTACGGACCTAAGAAAGGGGAAATAATATTGGTATAGTTTATCATCATCTGCAATGCATTCATATTTAGCCCATCTAGTTCTATACTCTTATTTATAACACACCTAGCGACATGCATTTAATTTAGGACTTTTAAAATGAGAAAAGCTATTCTAGTGGATGGAAAAACTGATATTTACCAGAAATCTAGCAAGAGAAAGCTGTAATTCCTTAAAAGGAAGGTTCCACTGCTCTCCACAAAGAAACGTCTCGCTTTTCTGCCCTCTACCCTCCTCCCCAAGCCGAGAGCCACTCTGCCTGTATCGCGCTCACATCAAGCTCCGGGAACCCCCACAGCTCCAGCAAGGTCGCCACAGACTCTCTCCAGCCGCAGAACCTCATCAGCCGTGAAGAGATGTTCTCTCACATTTACAAGATCCGGGAGATCGCGAACGGGCTGTGCCTACAGGTGTCAGTAGGACAGAGGTCGAAATGCCTCTACTGAATGTCTTGAGACTGTTAAGCACTGGAGATGACATAGTGATAAACCATCTTCTGCAAGAAACTAGTTTCACAAAAGAATCCTACAAAAAGTACATCAAAGACTACATGAAATCAATCAAGGGCAGACTTGAAGAACACAAATCAGAGAGAGTGAAACTTTTTAGGACTAGAGCTGCAGAACAGATCAAACATATCCTTGCTAATTTTTAAAATTATCAGTTCTTCATAGGTGAAAACATGAATCTAGATGGCATGGTGACTCTCTTGGACTTCTGAGAAGATGGTGTAACTCCATATGTAATTTTCTTTAAGGATGGTTTAGAAATAGAGTAATGTTAACAAATTCAACTGATTACTTTGAATCACCTGTCATCATAACCAGCTGCTGCTTTTTGTCATCTACACAACACCAGGACTTGACAAACTTGGACTGATGTCATCTTGAGCTTTATTCATTGACCTTGATTTATTTGGAGTGGAGGCATTGTTTTTAAAAATGTCATGTAGGCTGTCTAAAATAAAAAAGCATTTAAACCCATCTGAGAGAATTCCTCTTGGTCTAAATTACAGTAACTTGATACAGTTGTACCTCAAGGATCATTGTAGAGATTATTACCTGGTCTTAGATTAATTTTCAGCATAAGACTCTTCAAATAGACTTTTCTACAGTTGACTGCTTATGAAAAAGGGAAGAGATGTCCAAAACTGTGCCAACAATATGAAGGGGACCTGTCTACATTCTCATTTCATCTACAAGCTGAAGTAGAGTTAACTCTGGAAGAGATTAAATCCAAACTGAATGAAATGAAACCATGTAAAACTAAAAAAAAAAAAGAAAAGAAAAGAAAAGAAAAGAAAAGAAAAGAAAAGAAACATGTCTCAAGGCCTTCCCTCTTGGCAATGGAAAAGCTAGTTAGAGAGGAAAGTGATCTTTGAAGAACACTTTGTGCCCAACTATGAAACTTCTTTCACATCCCTATACTCCTGAGAAGGTCTCTCCCTCTTTCCAAAATTGTGAAATTTCTCAACTCAGACTGAGTGGCGTAGTTTCTCTGTAGCACACTGGTTCCTACAGACAAGAAATTTCTTCATCCTACACATAAAGATTAGATTTCTAACTCCACTCTAATCATCCCATTCAGCCAGTCACTTCCCTAGAATCTCCAGAAATTCAGAAAATGGAAAGATAAGATGCTCCATTTTAGGTACCACATTTTAGGATTATAAAAAGAGGAAGTTCCCCCCACATCCAGTCCCCACATCAACATAATCATTGCAAGGTCACGATAAGTTTTTAACGAGTGAAGAAAATTTGCCTGGAATTGATACCTTTATCACGTATGAGGCAGGGGAGGATATTTTGGGGACAGAGAAGGCTGGGGAGTATAGTTTGAATCTAGGATTGAAGCTGTGATCTGGCTAGAGGCATTGTGGTACACTAGAAAGGGTCCTGGTTTGAAGCCCAAAGTCCTGGGTTTGAATTTTATCTCAGTGAATTACTATGTGATAGTAGAAAAGTCAATTAGTCTCCCTGGGTCATAGTTTCTCATATATGAAATAAGGAAATTACATTCAATATCTCTAATATTCCATGACACTCTGAAGATGAAATATTTGGCCTACTGCCCCCTTTTAAAAAAAACTACTCAGCACGCCTCTGGAAATCTTACAAACAAGGAAACAAGTCTCAGATAAAGTGTACAATGGCACCAGAGGCTAGTACTACCCCCCTGGATCATTTAAGCACCCCCTTGGGGCAGTACCACCCACTTTGGTTACCACTGCAAAATCATTGACCTTTCAAGATTCTGCAAGCTCTTTGGGCCAGGACTGTTTAGTTTCTGTATTTCTGTCCCCCAAATCTAGCACAAATGCATAGCCTCAAAGAAAAATGCAAAAGGGCCCCAACTACTCTACACCCATCATTTTACAGATGGGGATACTGAGGTCTAGAGAGGGAAAGTGATTTTCCCAAGGTCACATAGATAATAAGTGTCATAGTTTAATAGCTAATGAGTATACAAATCAAGATCTTTTTTCCTGCCAGGTAATGGTAAGTTTTTATAAGAAACTATATGTAAAAGTTAGAGTTGGGGTTAGAAATGAATTTGGAAAAGAAATAAATTTAGAGTTAGGAATGAATCTAGGGTTAGAAAGGAAAAAAATTTTTTCTCATTGAAGAGAAGAATATTAAAACTATAGAATTAGGAAAAACTGTTTTATATTTGAGAGGAATCAAAATCTGTGATTTCAATGGTATGCAGGCTGATGAATATGGCCAACTCAGACATTCGTTATAGCCTTATGGTTATGTAGGGTACAGCAAGGTTAAGTGACTTGCCCAGAGTCACACAGCTAATATACATAATACACAGTCTTATTCTATTCAAGACTGGCATTCCAAAATTCATTCATTAAGCTAGTATTTATATAGTAACTATTTAGTACTTTGTAATAAGATCATAGATCTAGAAGTAAAAGACACCTCAGAGGCCCTCGATAGTCTCCCCACTCCCAATTTTTTTTAATATACGAGGAAATAGAGACTCAAAGACATTAAGAGATCTCCCCAAGGTAGCAAGTGGCAGAACCAGAATTCAAAATCAAATCTTAAAACTCTAGGTCCAGTCTTCTTTAGACTACACCACACTATCTTTCTCAGGCTCAGCATTGGGTATATGAAAACCGAACAAGACAGTCCCTGCCTTCAGGGAGTTAATGATTCTCTACTAGCTCTCTCTCATTTATACCTCAAGTGGATATAGCAGAAAGAATATCTGTGTGGCATTTGGAGCTCCTGATGCCATCCCCAGTGTTGTCAAAATATGATTCCCCATCCAAAGTTAGTACCACTGATTCAGTCAAAATAATTAACATTAACTCTAGACTGTTATCTGTGTATCTATCTGTATATGTGTAATATGCATACACAAATATGCATATATAAAATGTCTGTTGAACAAGTGCTTTTGACATATTCATTCAACAAACAATTATCTAACGTATGTAGTTTGAGCACTGTGTTTCCTGCCAGAGGAGAGAGAAAGCTTGACTAAGACAGTCTCCACCCTCCTGGTGTTGACACGCTATTGTTCAGTCATTTTTTCAGAAATGTCCAACTCTCTGTGACCCTATTTGGGATTTTCTTGGCAAAGATCCTGGAATGATTTGCCATCACCTTCTCTAGCTCATTTTACAGATGAAGAAACTGAGGCAAACAGGCTTAAGTGACCTGCTCAGAATTACAAAATTAGTAAATATCTGAGGTAAGATTTGAACTCAGGAAGATGAGTCTTTTTGACTCCAGACTTGGCGCTCTATTTACTGTGACACTTGGCTGTCCTTCAAAATAATAAACTTTCACTGTTTTTAACCTTTTAAAAATAGGTTCCTGATTATCCTATTGGTTTAGAGTTTCTGGAAGAATTGTGAGAGAAACAGACAATTCATTGTAGAAAGCACACATAGAAGGCACATTATAGAAGGAACATATGTTTCTAATCCTCTTTGCCAAGGAATCAGTGGGAATGAGGACTGGCCATCTGGGTTCACAATGTGTTCATAGCAAGAGACTCCACAAAGAATGCCTGGGCAGTAACATTTTCAAACCACCTGGGAAGTGAACATTAATTTTTTTCCCCTGTATAGAACCAGCAGGAGATAACTATGAAAATTTGAATTCACCCGTAGCAGCCTAGATTCCCAAAATCACTCACTAAAAGAGTTCTCAGTAGAATTAACAATGAATAGACTTGACTCAAAACAACTGGAGATGTTTGTGTTTTGTGACTCAAATTGTTGTCTAGCCCCTCACTAAAAACAGTTCTTTATAATCAAACAGGTGCTCAAAAATGTGGTGGATTCATGTACAAAAGTATTTATAGTGGTTCTTTTTGTGGTGACAAAGAACTGGAAATTGAGGGGATGACCCAAACACATATTTGTAGGTATATCTTGTTTATATATGTTAAACACATAGCTGTAAAATATTTTGAGTAGATTCTATGTATGACATTTTAATTTATATTTTTAAAAATGTGGTGGATTGAAATGAGCACTGGACACAGATCTCACATTTAGTGTAGCAAAAGATAAGAAAATATCATGTGCCCTGGTGGGGAGAGCTGGAAGGAATACAGGTCTGTGATTTCATCATTAAGGGAAAGTTCCAACGGGAAAATAATCTTCATCAATGCAGATGTGTGGCTCGTATGATGCCTGAGGGGCATTGAGAGGTTAAGTGATTTGCTTTTGGTCACACAGTTAATGCCACTCGATCAACTAGACTTTATTAGGTGCCCATAATGTGTCAGGAATGGTGCTAAGTGCTGAAGATACGAAGGCATGTAAAAGATAGCCTCTGCTCTCAAGGAGTTCACAGTCTAAGTGGGGAGAAAACATGAAAATGCTGGTTACAAAGAAGATACACTCAGGGTAAACTGGAGACAAAAACACAGAGAAAGAAGCCAAGATGGCAGAGTACAGACTAGGACCCAGCTGAACTCTTCCAACATTCCCCTCCAAACACCTTTAAAATAATGGCTCAAATCAAATTTTGAAGGTCAGAAGTAGACACTTTTTCAATCTAAGACAATTTAGGAGATTGACAGGAGAAGTCTGTGACAACAGGGTGGGCACAGTTCTAGAATGTGGCAGGAGCACCAGTGGTAGGACTTGGAGGTAGGTACAATAATGGCAGCAACACTACCACCTTCAGGAGTTCTCAGTCCACAGAAGGTAAGGACAGTTGGTTGGAATGAGATGACAGAGAATCCCTTTGCTGGCCCTGCGTGCAGCTGAAACAGATTGGCAACTCTTTGCCCGTAGAAGCTCTGGGTTGCAATTCTAGGGTGGAGAGGAGTATTGTGATCAGTCACAAAGAAAGCAGAGGCCTTGGTCACAGTTTCGGGGACAAGAAGAGCTAGCACTTGAAGCTACCGGACAGCAGGGATTCTTCCTGCATAGAGACCAGAGGACAAACCAGGAGAACAGTGACCACACCTTTTCCTGGATCACATCACCATGATAGCACTGAAAATTAACTCTGAAAAGAGCAGCATGAAAAAGTCAGAATCTTGGCACAATGCCTCCTCAATTCCAGTGAGCAGAGTCCAACTTTAACTAAGGTACAAACTGAATAAAGAGACTGAGAAAATGAGCAAAGAACAACAACAAAGGAACTTGATCATAAAAAACTGCTATGGTGGCAGGGAAGATCAAGGTATGAACTGAGAAGAAGGCAACAACATGAAAACAACTACAAGGAAAGCCTCAAAGAAAAATGCAAATGGGAACCAAGAGCATCACAAATTCCTGGAAGTATTAATGAAAGAGATAAGAGTATTAGAGAGGAAGTGGGAAAAGAAATTAGTGATACAAAAAAAATTATTAAAAGAAAATCAATTGCTTGGTAAAAGAGGCACAAATACACTAAAGAAAATAACACCTTAAAAACTGACTTAATGGTATAAGAGACATACAAATTCACTTAAGAAAAGAACTCCTTCCAAGCCAGAATTGACCAAAAAGAGGTACAAAAGTTCACTGAAGATAATAATTCCTTAAAAACAAGAATAGGGCAAGTGAAAGCTAGTGATTCCACAAGACCTTCAAGAAAGAAACAAAGTCAAAAGAATGAAAAAATAAAAGAAAATGTGAAATATATCATTGGATGTATCATGTATATCACTGACCAGGAAAATAGATTAAGATCATATAAGAATTATTGGATGACCTGAAAGCCATGATCAAAAAAGGAACCTAGATCATATTTCAAGAAATTATCAAGGAAAATTTCCTTGATATCTTAGATACAGAGGCTAAAATAAAAATTGAAAGAATCCAGCAATCATCTCCTGAAACAGATGCCAAAAAAAAAGCTATCAAGAATATTACAGTCAAACTCCAGAGCTCCCAACTCAAAGAGAAAAAAACTGTAAGCAGCCAGAAAGAAATAATAAAAATATCATGGAGCTACAGTCAGGATTACACAAGACTTAGTGACTTCCACATTAAAGGAGCAGAAGACTTGGAATACGGTATTCCAGAAGGCAAAGGAGCAATGATTACAAGCAAGAATAACCTACCCAGCAAAAATAAGTATAATCCTTCAGGGTGGAAATGAATATCTAATGAAGCAAAGGATTTCCAAGCATTCCTGATGAAAAGAACATAGCAAAATAGAAAATATGACATTCAGAGAGAAGACTTGAGATCCATAAAAAAAAAATAAACATGAAAGAGTAATCATGAAGGATTCAATAAAATTAAATTGTTTATATTCCTTTGTGGGGAAAATGGAATATATAATTCCTAAGAACTTTATCATCATAACAACTGGAAGGGGTCTACAAACCCAAATTACATATGATAGAAGATGCTATCTGTGTCCAGAGAAAGAACTGATCAATAGAAGGGCATAGGTAAAAATCCATTAGGTTGAGATGTTCTCCAAAAATAATTAGGATTGAGAGAGAGGATTATACTGAGAGAGGGGGAAGAGAGAGGTAGAATGGAGAAATGTCCTCACATAATAGAACCATGCAAGGAAGAACTTTTATAATGGAGGGGAAAAGGGGTGGGTGGTTGCAGGCAAGACTTGAATTTCGCTCTCATTAAAATTGTTTCAAAGAGGAAAGAATACACACAAGCAAACACATGCGTAGTTGGGCATAGAAATCTATCTTACCCAATAATGAAATGAAGGGGAAGTGGATAAAAAATATGGTGGAAGGGGTGGATAAATGGAAAAGCAGATTAAGGGAGACAGTGGTCAGAACCAAAACAGACTTTTGAGGAGGAACTGGCTAAAATGAGAGAGAAAAGAATAAATAGAAGAAAATATGATGGAGGGAAATACATAGTTGGTAATCATAATTGTGAATGGGGATGGGAGGAACTAACTCATAAAATGAAGCAGATAACAAAATGGATTAGAAATCAGAATCCTACAAACAAACAAACAAACAAACAAACAAAAGTTTACCCTCATCACATTTGACTAAACGAAGGAGTGAAATGCACACTCATTTTGGTATGAAAACCTATCTTACAGTATAAGAAAGCGGGGGAGAAGGAGATATTGGGGGGGGATGATGGAAGGGAGGGCAAAGGGAGGAGGGAGTAATTGAAAGTCAACACTTGGGGAGGGACAGGATCAAAGAGAAACAATGAGGGGCAGGTGAGGAGGGATGGCAATTCAGTTAGTCTTACACAACACGACTATCAGGAAGGTCATTTGCAAAGCTACACAGATATGGCCTATAATGAATTGCCTGCCGTACCAAAGGGAATGGGTGGGGAGGGAGGGATGGGGAGAATTTGGAACTCAAAGTTTTAGGAACAATTGTTTAGTATTGCTGTTGCAACTAGGAAAGAAGACATACAGTTAATGAGGAATAGAAAGTCATCTGGCCCTACAGGAGAAAAGAGAAGATAGAGACAAGGGAAGGGAGGGATGACAGAAGAGAGGACAGATTGGAGATAGGGAAAATTAGATTGCTTGGGGTATTGGGGTGGGGGGAGGGGAGAAAAAGGGAGAAAATTTGGAACCCAAAAATTTGTGAAAATGAATGTAAAATAAATAAATAAAAAAAAAATAATAAAAAAAAAAAAAAAAAAAAAAGAAATCAGAATCCTAAAATATGTTGTATACAACATACTTGAAACAGAAAAACACACACAGTGTTGAAATGTAGGGCCAGAAAAGAATTTATTATGCGTCAGTTGAAGTAAAAAAAAAGGCAAAATAAAAGTAAAAAAGAGGTAGCAATCATGATCTCAGACAAAGCAAAAGGCAAAAAGTGACTTAATTAAAAGTGATAATCAGGGAAGCTACATTTAACTAAAATAGTACCATAAACAATGAAGTAATATAAAAAAATCATGCCAAGTTTCTCTGATAAAGGCATCATTTCTCAAATATATAGGGAATTGAGTCAAAGATATTTTTTAAAGAGCCATTCTCCAATTGATAAATGGTCAAAGGATATGAAGAGGCAATTTGTAGAAGAAATCAAAATCATCTATAGTCATGTACAAAAATGTTCTAAATCACTATTGATTAGAGAAAGCAAATCAAAACAACTCTGAATTACTACCTTCCTCCTACTAGAAATGACAGATGCTGGAGTGAATGAGGAAAAATAGGTTTAAGGAGTTGTTGGAGGAATAGTGAACTGATCCAATCATTCTAGAGAACAATCTGGAACTATGCCCAAATGGTTATAAAAGTGGGCATACCCTTTCATCCAGCAATACCACTGATAGATATGTACCCCAAAAGATCAAAGGAAAAGGACCTATATGTAAAAGAATATTTATAGTAACTCTTTTTGTGTTGGCAGAGAATTCATGATTCTCTCATCCTACACCTAGATTACTGAAATTGCTTCCTTTATAGAGCAAGGAATGACACATTCAATTCAACAATTACATTACATTACATGAATTACACTACAAAACTTATTACATTCAAGGCATTTCACTAGGTGCTGTGGAGAATACAAAGATAAAAATATTTTCAATTTATTTTATTTGAAACTTAAGAAATAAAAGAATCATTTCCATAACATTAACATGTTATTAGTTAAAAATAAAATAAAAAATAAAAAAGTGTTGTACATCAAACTTCAAATATATCATGGACAAATTATTATTTTGAAAAATGTAATAAAGTTGTCATGAAACTTTCTTTTTTCCTTTTATTCTTTCCTCCTCTCTAACCTAGAGATGTTTACCATAAACACAAATGTGTATCTATGTGTACAAAAAACCATTCTATAAACACTGCTATTTATCAGTTCTTTCTCTAGATGCAGATAGCAACTTCTTTGGTATGTCCTCTATAGTTAATTTGGGCATTTATAATACTCAAAATGACTTAGTCACTCAAAGTTATTCTTTAAAAAACCAATACTGTGTGTTATTGCCATATAAAACATTCTTGTGGTTCTGTTCATTTTGATCTTCATTATTTCAAGCAAGTCTGTCTGTACTATTCTGAAATGATCAAGCGCATTGTTTTTATAGCATAGTAGTATTCCATCCTGATCTTTTACCACAAATTGATCAGTTCTTCTCCAATTTATAGATAACCCCACCAATTTCCTATTTTTTGCCAGGTAGAGAGTTGATATAGGTATTTTAGAATATATAGTTTTTCTTTTCCTTTGTCCCTAATCATCTTGGGAAATAGATCTAGTCGTGGTATTGCTGGGTCAAAGGGTATAGACATTTAAATAACCCTTTGAGCATAATTCCAGATTGCTCTCCACAAATATAAAAATAAAAGTCCCTGTTCTAGCAAGCCAAGAGGGGTGACATAAAATATTGTGAAACTGAAGTGGCAACCAGATGATGGAGGTCTTTTTAATAATATAGTATCTCATCCTAAAGACAAAAGGGAAACCACAGAAGCATTTTAAGTAGGAAATAGCATGATTACATTTCAGTTCAGACATTAGTACCATCGAATTGACAGCCAAGTAGTTGATGAAATGGAAAGCTAAGAGACTGGGAGGAGGGAAACTAATTAGGAGAGTATTTATCCAAGCAAGAGAGTTATGCAAGTAGAGAGAGAGAAACAGATGAGAGAGATGTTGTGGAGGTGGAATCACCAACAGCTGACAACTCAATTGGACAGGAAAGGTGATGGAAAGGAAAAGTCATTGTGAATCTGACTGGCATTGTGCTGTGACCCTCAACAGAAAGAGCAAAATCCAGAGGAGAAACGATTTTAGAAGAAAATACGATGAACTCTGCTTTTGATATGTGGGATTTTTAATGCCTACTAAAGATATAAGAAGTTAATTCATGATGTATTGCTTGTATTCAGGAGATAAGATTAGCACGTATTAACACTCTGAGTAGCTGACCCAAAACACTGTTTTTTCTACGTCCAACAACAATACTCATGTCTAGCATGTACTACATTTTTAATACATGGGAGCATTCGCAGATTGCACCATCCAGTAGTAGGATGTTTGATGGGATAAGTCACTGGGTATCTTCAGATTCAGGACTTAGGTGTTTCTTCTCATCACCACGAATTCTGAAGATTTTTTCAGTTCTTCAATCTTGGAGAGAGGAAAGACGAGAAGGAAAGAGATGTTGAAAATGCCTATGAAATTAATGCTGAGATACTCCAATTTCCTGTAGGAGATGAAAAATTTAATTCATCTAGAACAAATGTTGTCACATCGGGACTCTATCACTAAATAGTATAGAGATCAATTTTATTTTTCAAAATCCTCTGTTGTGATTGATGCTAATTATGTTTTCATTTGTTGATTTTGCTTAAGCATTTGGCCCACGGAGCAATTTTCATACTGCATCTAATACCATTACTTACATCCCACTCCCTCAAATCCAGGTTTTGCCCATTCCCTTTCTAGATCTACAAGGTTAAAGGAGGCATGAAAACAAAGTCTATGTTAGTCCCTTAGGAAACAGAACACAAGGCAATCATGGGCTCCTTGCCTGGGCAGCTGCCACACTAATCATTGTCATCTCCTTCCAAGTCAGCCCAGCCTGGGCATCCAGGCACAAGAGGCAGGATAGGGGGAGGAAGATGGAATCAAGCAAACCTGCCAATGACCAAACATAGAGATGACAAGTGAACTGAGTATGAGAGGTTTCAGATATCCCCTCACCATCACCCTTAACTTCAGTATGAGTCCAAGGTCACTGAAATTTCTTTCCTAGAAAGTTAGCAAGACTGAAAGGCTGAAAAGGACACAGTATCAATGACACCCTATGTAGATCTCTGGTCACACGTATAGATATTATGTGAGCAATTCTCCTAAAAAGAGACTTCTAATATCACTATTGTAGTCTCCTTGAGGAGGCAGCTGAGTGGTGCAAGGGGCCTGGAGTTAGGTACATCTGAATTCAAATCTGGTCTCGGACACTTACTAGCTGTGTGACTGTGAAGAAGTTTAACCCTGTTTTCTTCATTTTCTTCATCTGTAAAATGAGCTGGAGAGAGAATGGAAAAGCACTCAAATACTTTTCCCAAGAAAACACCAAATGGGGTCACAAAGAGCTGAACGTGACTGAAACAACTGAACAACACTACAGTCTCCTTGAGAGCCAGGGGTTATGTTACTGGACAAGTTTTTGGAGTAAATGTTCCAGGATCTGAGCTGGATTGTACTGTACTATCTATACTTTTCCTTTGTGTTGGCCTCTTGACCAAGGCCACACCCAATAAAATAGTGGGTGTGAGTTAAAGGATGTGCAGTTTCTCAGCTTGGGGACACAGTTCTCCAGAAACAGGAACAGAAAGTAAGTTCAGCTTAACCTACTCTCTCAACCTGGTATCACTGAAGTACCTCTGGTTCTTTGTATTTCAGAATATGCTGTGGCTGAGTAACCACGTAAGATAAGACCCTGATTGTCAATAAAACTATTAAATAAAAACCCTTGTAAGCCACTTCTAGGCTTCTCCTTGCCCCTCCTTGCATACCCTTGATCTTCTCCTACACATTCCCCCTTCCATCATTGTGGTAGAAGTGGCATCTGTTTTATGTATACTGGCTTGGCTTCCCTTTGATGAGGGTAAGAAGGTCCTTCTCAGGATTTGGTTGGTCCAAGGGACCAGGACATGATCTGGTAGCAAGACTTCTGTGCTGCTCAAGGCATAAAAAATATCTCATGATGCTCTCCTATGGGGCAGGCTGGAGGACTATGGAATTTCCATTGCCCTTTTGGAAGTCTTTCTGATGCATCATTGCAGAGTCCATTTGGATTAGCAATTGCTATTATTTTTCATCATTTGTCATAAGGAATTTTTTTATTGTGACCCACAATTGCTTCATTATGTTGCTGTCCTAAACCCAACACGTTGGAATGGCTTGAGTTAGTCTTGACCCGGAACAACTCCATCAATCCGGAAACTTCTCAGCGCCCAACTGCACTCAGTCACTGTCCTCATCTGCTCCTACATGGCGGTTAAAACTGTGGAGAGGGCTTTCCTTCTGGTGCTAGGAAGCAAAACGTTCCAACCATAAATATTCTGCAACTGAGATTTCATTGTGTGTGGCTTTGACCAAGAGGCAAACCCAAAAGCATGGATAGCACTTCACCATCCAGCCCAGATCCTGGAACATTTACTCCAATAACACGTCCAGTAACTTAACCTCTGACTCTCAAGGAAGGTTCCTTAATCAAATTAGAAGTCTTTTGGAGAGAACTACTTGCACTTTAGGAGATTTGCTTAGGAGCAAGGAGTCCACAGTACCCAGGGAGACTCAGATAACTCCTGACTCTCAAGGAGACTGTATTGTTCAATCATTTCAGCCATGTCTGACCCTCCATGATCCCACTTGGGGTTTTCTTGGATATGGTTCTTAGCAAAGTGGTTCTCCAGAGCATTTTACAGATGAGGAAACTGAGACCGATAGGATTAAGTGACGTGCTCATGGTCACACAGCTAGTAAACATCTGAGGCAAGATTTGAACTCAGATCTTCCTGACTCCAGGCCAAGTGCTCTATCTGCTGCACCACCCAGCTGCCCTCTCAAGGAGAATACACAGTGATATTAGAAGTTTCTTTTTAGAAGAATCACTCCCATTTTAGGAAATCTGCATAGGGTATCACTGATACTGTGTCCCTTTCAGCTTTTCAGTCTTGCTAACTCTCTAGGGAAGAAATTTCAATGACCTTGAACTCATTCTGAAGTTCGGGGTGATGGCAAGGGAATATCTGAAACCCCTTATACTCAGTTCACTTGTCATCTCTGTGTTTGGACATTGGCAGGTTTGCTTATGTCCATCTTCCCAGCCCCTTGCACCTGGATGCTCAGGATGGACTGTGCTCAGAGGAGACAGCAATGATTGGTGTGGTAGCCGCCCAGGCATGGAATGCATCACTGCCTTGGACTCAGGCCCCTAAGGGGCTAACATGGACTCTGTTTTCATGAAACATCATCCTGAGGAAGGATGAGCTCAAGGGTATAATGCTAATAGACTGAGGGACTTTGCTTCCAATGTAAGGAATTTGGAAAAACAGATTTACTTCTGTTAATCTCCCTCTAAACTCATATAAAGACTGAGTTGAATTAGTAACTTTGACCCAGAGTTGCCAGCATTGTTGCCTTATCCCTGACTCATCAGGACAATAACAAACCAAGGGATGAGGAGACCAAGTGAGATGTGGCTCAAGGTGTTTGATCAGGAGAATGGTGCTAAGGTACAAACATGCTCTTACCACTTTGCTGTGAGTAGTACGACCAGATTCTGTCTCAGTCATTTTCTGGGTCCCTTTAAACCACTTCCTGTATTCTTCCTGGACCTGAAAATTTAGAACAGAGAGACAGAAATTGTTGCATCACATGACTTAGGTCTCAAAGATTTCTTGGAGATCTCTCAGACCAGAAATTTCTGAGGCAGCAACAACCCAAAAAGAGCGATTTAGCTGTAGCTAATGAGACAATTGACAAAGGCTGATTTACCTGGCGATTGAGGAGACAGTGAACCAGGAAGATGTACACTCCCTGCAGGGAATTGGTGATGGTGAAGGCATAGGCAATGACTGACCGGGCTGGCTCTGTGATAGATTCTGTCAGGAGAAAGCTAAGACTCCAGGAGCAGCCCAGGATGAAGAACTGAGCAAGAGCTTTAAAGGTCAGGGTCCTGTTTGAAAAAAACAAATAAAATGTAAGAAACTCGGTATGCCTCCAAACACCTTGGCAAGTCATGGCCCATCTCCAGGCCTGGATCCTAAAAATGAGCAGTTGTGCTAGGTGATATCTAAGGGCACTTTGAGGAGAAAATCTAGGATACCATGTTTGTTACTAGAGTAGGGATCTCCAGCATGGAAAGTGATGATCAGTGGGTGCACAGGAAGGAACTAGGAACTGAGGACTCACTTCTCCCAATATAGCTGGTTTCTAGATTAAAGTAATGGCAGCAGGAGGCTGTTCTTGGTTCATCACTCTCCAAGTGTCAAGAAGTAGTGGCACCTTGGAGAGATGGGTGAGGGCAGTGAAGAAGGGCAGCCACATTCAACCAAGCTCAAGAATGGCCATTGGGGGAGAAGAAGACAAAAACCAAAAAATGGCCAGGGATCCCACCACACACTCAGGCAGTTGAGGGAGCAGATGAGGCCAAGGGAATGGGGCACTTTTAGGGGTACACTGTTCTATTGGAGTGTCCTCTAGTTCTCTTTTCCTTCCTTGGCTACATAGTGAGAAGACTGGACTCATTCAAAGAGACTTTGGTGTTGGAAAAGACTGAAAGCAAAAAGAAAAGAGAACAACAGAAGATGAGATGGATAGATAATGTCATGGAAACCACAGACATGAACTTGGACAGACCTTAAGCGATAGTGCAGGAGAAAAGAGGTTGGGCATGTTATGGTTCATTGGGTCATGAAGAGTCAGACACAGCTGAATGACTGAACAGCAACTAGCACCACTTCCTACAAGGATTGGATGGTTGCAATGGAAGGAAGAGTCTGAGCGAGAAGATTGGTGCTACAGAGGTCTGACAGTCAGAAACAACAGAGTCTAAGAGACATGGAAATGATAGAGGTGGTGGGAGCAGCAGCGGTAGCAGTGGGAGAGGTACATGGTCATGGGCATCAGACGATCACAAGGAGAAACCAGTCTAGGAGTCTGGGCCCAGTGGAAGGGTGGCACGTGATGATCTTTTTTATATCTCTCAGGTACTAGAGATATAAAGACAAAAATGAAAGCCACTCCTTTTAAGAAGCTGATATAAGAAGAATAAATAACAACAATTTCTATACAGTGCATTATATTCTATAATTGATACATACAAAATAAATACCAGATAATTTTAGGAGTGAGGAACTAGCAACCTGGGGGGAGTAATTAGATAAGGAAAGGCCTAATGTGGAAGGTGGTATTCCAGCTAAGCCCTAAAGAAAACTATTTTATAGATACATACATATATACACACATAAAGACACACACACATATATATATATACATATATATGTATATATGTGTGTATATGGATTATAATAGATGGGATGAGAGCTGAGTGAGTATACTCCAGTCAAGGGAAAGAGCTAAAGCAAAAGTCCAGAGATTGGAAATGATGCACATGAGGAACAATAAGATCTATTTAATGGAAGTATAACATGTATAAAGTGAAGTGATAAAGCAGGAAAGTGGGTTGGATGCAGGTTGTGAAGGGCTTAAAGGTCAAATATAAACCTTCAAAGAAGAGACCAATAAACCGGTAAATTATTCCAAAACAAAGATTGTCTCTAATAAGGATGGATATCAAGATATTGAGAAAGAGGTAGAAAATGAAGATGAAAAAATAACGTGGCTGGGTGGATTTCCATGCCCTGATTAGCTCTGCAGGTGACTCATTCTCAGTTTCATTTGTGAGGGAAAATAAGTGGGACCCTGAAGCTCCATCTCCCAAACAACTCTGTGTCCTTCCTGTGGGCTGTGAGTTATTTGGTCCATGACTTCAAGGACTGTCTGTATCACTCCAGCTAAATGTCACTGCTTAGTTAGTCCAGGCTCCCACTTCCCTAGGGCTTCCACTCCCTAGGGCTACAACAAATGAAACCAAAGAAAACAGAGGATGACAAAGAATTGGGCATGCTTACAAGACAGACTTTGGAAAGAAGAGTCAGACATGACTGAATGTTTGCATAACAACTGCCACCACCTCATCCACCAAGAATTGGACACGATCTCCAATATACTATCAATTGTTCAGTCCCTACAGATGAAGAGGGACCCTGACTATATTCTTCAGAGGCTTGTCAGAAAAGTGCCCGATTGCAACCAGCTGGACCCTTTCCATGAATCACGAAGTCTGCTACTAATTATAGATGACCCTACAAAAGAGGAAGGTAAACTCATATATCAGAACACCAAACCAGAGGAAGAGAGGAAGGTGGCTCAAGGCAAACATGTTCCTACAAAATTCTATGCTTGAAGAAAAAGTGTTTGAAATCTGAACAAACACCAAGTACACCCAAAAAGATTATGGAGAAAGAACTTGAAGACTGCACAGCACGATTTCCTAATGAAAATAAATTGTCTAGAGAATTGTGGTTACTTTGTTATTGATAGAGATTATTATGATTTCTCAAAATCAGGGAAAAGATAAATTAAATAAAGACCTGGATGCATAATGCACCAAGCAGTTTAGTAAGAGAAATTTGGTACATAGGAAAGAAATTTGGTACATTGAACTCCATCCTGTCTGGGCTAAATTAAAAGCATTGATTGACCAGAGGGTCGTCGATAATTAGTAGCAGACTTCGTGATTCATGGAAAGGGTCCAGCTGGTTGCAATAGGGCACTTCTTCTTTTCTGACAAGCCTCTGAAGAATATAGTCAGGGTCCATCTTTATCTGTAGGGACTGAAGAATTGATAGTACGTTGGAGATCATGTCCAATACTTTGAGGACGCAGTGGTGGTGGTTGGTATTCAATCATTCAGTCAAGCCTGACTCTTCTTTCCAAAGTCTGTCTTGTAAGTATACCCAATTCTTTGCCATCCTCTGTTTTCTTTGGTTTCATTTGTTGTAGCCCTAGAGAGTGGAAGCCCTAGGGAAGTGAGAGCCTAGAGTAACTAAGCAGTGACATTTAGCTGGAATAATACAGACAATCCTTGAAGGTCATGGAGATGCCTAAAAGGAGGAGTGGAAAATAATGTTTCTACCCAATAAAGGGGATAGGGGGCAAGAAAAAGAAGAATTGCTGGTTCTCCTCCTCCCTTCCAATCACCAAAGACCAATATTAAGGCTATGTGCTTTTACTGATGGTATATCAAAAAAACAAAAAATGAAGACCACTAGACCTGAGAATTTCTAAACTATCCTCCAACTCTATGTTCTATAAAATGAGAAGAGGTGTGTACCCGAAGTTCAAAACCTGGATGGGCTACTTACTATTAGAGTTACTTAGGGCAATTAACTTCTCTCTGGGTCTCAGTTTCCCAATATAAAATGAGAGGATTGGATGTCAAAGATCGTTTCCAGTTCTAAATCCAGTTCGATGAAAATGGAGTTAGAATTTCTCTCAATGATTTTATATGAAAATGCAATAGACAGGCACAAAAATAGTTCCTGAATTTCCCTTCCACTCTTTCCTGTTATAGCCTAAGGAGATCCACACCAGAATTTCTCCAGCTTTTTATCATTTCCCCAGAAGTGTATCACAAGCTTAAGTCTCATTTGGGAATCCTCTCACCTTGTGTTTTGAATGGTGGACACGTCTTTGTTGAGGGAGGAGAGTCTTTCTCTCAAAATCCACAAGATTATCAAGTAAAAGACCAAGTTAAACTGTAAAACAAACAAACTACAAAATATTAACACTGAGGGTTAATATTTTTAGTTTTTACTATGAACAACTATGATAGACTTAGCTCTTCTCAGTAATACAATGATCCAAAACAATTCCAAACGACTCATGATGGAAAATGCTATCCACATCCAGAGAGAGAGAACTGGAGTCTGAATGCAGATCAAAGCATGCTACTTTACATGTTATTTTTGCTTCTTCTTTTTCATGGTTCTTCCCTTTTGTTCTTTCATAACATCACCAGTGTGAAAATATGTTTAATATGATTGTTCATGGACAACTTACATCAGATTGCTTACTGTCTAGGGGAGGGTGCAGGGGAGAAAGGAGGGGAAGGAGGAAAATTTGGAACTCAAAATCTTATAAAAAGTGAATGTTGAAAACTTTCCTTGCATGTAATTGGAAAAAAAAGAAAATACTTTTTCAAAAAAGAAACAAAAATAAATGGAGTATTTCGGAGGGAAGTGACATAGAACTGGGGTGTGTTGGAACCAGTTCATCTTGGTTTGTTAAATTAGAATGCTAAATGTTTGGTGTGAGCAGTTACACATTGGAAATCAGCAAAAGCTACAAATCAGGGCTTGGTTTAATGTTTTGTTGATTGTCTGGACTTTAAAAAGTGATTAATGTTAATGCAGTTTAACTTTTTAAATTACTTTTATTTATTTTGTTAAAAATTTCCCAATTATATTGTAAAAAAAAATTAACAATCATTTTTTAAAATTTTCAGTTTCCAATTCTGTCTCTCTCCTGACCCTTCCCTCTCCTTGAGAAATCAATTTGATTTTGATTATACATGTGAGGTCACGCAAAATATATTTCCCTATTAGCCACATATGCAGGTTAAATTTAGAAGTTTGTTGTGATTTAGCTATTCTCCACAATAAAATAATTCAATACAATTCCAAAAAACTCATGACGAAAAATACTATCCACCTCCAGAGCAAGAAGAGATGGAGTCTGAATGCAGCTCAAAACATACTACCTCTCACTTTATTTTTTTTCATGTTTTTTCCCCTTTTTCTTTTTTCACAACATGAATAATATGGAAATATGTTTTACATAGTTGCATATATATAACTCATGTAAAATTGCTTACTGCCCTAGGGAAGGGAAGATGAAAGAGGGAGGGAGAAAAATTGGAGTTCACATTTCTTTAAAAAATGAATGTTAATAATTGTCTTGAGGGCAGCTAGGTGGCATGGTGGATTGAGTACCAACCCTGGAGTCAAAAGGACTTGAGTTCAACTCTGAGCTCAGATACTTACTACCGGTGCAAGTCACCAATTGACTCAAAAAAAAATTCAAAATTTCCTTTACAAGTAATTGGGAAAAAAGAATACTATTTTTAAAGTGTGTTATGCATCCTATTTTTTAGAGAGTCAGTTATTAAATAGTTCCTAATATACTCCTCCTGGGACAAAATCTCATCTCTGATGTTTACTATCTGTGTGATCTTGGACAAATTACCTATTCTCTCCGACAGTCATTTGCCAGCCAAAAAATGGTATACCTACCACAGAGTGGTGGTTCTAAGGATTCAACTTTGAGAACGCCAGTGAATGCCCTCTAAGCACTATGAAAGTGTCAGGGATTATCAATATTTCTATTCCCTTTTTCAGCAGGAGAAATTGTTAATATCCTCTATCTTCCTCCACTTTTTTTTCTTAAATGAAAATAATATGTAGAGTTTGCTTTCTAGACACCTCATGGAAGCCGACCAGCTGGTGCACAATTCCAATACAACAGAAAGTGACTATAACAAAGTAGGTGCCCAGAAATGACAAATGTTACCAAATGACAAGAAAAAGAATGCATTTGCCCAATATAAATCACCTCAAATCAAGTTAATAAGCATTGATGAATTGCCTATTGTGTAGCAAGCACTGTGCAATATGAAAAAAGGCAAAAATAATCCTTACCTATCAAGAGATCCCATTCTAATAAGGGAGACAACAGGCAAACAAGAGGTCTATAGGAGAAGCTGTGGATACTGCTGGAGGAATAGCACTAACTAATATTGAAGAGGATCAGGAAAGGCTTCTATATAAACAAGGGAAAGGCATTCAGACCAGTTGAAGAGGAAATGGGGTCATGTTGTGATGGGAAGAACTTTGGATTTGGAGTCTTAAGGTTTGCATCCTGCTTCTACTACTTTCTTGACCCTGCTCAAGTCATTTAACTTCTCTGGTCCTCAGTTTTCTCCTCTGTCAAATGGGGGCAAAAAGAGGAAGATTGTCCTAGTTGTTTAATCATATCTGACCCCATTAGGGTTTTCTATTTTTTTGTTTTCATTTTTTGTTGTTTTTAATTTTTTTCGTTGGTCGGGGTGATTCTTCATAAAGGTACTAGAGTGATTTTACCATTTCCTTCTCTTGTTCATTTTACAGATGAGGAAACTGAGGCAAACTGGGTTAAGTGACTTACCTAGGGTTACACAGGTAGTAACTGTCTGAGACTGGATTTGAATTCAGGAAAATGAGTCTTCCTGATTCTACTGCAACACCTAGTTACCCAGCTAGGAGGTAGGACTAGATGATCTCTAAGGTGCCTTTCAGCTCCACAACTATGATCCTGTGAAGGTCTCCTTCAATGCTTTATTGTGGAATGAAGGTAACTGATTCTCAAAGGAGTCATCAATGGAATACAAGTGTTGGTAGATACTACAAGTCCAGTACTGAATCATTACCCTTGTTGTCTCTCCAAGACCAACTTCAGTAATTTTGGAAAAGCTCATCACCAAAGTAAGGAGATACTGGGTGATGACATATCTGGGGCATAGCAAATCATGGAAACTCCCTACTTTGTAGTCAACATCAAGAAGAGAGAGCCCCCCACCCAGATGGAATTATGGATGTAGGCGGTAGGCACAGCCTGCTCCATAGATGCCTATCTGGACTTGTTGGATCATATCATAGAGTCCACAGAAAGAATATTGCAGGAAAAACCTCAGGGTATATATCCAAGCCTCTTTCTCAAAGCAAGTAGATTGTTTATGTCTCTGTATGCACAAAAGCTAGTCAATGCTATGTTTTTTAAGGTGCTCATGATTTCAGAGGAGGTGGATGCTGCGGTCAGAATGTTAGAGTGGAATGGGTCAGAGAACATTGGTTTAGAACTGGATATCACCTCAGAGGGCATCTAGTCCAAGCTACTCGGAGGAGGAAGCTGAAGTCAAGATTGGTAAAGCAGTTTATTTCTGCCAAGGTCATCCAGCAGTGTCAAGCATCCTAGAATAATAGATCTAGAACTGGAATGCTCAAAGGCCACCTAATCCAACTACCTTATTTCACAAATGAGGAAATTAAGACTCAGGATGATTGAGTGACTTGTCCATAGTTATACACGTCACAGGCAAAATTTGACAAGATCAAAACCCAGCTCTTCTGATTCCTGACCCGAGGTGCTTTCTGCTCTCTCACACTACCTCTTGTCATGCTATCAAAGCTCGTGGCAAGTTAAAGTGGTATGATTTTTGGACTGGTGACTAGTTTTTCTTCAATGAGTAAGAAAAGGAATTCCATATACCCACCAAAATTATGGCAATCACTGGTCCTACAAAACTCCAGATAAACCCTCTTTGAAGGGTGAGCCAGCAGCTAGGAAAAGGAAGAAAAATAAATTACTTAGGAGCAGACATAGAAAATAAAAGGAAGGAAACCCTCCCTTTCTCAGGTGACTGAAAGATGGATGCAATTTTTGTTAATAGAGTAGCCCTGGGACTGTCTTTGCATTAGCTTTTACATCTGTCCCTAGATTAGTTTGCCCTCTTCCCAAATACTGTTACCCCTGTTCAGGCTTTTGAGCTACTCACCTACACCATTTCAATAGCTTCTTACCCAGTCTCCCTTCCTGGAGTCTTTCCCCTCTGCAATCCATCCTTCACAAAGAAGCTCCTGTAATCATCCTAATGTACTGTTCTTAGCAGTCTCAATCCTATATAAAAAATCCCTAAATTGTTCCCTTTTATCCACGGAAAAAGTAGAATCTCTTAATTCTGATATCCAAAGTTTCTAAGTATCTAGGTCCAACCTCCCTTTCCAGCCTTATCTCAAACTCCTTCTCCTCTCAAGTACTACATCCCAAATGGGGATATTTACGCTTCAATTTTCTCATCCTGTCTTTTCCCATCTCTTCGTCTTTGAACACACTGTATCTCAGGTCCAGGATGGGATCTTCATTTCACCCCTTTCATTTAAAATTTCTCTTTAACACATAACTTGGGAGTTACACTTGCTCTAATCCTCTCCTTTGGGTTTAGAACAAATATTTCCAATGCCTCCTAGAAGTGACTGGAATAAAAGTTCAATGAGGCATAGGGAAGCTAAGAAAGCAAATGGCTATCTACTCCCCAGAGTCTTCAAATTGATGTTCTTTCCTTTGCCCTTGCAGAGAATTTCTTGTAAGTTTCACGAATTTCAGATAGAAAAAGAAATTCCTATCCATATTCTATTTGGGATTTTTCTTCTAAGGGGCAGAATTTGAGCAGGTACTCACTTCATAGGCGTTGTAGCTACAGACATGCAAGACAGAGCACAGCAAAAACAGGGATTGTTTCTGGAGAAGTTTGGAGGAGGGTAAGTGAATGACTCCAGACTTAGAGAACAAGGGGGAATAGAAGAAATTGAGGAAAGACCTTATTAGATTCAACACTGATGAGACTGGCCACACCAAGAACCATAGCAATGATGAGATCACTTAGTGCCAACTGTTTCCCCCTGATTTATGTTGTCTCAGAATGGTGGTGAAGGAATTTTCATCAAGTCTCAATGCTCAGAGGAGGGAAGGAATAAAGAACTTAGATTCCTGCTAGAGTAAATCCTTATCTTTGCTGTTCAAAAGTGCTTTCTATCCCATTTGATAAGCTAGCCTTAGCAATTCCCTGGCTGTATTTCAATAAATCACATAACAATTAAATATACACACAAAAACACATGCACACACGTGCAAGTTATCAATTCCTTTAAGAGAGCTTGGTCATAAATGAGAAGAGTTTCCAAGTGGGGGAAAGAGGAACAGAAGTGAAAGGTTTTTTATTTGGGGCAATTTAGAATATATTCTAGGTTGTACTCCTAGATCTATATAAACCCTGGGGCCAGCTATAGCTGCCTGGAGTTGGAGAACTCAGGCCAATATGAGGGAACAGTAGACAACTAGTGGGTAGCCAGAGCACCATCTTCTAGGCAGTGATGGAACTGGGAAAGATTGCCACCAGTAGTCACTGGGTGAGTGACCTCCAAGTTAATGTCAAGTGTTGGGCACAATATACATTACACCCCTTTCTGGCTAATTAATTAATTTCATAGTAGTCTACTGCTCTCTGTAGAATGCAGAAAGCAAATGAATGAAAGGTACGAATGAGAATAACTCTGGTAGCACCTCCAATTAGATGCTTAGCCCACCCAATGTCACGTATTTCTCACATTCTGCTTAAAATGCTTACTTCTGAACATCTCTTATTTCTCCTCCCTGACTCCATTAAATTTCATTAAGAAACCCGAGAGCAAGAAATGTCATTCTTATTTTTACATCTCCAGTGCCCAACACAGTACTTTGGGTGTGGCATGTGTTAAGCAAAATTTTAATTTCCTTCCTCAGCTGTTGACTTGAACTACCAATGCTTGTATGAATAAAGGAGGCCATGGGCAGATACCATGTTGCCACAATGCTTAGGGCCAAGAAAGGCTATTCCTAGAAAGAATTCTCTGAACTACACCTAGGAAAAGCCCCGGATACACATGGGTTCCCTAGAATGGCAATGTAACCTAGCATAGACCTTGATGGCAGGAGGCAAACATTTTAAAAGAATGGAGAATCTTGCAAGTAATTAAAATCCTGGCTCATGGGAGAAGGGCCTTCAATTGTAAAAATAAATTGGGAAACAGGAAAAATAAATGAATTTTAGAACACAAATTAGGTTTGTAATTTATTCCACTGGGGAAATGCTATGACCTACTTACTGCTTAACCGTCCCATAGCCATTGGGATCAATCCCTGCAGACACTGCCACTATCACAGCTGGGATCCCATAGCCAAAAGGGTACATGAATTTCTTCTTGAACCGACTTGCACTGGTGTAATTTGCAACCTTGAGATTCCTGACAGTGAGAAAAAGGTGCAGCCCTTCTAGGAACATCCAGGTGAATGCAGCCAGGAACAGGTAATGTAACCCCCCAGCAATGATGGCACACAGGACCTACGGAGGAGGGGAAATACAAATGATGGAGATGTTTGGTGGGTGCATGGAGGGTAACTTCCACATGGGCTCACAAGAGCTGCCACAGGGCAAGACAACGGTAGAATAACATTCAGTCCTTTTGGTCTTTTGGAGCATTCTACAAAGAATCATGAAGTTCTAGACTAAAAAGAGGTCATGTGAGATTGCTCTAAGATGTGTTCCTGCCCTAAACCATCCAAGAGCATGATAAATAGATTTCCTTTCTGAAAACAGGAGAGGGAATTCCATAATGCCTTCATTGTCTTCCATCCTGTGCTAATAAATGAACTCTTTCTTAAGCAGAAAAAGTCAATGAACCTCATTTTGTGCAGTTGATTTCCTCTGCAAAAGTTTCATTTAACTTCTACCTTATTTGCTGTTTGGTCTATTCCAATGAGGAAGAGAAGGTCAGCCAGGAAGAGGCAGAGGGAGAGCTGCAGGTGGAGGGAGGTGCTGGTGCCCCTGATGGCTCGGCACAGGAGGAAGGTGAGAGCAGCCAGAAAGAGACACAGTAGGGAGAGGCTGAGCCCAACGTAAGTGATCACAGTCAGCACACCGTCCTCCATCTATGGCCCAACAAAGGAGAAATTCAAGTCAGCGTTCTAGCTATCAGACTGATAGAATCTCACAGAGCAGGAAAGACTTGTCCTCAACATCTGAAGATCTGGGTTTGAATCCTGCCACTTCTCCTTTGGAGTACTCTGTTCTTAAATAAGTCACTTTACCTCCAGGATCTCCATGCCTTAATCTATAAGGGGGAGGGAATAAGTATTTTTAAGTACCTGCTATGCACAGGCTAAGCACTTTTTATTTGCTCCTCATAACAACCCTGGGATATGGGTGATACTCTCTCAGGGTTACAGATGAGGGGAAAGATTGAGAGGTGAAGTAGTAATGATGATGATGATGATGATGGTGATGAAGATGGTGATGATAGTAATAATAACAGCAAATATTTATATTGCTCCTATCGGGCTCTGTGCTAAGCACTTTACAGCTATTATCTCATTTGATCCTTATAACAACTCTGGGAGGTAAGTGCTACCTTTATTCTCACTTCACAGATGAGGAAATTGAAGCAAGTGGAGGTTAAGTGACTTGCTCAAGGTCACACACTGCTAGTAAAAGTCCAAATCAAGTTTTGAATTCAGGATTTCCCTGACTCCAGGGCTCCATCCACGTTGCTATCAGCTGCTTCTACCCCTATAGAACAAAGAAGCTAGACTTTACAATTCCCTGAGGCCTCTTTCTCAGAATGACACCCTATGAATCTCCTGTCTCATATGTTTCTTGCCTCCTAGAATCTCACCTAAATGTGGTGTGGGAATTTACTGTACTGAGTGATGTAAGGATGAAAATTTACATTAGCAAGGGGTGTGATGAACTGAGTCCTAGACTTGGAGTTCAAATTCAGCCTCAGACACTTACTAGCTATGTGACCCTGACTAAATCACTTAACCTCTATTTGCCTCAGCTTCTTCATCTAAAAAGTGGGGTTAATAATAACACCTATCTCCCAGAGTCCTTGTAAGGATCACACTGTACAAATGCTAACTAGTATTGGTAGTTTGGGAAATTTCTGTAAACATATTTTTCCCCTTAAGTTTGGCAAGGGCTCCCAAATGCCCCATGGCTGCTGGCAATTTAATTCAACAAATATTTAATGAAAATATCTGCACGGTACATAGGAAAATGAGTAAAATTCATACCCTGTCTTGTGGAAACTTACATTCTAGCTGAATGAATGAATGAAACTTACATTCTAATATAGTCCTATGCTGTAGGACTCAGTGTGGTTACTGGAAAGTACAGTGGACTGGAAGTCAGGAGACTAGATTTCAAGTCCCAGAGCCATAATTTCCTAGTAGCATGAACTTGGATTTTGGACAATTGGACAATAAACCAAAGATTCTGAACCAAATGGGCTGTAGGCACTTTCTCAAATTGAAGGTTTTAAAATAAATAGAATCAGCTAGAAATTACAAGTGGAAATAACTAGAAATGTACAAAACTTTCTGATAGGAGGTAGAATGGAATAAGGATGAGGGTGAGATGATGCTTCCTGGCAATGTTGTGTTATGAATGTGCTATGAGAACCAGGATACCGGGCCAGTGAGAGCCATCAAGACAGCAAAGGTGGACAGGTGGTTGCAGTTGCATCTGGTATGAGTGTCATTGGTTTTCAGCAGGGAACAGCCTTCTGTGGACCAGCCGGCTCCCTCTCGGGTGCTTTTCCAGTAGACACAGAGGGTGACCTGATGGCCTAGGCTGTAACTTTCCTAGGAAAAGAAGAACATTTGCATCTTTACTCAAGGTGAATTTCTTGAGTACCATTAACAAAGCATTGCTTCCCCCTGAACACCACAGCAGACAAAGGGGACTTTGAAGGATATTCAAATTAAATAAAGAGTAAGATCTTGTGAGCCAGGAAAGAAACCAAATTGAAAATATTCATTTTAAGTCCAGGACCAAGCCCAGCCTATCACCAGTCATCCTGACTTTTGTCCTGCCATTCTGGGTGAGAGAGTGAGACTGATGATGTGCCAACTCTGCTTCACTTAAATCCAATTCATGCACAAGTCAAGGTGTCACCTGTGATGTCAGTGGTCTTATTCAAAAATGAAGGAAAAGAGTGCTCAACTTGTTGTCAGAAGAAACTGAGTTCAAATCTGGCCTCACTTAACTCTGATTGCCTCCCAATTAAAAAAAAGAAAAAGGACAAACAAAACAACCATAAACGGGAAAGAAAATTGGCTTGGAAGAAGTCCAGTCCCATCTGTTGGTCACTCTGTAAGCCTACCTCCACTAATAGAGCCCAGGAACAAGCTTGTCAGTTCAATCCAGGGATCATGGACAGGAAGGTAGAGGAAAATGAGTATTATCATTTAGAATGAGGGTCAATTACTCAAGTAATGAGCATTTAAGTACCTACTGCCATGTTTGAGACCCCAGTAAGCACAATGAATAAAACAGTCTCTATTCAGAGCTCTGAGCTCCAATCATCTACTGCCTCTCACCTCAGCTAGTGCCACTCTGTCCTCTGAGCCTCAGTTTCCCTCATGGAAAATGAGGAAGTTGGACAAGATGATCTATATTCACCCTCATAGGCCTTGAGAGCCATGGCTTTCACTCACCTGAAGATGTTGAAAGGTCAGAATAGCAGAGCTGGTGAGGTTGCTGTGTTGCCCCTGTCTAATGGTTCCACTCACTACCCTCGAGTTTAGGGAAATATTGTCCACCTTCTGCAAATGCCTGTCCTCGAAGAAGGATCCATTGATGATGTTCCCCAGGGTAGAATAAGAGAGAAAAGCCACAGCACCTTGACCTGAGAAGAACCAATCAGAGCAAGGACTTCAGTCCCCCACTGGTATCCTTGGCTGGGAACCAACTATGACTGGGGGGTATGGGGAAGGGATGGAGGAAGGACTCCAATAAGGCTGCATCTGTGGGGAGTGAGTTTCACATAAACTGTTCATTAGTCTAGCTATCTGTCTCCACTGCATTTTAGAATCTCAGTCCCTTTCCCCAGTGGCAGTTCTTAAAAACTCATAAAATAGGACCAAGCTGGGGTCAAAGGGAAGAAGAATGAGGCATAGAAACCCTGAATTAAATCTCATCTGGTAGGACACATAGCCAGTCAAAACGGGATTGAGCTGTATTGGTTGGTTTTCTTTTGAAAGGGAATTTGTATTAGCACATAGGCCCAGAAAGCAACTGACAGTGATGAAAACCTTGTCATAGTGACCCGTCTGATTAGAAGCTTGTACATTTTCAATTTGAGGTTAAAGCCAAGGATGGAAAGGATGGAAGAGAAACATATACTGACAAGTTCTGATGCTTGTTTTCTTCCCCTTTCCCTTGACTTTGTTACACAGTTTGTTTGCCTGTCTGTCTGTCTCTGTTTTCCTCTGGTTCTGCTCTCCTCTCTCCCTCCCTCCCTCCCTCTCTCTCTCTCTCTCTCTCTCTCTCTCTCTCTCTCTCTCTCTCTCTCTCTCTGTCTCACACACACACAAAACCACACCCTGTAAATACACACACACACACATGCCACTACAAATTTCTTATTGAATTCCTGCCCATTCTCTGAAGCCCACCTAAAAGCTATCTCCTCCAACAAGTTTTCCCCAATCTATTCTGTTCTCAAATCCTCTTCCTTCCTAGGCCTCACAAAGCAGGTTGACTCACACTTTTGCTGTATATTTACCCTACATGTGTGTAAGGGGTGGAGGGAGAGAGAAAGAGTAGGAGGGCAAAGAGGGAGAGGGCAGGAGAGGGAGAGGGAGCAAGTCAACAAGTATGGGTTAAATGCATAATGTGTACTAGACGCTATGGTAAACACTGGGGATGTAAATAAAGAGAGAAACAAACAGGTCCTTGCCTTCAGGGAGCTCACAGTTTCAATGTGGGAGGGGACAGGCAACAGGCAAATAACTTGTACATGAAGGAATATGCTGTGTAAAATGGCAAGTAATTTCAGAGGAAAGGCCTTGGCTGAAAGGAGGAAGGGCTGGGAAGAGACAGGCCCAAAAAGAGTTTCTTACAGAATGTGCCTTGAAGGAAACTACAGAAGCTAGGAGGTAGAATTGAGGAGAGAGAGCTTTCCAGTCAGTGGATTGAACATCCTGTAAAAGGAGCAGGAAGTCACACTTATCTGCACATGGGTCTTTTGCCCTCGCAGATTGGATGGACCTGACTTTCTCCCCTCACCTACTGGAAGGTCCCTGAGAGCAGGAACCAGGACTTCTCTGAGCTTTGGGTCTGTCCTACAGCTGGATTCCCCCAGGGCTGGTCCTAGGATCCTCCACGCAGGAGGCACTTAATGAAAGCTTGGTGAACCAGATTGGTGAGTGCCCAACACATCCTGCTCAAAGCTTGGTGGTGGTTTGACCCACTGTGGCACAGCTAAACATTACCAGCCACAAGACAGCACATTTTTTCTGATCTTTCTAGATTCTTTTTTTTTTAATCAAACAAACTGAAAACACAGGCAGAAAAGTTTCAGAAAGTGAAAATGGCTCATGCACATACAGAGACACATATTCTCACAGACACTCACAGTTACATACAGACACACTAACACAGACATGCACAGACACACATTCACCCTCATGCACACACTCATATACACTCATTCACACAAACATAGACATTAATACACACAGAGATACAGACTCACACTAACACACACATGCAACTACACTCCTACACACACACTAACACATACAGACACATATTCACATTCATACACCCACAGACACGCACTCATACACATTTACATTCACACACTCACAAAGACACTAACATACACAGAGATACAGACAGACAAACACAGAGACACACACTAACACTCACAGATACACACAGACATGCATTTGCTAACACTCACAGATACACACAGACATGCATTTGTACTCATATACACACAGACACCAACACACACTCATACACACAGAAACACACATATGTATGCAAAAAGAAACAGAAAGAAATGGGAGTAGGGATCAGTGGCAAGAGTGGCAGATAGAAAACCTCCATTTTGCCCAACTGGACTTTCATTGTTATTTCTTGGTACTCTCTGGAACACATAGTTTAAAGCAAAAGCTCTGCTCGAATGGTTATTCTCCTCTAGGTTAGGAAAGGGCTGTTGTACTTGTGAAAAGCTTAGAGGATAGGCAGCATTAAACTATATCATGTACAATGAGGTTGTTTTCTTTATGAAATATTTCATGGAGGCCAATGTTCAAAGCCTGTAGCAAAACCTCTGGTGGCAACAGGACCTGGTTCACAAGGACAGAATCAAAAACAGTATGACCAGGGATTGCTAAGGGGAAAACCCCTCCTCTTCCCCCATCCCCCACAACTACTACAGATGACAAGGAATAAAGCAAATGTGTCAATGGCCAAGGCAGATTTTAGGGAACATATATTGCAATAGCCTCCAGGGAGTCCCATGCCCAGTGATCAAGGAACAAGGCCAGTTCCATTGTACTGCCAATGTTTGACTACAGTGAGGGCCCAAATCTGAGTGCATTGTCCCCACCTACCTTTGGGGTGTCCTCTGATGATTTCAGTGCAATGAATGTCCATGGCATCTTCTCCAGCCTTCAGTGTAAAGATCTTCTCAGAGCAATTGTTGTCTGGAACAACTCGTGTGTCAGTAACTGGTGAAAACAACCCCCCATCCCACCCACCCAAAAAAAAAAGTGAGTCCTCTGTAGAAACTGTAAAATCTCTTAATCAAAAGGGACCTCAGAATTCATTGCATCTAATCCCTACCTAAATGATGAGTCCCTTCCACATGACTCCTGACAAAGGAGCCTCTGGTTTTTACTTAAAGACCTTGTGGGACAAGACCCATTTCCTCTTCATAAAGTCAATGGCTTTAGAAACCTCCTGAGCACTAGTTAGGGGAGGAACTAAGACCACTTGAGGTGCTGATGATGTTTCACATGGCCAGTGTGAGCTATGATCCCTGTCTTCAATTCCTTTTTGATTTAGTTTGGTCTTTGAACACAACTGGACTAAGGCCAGTTTGATGGCTTTGATCTGGGCAAGGTATGGTAATATAGGGTGGATTCTCAAGCTGTGTTCTTACGTTCCCACACAAAGTACAGTACCAGGGAATCCATGCTTTCACAGCTATGTAGAAATAAGATACAGACAACAGAAATTGGAAATAATCACAGAAGGAAGGCATTAGTTTTAAGGGGTAACAGAAAAGGCTTCTTATAGAACGGGAGATTTTAGAGGGACTTAAAAGAAGCCAGGCAAGCCAGGAAGCACAGATGGGAAAGGAGAGCATCACAGGCCTGGGGGACAGCCAGAGACAATGCCAAGGGCTGATAGACACAATGTCTTATTTGAGAAAAGACAGAAGGCTGGTGTCACTGCCCAGCAAAGCATGTGAGGGAAGTAAGGTGTAAGAAAACAAGAAAGGTTAGGGTGAGGAAGGAGGAGGGAGAGATAGACTATTCAGAGGCTTTTAGAGTTTACATATGTATATGTAAATTTATATACTAGATCATATTGTATTATATCATACGATGCCATGCTATATTGTATTATTATGTTATGTTGTACTATATTGTATTGTTATGTTATTTTGTATTGTGTCATGTTATGCTGTATTATATTATGGCCTAGTATACTATGTTTTGTTATGTATTATATTATATTATGTTATGTTGTTATATTACATTGCATTATGTTACATTATATTACATTACATATTACATTATATCATTATCGTATTGTATATCATATCACATCATATTATATTACATTCATTTACATTTCTATTTGATGCTGGAGGTGATAGTTACTAGAATTGATTGAATAGATAAGACCTGCACTTTCAGAAAATAGTCTAGGTATGAGGTGATGAGGCCCGAACTTGGGTCATGACAGTATCAGAGGAGAGTTGAGTCATATACAAGAGATGTTACAAAGGCAGAACTGGAGTTCAGTGAGAAGAGTTACAGAGAGTGAAGATAACGCCTAAGCTGTGAGTCTGGGTCACTGAGAGGATGAGGGTCTCTTCAACACAATAGGAAAGTGAGGGAGAGAGAAGAGTTTGGGGGAGGGAGCAAGGATAACGAGTTTGGGGTGTCTAACAGGCAGTTAGAAATGTCAGAACGCTAGTTAGGAGAGAAATTATGGTTGGATTGAATCTGTGGGAGCTGAAGAGATACAAAGTGGAGGAAAGCAGACAATCCAGGATGGAGCCTTATGGGCCATCCACCCCTAATGGGTGTGACCTGGATGACGATTCAGCAAAGGAGCCTGAGAAGGAGTAGTCGGACACATAGGAGGAGAACCAGGAGAGAACAGTGTCATGAAAACCTGTAGAGAACCGAGTATCAAGAAGAAGAAGGAGACAGACACTGCCGAGGGTTGCAGAAAGACTAAGAAGGATAAAATCTGTGAGACAAGGCCATTAGATTTGTCCATTAAGAAAGAATTGGTAACTTTGAAAAGAACAATGTTAACTGAATTGTGAAGTCAAAAGCTAGACTGCAGAATATTGAGAAAGGATGATAGGAAAGGAAGGGGAAGCATCTACTGTAGACAGCTTTTTCAAGATTAGTCATGAAAGGGAGGAGAGATATGATGCTATAGCTAGATGAGATGAACAGATCAAGTGATGACAGGGGAGGTTTGGTCATATTTATAACTAATAGGGAAGCAGCTGGTAAACATAGAGAGACTTAAGATTAGCAAGACAGTGCAAATGATACATGTGGGGGGGGTGGAGAAATCTATTGGAAAGGTGGGATGGAATGGGACCATGTGTGCATATATAAGCTTGCCCTGACGAGGAGAAGGGCCACTTCTTTCTTTGAGACCAGGGTGAAGAAGAAGATAGAGGCAGAAAACATCTGAGAGATGTGAAAGGGGGAGGGAAAAACAGGGACATCTTAACAAGGCATCTCAATTTTTCAATGAAATGAGTTAAGTTTCTCATTTGAGAGGATGTCATGAGAGTTAGATGAGGGATGAAAAGGTCTGGAAGAGCCCTTGTGATGAGTGGGATAGTAAATCCATTGGGGAGGTATGAAATGATGGCCTTGCCAAAGTGAGGAGACATTGAAGATTATGTCATCTAATTTTGCTGTGGATCCAGTCATGGCTTCGTGATTTTTCTCCATCTTTCTTCAGTCACCTGTGAGAGCTTTTCTATCTCTTGTTGGAAGGCTCTCACTTGCAGGTTTCCCAATAGACAAGCGAAAATACAACATTTAAAAGAAATTTGGCCAGCCCTATGACTTTTTGAAAAAAAAAGATTATCGACAAAACCAAAGACATTAGTCTCTACACTCTGTCAGTTTAAAATCACCCAAGAGATAAAGAAACATCCTGTTGCTGTTATCTCCAAGTCAGCCTGCCAAAGTTGAGAGAAATTAACATCAAAAAGGTTGGTCACAAACCGGGTGATTGTTTAAATATTTTTTGTTTTTGTTCAGTCATTTCAGTTGCGTCCAACTCTTCATCACTCCATTTGAAGTTGGAGTGGTCTGCCATGTCCTACTCCAACTCATTTTCCAGATGAGGAAACTGAGGCAAAAAAAAAAAGATTTAGTGACTTGCCCAGGGTCACATAGCTAGTTTGAGATCAGATTGTTTTGAATTCCAGAAAAGGAGTCTTCCTGACTCCAGGTCCAGCACTCATTCCACTGCACCACTTAGCCACCCCTTTTTAACCACAACAGGTCATGAAAACCATCTCCTTGTGGAATGAAAAGTCTGAAATACATCTGTAGATTTGACTGTACAGTTACCTGGTTAACTACCCTGATGACATCACAGATCCCTAGAGCTATTGACATAAACAAATCAACAAACGAACAAGTAAATGAGTGAATGAATGAATGAATGAATGAATGAAGTGAATAAGTAAATATAGATAAATGCCATTGAAAGGGCTTGATGGTGGAGAGAGGTTTTGCTTCTCCATAGAGGCCTCTTCTGATGCCTCTTCATTGTTTCAAAGTGAGCCTGGTCTCTAGAAGCTCAAGCTGAAAGTGCTCTGAGGACCTTCAGGCAGAAGTCCCTGCCTTTGTGGTCCAAGGGTCAAGCAAATGAAACGCCTTTACTGGGCATTCACTATGAGTCAGGCACTGTTCTTACTGCTAGGGGTGCAAAGAAAGGCCCCTGCTCTCACAGAACTCTTGGAAGAAATGGCAAGCTCTGGTGAAGGAATCTGAGCAGCTTTCTCTTACCTACGAACTTGTCTGATGCTTGTGCTCCATCGTTGGGCTTCAATGCATCTTCTAATACCTTTGCTTCCATATATTGAAGCATATTGGTGACTAAGAGTGCAATGGCACTTTTGTTTTGACTGGATTGTATATCATCAAAGATATCTGCAATATTTTCAGAAATCTGCAGCACCATTTGAGAAAAAAAAGAATAAAACAAAGAGTTACCTAAGAACTGGCACCAAGGAAGTCCAAAACTATGATCACCATAGTGGGTGAGAAAGCTCTGTCTGTCTCTATCTCTGCCTACATCTCAGTCTCTCTGTCTCTGTCTCTCTCCCTCTTCTTTTCTTTCCTTTCCTGACACTTTTCCTCTCTTTCTCCTCTCTTTTTCTCTTTCCCTCTCTCTTCCTCTCTCTGGCTCTGTCTCTCTACCTGAAATAAGTTTTTCCCTGGACACCTCATAGTGCCCATCTGCCCAGTATGCACCCTGTGGCTCTTTAGAGATATAAATTGTGGTGTCCTGATCAGTATTTCCTGCTGTGTCTTTCGTGGTGGGTGTTTAACAGATATCTGGGGGCTTTTTCTCAGGCCACAATTCCTCCACTCACCGGATTGCTGCCTTCAGGAGATGGTGTGTCTTTTGAAAAAGGAAAAAGAGCAAGAAAGTTATCAGTTACTGAAGTTCAGCATTGGAAAGGACTCGAAGTCTGCTAGTACACCCCACAACTAGAAGAGGAATCTCCTTTCCAACAGTCCCAACCAGTGACCATTAAGTGACCACTACCTAAAGCCCTCCAGAGAGATAACACCAATTGCTGTGAGGTTTTTCCTTATATTTACCTAAGTTTTCCTCTTTGCAACTTCAAATACATTATGCCTTGTTCTACCTCTCTCCCCTGAGTCAGTCCTTCAAATGCTTAGGATTGTAGAAGTGGAGAAGACCTTTGAGGTCATTGTCTCCAATTCATTCATTTTTAATCTAAATAAAGGAGAGCCAAGAGAGCTTGTGGCTTATCCAGTATCACACAGCTAGGAACTGTCTAACATAAGATTCAAATTCAAGTCTTCTAGTACAGTATACATTATCCCATAGAGGATAGTTGCATAGAGCTCTCATCACACAGTTCATAGTCCTCTCTTTCTACACCAAATACTCCCAGTTTCTTCAATCTATCCTCATATGGCATACTATTGAAGCCTTCCTTCATAATGGTTACGCACTTCTATATCCTTCTAGGATGAGATATTCCCTACTGCCCTCCTATCAAGCTTGTTTCATTTCTTTGTGGTTGTTGTTTTTATTTTTTAATTAATGAAATTATTTTCAGTTTTCTACAATCACTTCCCCATATCTTAGATTTTTCCTCCTTCCTCCCCCACATTCTTCTCTCCATCCCTCCTCCCACCCTGAGATGGCACGCAATCTTATATAGGTTCTACACATACATTCTTATTAAAAGTATTTTCACCTTAGTTGTGTTGCATGGAAGAATTAAAATGAATGGGAAAAACCATGAAAACAAAACAAAATAAAACAAAACAACACAAGAGAAAATAGTCTACTTCATTCTGTGATCCAATTCCGTAGCTCTTTCTCTGGATGTGGAAGGCATTTTGCCTCAAGAGTCCACTGGGAATTTTTTAGGTCTTAGCATTACTGCGAAGGGCTAAGTCTCCCAGAAAAATTTCTCAATGGTGGTTGTGTATAGCAACCTGTGTACAAAGCTCTCCTGGTTCTGCTCCTTTCACTCAGCATCAGTTCATATAAATACTTCCAGGCCTCTCTGAAGTCTTCCTGCTCATCATCTCCCACAGCACAACAGTACTCCACTACATTCACACACCACAACCTGTTTAGTCATTCCCCAGTTGATGGGCATCCCCTTGAATTCCAGCTCTTGGCCACCACAAAGAGAGCTGCTACAGATATTATTGTACATGTGAGACCTTCTCCCATTTTTATGATTTCTTTGGGATACATTCTCAGAAACAATATTGCTGGACCAAAGGGCAAGCACATTCCTGCACCCCCTTGGGTATAGCTTCAAGTTTCTCTCCAGAATGATCAGATCAGCTCACAACTCCACCAACAATGAACTAGTGTTCCAACTCACATCTTCTCCAACATCTATCATCTTCCTGTTTTGTCACGTTAGTCAAGGTGTGATGTGGTACCTCAGAGGTGCTTTGATTTGCATCTCTCTAATCAATAATGTTTTAGAGAATTTTTTCACATGACTATAGAGAGTTTTAATATCTTCCTCTGAAAACTCCCTGTTCATATCCTTTGACCATTTATCATTTGGGGAATGACTTGTATTCTTGTACATTTGACTCAGTTCTCTATATATTTTAGAAATGAGACCTTTATCACAAACACTAATTGCAAAAATTCTTTTCCAGTTTTCTGCTTCTCTCCTAATATTGGTTGCATTGAATTTGTTTGAACAAAAGCTTTTCAATTTAATATAATCAAAATTATCCATTTTGCACTTCATACTGTTCTCTATCTCTTCTTTAATCAAAAATTTCCCCATTCTCCACAAATCTGACAAATACACTATGCCTTGCTCCTCTAATATGTTTATAGTATAAGTCTTTATACCTAAATCATATGTCCATTTGGATTTTTTTCTTGTGTACAGTGTCAGGCATTGGTCTATGACCAGTTTCCACCACACTGTTATCCAGTTTTCCCAGCATTGTTTGTCAAACAGGGAGTTCTTTTCCCAGAAGCTGAGGTCTTTGGGTTTATCAAACAGTAGATTGCTATATTCATTGACTACTGTATCTTGAGTACCTAACCTATTCCACTGATCTACACCTCTATTTCTTAGCCAATATCAAGTGGTTTTGATGATTACTGCTTTATAATGCTATTTGAGATTTGGTAGGGCTAGGCCACCTTCCCTAGTATTTCTTTTCATCAGTTCCCTTGATGTTCTGGAACTTTTGTTATTCCAGATGAATTCTGATATTATTTTTTCTAGGTCTAGAAAATAACTATCTGGTAGTTTGATTGGTATGGCACTGAATAAGTAAATTAATTTAGGTATAATTGTCATTTTTATTATATTGACTTGGCCTGCCTATGAGCAACTGATGTTTTCTCACTTACTTAAATCTTACTTTATTTCTGTGAAAAGTGTTTTATAATTGTGTCTATATAGTCCCTGGGTTTGCTGTGACAGGTAGACTCCCAGATATTTTATAGTGTCTACCATAGTTGTAAATGGGATTTCTTTATCTCTTACAGTTGGGCTTTGTTAGTAATATATAGAAATGCAGATGACATATATGGGTTTATTTTGTAACCTGGAACTTTGCCTAAGTTGCTTATTATTTCAAGGAGTTTTTTACTTGATTCCATGGGATTCTCTAAGTATGTCATCATATCATCTGCAAAGAGTGTAAACTTAGTTTCTTCTTTGCCTATTCTTATTCTTTCCATTTCTTTTCCTTCTCTTATTGCTAAAGCTAACGTTTCCAGTACATTGAAAAATAGTGGTGATAATGGACATACTTGTTTCACCCCTGCTCTTATTGGAAATGCAAATAGCTTATCCCCATTATAGTTGATGCTTGCTGATGGTTTTACATAGATACTGCTTATTATTTTATGGAGTGCTCCATTTATTCCTATGATCTCCAGTGTTGTCAATATGAATGGATATTAGATTTTCTCAAAGGCCTTTTCTGTATCTATTGAGATAATCATATGGTTTCTGTCAGTTTTATTGTTGATATGATCAATAATGCTGATAGTTTTCCTAATAATGAACAAACCTTGCATTCCTGGTATGAATCCTACCTGATTATAATGTATTATTCTCATGATAAGTTACTGTATTCTTTTCGCTAATATCTTATTTAAACTTTTTGCATTTATATTCATTAGAGAAATTGATCTATAATTTTCATTCTCTGTTTTGGCTCTTCCTGGTTTAAGTATCGGAACCATATTTGTAACATAAAGAGAATTTGGTAGGACTCCTTCTTTGGCAATTTTCCCAAATAGTCTATATAGTATTGGAACTAACTCTTCTTTAAATGTTTGATACAATTCACTTGTAAATCCATCTGTTCCTGGAGATATTTTCCTGGATAGGTCAGGGATGTCTTGTTCAATTTCTTTTTCTGAAATGAGGTTATTTAAGTATTCTACTTCCTCTACTGTTAATATGGACAATTTATATTTTGTAAACTATTCATCCATCTCATTTAGATTGGCAAATTGATGAGCATGCACTTGGGCAAAGTAATTTCTAATTATTATTTTAATTTCCGACTCATTGGAGGTGAGTTCACCCTTTTCATTTTTGATATTGGTAGTTTGGTCTTCCTTTGTCTTTTTTTCAATCAAATTGAGCAAAGCTTTATCACTTTTATTGGTTTTTTCATAAAACCAACTCTTAGTTTTACTTATTATTTCAATAGCTTTCTTAATTTCAATTTTACTAATGTCTCCTTGGTTTTTCAGTATTTCTAATTTGGTATTTACTTGGGGATTTTCAGTTTGTTCTTTTTCAGCTTTTTCAGCTACATGCCCAATTCATTGATATCCTCTTTTTTTATTTTTTTTAAATAAAAATTTATTTATTTAACTTTTTACATTCATTTTCACAAAATTTTGGGTTCCAAATTTTCTCCCCTTTTATCCCCTCCCACCACCCCAATACACCAAGCAATCTAATTTTCCCTATCTCCAATCTGCCCTCTCTTCTATCATCTCTCCCTTCTCTTGTCCTCATCTTCTCTTTTGTCCTGTAGGGCCAGATGACTTTCTGTTCCCCATTAACGGTATTTCTTATTTCCTAGTAGCAAGAACAATACTAAACAGTTGTTCCTAAAACTTTGAGCTCAAAATTCTCCCCATCCCTCCCTCCCCATCCATTCCCTTTGGGAAGGCAGGCAATTCAATATAGGCCCTATCTGTGTAGTTTTGCCAATGACTTCGATAATAGTCGTGTTGTGTAAGACTAACTCTATTTTCCTCCATCCTATTCTGCCCCCCATTGTTTCTATTCTGTCTTTTGATCCTGTCCCTCCCCAAGCATGTTGACTTCAAATTCCTCCCTCCTCCCATTGCCCTCCCTACCATCATCCCCACCTTGCTTATCTCCTTCTCCCCCACTTTCCTGTATTGTAAGATAGGTTTTCATACCAAAATGAGTGTGCATTTTATTCCTTCCTTTAGTCAAATGTGATGAGGGTAAACTTCATGGTTTTTTTTTTTTCTCAGCTCTCCTCTTTTTCCCTCCACTAAAAAGTCTCCTGCTTGCCTCTTGAATGAGATATAACTTACCCCATTCCATTTCACCCTCTTTCCTCCCACTACATTTCTCTCTCACCATTTACCCTAGTTTCTTTTAAGGTATGGTCCCATCCTATTCAGTTCAATCTGTGCTCTCTATCTCTGTATGTGTGTGCATGTGTGCATGTGTGTGCATGCATGTACATGTGTATGTGTGGTCCCACCAACTACCCAGATACTGAAAAGTTTTAAGAGTTACAAATATTGTCTTTCCATGTAAGAATGTAAACAGTTCACTCATGGTAAGTCCCTTAAGACTTCTCTTTGCTGTTTACTTTTTCATGCTTCTTCTCATTCTTGTGTTTGAAAGTCAAATTTTCTTTTCAGCTCTGGTTTTTTCATCAAGAATGATTGAAAGTCCTCTGTTTCATTGAAAGACCATATTTTCCCTTGAAGTATTATACTCAGTTTAGCTGGGTAGGTGATTCTTGGTTTGAGTCCTAGTTCCTTTGCCTTCTGGAATATCCTATTCCACGCCCTTCGATCCCTTAATGTAGAAGCTGCTAGATCTTGGGTTATCCTGATTGTATTTCCACAGTACTGGAATTGTTTCTTTCTAGCTGCTTGTAAGATTTTTTCCTTGAGCTGGGAGTTCTGGAATTTGGCCACAATGTTCCTAGGAGTTTCTCTTTTTGGATCTCTTTCAGGTGGTGATCGATGGATTCTTTCAATACTTATTTTGCCCTCTGGTTCTAGAATGTCAGGGCAGTTTTCCTTGATAATTTCATGGAAGATGATGTCTAGGCTCTTTTTTTGATCATGACTTTCAGGTAGTCCCATAATTTTTAAATTGTCTCTCCTGGATCTATTTTCCAGGTCAGTTGTTTTTCCCATGAGATATTTCACATTCTCTTCCATTTTTTCGTTCTTTTGGTTTTGTTTGGTGATTTCTTGGTTTCTCGTAAAGTCATTAGACTCCATCTGTTCCATTCTAATTTTGAGAGAACTATTCTCTTCAGTGAGCTTTTGAACCTCTTTTTCCATTTGGCTAATTCTGCTTTTGAAAGCATTCTTCTCCTCATTGCTTTTTTGAACCTCTTTTGCCAATTGAGTGAGCTTATTTTTCAAGGTGTTATTTTCTTCAGCATTTTTTTGGGTCTCTTTTACCAAGGTATTGACCCATTTTTTATGCTTTTCTTGCATCTCTCTCATTTCTCTTCCCAGTTTTTCCTCCACCTGTCTAACTTGATTTTCAAAATCCTTTTTGAGCTCTTCCATGGCCTGAGCCCACCCAACATCGCCCTGGGATGTCTGGAATACAGAGGCCCTGACCTCCACATCCTTCGCTGATGGTAAGAATCCTTCCTCGTCATCAGAACTGAAAGGGAGGAACATCTGTACCCCCTCAAAGTAGCTCTCTATAGTCTTATTTTTCTTCCCTTTTCTGGGCATTTTCCCAGCCAGTTACTTGACTTCTGAGATTCCTGTCCACCCCCGCCTAGATCCGCCCAGCTAGTGCTTGGGGTCTGAGATTCAAATGGGCTATCTGTGGTGGGAGTGGCTGCTCTTCAATATGAACTTAAGTTCTGGTGCTGGGGTGGGGGCAGGGCCACCTCCTAGGCTCAGTTCCCTCAGGGGCTTTATGCAGAGACCTTCAGTAATGGAGCGTGTGGGAGCAGGGCCATCTCCCAGGCTCAGTTCCCTCAGGGGCTTTATGCAGAGACCTTCAGTAATGGAGCAGGTGGGGGCAGGGCCATCTCCTAGGCTCAGTTCCCTCAAGGGGTTTATGCAGAGACTTTCAGTAATGGCCCTGAACTTCTGCCTGCCTTCTCAGGGAGTCCCTGGCTGCTGTCACTGCCTCTGCCGCTGCCTCTGCTGCTTCCTCCGCTGCCTCCTCCCGAGGGGTCCCGAGTCACAGAGACACCCCGCTCCCCTCTCGGCCAGCCCAGATGTCTCTCTCACTGACCTGTAGTGTCTGTGGGTAGAGGGACCTTCCCGGCCGCCAGAGATTCCATCCCTGAAGCCTGCTCGGATCTGCTCCTCTGGGGCTGTAGCCTGGGCAGCTCAGGGGTGGGCTCTGCTTTCCGGGGCATGACGGACCCCTGGGGACCACTCTCCAGGGCTCTCTGGAATGGAAATCTTTTCCACTCTGTTTCTGTGCACCTTGCAGTGCTCCAGAATTCGTAGGGAGTTCTTCTTGCAGGAAATATATGGGCTGTGGATTCGGAGCTAGCATACATGAGTCTTTCTACTCCACCATCTTGGCTCCACCCCTTTCTATTTTATTCATGTAGGCATTCAATGATATAAAACTTCCCTTAAGAACTGCGTTTGCAGTATCCCATAAATTTTGGTAGTTTGTCTCATTATTGTCATTCTCTTGAATGAAGTTGTTAATTGTTTTCTATGATTTGTTGTTTCACCTACTCACTCTTTAGGATTAGATTATTTAGTGTCCAATTAATTTTTGCTCTGTTTTCTGTGGCCTTTTTTATATAATATAATTTTTATTGGATAATGATCTGAGAAGAATGCATTCACTCTCTCTGTGATTGTGAGGTTTTTATGCTCTAGTACATGGTCAATTTTTGTGTATGTGCCATGTACCATGGAAAAAAAGATGTATTCCTTTCTATCCCCATTCAGTTATCTCCAGAGATCTATCAGATCTACCTTGTCCAGAGTTTTATTCACCTACTCAACTTTTTTCTTGTTTATTTTGAGGTTAGATTTATGAAGTTCAGAGAGGGGGAAGTTGAGCACCCCCACTAGTATAGCTTTGCTGTCTATTTCTTCCTGTAATTCCCTTAACTTCTCTAAGAATTTGAATGTTATACCGCTAGGAGCATATATGTTTAGTAATGATATTGCTTAGGTGTCTACAGTGCCATTTAGAAGGATATAGTTTCCTTCCTTATCTCTTTTGATTAGTTCTATTTCTGCTTTTCCTTAGTCTGAGATTAAGATTCCTACCCCTGCTTTTTTTACATCCACTGAAGTGCAATATATTCTCCTCCAACCTTTTACATTTACCCTGTGTGTATCCTTCTATTTCAAATGTGTTTCTTGTAAGCAACATACTGTTGGATTACTCTTTTTAATCCATTCTGCAATCTGCCTTCGTTTTATGGGAGAATTCATCCCATTCACATTCACAGTTATGATTACTGTGTCTTTTCCTCCATCCTCTTTCCCCTCATTTATGCTTTAGTTCTCCCTTCTCCCTTCCACTTCACAATAGAGTTTTAATTTTTGACCACCACCTCCCTCAGTCTTCCCTCCCTTCTTTCACCCCCCTCCCTTTTATTCCCCTTTTCCCTTACTACTTTTTCCCTCCCTTTTAGCCTCCCCTCCCTTTTTTCCCCTTCCCTTCCTACTGCCCATAGACTTACTTGTACTTCTATCGTTAAATGAGTTTGTTGTTCCCTCCTTGAAGCAAATCATATGAGAATAAATCTCAAACAATGCTCATATTCCTCCTCTCTTTCCTTGTACTGTAAAATGTTTTTGTGTCTCTTCCTTTGATGTAATTTAACCTTTTCTGCCTCCTCCTTTTCATATTTCCTGCTATAATCCCTTCACACCTTTAAATCACATTTTTATCATCACATCATTTTATTTTTACCCATTCCCTCTATCTATGTATATCCATTTTATGTCATTATAAATATACAATTCTCAAGATTAATAAGTATCATCTTCCCATAGAGGGATATAAACAGTTTTCCCATATTAAATAAGAAGTTTTGTCCCCTGTTTACCTTTTTATGGCTCTCTTGAGACTTGTGTTTGAAGATCAAATTTTCTATTGAACTCTGACATATTCATCAGGATGGTCAGGAAATTCCTTGTTTCAATGAATGTCCACCTCCTTGCCTGAATTATTAAGCTCCATTGTGCTGGGCAATTGATCCTTGGTTGTAGTCTCAGCTTCTTTGCCTTACAGAATATCATATTCCAATCCCTCCTATCTTTTCATACAGAAGCTGCAAGGTCCTGTGTGATTCTGACTGTAGCTTCTCAATATTTGAATTGTTTCTTTCTGGTTGCTTGCAGTATTTTCTCCTTCACTTGATAGTTCTGGAATTTGGCAACAATATTCCTTGGTGTCTTAAGTTTGGGATGCTTTTCAGGATGTGAATGGTGGCTTCTTTAGATGACTATTTTGCCCTCTGAATCTAGGACCTCTGGGCAGTTTTTCTTGATGATTTCTTGGAAGATATTGTCCAGGCTTTTTTTCATCATGGTTTTCTGGTAGACCAATAATTTTTGAATTTTCTCTCCTGGATCTATTATCTAGTTAGTTGTTTTTCCAATGAGATATTTTACATTTTCTTCTATCTTTTTATTCTTTATATTCTGTTTGACTGGTTCTCGATGTTTCATAGAGTCATTAGCTTCTACTACCTGATTCAAATTTTTAACAAATTGTTTTCTTCAATTAACTTTTGCATCTCCTTTTCTATCAGTCCAGTTGTTCCTTTTAAGGAGTTGTTTTCTCTAGTTAGTTTTTGTACTTCCTTTTTTCATTTATCTAACTTTCCTTTTAAATTTTCTGTGATTTCTTTTTCCATGTTTTTAAAATCATTGGCCAGTTTTTATTCTGCTTCCCTCATTTGGTTACTAGAATCCTTCTTGAGCTCTTTCAATAAGCTCTTTGGGCTTGACACCAGTTCACATTCCCTTCTAAAGTTTCAGATGGGACTACACTTTCAATGCTGATCTCTTCAGTATTCGTGTTTTCATCCACAGAAAGATTCTAAAGTCTTATCTTTTCTGGTTTGCTTCTTGCTCATGATGATCACCCTTTTCTTGGCTTTTAAAGTGGATCTCTGCTTCTGAGGCACAGAAGGCTCTGTCTCAAGGTTCTTATGCTTAGAACTTGAGGCTTTGTGTATTATGGCCTCTGGTTCTTTCAGCTAAAAACTAGAATGATGTAGCTTACCTGGTGCTGAGCTGGCTGGTGTGCCAAAGCAGAGGTCAGGTAAAATCTTTGAGTTTCCCTGGAGTTACCCTGGAACTAGCTACGTTAAGTGTGGGGGAGGAGTGGTCTGGCCACAGGAGATCTCCTCTCCTGAGCACAAGCAGGCTCAGTATTTGGTGAACCTCTTTTGTACTAGTGTCTTCCCAATCTCCTGGCTGTGCTGAGGCAAGCCTGGGGTCCTAGTGTTGATGATTACAGGCTTCACCCCCCCCCAGGCTCAAGATCTCCTCCAGGTTAGCTGAGGTAGGACTGTCTGGAACAGCTGCAATCCTACACTGGTCCCCTTCAGCCACAGCAAGAGTGACCTCCCCTTTGTGATTTTCCTAGCCTCACAAGCTAAGAGACTGTTTAGCCTTTCAACTGATCTCACTGTTCTAGGATTTTTCCTGGAGAAATATTCTCTGGGTTTTTCAAGGTCAACAAGGGGAGGGGGATAGCATTTTCTGATTACTCCACCATTCTTTTTCCCAGAAGTTCAAGTAGGTGACTTACAGACATTTAATCTTTGGGCTGATAGTCTCAGGAGCAGCTGATGCAGTTACCTGGGATTCTGCAGTTCCCTCTCACTCATTTCCACCGGATTCTCATCCTGGGCTGAAACATTTGAGATTCTACAGTGCTGCTGCTACTTCAGACCCCAGGCTTCCTGCTCAGCTTTGCTATGGCTGGGTCTACACTGGTACAGCCTGTGCACTGTGCGCTCCTCCAGTCCCATGCCACAGATCCTTCCCATTGACCTTCCAGTCTGTTCAAGGTTGGAAATCTGTCACACGCTATCTCCTGTTGGTTTCTGCCACTCTAAAATTTGTTCAGATTCTCTTTTTAGAAGTATCTGGAGGAGTTTGTTTTAGAGCTTAAGTGAGTAGTTGTTCTCATTCCACCACCTTGGCTCCACCATGCTTGTTTCCTTTCTTACAAATAATAGGTAGGTAATAGGTAGCACTTACATAGTGCCTTTAGATTTGCAAAATATTTTACAAGTATTGCTTCATTTGAGATACTATTTTTATCTCCTTTATAAATGAGGATATTGACGCTGAGAGGGTTAAATTATGTGTCCAGTGTCATACAGCTAATAAGTTTCTGAGGTTTAATCTGAACATAGGTCTTCCTGACTCCAAGCCCAGCAGTTTTTGCCACAATACCTCTTAGCCACCCTATGGAGCAGTCTCAAGAAGTCAGACTTCCTTATTCTCTGAGCTAGCCTTCCCGCTAAACAACATCTGGAGACTGGACACATTTTCCTGATGCACTAATAAAAAAAAGAAAGAAGTTCTTACCTGGACAGGATTTGAAAAAACTAAAGAATGCATGGACTACATAGTGTGTACTGTAGCAGCTACATTTATAACTTCCATATCTATTGATACAAACTTCATTCTCCCCACATATATTAGGGTCATTACATTCGTTGATATCTGCAACAGAAGAGGGGACATGTTATTCCATCCATTCATTTATCTATCTCCTTTCCTTCATCCATTTATCCATTCTTCTATACCTGTCTTCATCCATTCATCCCTTCATCTATCCATCTATCAATCTATCAATTTTTATTTATCTATTCTTTCACCCAATTCATTCAACCAGCATTAATGAAACTTTTGTTTATGTGTCAAGTCCAAAGACAAAATAACAACAGTTCCTGACTACTGACAGTTTATATATCCCTGGTTGGAAACCATATACATAAAAATCAGTTGATATAAAATGTACAAAAAGAAAATACAAAGCAATTTGCTGGAGAGATCTCATGTGACAGCATTTGAGGTGAGCCTTGAATGAAGCTAGAGATGAGGAGGAAGTGCATTCCAACCTTGGGAAAATGCTACAAAAAGGCCCAAAGATAGAAAAAGGAAGCTATATCATATACCAAACATGAAGAGCAGGCCAGTTGGACTGGAACCCAGAGTGTGTGGAGGGGAGTATTGTGAAACCAATCCAGAAAGACAGTTTGGAAACAAGATTGTGAAGGGCTTTAAATACCAGACAGAGAAGTTTGTCTTGTATCCTAAAGGCAATAGGGAGTCATTTAAGCTCCTGGAGGAGGAAAGTAATGTGGCCACACTTGTGATCTAGGAATATTGTGACTGTGCAGAGGGTGGATGAAGAGGAGAGATATTTGAGACAAAGATAACTTTTAGGAGAGGTGATGAGGTCCCAAACTACAGTAGTGGAAGTGGGAGTGAAGAGGAGACAGAAGACAATAATGTTACAAAAACAGAATTTATAAGACATGGCAACTGATTTAATGTGGGTACAGAGGGGAGTAAGGGAGAGAGGAGAGTTGAGAGAGGGAAATTCAAAGAAGATACCAACCTTAGATATCATGTAAAATTACTGTTGGGAAGGAGACAAATGTTCCTTAAATGACTGTGATATAATCTGCTCCAAAATTCAGGAACACATTCAACTCCAGACATTCCAGAATCACCAAGTGGTCAGTAGAACATCCTTTCCCCTAGGTTTCCACGTCCAATTAGTTCCTGCCTTTTTATCTGCAGGGCTAAGCTCTTGCATTTGAACTTAGAAGAGGTTCTCATTATAATCATTTGACTTACTACCACCTTATTCTGAAGGAGAAAGTTCTGTGGCAGAAGAAATTGAAGCAGACAGACTCAAGTTGATTTAAGAAGTAAAAGGAAATTGTGAAGATGGTTAGGAGGGAACTGAGCAGATGAAGATGAGTCTGAACTTGGGAGTGGGAAAGTTGGAGAATTTGGGAGAGTGTGAAGAACAATTGAAAGAGAAATATTCCAACAGAAGGAAAAGGAGGACTCCATCTAAAGGACAAAAGGACCCAAAGAGAAGATAGATAGTTAAGAGAGAGAGAGAAAAGGCATGTAGTTTGAAAATAAGGCCATTTCAATCAAACAAACTGGTAAGATGAAAAGAATTTCATAACAGAAGGGAAAGAGAGTTGGGTGACACTGTCAAGTTGTTAAGGGATGATAGAAGGGAGTAAAAATAATTTTTTAAAAAGTAGAGATATAAAGGGGTTAAAGAGAGTAAAGATGCAAAGAGGGGTAAAAAAAAAAGGTATAAAAAGCCAGTAGGAATGGAGTCATGTGATCAGCAAGATGGCAGAGTATTGTTTTTACACACCTCTCCAACCTCCAAAAACTTCAAAAGGGGGAGAGGAGCCAAGATGGTAGAGTATGAAGATTCACATACTCGAACTCTTCCCCCACAGCCCATAAAATATCTGTAAAAAAAGACTCTCAACAACTTCTAGAGCAGCAGAAGTCATAAAATGACAGAGTGAAAGAGATTTCCATCCCAACGTAGCCTGGAAGGCAGACAGGAAAGGCCTATCACACAGGGCATTGAGGAGAGCACAGTCCAGGCTTGGCCCCATGGCACCAGAAGGAACAGGACCAGAACAGGGCTCTGGGGGTGGAATCCCTAGCAGCAGTGGCAGTTCTCAAATCTCTCAACCCACAAACGCCAAAGACAACTTCAAAGGTCAGTAAGAAAACTTTTTCAACTGGGTGAGAAAGGTGTAGGTTCCTCCCTTAGTTCTGGCCCCAAGCAGTGGTGGAGGCAGCAGCAGCAGCAGTGGTAGTGGCAGCAGCTGCAGTGGCAGTGGTTGCAGCAGCAGCATCCATTTGTGGAGTCCTCAGACTAAAGCCCCTGGGGTAATTGAACCACTGATCTGAGTCTCAGCCCTGAGCCCAACCCAGGAGTGAGAAATGCTGGTGACATGAAACTGGAGGCAGTTGTGGGGAGGGAATTCTACTACTCACAAATTCTGGGCAGAAAAAATTTTGGTTGCTCCCAGACCAGTGCACAGGCCAGGCAGGAGAGGAGTAGACTCCTCTCCCTTGATTGTGCCACCTTGGAAGAACTGATAATTTACTGGTTCCCAGAGTATACCCTTCTCTTGACAAAGGCCTCAAAAATCAAATAACTGACTGGGGAAATGCCAAAAAAAAAGGGGGAAAAATAAGACTATAGAAGTTTACTTTCTTGGTGAACAGGTATTTTCTTCCATCCTTTTGGGTGTGAAAGAGCAATGCTTACCACTAGAGGTCTTCAAAGTAAATATGCAGTGGTATCAGGCATGGAAGAGTTCAAAAAGGATTTTGAAAACCAAGTAAGAGAGGTGGAGCAAAAATTGGAAGAGAAATGAGAGTAATGCAAGAAAATCATGAAAAGACAGTCAACAGCTTGCTAAAGGAGACCCAAAAAAATATTGAAGAAAATAACACCTTTAAAAATAGGCTAACTCAATTGGTAAAAGGGGTCCAAAAAACCAATGAGAAGAAGAACGCTTTAAAAAGCAGAATTAGCCAAATGGAAAAGGAGGTTCAAAAGCTCACTGAAGAAAATAGTTCTTTAAAAATTAGAAAAGAGCAGATGACTTTATGAGAAACCAAGAAATTACAAAACAAAACCAAGAGAATGAAAAAACAGAAGACAATGTGAAATATCTCTTTGGAAAAACAACTGACCTGAAAAATAGATCCAGAAGAGACAATTTAAAAATTATGGGATTACCTGAAAGCCGTGATTAAAAAAAAGAGCCTAGACATCATCTTTCATGAAATTATCAAGGAAAATTGCCTTGATATTCTAGAACCAGAGGGCAAAATAAATATTGAAAGAATTGACAAATCTCTGCCTGACAGAGATTCAAGAAAAGAAACTCATAGAAGTATTGTAGTCAAATTCCAGAGTTCCCAGGTCAAGGAGAAAATATTGCAAGCACCTAGAAAAAAACAATTCAAGTATTGTGGAAATGCAATCAGGATAACACAAGATCTAGTAGCTTCTGCACTAAGGGATTGAAGGGCTTGGAATATGATATTCCAGAAGTGAAAGGAATTAGGATTAAAACCAAGAATCACCTATCCAGCAAAACTGAGCATAATAGCTCAGGGGAAAAAGTGGTCATTCAATGAAATAGAGGATTTCCAAGCATTCTTGATGAAAAGCCCAGAACTGAATAGAAAATTTGACTTTCAAACACAAGAATCAAGAGAAGCATGAAAAGGTAAACAGGGAAGAGAAATCATAAGGGACTTTCTCAAGTTGAACTGTTTACATTCCTACATGAAAAGATAACATTTGTAACTCTTGAAACTTCTCTCAATATTTGGGTAGTTGGAGGGATTATACATGTATAACGTGTGTGTGTGTGTGTGTGTGTGTGTGTGTGTGTATTTGTAAAGGGAGCACAGGGTGAGTTGAATAGGAAGGGATCATATCCAAAAAAATAAAATTAAAGAGTGAGAGAGGAATATATTGGGAGGAAAAAGGGAGAAATGGAATGGGGCAAATTATCCCTCATAAAAGAGGCAAGAAAAAACTTTTTCAATGGAGGGGAAAAGGGGGGAGGTAAGAGGGAAAAAGTGAAGCTTACTTTCATCACATTTGGCTCAAGGAAGGAATAGCATGCACACACAATTTGGTATGAAAACCTATTTTACACCACAGGAAAGTAGGGGAGAAGGGGATAAGCAGTGTAGAGGAGATGATGGAAGGGAGGACAAATTAGAGGAGGAAGCAATTAGAAGGAAACACTCTTGGGCAGGGACAAAGTCAAAAGAGAGAATACAAGAAATAGGGGACAGAATAGGATGGAGGGAAATATAATTAATCTTACACATGACTATTACGGAAGTCATTTGCAAAACTACACATATATAGCCTATATTGAATTGCTTGCCTTCTCAGTGGGAGTGGGTGGGAAGGGAGGAAGGAAGAGAAGCTGGAACTTAAAGTTTTAGGAACCAATTTTGAGAACTGTTTTTGCATACAAGCGGGAAATAAGAAATGCAGGTAATGGGGTATAGAAATTAATCTTGCCCTACAAGACAAGAGAGAAGATGGGGATAAAGGAAGAGAGATGTGTTAGAAGGGAGGGCAGATTGGTGGAAGAGGTAATCAGAATGCTTGGCATTTTGGAGTGGGGGAGGGGAGAGACGGGGAGAAAATTTTGAAATGAATGTTGAAAACTAAAAATAAATAAACATAAAAAAAACTTCAAAAGAAATAGTCTCCAGATACATAATAATTAAAGTTGATTCATAAGATTAAAATAGTGACCCTCTGCACAAGTAAAAGTCTCGTGAAATGATATTAGAAAATTTAAACACTTAAAGCTCCCTTTGATCATTCTAATTCTCAGGCCAATCCATATTCTGGATGAAGCCAGCCCAACTTCACAGTTGGATATGCCTTATATGTGACCAATATCATACTGTATACAACAATAAGCTTTAAGAGGGTTTGCTGTTATGGTTCAGCCATTTTCCAGATGTCTCCAAGTCATTGTGAGCCCTTTGGGGTTTTTTTAACCAAGATTGTTGTGCCATTTCCTTCTCCAGATGAGGAAACTAAGATATTAACAAGGTTAAGTGACTGGCCTGGGGTCACACAGGTAATAAGTGTCTGAAGCCAGATTTGAACTCATGAAGAGGAATCTTCCTGATTCCAGGCCCCCCACACTCTATCCACCATGTGATTTAGCTGTCCCTTCAAATGGATACATGACATGAATATACAAAGGTTATATCAATTAAAATGTGCATGAAAATTAATGGGGGTACATTTCACAAATAGCTAAATGGAAAATTCTTAATCAAATAAGTGATAGGAGGGCTCATAGAAGTCTAAGAAACAGAAAAATTTAACTACATGAACACAAAAAGCTTTTGCTTGAACAAAATACAGCTCAGATAATAAGAAAATGATTGATTGGGGTAAATACTTGTATCAAATATCCCCATTTTTAAGGAATAAAGACAAATAAATAAAACAAAGAATTATGTTCCAATAGATAACTAGTCAAAGAATGCCTACACATTTCTCAAAAGAACTGAAAACTATTACCAGTCACAGGAAAGCCTGCTTTAAATTATCACAAAAACGCAAATTAATGTAATTCTCTGGTTTTTCTTATACCCAAAGAATTGCCAAATATGATGAAAATACAAAAATAGGTCACATTGGTGGGGCAATGGGAAGACAGGGGCACTAATACACTGCTAGAAACCAGGGAAATCAAAAAGCAAGAAAGGTCCTACATAGACAGAATATTCAGAGCATGAATTTCTGTGGCAGAAAAGAATTGTAAATAAAGTGCCTGCTCATAAATTGGGGAATGACTACACAAACTGTGCTGCCTGAATGTGATGGAAAATTTTTGCTTCTTAAGAAGTGATAATTCAGAGTTGGAGTTCAGACACACAGGAAAAAGATTCATATGGACTAATGCACAATGACTACAACAAATTCATACGTAAAAGGTACAATAAAATTAAACTAAGTGTATCTACCAAACAAAATGCCATAGAGAGAGGAATGAATCAGGATGAAGAATGGTTACTAACACCATCAGAAGTTCAAAGGAGATAAAATCCAAGGAAAAGGCCAGTAGTAAAGTTTATGACCTCAAATTTCTATGTACAAATGCATGCAATTTAGCCAACATGTAAGATAAATTATAGGTCTGAATTCAAGTGGGCCAATCTGATTTCATGGTCATTACTGACACCTGAGGAGGAGACTCACGACTGGAATGTAGTTCTGGCTGGGCACACATAATCCAAAAGGAAGAGGGATGGACATAAAGCAGGTGCATAGCATTGCACATTAAGATTAATGTACTCAAATCTAGGAACTTGAAGGAAGAAGCATGATGGAATACATTTGAGAGAAGATAAGTTGAGGAAAAACAAAAGCAATTCTATCATTAGAGTAATTCCAATTCTCCCTAGCCAGAAAGAGATACAGAGTTCAGGAAGCAAGTCACATGCCTAGCACTGAGCCATGATATAATAATAACGGGGACTTCAATTTTCCTGAAATCTGCTGAAACTCCTGTCTGTCTCTCTGTTTCTATCTCTCTTAAAAACCAGGCATTTTAAACTTGACTTAATGCTAATTTTATCCTTTGGAAAATGGAAGAACCAACAAGGGAGAAATCTGTTTTCAACTTGATGCTCCTCAACTGGAAGGAACTCTTTGTTGACTTGTAAAGCACAGGGTCTTTGTGGGAAATGACCATTTCCTTATTGAAATGATAAGAGAGAAGGGAAATAATGCTAGACATAGTTGGACATGTACATCAGATGTTAGCTAGCCATTACATTCTAGCTAGAGGATGATGCTCTGAGCATTCCAGCATAGAAACTGAATTGGGACCTAGGACTATAAGTAGAGAAAGTAGAGGTACCAGATATAACACAAAAGAACCTGATTTCCTGCACAAGCAGCAAAAGGTGACAACTGGCACTTCTGTCATTCATACCCCAGAGCCAGTTTGCAAATCCGGTGTGAACCATTAAGTTTAAAAGCAACCAGAGGAAAAGTAGTTTAAGACCCCACCAACTAAAATTCTGTGAAGGAAGTCAGCTGAAGATAAATGGGAAATTTTCAAAAATTCAAACTTAAAGACATGAGAAGAAACATTTCCAATAAAGTAGAAAAACAGGAACTATCTGAAGAAGCTACTATGGATGCACAGAAAAAAATCCAATCAATTCAGATTTGTAAAAGAAATACACAAAATAAGGAAGCATGAGAAAGTAACAGAAGATGAATGGAAAAGTTTGACACAACCCTGAAAGGGCATATCAGGAGCCAATGCTCAGAATGAATTCAAGCTGGAAACAACATAGGTAAATTTTAAGATAACTTGGGAAAAAAAGAAGTGTCAAAGAAGGAATAGGACCATTCTTCAAAGTGGGTGGAATGGTGCTAACTTACAACAGAGAGATGGAAGGGCTACTCAAGTCTTTTTTTTTTTTTTTCTGTTCCTCGCTCAGGGAGAATGATCTTTGTACACTGGAAATAACAGAATAAATATAGCTAACAGATCTGATAGCCAAGATAAGAGAGCTCTTAGCTGCCTTTGGGATAGACAGACAAATAGACAGATTGACAGATGGATGGATAGATATACATACATATATACACATATGTAATATACATATACAAGTATATTATGTGTATATGTATATATGTTTGGTTTTGATTGTATATATCACTTGGCCCAGACAAACTACATCCCTGGGTACAGGAAGAATTGACAGATGTAATTACTAGGTGATCATCAGTAACATTTAAAAGACAATGGAGAGAACAGTTAAGTGGTGGAGTAGTGGGGAGAAGTGCAACCCTGTTCTCTAAACAACTAGTCCACAAAAACTGAGAAAAACAAACCAATCCATGTCCTGATCAACTGGAACGTTTGAAAGGATTATTTGAAAGGGCCATGTTGGGAAGTATTTTAAACGTCATGTGCCAGGCACTGTATAAAGTGACTTATAATTATAATATCATTGATCTCATAAATAATGGTTAGTTAATAGCATTAAGGTTTGCAAAGCACTTTACAAATATTGTCTCATTTGATTCTCACAACCCTGAGAAGTGAGAGCTATTATTGCATTCTTTTTACAAATGAAGAAACAGGTCAATTGAGATTAAATGACTTGCCCAGGGGTACACAGCTAGTGAGTGTACGAAGTAGCATCTGAATTCAGGTCTTCCTCATTTCAAGTTCAGAACCTTATCTACTGTACTATCTAACTGTCAAAGAGAGAACTTTATATCTATTTGGGCAATAATATGGAGCCAGTGAAATTTATTGAATTAAAAAGAGGATGGTATGGCCTTACCTATGTATTCAAAAAAAATGTAGCCAGTATAACTATAAAGTTGTGTGTGTTTGTCCTTCGCTGCTGAAGAAGACCATGCCATCAGAGAAATAATGACATGACTTACACTTGACTTTGTTTTGAGTGAGGGAGGCTGTGCAGGTCACCAGCCTCACTTCTCCTCCAGAGCCATCTGGATCCAGTGACCAGATATTCATCAGGATGACTGGAGATGAGTCAATTGGGGTTAAGTGACTTGCCCAAGGTCACACAGCTAGTGAGTGTCAAGTGTCAGAGGTGAGATTTAAACTCAGGCCCTCCTGACTCCTGCACTGGTGCTCTATTCACTGCACCACCTGGTTGTCCCAGAGCTATAAAATATAGCCAAGGAAACAGTGCCTTCATGAAGGAGCTGGGTCTCCTTGAATTCCAGAATATGGAAAGGATCAAGAAAGAAAGAGGTTTTAGAGAAGGTTTAAAATTATGAAGCAGGTCTTCTAGAAAGCATAATGGAATGGACATGGGAAGGGCGTGGGGAAGTGGCCTTGCGGGAGAAAGGAGCTGGGACAGAGAAACAGTATTTGATCATCAGTTGTTGGGGGTTCAAAATCAATCCTAGCATGGAGAGAGTAAAAGGAAATGGAAGCATGCAAGCATGGAGTAATGCATCCCTACAAAGTATCCATGAATACAGAGACGTCCACTGAGGGATATGGATGATCAGAGAGTTCAGGGGCTATGCTGCATGACTGATTGATGAATATGGAGCTGTGTGAATGGTGGGACCCAATGGTTCAATGACAGTTCAGAAGGCCATCTCCAGTGTCTATCATTGAATAGAGTCGTAGATGAGTAGGTGACTTATTTATCAATTTCCTAAGGATACAAAGTTCAGGGGAATGTTTTTGATGACACAGACAGGATTCCAAAAGATTGATACATTCCAGAGGAATGGAGACAAATGAAAATAGGAGCAGGTCCCTGTAGGGCATACCAGCTTCAAAAACAAGTAAACAGTATTTATGATGTGTTGCATTTTTATTTATTTTGTTAAACATTTCCCTATTCCATTTTAATCTGGCTCCTGTTGATCAGAGTTTTGCAGCTCTGCAGGCCTCCTGCATTGAAATTAAACTATTATGATGAAATTCAATAGAAATAAATCTAAAGCCTTACTCAGGTTCAAAAAATCCACCTCACAAATGCAATGAATAGATACATAGTTAGACAGCAGTTTGTCTTAAATTGATGAGAATTCCAGTGGACTCCAAGTTCAATGTGAGTCAACAGTGTGATAAGGCAGTCAAAGTCAGTGTGATCTTGGGTAGTCCCACTATATACTGCCCTTATCACATTCCATCAGAAGGACTGTGTTTCCTTCTGGGCTCTACAGATTTTGAAGTGCACTGATGAACTGGAGAGCATCCAAAGGAAGGCAATCAGGACACTAAAGCACCTTGAGCCCATGCCATATGATGACCGGTTCAAGGAAGGGAGGATTTTAGAATGGAGAAGAGAAAGCCCACGGGAGGCAACATAGCTATCTTCAAGTACTTAAAAATCTACAGTGTTTAAGAGGTAATAGATTCATTTTGTGTGTCCTCAGGGGGAAGAAACAGGACGGATGGATGGAAATCATGAAGAGGCAAATGTATAATTGATGTCAGACAAAAACTTCCCTAACCGAGCTAGCCATAAGTCAAATAACATGACTCAGAAGGTAGCAGCTTCCTCCTTGCCTGAGGCCTTCAGGCAAATGTGGTATGTCCAATCACTTGGCAGTCACGTTGGATTCATTAGTCAGAATAGGTAGGACTAGATGGCCGTAAGGTCCTTCTAACTCTGAAATTCTATGATTCAGTGACTCATGAGTGGGTCAGGGGTTTCCTAGACTCCATTTCATGAATCCCATTGTTGAGCTTTCTCCTGCTCCTTGATGAGCTAAGTTTCTCATCTCTGTCACGGTTTCCTTCTCACTGTATATCATTGTCAGTGAAAAGATCCCCTTTTCTAAACTTCCCATGCCTACTGCCCCTCAACTCCCTCCACCCCAGAAACCTCCCAGAGTCCTCTTTACCTATGCACCTCTCTTTAGGGTTAGTGAACAATCTTTCCCCCGACTCAGACGTATATCCATCCTGGCAGGTACAGAAGGTGCCATTGAAACATCTGGAATGCTTAGGACACTGAGCACAGGAAGCTACAGGAGAAGAGAGACTGGTCAGAGGGGTCTTCTGGGTGTAGGGAACAACTTTTTTAAAGCCTGTGTTCTCAGAGATATCACCAACACAAAAATGAGGTATGCCCTGGAGAGAAAAGTCCATGGGTTAGAGAAGTGCTCCATGGTCTGTCAAGGAGCAATAGCCTAGGGAAGGCCATGAAGGCCCACTTTTCATACCTGAGAACCTCTAATGTTGGTGCTGTGAGGATTCTTGGAACAGAGGACATGGCATGTCAGAGGTGGAAGGGATTGAAAGATCACATACTCCAACTCCCCCATTTTACAAAAAGGCAAAGTTTGACCCAGATGGGAAGAGATCTGAGGCATAGTGGAGTCTGATAAAGATAACAGGGGTCTCTTGTCTCATTTCATAAAGAAGACAGAGGCTGTGGCCCATGCGATGGAACAAACTCAGAGACATCTTCCCCGGGGTCTGGCCCTGAATGCGTTCAGTTCTCAGTTGACTTACCTTCCTGCTTCTGGACTGCAGCAGTTGCCAGCAGGATAAAGAGCCCTAGAAGAGAGAAAGGTCGAGCTGGATACCAGTAGGAAAGGCGGATGAGATCCAAAGCCACACACATGCCCAGGACATGCCACTGCATCACAAAACCACAGTATCATCGAATTTCAAAGATGAAAGAGACCTTGGAGGACATCTATTTCAATGCCTACATGAGCAAAAATCCCATCTTCCATCATACAGGCACTCACCTTGCCTCTACTCTATGCTTTCCAGTATAGAAGAACCCAACACTTCCAGAAGCTACCCATTGTAAGTCTCTAATTTGTCTCCCCTTTGTAAGTCTCTAATTAGGATTTAAGATTCATAGACTTAGAGGAAGAAGTGCCCTGTCACGTCAAGTTCAAATGAGCTAGTTGTAAAATGCTTAGCAGAGTGCCTAACAAATGCTCGTTGCTTTCTGCTCTCTAGTCTAGTCCTTTAATTTTATAGATGAGAAATCAGAGGTCCAGAAAGGCTAAGAGACTGACCTGGGGTCACACGGGCAGCAAATGACAGAAGCAAAATTCCAAACCTATCCTTCCACCTTAAAGAGTCAGTGGTTTTTCCTTTGAACCACACTTCCCCTAATCATTAGGATTTGCTTATGTGAATCCTGCATTGATCACTCTTAACAACTTCTGTGCCCTGACTATACCAGTCACTCCTTTGAGGCCTAGCAGAACAGATATAGCTTCTTTTCCCAGGCTAGCCCTTCAAATACTTGGAGATACTTGTCATGTCCTCCTGAGGTTCCCCAGTTCTTTAAATTGATTCCCACAAGGCATAAACTGAAGGCTTTCATGAACCTCTTCTAACTCCTCTAGATGATTATCATCAAAAGCCTTCCAAAATAGTGACCCCTAAGGCGGGACTACCACTGCTTACAAGAAAGCAAACTAAATGAATGAAGGCTTCAATGTCCAAGGACCTGGGTTTGGATCCTAATTCTTCTACTTCCTGCGCAGGAGACATCTGGCAAGTTTTTCCCTCTCTTTGTGTCTCAATTCCTATAATTCCTCAATTCCTAAAACAAAGCCATTGGACCAAATAATCTCTGAGGTTCCTTCCACACAATTGGAATGTTTAGGGCACAGGACAGGAAGCTGCAGTAGAAGAAAGACTGGTCTGAGGGGTCCCCTGGGTATTAGGAACAACTTTTTAAAAGTCAGATGGCTTCCATATTGTAAACCTATGCTCTCAGAGATACCACCAACATAAAAATGAGAAGAGAAAAATATTTCCTGGAGAGAAAAATACATGGATTAAAGAAGTGCTCCATGGCCTGCCAAGGGGCAGTAGCCTGGGGAAGTCCATGAAGGTTTACTTTCCATATCTTAAACTCCTTTGATGTTCATGCTGTGAGGGACCTCTCTGACAAGTATTTCTTCTCCTATAGCTTCCTGTCCTCAGTGTCCTAAATCTACACTCCTATGAAGTAATCATAGTGCCAACAAAGAATTAGGAAGAAGCTAGCCCTGGTTTCCTTGGGGTGAGGGAAGAGTAAGAGAGGTAATTAACTTTAACCTCATAGAGTCAACATTTTCTATCTAGTATAGGAAAATCATTGACCATTGAAATCAGGAAATAATCCCCCCAAAACTCAACTTAGGTCCACATCCTCCAGCAATGAGGTCTAACTCAGGCTGCCGGTAAGTAATCAAAGGGACTGAGTTGATTCATCTCTCTTCCTCTCTGCCTAGAGAAAATCTACAAGCAAAGTAACAGAAAATTCACAGAATAGAATGCAAAGGTCAGTGTATCTGGCATCGGGGTCTTGAATCTAGAACTCAACTCCCGCACTAGCTGTATGACCATGGAGAAATTTGGGGGCCTTGATTTCCCATTCTGTAAAAGGAAGGTAATAGTGTTTATAATAACAGAAAGCACTTTGTAATCTTTAAAATACAATAGAAAAGTGAACTCTCATTATGATGAAATTACAAAATTGAAAGTTAGATAAAAGTCATCCAGGTTAACCTTGTTATTTTACAGATGAAGAAACTAAGTCCTGGAAAGAAATGATTTATCCAAAGTCATAGGTAGTAAGCGGTAGAACTGAGACTGAAACCCAGATATTCTACCTCCAAATTCTGACCACTATTCAATTCAGCAAGCACTTATTAATCACCTATTATATACCATGTATCTTGTTAGGTATTAAAGATATGATGGGAGCAGCTAGGCTGTGCAGCTGATAGAGCACACAGTCTGAAGTCAGGAAGATCTGAGTTCAGATATGACGTCAGACGCTTACAAGCTGCGTTAATCTGGGTAAGTATCTTAACTCCTTTTAGTCTCAGTTCCTCATCTGTAAAATGGGGACGCAAAAGGAAATGGCAAGCCACTCCGGAATCTCTGCCAAGAAAACATCATGAACAAAATCCATTGGGTCACATAGAGTTGGACACAACCTAACAGCAAAAAAAAAAAACAATTACATTCTTGCAGGGACACAGCATGTCCACATAAATCTATACTAATACAAGCAGGAATAGAGCCTGGCTCTATGATCTCCTTGATACAAGGGAATTCCTGAATGAGGAAACTCTCTATACTAATGCAGGTCAGCAGCTTTCTGCAAGTGACAGTAGCAGAGAGTTGCCTAGAGAGCTCACAGGTTAAGGGACTCGCCTTCAGGGCAGCACATTCACCCAATTCTTCCTGGCCCCAGGTCATGCTTACTCTCCCCAAGACCATGTTGGTTCTCTTTACAAGATGTAATAGAAGGAATCTTTAGAGCCAGAGAGCAGGCACTGGTGGATCAGGGAAGGACTCTCTTGGAACTTGGCACTCATCCTTGCTTTGAATGGAGCTACCTTCATACAAAAAGGCTTCTAAGATGTGGGGGTGAGGAGGCAGTATTGCCAGAATAAGGAGGACCTCCTGTACAAAGTCATGAAGTCAGAAGATGGAATGATGGATGGAAACATGTTTGACTATAACAGAAAACATGAGACAATTTCTACAACGGGAAATACTAGGAAGGGAGATAGGAGGTGGAGGGCTCTCAATTCCAGACTGAAGATATTGTACTCTGGAAGCAACAGGGAACCATTAAAGATGTTTGAGTTTTACAATGTTTAACAAGCTAGAAGATATGTAAAGAGAGAGTCAACTGCTGTGGTGGCACATGTGTTTAGTCCCTACCACTGGAAAAGATAAAGCTGATGGACCACTTGAGTTCAGGAGTGATGAGCTGGAGCAGGTGTCCATAAAAAGTCCAGCACCAGTACAGTGAACCCCTGAGAGATGGGGCTCAGCAAGCTGCCTAAGGAGGGGTAAACCAGCACAGGCCAGAAATGGATCAGGTCAAGTTTTCTGTGCCAATCAGTATTAGGATCTGACTTACATGTTGCCTCTGAAACTTCAGCCTGGACAAAATAGGGAGAGCCACTCTTGCTTCGCTGGTTGTTGTTCTTTGTTCTTTGAATAACGGCGAAGGGTAGAGAAGGATTAAGGTTGGAGGTAAAGAGGAATAAGATTACTATTTTTTCTTCCTTATTACCATCACCAAATGGCCTCTTCTCAGTCCTCAAACTTTTTGATCTTACTTACATTTGACACTGTTGACCACACCTTCCTCTTCATTCTGAGTTTATAAGACTCTGCTCTGACCTAGTTCTCCTCCTACCTCTCAGACCAATTCTCCTGAGTCTTCTTTTCAGGACTGTTGCTTTCCCCTAGAAGTCTACACACTCAACAGGTTTCTGTTCTGGGCTCTCCACTCTCCTCTTTCTCTAATCTCCCCCTTTATGATCCAGCCCCTCCTATCTGCTTAATTATCATTTCTGTGCAAATGACTCCCAGTTCTCCCTATGCAGCCTTCATTTCTCCCCTGAGTTCCAGACCATTTTCATCAATTTCCTGCTAGACTCCTCCACTTGCATGACCCCTTACTCAACATGTCTAAAACTAAACTCCTTATCTTTTCCCTTAACTTCCTTCCTCATCCTCCTGCTTCTTAACTTCCCTATTTCTGTTGAGGAAGCTACCAGCCTTCTAGCCATTGAGCTTTGAAACCCAGTAGTCTTCCTCAACCACCTCCTCTCCCTTACCACCCACTTCCCCAAACAGTTGCCCAGTTTTATTGGTTCTCCTTCTTATAACCATCTTTTTCTCAGTCCCTCATCATGGTTCACATGGGCTATAGAAGCCCTCTAATTGATCTTCTTATATCCAATCTCTTCCCTTCCCAATCTATCACCCATGCAGTTGCCCAAATAGAAATTCCTAAAGCACAGGTCAGATCTTGTTACTTTCTTACTCAAAAATCTTTAGTGGCTCCCTATGACCTCTTAATATGGAACACTTATTGTATTATTTGTCACTCAAAGCGATTCTGACTCTAGTCTACCTTTCACAACTTCTTACACATTACTCCCTTTCACACAAGTTCCTGTCAAGGATCACACAGGATGGAAGGTGTGGCTGATTGTGATCTGCACCTCTGTAGGGAGGCTTCCACTCTCAAGTCAATAAGCATTTATTAAGTGCTTATGATGTTCCAGGCACTGTGCCAAGTGCTGGAGCCTCAAATAAAGGCAAAAGAGAAGGGCCTCATAGACTAATGGAGAAGAAAAGAGTCACATAATAATGTACAAAGGAGGCATATACAGATTAAATTGGAGATAATCAACAGAGGTGAGAGCTGGCAGTAAGGCACCAACCCAGGGATGAGCTCCCAGAACCCTTGAAACACTTTCCAGCATCTTGAACAGACATCTGCTAAGAGTAGCTCTCATCTCCCTGAGGCATTAGAATTTGCTCAAATGTGTTCTTCATAGCAACCCTGTGAGGCAGGTTGTGTTTGGGTCCAAATTCCAGTTTGACCAAATATGACCTGTGAGGCAATGAGTGAATCACTTCCCTTCCCCTTGCCACAGTCTCCCTAACTATGCAATGGGAGGAGGAAGAAAGGATACTGTGTGGAAGAGATGATCACTAAGGGGCCTTCCAATCATAACTCTTATGACCCTATTGCTATCCTATTATTTCTTCTGATCTCTACCACAACCCTAGGAAAAGAGAGTGCAAGTAATATTATACCTACTTTATAGATAAGGAAACTGAGATTTCTGAAGCTCAAGGGATCTGATCATGCTTATCCACTCAGCATGTGTCACAGCCAGAACTAAAGGACTGAAACCAGGAGTCCTAACCCCCACCCCTAAGTGCATGACTCTTTCCACTGTTTCATGACCTGTTTTTTCCTTGTTGATTTCTCTTTGATGGACAGTTGATTCTAACAGTCTATTTGGGGGTTGTTTTTTTTTTAGTTTTTCCCTCTCTTCCATTTATTTTGGTCATAAGAACTGTAAAGAACCCTAGAGATCATTGCGTCCATCACTTATTTTCCCAATCATGCAAGTGAAGTGCAGAGAAGTCAAGGGACTTTCCCAATGTCACCCAACTAGTAAGTGGCTCAAACCTAGATCTCCTTGACTTCAAGTCCAATGCTTTATTGACTCTACCATATGTCATTCAAGTTATTAGTCTATGGACTCCTCAATTTGGAATGTAGTTTAGGCCCAGATGTCTTACTGTACACAAGTGGAAACTGAGACCAAGGAAGAAAAGAGATGGATTCAAGTCCAGAGTTCTTTCCATTAAACTACCTTACTTCTAGGGATTAAAAGACTCTATGAAGTACATCCCAAGGGCTGTGGAGGGTGTCACAGAATAACAGTGTCAGAGTTAGAAGGAAATACAGTGTTCAACCAGAACAGAACTTCTTAATCTTTTGATGTCCCCTCCTTGGGCAATCAGTCTGGTGAAGCTTAGGAACCCTATCTCAGAAGAATAATTGTAAATGCACAACTTTTTTAAAGCATAGAATTACAAAAGAAACTGATGGCTTTCAAATGAAGTTATCAAAAATTTTTAAAAACATTTAGAGAATCCAGATATTATGAGAACCTATGACCTAGTACAATGCCTTTGTTTTAACTTAGTCTCAGAGAAGGTAAATGATTTTCCCCAGGATACTCAGCTAATTAGTGACTTATCCAGGACTAGAGTATACCTACCTCCATGTATAAGATACATAAGTAGATGCTCAGTAAACATCTGTTGATGACAGTGCTGGACAATAATAAACCCATTTCCCACTTCCAAAGACTATAGATCTTCACTTTAAATATCTAATGCCAGGGGCAGAGCCAAGATGACAGAATAAGACAGAACTGTAAAAGCTCTCTCCTATAGCCCATAAAATACCTATAAAAAATGACTCTAAACAAATTTTAGAGCAGCAGAAACCACAAAAGGATGGAGCAAAAAATATTTCCAACCCAACACAACCTGAAAGGTCAACAAGGAAGGTCTATCACACGGGGCACAGAGCATAGCACAGCACAGCCACAGCCGTGTGGCAGGGAGAAGACTCGAGCAGGACTCAGGGGGCAGAATCTCCTGCAGCAACTGTGGTTCCCAGATGGCTCAACCCACAAATGACAGAGATAGCTTCAAAGGTGAATGAGAAAGCTCTTTCACCTAGATGAGAAAGGAATGTGGTCTGGACCTGCCAGCAGCAGTGACTGCACTGGCAGTAGTTATTTTCAGAGCCTTCCACCTAAAGATGCTGGGGGAATTGAGCCGCTGATCTGAATTTCAGCCCTTAGTGATGGTCCTGGCGTGAGGAAGATTACTGACATGGTGGAACTGGTAGAGGCTCTGGACAGGGAATTCTCCTCACAGATCCTGGGCAGAAAAGTTTGTGGTAGCTCCCAGACCAGAGTGGAGTACACTCCTCTCCCTTGATTATGCTACCTTGGAGGAACTGAGAACTTACCATTTCCCAGAGTGTACCCTCCTCTTAACAAAGTCAAGTAACTGGCTGGTAAAGTGCCCAAAAGGGGGGGGGAAGACTATAGAAGAGTACTTTCTTGGTGAAAAGGTATTTTCTTCCATCCTTTCAGGTGAGGAAGAACAATGCACACCATTAGAGGAAGACATAAAAGTCAAGCCTCCTGCATCCAACACCTCCAGAATAAATACACAATGGTCTCAGTCCATGAAAGAACTCAAAAAGGATTTTGAAAATCAAATAAGAGAGATGGAGGAAAAGTTGGGAAAATAAATGAGACCAATGCAAGAAAATCATGAAAAACAAGTCTACAACTTACTAAAGGAGAGCCAAAAAATGCTGAAGAAAATAACACCCTCAAAAATAGAAGAACTCAAATGGCAAACTATGTCCAAAAAGTCAGTGAGGAGAAGAATGCTCTAAAAAGTAGAATTAGCCTAATGGAAAAGGAGTTTCAAAAGCTCACTGAAGAAAACAGTTTTTTAAAAGATTAGAATGGAGCAGATGAAAGCTAATGACTTTATGAGAAATCAAGAAACTACAAAACAAAACCAAAAGAATGAAAAAACAGAAGACAATGTGAAATATCTCATTGGAAAAAAAATGACCTGGAAAATAGATCCAGAGAGACAATTTAAAAATTATGAGACTGACTGAAAGCCATGATCAAAAAAAGAGCCTAGACATCATGTTTCATGAAATTATCAAGGGAAATTGCCCTGATATTCTAGAATCAGAGGGTAAAATCAATATTGAAAGAATCTATCAATCACCTCCTAAAAGAAATCTACAAAGAACAACTCATAGGAATATTGTAGCCAAATTCCAGAGTTCCCAGGTCAAGGAAAAAATATTGCAAGCAGCCAGAAAGAAATAATTCGAATATTATGGAAAAACAATCAGGATAACACAAGATCTAACAACTTCTACATTAAGGAACTGAAGGGCTTGGAATATGATGTTCCAGAAGTCAAAGGAATTAAAATGAAAGCCAAGAATCACCTACCCAGCAAAACTGAGTATAATGCTTCAGGATAAAAAATGATAATTCAATGAAATAGAGGACTTTCAAGTATTCTTGATGAAAAGACCAGAGCTGAATAGAAAATTTAACTCTCAAACATGAGAGTCAAGAGAAACAGGAAAAGGTAAACAGGAAAAAGAAATCCTAAGGAACTTACTTAAGTTGAACTCTTTACATTCTTACATGGAAAGATCATATTTGTAACTCTTGAAACTTTTCTCAGTATTTGGATAGTTGGAGGGATTATAAACATATATATAGACAGAGGGCATAGGTCGAATAGGAAAGGATATGTAGAAAATAAAATTAAGGGGTGAGAGAGGAATATACTGGGAGGAGAAAAGGAGAAAAAGAATGGGGCAAATTATCTCTCAAAAGAGGCAAGAAAAAGATTTTTCAATGGAGGGGAAAATGGGGGAGGTGATAGGGAAAATGTGAAGCTTATTCTCATCACATTTGGCTTAAGGAAGAAATAACATGCACACTCAATTTGGTATGAAAATCTATCTTACACTACAGGAAAGTAGGGGAGAAGGAGATAAATGGGGTGGGAGGATGATAGAAGGGAGGGTAAATGGGAGGAGGAAGTAATTAGAAGTAAACACTTTTGGGAAGGGACAAGACCATAGAGAGAATAGAATTAATAGGGGGCAGGATAGGATGGAGGGAAATATGTTAGTCTTACAAAACATGACTATTATAGAAGTCTTTTGCAAAGCTACACATATATAATCTATATTGAATTGCTTGCCTTCTCAGGGGGAATAGGTGGCAAGGGAGGGAGGAAGAAAAGTTGGAACTCAAAGTTTTAGGATGGAATGTTGAGAATTGTTCTTGCATGCAACTGGGAAATAAGAAATACAGATAATGGGGTATAGAAATCTATCTTTTCCTACAAGAAAAGAGAGAAGATAGCAATAAGGGAAGGGAGGGGTGTGGTAGAAGGGAGGGCAGAGGGGGAAGGGGTAATCAGAATGCATGGTGTTTTGGGATGGGAGGGGAGAGATGGGGAGAAAATTGGAACTCAAAATTTTGTGGAAATGAATGTTGAAAATGAAAAATCAATAAATAAACATTAACAATAAATAAATATCTAATGCCTCTAACACACTGAATATGTTATTTCACATGTTGAGATTGAAGGAAAAAGCAGGGATATATCTCAGAAACAGCCTAGAGCTGCTGCCTCATTTGTCTTTTCTAATGGCTTAAATGCTTCCTACTGGATCTACCATTCAAAGGAAGATGGAAATTTAATTTATGTGTGACATTAAGAAACAGTTACCCAATAAAAACCTTGGTATCATCCTAGACTTCTTACTCCCCCGTAATCCTTCTATGTAATCAATCGATAAGTCTGTCTCATCTTCAGCAATATGCTGGTAAATGTTTAACAACCAGTTCTCAAGGGAGGAAATTGTCTGCAGGAGACACTTTTAATCTGCATAATTAGCATTTTCTCCATCATTTTTTAAAGTCTGGACAATTAAAAAAATAATAAACCAAGCCCTGATTTATATAGCATCTGCTGATTTTCAAAGCATGAATGTACACACTGAGAATTTACAATCAACTCTCTTGAGCCAGTTTGAGCTGGTTCCAATACACTGCCCATCTTCTACAATATTGCTCATGTTCATCCCCTTCTCTCAACTCACACAATTATCACTATTTTAATGGCCTTGTCATTGGTTTCCCAGCTTCAGGTCTCTTCCCTCTCTAATCCATCTGCCACACAGCTGTCAATGTGATTCAATATGCCTGTGGATTAAAACACCTATTGGGCTAATTACCATTAAAAGCCATTCATAATCTGGTTCCAATCTATTTTCTAAGATTTATTATGCATTACTCCCCTTCACCCATTACATGGTCCAGCCAAACTGGCCTCTATACTCTTCCTCACAAACAAAATTCATTTCTCTGTGCCTTTGAATAGGCTTTCAGCCATGCCTGGAGTGCTCTCACTCCTATCTGAATCCTCTTGGCAACTCTAGATTTCTTCAAAACCCATTCTAGTGGTTAGCTCCTCCAAGTACCCCAGTGAAGCTGCCTTGTATTTACTTTGTATTTATGTATTCATGCTGTTTCCCTCGTGTAGATTGTAAGCTCCATGAAGCCAAGGAATATTTTGATTGTATATTTGTGCCCCCAGTATTTATCAGAGTTTCTGGCACATGTTGCTGTTCAGTCATTTCAGTCATGCCCACCTCTCTGACACTCCATTTGAGGTTTTCTTGGCAAAAGTACTGGAGTGTTTTGCCATTTCCTTGCCAGGTCACTTTACAGATGAGGAAACTGAGGCAAACAGGATTAAGTGGCTTTCCCAAGATCACACAGCTGGTAAGGCCAAATTTAACCTCAGGAAGATGAGTTTCCTGATGCCAGGCCTAGGACTCTACTCACTGTACTACTTACCTGTTCCCTCCTCATCACCCCAGCACATAGCAGATTGGTAATAGATGCTTGGTAGTTGCTTGACTGAGTATTTTGAAAGATTGCCATGTGGAATTTAGTTCACCTTGATGCCACAAGCAATGGGAGAAGAGTCAGTGTGAAGAACTGGGATATTTAAGCCTTAATCTTTTCAACGACATTAACCTATGATAGCATCAACCTTGTCTTTCCAACATTCTTGGCTATCACAGAGTCTCATGAAAGAGAGCATGGAAACAAAAGACTTTCATTCCCTGCAAAAAATGGGAACTGGATGCCAACAAGGGTAATAGCTTAGAAATTTTTTCACTTCTAAAATTTTTATTGATATGTTTTATTTTTCCATCACTTCTATTTCAAAATAAGGGAGCCATACATGACATGAATGAAAGCGAGAGAAACAAGGATGGGGAGGAGGACAGAAACACACAGAGGCATACATATATATGTGTGTATGTATGTGTGTGTATGCATAGAGAGAGAGAGTATCTTAACAAAATTAAGCAAAGCATAAACCATATTTGACAGAATATTTGTTTTCAGAACCATATCCTGAAAAGAAGGGTCAAACTTTTTGAGAATGTGGAATGATCGCTTAGGCAAATTCCTTCCCCATTCTGGTCTCAGTTTTCTCATCTGTCAAATAAAGAGCTTGGGCAAGATGACCTCTAATATTTTATTCTGGCACTGACATTTATTATCTGGGTAGTGCTGGGCAGTTCCCTGCCTTTTCTAAGTCTCAGTTTCCTCCTTTGTAAAAAAAAAAAAAAAAAGAGGTATGGGTCCAAAGAACCCCTAATGTTCTAATACAATGTCCTGGCACTGTCACCAGCTGGATGACCCTGGACAAAGTTTTCCCCTCTCTGGGTACCACTTTTCCCTTCTGTGCAATAAGGATAATATTATTCACAAGACCTGCCAATTATGATGGTTCTCAGAGCAGCATTTTGTAAATACTAAAATAATAGAGAAATATCCATTGTTGTGTGTGATTCTGCTTATCAGGAAGTCCATGGAAGTATTCTAATGATTAGATCACAAGTAAGGCAATGGATATTGAAGAGAATTCATTTGCCACTTACCCCAAAGACGCAAGAACCAACTCTCAGCCATGGTCCCTCGTAGCTGTTTTCTAAAAACCAAGAGGGAACTACAACTCCACTTATCTTCCCCTGACATTTATCAAGGGTTTGAGTGGGTGGAAGAGGTTGAGTAATAAAGTTTACAGGGCTTCTCTTCACTAATGTAATGGAAATAATACATTAGCAGGGCTAACAACAGGAAAGTGTTTTGAAATCTACAAGATGTTTTGAAGAGGATGTTTTAATTTTAATTTAATTTTAATTCTAGAATGCAACTTGAATAATGATGGCTATAAGGATGATATAATCTATACATTGCAAAGCACCACACACCCCTCCTCAATACCATGCCATCATTATCTTTCAATTCATTGTATAAAGTACCTCAGTCATGATGCCTTTGAGTCTATATCTAAAAAGAGCTACTGGAATCATCATTTGAACTGAACCAGCTTGTCAGCTCACCTCAATTGTGGACATCCATGATGTGTATCTTTAAGCTGGCAACCAGATTGGTGAAGCAAAACTATAAAATAAAGATATGAACTAAGACTACTTAGCATTGTGGTGCCAAGATGGCACCTTCTGAAGACCTCCCAAATTCCCCTCAAAACAACTAGAAAAGCACCTCAGAACTTATCTAGGAGCAAGGAAGCAGCTTGCCAGCATGGTTAAAAAAAAAAAAAGGTCTGTGTCACTGAGATGGGAGAGAAGTGAGATGCAAGAGCAGCAGCAGCATCCAGACTCACAGCAGGAGCCTTATAGCAGGGATCCAAGCCTGGAGCAATCCACCAGCATAGTGCCACCCTCCTGGAAACTAGCAGACTCCTAGACAAGTGAGCACTTTTTGCAGCACAGCACAATCCAAACCCAGTGACCCCACCTTCAGGCCAAGCCACATACCCATTGTTGACCAGTAGTGAAGCCCTGCCCCAGGGCCAGCCAACAGCAAAACCCCACCTCTGGGGCGTACAAGAAAAGAGACACTGTTTCCATAGCAACCCAGCAGCAGGGCCTCACCCCTGGGGCAGACAGGCAACCAGATCCTTCTTCCAGGGACAGTCACCAGAAAGACTCTGTAAGCATAGCAACTGGGAGTAGGTCAATAGCTACACATTCCCAATACAAGCCAGAAGGGAAGCCTACCTTCCTGATAAAGAAATTAGCTAAGCCTTGAAGCCCAGTGAAAGCCAGCAGTAAGAACAGCACCCCAGCATAAAAAATTTGGGACAGTGCAGGACCAAAGGATGGCTCTCACATAAAAACACCAACTCACAGAGTGAAGGCAGAAAATAATGAGAAAAAAATTAAAAAGAGCTTGACTATGAAAGATACCATGATGATAGGAAGGATCAAGGCATAAGCTTAGGAGAGGACAATAGTGTCAAAATGACTACATGTAATTCCTCAAAGAAAAGTATAATCTGGTCTTAGGCCCAAAAAGAAAATTCCTGGAAGAGCTTAAAAATGATTTTTAGAACACAAATTAGAAAAGTAGAATCAAAACTGGAAAAATAAATGAGAGTAATGCAGGAGAATTATGAAAAAGTGTCAACAGTATGGGAAAAGATATGCAAAATTTTACCAAGGAAAATAACTCCTTAAAAAATAGAATTAACCAAATGGAAAAGGAAGTACAAAAACTCATTGAAGAAAATAATTTCTTAAAAACTAGAATTGAACAAGTGGAAACTAATGACTCTATGAGACATCAAGATACAATAAAACAAAATTTTAAAAAGTAAAAAATTAAAATAGAAACAAATGGGAAATTTCTTATTAGGAAAAAAACTAACCAAGAAAATAGATTCAGGAGAAATAATATAAAAATTATTGGATTAACTGAAAGCTGTGATTTTTTTTAGAAAAGGCCCAGACAACATCTCTCAAGAATTTATCAAAGAAAACTGTTCTGATATATTAGAGGATAAAATGGACATTGAAAGAATCCACCAATCACCTCCTGAAAGGGACCCCAAAATAAAAACTGTCAGGAACATCATAGCCAAATTCCAGAGCTCACAGATCAAGGAGAAAATATTGCAAGCAGCAAAAAACAATGAATTTATATATCATGGGGTTGCAGTCAGAATTACACAGGATTTGGCGACTTCCACATTAAAGAGAAAAAGGGCTTAGAATATGATATAACAAAAGGTGAAGGAGTTAACATTATAACCAAGAATCACCTAGCCAGAAAAAAAATGACTCTAATATTTCGGGGGGAAGGAATGGACATTTAAGAAAATAGAAGACTTTAAAGCATTTCTAATTTAAAGACAGGAGCTGAATAAAATCTTGACCTCCAAATGCAAGACAGAAGGGAAACACAAAAAGGCGAAGGAAGGAAGGAAGGAAGGAAGGAAGGAAGGAAGGAAGGAAGGAAGGAAGGAAGGAAGGGAGGGAGGGAGGGAGGGAGGAGGAAGGAAGGAAGGAAGGAAGGAAGGAAGGAAGGAAGGAAGGAAGGAAGGAAGGAAGGAAGGAAGGAAGGAAGGAAGGAAGGAAGGAAGGAAGGAAGGAAAGTAGAGAGGGAGAAAGAGAAAGAGAGAAAGAAAGAAAGAAAGAAAGAAAGAAAGAAAGAAAGAAAGAAAGAAAGAAAGAAAGAAAGAAAGAAAGAAAGAAAGAAAGAAAGAAAGAAAGAAAGAAAGAAAGAAAGAAAGAAGGGAAGCAGAGAGGGAGAAAGAAAGAAAGACATATGAAATGTAATAAAGTTGAACTGTTAATATGTCTAAATGGTAAGATAATATTTGTAACTCTTGACTACTTTGTTACTCTAAGAGTAATTATAAGGAGTATATGTACACAGGGGTTGTGGATGCAAAGTGAGATGATACAAAAAAAAAAGAAAACAAAGTGGAGAAAAATTACACTGGAAGAAAGAGGGGAGAGATTGAATGGGGTAAATTATCCCACATAAAAGACATGAAAAAGCTATTATAATAGAGGAGAAGATGGGGAGGGGGATGGCAAGCAAAGCTGAAACCTTATTCTCATCATTAATAAATAACAAAAACAAAAGAAATCACGTTTCAATAGTTGCAAAAAAGCCTGACAAAATACAGCACCCATTCCAATTAAAAACCTTAGAGAGCATAGGAATAAGTGGAAGTTACCTTAAAATAAGTAATATTTATCTAAAATCCTTAGCAAGCATTATTTATAATGTGAGTAAGCTAGAATCTTTTTCAATACAATCAGGAGTGAAAGAAGTATGGCCATTATCACCTCTATTGTTTAATCTTGTACTAGAAACGTTACATCCAGCAATGAGAAGGAAAAAAATTAAAGGAATTAGAATAAGGCAGTGAGGAAACAAAACTATCACTCTTTGCATATGACATGATGTTGTACTTAGAAAATCCTAGAGAATTAAGTAAGAAACTATTTGAAATTATGAAGAACTTTAGCAAAGTTGTAGGATATAAAATAAACTCACATAAATCATAAGCATCTCTATTGCCAACCAAGAAAGACCAGCAGCAAAAATTAGAAAGGGAAATTCTATGTAAAATAACTACAGACAGTATAAAATACTTGAAAGTCTGCCTACCGAGACAAACCCTAGAACTACATGAACACCACTATAAAATGTTTTTCACACAAATAAAGTCAGATCTATAAACAGTTGGAAAAATATGAATTGCTCAAGGACAGGCCAAGCCAATATAATAAAAATGACAATTCTACCTAAATTAATCTATTTATTCAGTGTTACAACTATCAAACTACAAAAAAATTATTGTTTAAAAAATAGAAAAAAATGTGAAAGAAGGTGGTCTAGCCATACCATATCTCAAACTGTATTACAAAGAAATAATTATCAAAACAACATGATACTGGCTAAGAAAAAGATTGGTAAATTAGTGGAACAAATTAGGTACAAATTACATTATAGTAAATGATCACAGTAATCTAGCATATGATAAGCCCAAAGATCTAAACTTTTGTAACAAAAACTCAACAGAAAACTAGGTAGAGATCAAAATCTCACACCATATACCAAGATGGATACATGATTTACACAGGAAGGTAGATTTGGGAGCTAGTTCATGGAAGAACCAAGCCAAAATGAAATGTTGCCAAATGGTTCAAGAGAGAGATGTGAATTGTAAAAGAAGAATCTGTGGCCAGCACAGCAGAAATAATTGTCAGAATAGAAGTCAGATAAAATCAATAAGCATTTATTAGGTAGTTTCTGTGTAGCAGGTGTTGTGCTAATCACTAGGGATATAAAAAAACTAAACAAAAAGTACTTACTCTCCAGGAGCTCACAGTCAAATAGGGAAGGCACTATGCCAACAATTTTGTATAAATAAAAATATATACAGGAAAAGCTCGGGATAGTCTCAGAGAGAAGGTACTAAGATTAAGGAGGACTGAGAAAGGTCTCCTGCACAAGGTGGCACATTAACTGAGACTTGAAGACAGGGAATCCAGGATGCAGAGATGAGGAGGGAAAGACTTCCAGACATGGGAGTAAATGTACAAACTAGAGAGAAGGCAACCCTCGAAGGAGCAGCAGGGGGATGAGTGTCACTAGATAATAGAGTATTTGGGGAAAGTACTTGGCTTGTACTCAGGGGCTTAAAAATATTTGCTGAATTTGAAATATAAAACTATTTTTAAATTCAATTTGTTTTGTGAAATTTTCTTTGTATAATTAAACTATGAAATTAACTTATGACCAGAAAGATAGAATACATTTCAGAGCTATAAAAGAAACAACCAAGGGGTGGGAGAAGATGGTAGAGTAAAAGGAGAGACCTGCTCTAGCTCTCCCTCCATAGCCCATAAAATACCTGTAAAAAATGACCCTAACCAAATTCTAGAGAAGAAGAAACCACAAAACGACAGAGTAAAAGAGATTTCCAGCCCAAGATAGTCAGGAAGGCCTACAAGAAAGATCTATCAACCCAGGTTCACCACAGAGTACAGCCCAGCCTTGGCTGTGCAGCATGGATAGGACTGCAGCAGGCTTCAGGGCACAAAATCACAGGCAACAGTTGCAGTTCCCAGATTTCTCAACCCACAAATGTCAATGGCAGCTCCAAAGGTCAGTAAGAAAGCTATTTCACCTGGGTGAGAGGGGAGCATGGTATGGCCCCAGACCCAGCCTCAGGAAGCAGCAGAGTCCATTTTGGGAGTGTCTGTGTAAAGACCCTGGAGGAATAGAGCAGCTGATCTGGGTCTCAGTTTGGGGAGCAGTTCTGGGGTGATGAGGAGTACTGGCATGGTAGAGCTGGTGATGACTGTGGAGAGGGAATCCTACTCACAGTTCCAGGGAAGAAAAGAGTACTTGTGGTTGTTCACAGACCAGAGCACAGGCCTTCAAGAGAGGAGTAAACCCTTCTACCCTGATTGTGCCACAATGGAGGAACTGAGAACTTACAGGTCCTTAGAGTAAACCTTCCTCTTAACAAAGGACTCAAAAGTCAAGTAACTGGCTGGGAAAGTGTCCAAAAAAAGGAAAAAAATAAGATGACAGAAAGTTACTTTCTTGGTGAAAAGGTATTTTCCTCCATCCTTTCAGATAAAGAAAAACAAAGAATACTAACAGAGGAAGACATAAAAGTCAAGGTTTCTACATCCAAAACCTCCAAAAAAATTTGCAATGGTCTCAGGCCATAGAAGAGCTCAAAAAGTATTTTCAAAATGAAGTAAGGGAGGTAGAGGAAAAATTGGGAAGAGAAATAAGAGCAATGGAAGAAAATCTGAAAAACGAGTCAAGTTTGCTAAAGGAGACCCTAAAAAATGCTGAAGAAAATAACACCTTTAAAACAGACTAGCTCAGGGGAGAGGAGCCAAGATGGCAGAGTAGAAAGACTCATGTATGCTAGCTCCGAACCCACAGCCCATAAATTTCCTGTAAAAAGAACTCCCCACAAATTCTGGAGCAGTGGAAGCCACGCAGCAATGCAGTGGAGGAGATTTCCGTTCCAGAGAGCCCTGAAAAACCTACCTCAAAGGTCCATAGTGCACCGGACAGTGGAGCCCTGCCCTGCCCTGGCCACATGGTCCCGAGAGGAGCACATCCAAACAGGCTTCAGGAACAGAACCTCCAGTGGCCACGAAGGTCCCTCCACCCACAGGCACTACAGGTCAATGAGAGAGACTTCTGGGCTGGCCAAGAGGGGAGGAGGGTGTCTCCATAACTCAGGTCCCCTTGGGAGGCAGCGGAAGATGGAGAAGCAGAGGCAGTGGCGGCCAGGGGCTCCTGGAGCAGAAAGGAGCTCTGCTCCATTACTGAAGGTCGCAGCATAAACACCCGGAGGGAACTGAACCTGGGAGGCAGCCCTGTCCCCACCTGAGCACCAGAACTTAAGCTCACATTGAATAGCAGCCCTGCCCCTGCACTGAAAGCCTTGAGGCAGGGGAGCAGCATTTGAATCTCAGACCCCAAAAACTAGCTAGGCGGATCTAGGCGGGGGTGGAGAGGAATCTCAGAAGTCAAGTAACTGGCTGGGGAAATGCACAGAAAAGGGGGAAAAAATAAGACCATAGAAGGTTACTTCCTTGGTGAACAGATGTTTCTTCCTCCTTTCATTTCTGATGAGGAGGAACAATGCTTACCATCAGGGAAAGACATAGAAGTCAAGGCCTCTGTATCCCAAACATCCAAAATAGATATCCAATGGGCTCAGGCCATGGAAGAGCTCAGAAAGGATTTTGAAAATCAAGTTAGACAGGTGGAGGAAAAACTGGGAAGAGAAATGAGAGAGATGCAAGAAAAGCATGAAAAACGGGTCAATACCTTGCTAAAGAAGACCCAAAAAAATGCTGAAGAAAATAACACCTTCAAAAATAGGCTCACTCAATCAGCAAAAGAGGTTTAAAAAGCCAATGAGGAGAAGAATGCTTTCAAAAGCAGAATTAGCCAAATGGAAAAAGAGTTTCAAAAGCTCACTGAAGAAAATAGTTCTCTCAAAATTAGAATGGAACAGATGGAGTCTAATGACTTTATGAGAAACCAAGAAATCATAAAACAACACCAAAAGAATGAAAAAATGGAAGAGAATGTGAAATATCTCATTGGAAAAACAACTGACATGGAAAATAAATCCAGGAGAGACAATTTAAAAATTATGGGACTACCTGAAAGTCATGATCAAAAAAAGAGCCTAGACATCATATTCCATGAAATTATCGAGGAAAACTGCCCTGATATTCTACAATCAGAGGGCAAAATAAGTATTGAAACAATCCACCAATCACCACCTGAAAGAGATCCAAAAAGAGAAACTCCTAGGAACATTGTGGCCAAATTCCAGAATTCTCAGGTCAAGGAGAAAATATTGCAAGCAGCTAGAAAGAAACAATTCCAGCATTGTGGAAATAAAATCAGGATAACACAAGATCTTGCAGCTTCTACATTAAGGGATCGAAGGGCATGGAATAGGATATTGCAGAAGTCAAAGGAACTAGGACTCAAACCAAAAATCACCTACCCAGCAAAACTGAGTATAATACTTCAGGGGAAAATATGACCTTTCAATGAAATAGAGGACTTTCAAACATTCTTGATGAAAATACCAGAGCTGAAAAGAAAATTTGATTTTCAAACACAAGAATGAGAAGAAGCATGAAAAAGTAAACAGCAAAGAGAAGTCATAAGGGACTTACCAAAGGTGAACTGTTTACATTCATTCCTACATGGAAAGACAATACTTGTAACTCTTGAAACTTTTCAGTATCTGAGTAGTTGGTGGGACCACACACACACACACACACACACACACACACACACACACACACACACATGTTCTCATAAAGTCATTAGACTCCATCTGTTCCATTCTAATCTTGAGAGAACTATTTTCTTCAGTGAGCTTTTCAACCTCCTTTTCCATTTGGCTAATTCTGCTTTTGAAAGCATTCTTCTCCTCATTGGCTTAAAGGTGTTATTTTCTTTAGCATTTTTTTGAGTCTCCTTTACCAAGGTATTGACCCATTTTTCATGCTTTTGTTGCATCTCTCTCATTTCTCTTCCCAGTTTTTCCTCCACCTGTCCAACTTGATTTTCAAAATCCTTTTTGAGCTCTTCCATGGCCTGAGCCCATTGGATATCTATTTCGGGTGTTTGGGATACAGAAGCCTTGACTTCTATGTTTTTCCCTGATGGTGAGCATTGTTCTTCCTCATGTGAAAGGAAAGGAGGAAACATCTGTTCACCAAGAAAGTAACCTTCTATGGTCTTATTTTTTTTCCCTTTTCTGTGCATTTTCCCAGCCAGTTACTTGACTTCTGAGATTCCTCTCCACCCCCACCTAGATCCACCCAGCTAGTGCTTGGGGTCTGAGATTCAAATGCTGCTTCCCAGCCTCAGGGCTTTCCGTGGGGGGAGCAGCTGCTATTCAATGTGAGCTTAAGTTCTGGTGCTCAGGTGGGGGCAGGGCTGCCTCCCAGGTTCAGTTCCTTCAGGGGCTTTATGCAGAGACCTTCAGTAATGGCCCTGAGCCCCTGCCTGCTCCGGGAGTTCCGGGCTGCCGCTGCCTCTGCTGCTCTCTCTGCTGCTGCCTCCCAAGGGGGCCCGAGTCACGGAGACACCCCGCTCCCCTCTTGGCCAGCCCAGAAGTCTCTCTCACTGACCTGTAGCACCTGCGGGTGGAGGGACCTTTGTGGCCGCCGGAGATTCTGTCCCTGAAGCCTGCTCGGATCTGCTCTTCTGGGGCCGTGTGGCCAGGGCAGCACAGGTGTGGGCTCCACTGTCTGGAGTGCGATGGACCCCTGGGGACAGCTTTCCAGGGCTCTCTGGAACGGAATTCTCTTCCACTGTGTTGGTGCATGGCTTGCGGTACTCCAGAATTTGTGGGGAGTTGTTTTTACAGGAAATTTACGGGCTGTGGATTTGGAACTAGCATACATGATTCTTTCTACTCCGCCATCTTGGCTCCTCCTATAGAAATCTATTTTGCGCTACAGGAAAACAGAGGGGAAGGAGGATGGAAGAAGGGTTGGTAATAGAAGAGAAGACAGACAGGAGGAAGGGGTGAATGGGATGCATGCTGTCCTGCCATGGGAGGTGAGGAAAGGTGGGGAGAAAATTACAAATTCAAATTCTTGTGGAAGTGAATGTTGCGAACTGAAAAATAAGTACATTATATACTTAAAAAAGAAACAACCCACATAAAGATTATAATACATAGGAAAGATTTCAATTAGAAATAGTAAATTATTAATTCTATTTACTCCTGCGAATTCATTTTTTGGAAATGCCATTGACTATGCTGTATTTTTGTGTATAACCCTTTGAGCTGCAGTAGAAATAAGACTACAACTGTTTTTACTAGTTTAAAAAATGAAGTAATAAAAATTTAATATTTATCTGAAAAACAGATATTCTATATCACAGCATAGTTGAGGCTGGCCTGTACCAGTATGCTTTTCAAAGAATTACATCAGGCCATCCAATCTGGCACATCACCCTTTGACTGCCACCTTCACTATCTTCATTATACTACCTACAGTGTTCTTCCTTATTTCCCATTACCAGTCCAGGACGATCTGTTCAAATGTATCCAGATAGTCTAATCTTCTTCCCCAGGTGTTTCTCCTTAGGCATCAGAAGCAGAATTTAGTGATAAAAGGGAGTCACTGTACTAACACATACAACCCACTCTTCTTCCAGTATCATGGATAGGCAATGATAACTGAGAAAGGTTGCCAAATGTTAGAGATGTATAAACTCTTCATAGGATGTTAAAAGAACCTAGAAATCAGGGAAGTTTTCCTTATGTCTCATCTAAAATCTCAAAAATACAAAAGTCTACATAATATTTCAATACCACAAAAAATCTTTCTATTCCATTGGAGATCACTATTCTCAATTTCAGTGGTCAACATCTTTTAACAGTTATTTCTATTTTTACACAATAATTTTGATTGTGAAAATGGGATCTTATATTGTGAGGAGGTTATGACTTGATTTTATTCTCCCATTACTGAGAATTTAGGTTCCTATAGTCACCTAAGCTGATACAATCAGAAAAGCTCTATGGAAGAAGGTCCTAAATTGCTGTATTTATCTCTTTTGGAGGTAGAGAAACAGGTAGTAGGAGAAAAGATAAGTTCTAGGTTCTGCTGCTCTCCAGAGGAGCATCCACAAGTACCAGGCCTGTGCTAAGTACTGGGGATACAAAAGGAGGCAAAAGACAAATCCTGCCTGCAAGGAGCTCACAATCTAAAGGGGGAGAAAATAAGCACTTACATAGATACATACATATACTTATATACACACACAAATATATATATATGTATGTATCTATATGAGCTACACATGGGATAAATAGGAAATAACTGACAGAATGAAGATGCTAGAACTGAGATCAGGAAAATCTGTAAAATCTGGTATTTTAATTGGGACTTAAAGGAAGTCATTTAGGCAGAGATGAGGAGGGAGAGCATGTGGGCATCTAGAGAAAATGCCCAGAGTCGAGACATGAAATGACTTTTTCACAGAACAGCCAGGAGGTCAATGTCACTTGACTGAAGAGTATGTATTCAAGGGTAATGTATAAAGAAGAATGGAAAGGTAGAAGGGGGCCAACAGGGGACTTTGTATTTGACCCTAGAGATGATAGGGAGTTACAAGAGTTGGGATGGAGACAACTAGGGGCAATGACACATGGCTGAACCTGAGCTTTAGGAAAATCACTTTAGTAGATAAATGGAGGATGGATTGGAGTGGAGAGACACTTGAGTCAGGCTGACAGACTAGTAGTCTGTTGAAACAGTCCAATAATGAAGTGATGATGCAGTGGAGGAGAGAAGGGAGCATATTAAAGAGATAGGGCAGAGTTTAGGTCAACAGGCTTTGACAATATCTTGGATAAAGGAGTAAGAGAAAGTGAGGAATACAGGATGATTCAAAGGCTGTAAATCTAAGAGACTGAGAGGATGGTGTTGCCTCTACATCAGCAAGGAAAGTAAGAGAAACACAAATTCAGAGTAACACAGAAAAGACAAATTGAGAAATCAAGAAAAAATAAATGTAAAAATCAGTACATAGACAGACAGGTACAGAAGCTGGTAGTCTAATGTTATGTTTGGGGGCAACTAAGTGGTGCAGCGGATAGAGCACGAGTACAGGAGTCAGGAGGACCTTAGTTCAAATCTCCCCTCAGACACTTGACACTCACTAGCTGTGTGACCTTGGGCAAGTCACTTAACTCCAATTGCCTCATCCTGAATCATCTCATCATGATGAATATCTGGTCACTGCATTCAGATGGCTCTGGAGGAAAAGTGAGGCTGGTGACCTGCACAGCCCTCCCTCACTCAAAACAAAGTCAAGTGCAAGTCATGTCATTATTTCTCCGATGGCATGGTCTTCTTCAGCAACGAAGGATGAACACACACACACACACACACACACACACACAATGTTATGTTTATGTTTTGAAGCAATGTATTTTAGTACCTACAACACCCAGGTCTGACCATGTCACTCACCTCCCTGCTCAAGAAATTCTAATGAATAGCTCCCAAACTGATTCCAAGTTTAAATGCAAACTCTTCTGTTTGGCACTGAAAACCTGTCTCCCTGTGGTTCTAATCTACCTTTCCCAGCTTACTGCATATCACTCTCTTTCACAGATTACATTCCAGCTAAATTACTACTTTCAAATCTATTCTCAAGACCACTATAGTTTACTCCAATGTTAAACTCAATTAAAGTTATTTTCTAAGGGAGTATTTATTAATATCTCAGCTAAGTATTTGAAATTATTATAGCTACCATGACTTAATCTTTTCATAATATCATTAACACTATTGATATTTACTTTTTAGCCCTGTTGAAATTTGACATTATAACTGCTTTGACACAGAAGAAGTTCAAGTGACATGGTGTCTGGATAATAAATTATTCTATTAATTCTGCTAGGAATAATTAGTAAAAAAAAAAAAAAAAGAGCCAATGACACTCTCAAATATCAAAGACCCCTCATGGAACCCACTCAACACTTATATACCCTTGGAAGAGTGGGTGTTTGTGATGATGGCAATCAACTCTGGTTAACAATTTATTAGAGGAATGAATATTATAAGGAGAAAAGGGCCTATTCTAATGAGGTGCAGGATGACTCTGATCACTGAGTTTTGGACAAAGGGAATTCTCTTATCCAGTCTACCTCCACCTAGGGTAATGTAGATGAAAGGAGGTCTACCTCTGCTTGGACCTAACTGAGTAGAACACAATAAGCCAGAATTCATTTTAGATAAATTCTCTGCAAGGTACTAGAGTTGGATAGGGCAACAACTCCTACCCAGAACCCAAAGGCTTATACTGGGGCATTTGAGTAGACATCAGCAATGTCCTTCAGATACTGACTTCACCTAATAGAGAATAAAGTTACAGAAAAGGAAAAATCCTGTATCTCCCCAATATTTACAATTAGTTATTTAATAGTAATTTTTCTCAATTTCAATTGCAGGTTCACAGATTTAGAGATCAAAGGGACCTTAGAAGTTCATCTAGTTCAACTCCCTAATTTTACAAATGAGGAAAATGAGGCAAAGAGAACTTAAAGTGACTTTCTCAAAGATCATGCAGCAAGTCTCCAGTGGGATTTGAATCCAGGTCTTTCCTACTTCAAAGGCCAGTGCCCAATTCACTACACAACAATCAGGCACAATAAAGTTATTTTTAAAATATTATTTATTATAGGATAGCATTACTACATAATTAGATGATTAGGTTAGTGTAATGCTATATAAATTACAATCACATAGCAAGTATACACATAGAGCAACATCTAGAAAAATTATTTTAAAATTTGTTACTAAAATAATTATTAAAATGCTGGCACAGAATATCTTTTATCATTGACATGAAAGCGTGTCATAGTAGAAAGAAAACTGGATTCAGTGCCTGAAAATAAATCTTGTATCTGGCCCTGCACTGCTCTCTTCTGGACACCTTTATTATGCCCCAGGGATCTTTTCAATCTGAGAAATTACTTCAGCCCTCTAGAACATCAGTACTTTCTTGTGAGAAATAATGGCTGCTATAAGTACTAAGAAACATGGAATGATGTAGAGTGAGGTAAGCAGAACCAGGAAAACAATTTAGGCAGTGATTACAACAACACTAATGAAAAAATTAACACAAAGTAATTGAAAGTAGATGTTGCAGAGTTACAAAGAAAAATCTTGCCTCTCCCCCCAAAAAAAAAGATAAGAGAAAACTTACCACAACCCCACTCCTCTACTGAAGTGGGAAATCAATGGCTGTGGACACTTCACATATTTTCATTTTATTGATCGGTTTTGAATAGTTTTCTTTTTTCCTTTTTTATTTTAACATATAATTTGTTTTACATTCACTTCCACAAGAATTTATACCAAATTTTCTCCCCATCTCTCTCCACTCTTTCACTACAAGAGAGCATGCACTCCATCAACGTCTTCCTCCAGTCTATTCTCCCTTCTATCATCCCCCTCTTTTTCCATTCCTTCCCTCTCTTTTTTCCTATAGGGCAAAATAGATTTCTATATGACATTGCCTGTACATCTTATTTTCAAGTTGCATGCAAAAACAATTTTTAACACTCATTTTGAAAGCTTTGAGTTCCATATTCTCTCCCTCCCTCTCTCCCTCCCCACCAACCCTCATTGACAAAGCAAGCAATTCAATATAGGTCATACACATGTAGCCATGCAAAACACTTCCATTAACAGTTATGTTGCAAAAGATTAACCACATTTCCCTCTGTCCTGTCCTGTCTTCTATTTATTCCATTCTCTCCCTTGACCTGTGCCCCCACAATAGTGTTTACTTCCAATTATCCCTTTCCCCAATTTGTTATCCCTTTTATTATCTTCCTTTTCCTCTCCCCTTTCCCCCTGCCTTCCTACAGGGTAAAATAGATTTCCATATCCAATTGTGTGTTATTTCCTCCATTAGCCAAATTACATGAGAGTAAGGCTCACTTATTCCCTTTCATTTCCCCTTCCTTCCCCTCTATCATAAAAGCTCTTTCTTACCTCTTTTATGTAGATGATTGCCTACATTCTACTTCTCCATTTCTCTTACTCCTAGTACATGCCACTCAAAAGTAAATTTTATTTTTTAGCTATTCTTCCTCTGTATTCAGCTCACCCTATGCCCTCTGCCTACATATATGTGTATGCATGTATACATGTATGTATGTGTGTGTATATATGTGTGTATACACATAAACCCATATACATACCTATGCATATATATAGTATACACATATGTGTGTGCATATATATAATTTAGATATTTTATGTGTATATTAATATATACATATATATCCATATCTATGAATATTTATATCCATAGATATAGATATAGATTCCCTCTAACTACCTTAATACTGAAAAAAGTCATGAGTTACAAATATCATCTTTCCATGTAGGAATGTAAACAGTTCAACTTTAATAAATTCCTTAAGGCTTCTGTTTACTTTTCCAAGTTTCTCTTGATTCTTGTATTTAAAAGACAAATTTTCTATTCACCTCTGGTCCTTTCAACAAGAATGCTTGGAAGTCCTCTATTTCACTGAAATTCCATTTTTTCCTCTGAAGTGTTATTTCCAGTTTTCTGGGTAGGAGATTCTTGGTTTTAATCCTAACTCTTTTAACCTCTGGAATATCATATACCAAGTCCTTCAATCCCTTAGTGTGAAACCTGCTAAGTCCTTTGTTATCCTGATTCCATTTCCACAATACTTGAATTGTTTCTTTCTGGCTGCTTGTAATATTTTCTCCTTGACCTGAGAACTCTGGAATCTGACTACAGTATTCCAAGGAGTTTTACTTTGGGGGTCTCTTTCAGGAGGTGATTTGTGAATTCCTTTCATTTCTATTGTAGCCTCTCTAGAATATCAGGGCAGTTTTCCTTCACAATTTCTTGTCACATGATGTGTAGGCTCTTAGTTTGATTATGTATTTCAGGTAGACCAATTTTTAAATTATCTCTCCAGGATCTATTTTCCAGGTCAGTTGTTTTTCCAATGAGATATTTCACATTGTCGTCTACTTTTTCAATTCTTTGGGGTGTGTTTTACAATTTCTTGGTTTCTCATAAAGTCATTAGCTTCCATCTGCTCCATCCTAATTTTTTTTTGTAATAAAAATTTATTTATTTAACTTTTTACATTCATTTTCACAAAATTTTGGGTTCCAAATTTTCTCCCCTTTTATCCCCTCCTCCCACCCCAGTACACCAAGCAATCTAATTTTCCCTATCACCAATCTGCCCCCTCTTCTATCATCCCTCCCTTCTCTTCTCCCCATCTTCTCTTTTGTCCTGTAGGGCCAGATGACTTTCTATTCCTCATTAACTGTATTTCTTATTGTCTAGTAGCAAGAACAATACTAAACAGTTGTTCCTAAAACTTTGAGTTCCAAATTCTCCCCATCCCTCCCTCCCCACCCATTCCCTTTGGGAAGACAAGCAATTCAATATAGGCCATATCTGTGTAGTTTGGCAAATGACTTCCATAATAGTCGTGTTGTGTAAGACTAACTATATTTCCCTCCATCCTATCCTGCCCCCCATTGTTTCTATTCTGTCTTTTGATCCTGTCCCTCCCTGAGTGTTGACTTCAAATTGCTCCCTCCTCCCATTGCCCTCCCTTCCATCATCCCCCCCACCCTGGTTGTCTCCTTCTCCCCCACTTTCCTGTATTGTAAGATAGGTTTTCATACCAAAATGAGTGTGCATTTTATTCCTTCCTTTAGTCGAATGTAATGAGGTTAAACTTCATGGGTTTTTTTTTCTCAGCTCTTCTCTTTTTCCCTCCACTAAAAAGTCTCCTGCTTGCCTCTTGAATGAGATATAATTTACCCCATTCCATTTCACCTCTTTCCTCCCACTATATTTCTCTCTCGCCATTTACCTCAATTTCTTTTAAGATATGGTCCCATCCTATTCAATTCACTCTGTGCTCTCTGTTTCTGTACGTGCGTGCATGTGTGTATGTGTGTGTGCATGCACACATCTATGTGTGTGTGTGTGCATGTGTGGTCCCACCAACTACCCAGATACTGGAAAGTTTTAAGAGTTACAAATATTGTCTTTCCATGTAGGAATGTAAACAGTTCACTTTTGGTAAGGCCCTTATGACTTCTCTTTGCTGTTTACTTTTTCATGCTTCTTCTCATTCTTGTGTTTCAAAGTCAAATTTTCTTTTCAGCTCTGGTCTTTTCATCAAGAATGCTTGAAAGTCCTCTGTTTCATTGAAAGACCATATTTTCCCCTGAAATATTATACTCAGTTTTGCTGGGTAGGTGATTCTTGGTTTGAGTCCTAGTTCCTTTGACTTCTGGAATATCCTATTCCACGCCCTTCGATCCCTTAATGTAGAAGCTGCTAGATCATGAGTTATCCTGATTGTATTTCCACAATATTGGAAGTGTTTCTTTCTAGCTGCTTGCAATATTTTCTCCTTGACCTGGGAACTCTGGAATTTGGCCACAATGTTCCTAGGAGTTTCTCTTTTTGGATCTCTTTCAGGTGGTGATCGATGGATTCTTTCAATACTTATTTTGCCCTCTGGTTCTAGAATATCAGGGCAATTTTTCTCGATAATTTCATGGAAGATGATGGCTAGGCTCTTTTTTTGATCATGACTTTCAGGTAGTCCCATAATTTTTAAATTGTCTCTCCTGGATCTATTTTCCAGGTCAGTTGTTTTTCCCCTGAGATATTTCACATTCTCTTCCATTTTTTCATTCTTTTGGTTTTGTTTGGTGATTTCTTGGTTTCTCAGAAAGTCATTAGACTCCATCTGTTCCATTCTAATTCTGAGAGAACTATTCTCTTCAGTGAGCTTTTAAACCTCTTTTTCCATTTGGCTAATTCTGCTTTTGAAAGCATTCTTCTCCTCATTGCTTTTTTGAACCTCTTTTGCCAATTGAGTGAGCCTATTTTTGCAAGGTGTTTATTTTCTTCAGCATTTTTTTGGGTCTCCTTTACCAAGGTATTGACTTGTTTTTCATGCTTTTCTTGCATCTCTCTCATTTCTCTTCCCAGTTTTTTCCTCCACCTGTCTAACTTGATTTTCAAAATCCTTTTTTGAGCTCTTCCATGGCCTGAGCCCACCCAACATCCCCCTGGGATGTCTGGGATACAGAGGCCCCGACCTCCACGTCTTTCCCTGATGGTAAGAATAGTTCCTCATCATCAGAATTGACAGGCGGGAACATCTGTATCCCATCAATGTAGCTGTCTATAGTCTTATTTTTCTTCCCTTTTCTGGGCATTTTCCGAGCCTGTTACTTGACTTCTGAGATTCCTGTCCACCCCCGCCTAGATCCGCCCAGCTAATGCTTGGGATCTGAGATTCAAATGGGCTTTCCACGGCAGGCGCAGCTGCTATTCAATGTGAGCTTAAGTTCTGGTGCTTGGGTGGGGGCAGGGCGGCCTCCCAGGCTCAGTTCCCTCAGGGGATTTATGCAGAGACCTTCAGTAATGGCCCTGAACTTCTGCCTGCTGGTCTGGGAGTCCTGGGGCCGCTGCTGCTGCCTCTGCCGCTGCCTCCCGAGGGGGCCTGAGTCACAGAGACACCCTGCTCCCCTCTCAGCCAGCCCAGAAGTCTCTCTCACTGACCTGTAGCATCTGTGGGTGGAGGGACCTTCCGGGCCACCAGAGGTTCCGTCCCTGAAGTCTGCTCGGATCTCCTCCTCTGGGGCCATGGCCAGGGCAGCACAGGGGTGGGCTCCACTTTCCGGGGCAAGAAAGACCCCTGGGCACCACTCTCCAGGGCTCTCTGGAACGGAGATCTTTTCCACTGTGTTTCTGTGCACCTTGCAGTGCTCCAGAATTTGTGGGAAGTTCTTCTTGCAGGAAATATATGGGCTGTGGGTTCGGAGCTATCATACGTGAGTTTTTCTACTCCACCATCTTGGCTGCACCCCCCATCCTAATTTTTAAAAAACCATTTTCTTCAGTGACTTTTTGGATCTCCTTTTCCATTTAACCAACTCTGCTTTTAAAGGCATTCTTCTCCTTGTTGACTTTTTGTATCTTTCTTGCCATTTGTGTTAGTCTATTTTAAAGATGTTATTTTCTTTGGTCTCGTTTCACTTCCCAATTTTCCTCCACCTCTTTTACTTGATTTTCAAAATCCTTTCATTTTTTTCACAGGCTTTGGACATAGAGGCCTTGACTTTGATGTCTTCCTCCACTTGTATGCTTTGATATTACTCATCTGAAAGAATGAAAGAAATTACCATTTTATCAAGAAAGTAACCTTCTATAGACTTATTTTTCCCCTTTGAGGGCATTTTTTCAGCCAATTACTTGACTTTTAATCCCCTTTTCAAGTGGAGAGTATACTACCCCAGGTTTAAGAGCTTTTGTGCACCTTTTCTATGAGATATCTCTAGGGACTTGTAGGTTTTCAGTTCCTCCAAAGAGGCATAAAAAAGGGAGAGGTGTTTACTTCTCTCCTGGCCTGCTGTGTGAGCAACCACAAGCACTCTTTTGTGCCCTGGCACTACAAGTAGGATTCCCTTTCCACAGTCACCATCAGCTCCCCCACACAAGCACTCCTCCTCACTCCAGGACCACCACTCAGGAATGGGACACAAATCAGCCACTTGATTCCCACATCATCTGTAAGCTGAGAGCTCCAGAAATAGCCACTGCTATGACAGTAGCTGCCACTACTCTTGGACTGGGTCTAGTTCATGGTCTGGGGCTGGACAAGTCTACCCTGTCACCCAGGTAAAATTGCTTTCTCACTGACCTTTGAAGATGTTTTTGGCATTTGTGTGTTGAGAAATCTGAAAACTGCAGCAACTGCCTGTGATTTAGTGGCCTGAGACCTTCCCCAGTACCTTCTGTGCTTGTGTAGTACTCTGTTCCAAGCCTGGTCATATTTCAAGGGTGTGCTGGGCTGGAAATCTGTTTCACTCTATCATTTTGTGGTTTCTGCTGCTCTAGAATTTGTTTAGAGACATTTTTACAGATATTTTAAGGGTTTTGGGGAAAGAGCTGGAGCTTCTACGTGCCTCTATTCCACCATCTTGGCTCTGCCTCGCCTTTTTTTTTTTCTTTTAAAGAAGTTATTATTATATAGCAATGCTTTCTGGAAGACAGAAAGGATAATGGGAGAAATTTAATCAATGCAAAAATAAAAGCTATCAATAAAAATTTACTTTAAAAAGTTAATGCATTGGTCTATAATTTCACTGAATTGGTGATGAAGTTATCTTTTCTGTGAAGATGCAGACTGTCAATCAAATAAATATGTATAAATATGTAGTCACAGACAAAACAGGAGAGCGGATTTCATAAGGAGCCCTTAAAGGCAGCTAGGTGGCATAGTGGATGGAGTCCCAGGCCTGGAGTCAGGAAGACCTGAGTTCATATTTGACCTCTGACACCACCTGTGTAACCCTGGGCAAGTCACTTAACTCTGTCTCAGATTCTTTATCTGCAACACAAACTGGAAAAGAAAACAGCAAACCACTCTAGTATCTTTGCAAGAAAACCCCAAAATGGTGTCACAAAGAGTCACATATGACTGAAAAATTACTAAACTATAAGTTATTTTCAGTGCTCAACTCCTGATATTTTGATTTTCTTTTCTTGAGGAATCTCCAATTTTTCTTATTAGGTATCATCCATGCCTTCAATGTAAGCATGAACAAATACTTATGAAGCACTTAATACTGTGTGCCAGGTACTGTGTTGATTACTGGGAATACAAAGACAAAAAAATTGAAAACAATCCTGCCCTCAATAAGCTTTACATTGTCTTGAGGGAGAAGAGATTTTCACAACCTGACAAATGAAATCTATTTTGAGGATAGAAAGAACAACAACATCTAAGGGGAAACTCTTCCTATAGGATACAGGAAGTGAGTTAAGCCTAAAAGGAAATTTAAAAAGTATTTATTAAGTCCTACTATGTAACAGACACTTGCTATGGTCTGAGGACACAAAGACAAAAGTGAAAATAGTACCTGCCCTCAAGAAGTTTGAGTCTATCTAGTGGGTACATTTAGCCTGGAGGTACAGCATATACATAAATTGGTATGTACAGAAAATCAATACAAGGTGACTTTAGTGAGATGGCACTGGTAAGTAGGGGAATCAAGAAGGGACTCTAGGAGGCAGAGGTAAATAAGGAGTGTATTCTGTGTCTGAAGGACAGCCTTTACAAAGGCACAGATGAAAAAGATTTAATGCAGAGTTTGGAAAACAGCTAGTAGGTCAATTTGACTGCAATGTAGATATAAGTCTAGAAAGACAGGCTGGAGCCAGACTATGAAGGGATATACTTACTAAGTCATATTTTATCCAAAAGTAATAAGGAGCCCCCACAAGCTTCTTGATCAAGGGAGTGACATTGTCATATATATGCTTTTCAAAGGGTATTTTGGCATCTGTGTGAATAATGAGACTAGAAGATGACAGAATATAATAGAACAGAACAGAATGAAAAGGAATGGCATAGACTGGAATGGAACTAAATAGAATGAAACAAAACAGAATGGAGTGGAGTAGAACAAAATGGAATAAAATAAAATGAAATGGAAAGGAATAAAATAGAACTGAACAACATGGAAGAGAGCAGAAAGGAACAGTTTGGAATGGAATGGAACAGAAAGAAATGGAATGGAACATAACAGAATGAAAAAGGAATAAAATGGAGTAATGTAATGAAATAAAATAGAATGGGATAGAATGGAATGGAAAGAGAATAGGCTGTGATAGAATGGAATGGAATGAACAGAATGGAATGGAATAGAATGGAAAAGATCAATGTGTAATAGAATGGAATGGAATAGGATTAGTCCCTTTAAACTACATTTCTTCCCTCCTCCCCCTTGATATACAGTCTACACAATGGAACAGATCTTGAATTTGGAATTAAAAGACATAAGTTCAGTCCTAGGGAGATCATATTAGTTGTGGTCATTCTCATATTATCTCCCAGGAGAATGAAAATGTTACTGACTTTGGTGCAAGAGTGTCTAAGTTAAAACAATCCAAAGGCAATTAACTTTAGCACTCGGGTTTAACTTCTTCATCTGTAAAATAAGAGAATTGGATTAGATGGCCTCTAATGTGCCTTCCAGCTCTAAACCAAACGTTCAATGATAAACAAGCAGACCTATTTCTCCCTGTCCCACTGCAATCTCACTCAATTCTCTCCTAGTCCAGTCCAGAGTGTCCTTTGATACATCAGTTCTTTTCTCAATAAATTCTACCACATCCTTGAACTTTTCAATCAATAGCATGCTCATGTCCCGAACTTAAATTAAACCTGACTCACGGCAGAGCCAAGGCAGTGAAGAAAAGGGAACATTCTAGCCAACTCTCCCCACATTTCCCTCTAAACAACTTTAAAATAAAGGATCAAATGGAATTCTAAAACAGCATAACCACCAAAGTGTTGGGGCAAGATTTTTTTTTAGCCTGAGACAACTTTGGATGTCAAAAAGAAAGATTTGTGACACTGGGTGTGGGCTGGCCAGGAATGGTGGAGGCACCAGCTATGGGACATAGAGGTGGCAGTAAAAGCAGCAACAGTCACTATGTCACCACCCAGAAATGGTAAGGGGATTGAACATTTGGTCAGAAAGAGATTCAAGGAGACTCCTATGCTAAGTCAGGAAATGGGAACTGGTGCAGGTTGACAATTCCATTAACCATTATCCAGGTCCCAGTTGCAGTTCCAGGGTGGAAAAGAGTTGTGACCATAATAAATGCACTCTACCTGGGTAAGGACCAGAGAGCAAACCAGGAGAGCAGTAGTCATACCTTACCCCAGATCACACCACCTTGGAAATACTGAAAACTTACAGGTCTCCAGAACTAGCTGTGAAAAGAACATCATGCAAAATCCTGAAGCTTCTCTTACCAACTCAAGAGGTATGTAAAACCCAATTCTAACACAAAGTTCAAAGTTTTAAAATAGACTGAAAAATAGACAAGTAATAAAAAAAGAACTTGACCAAAAAAAGCTACAATAGTGACAGGAAAGCTCAAGGCATAGAGTCAGAAGAAGACAACAATTTGAAATCCTCTACAAGAAAAGACTCAGAGAAAAATGCAGATTTGATACAAGCCCAACAACAATTGCTAGAAAATTTAAGGAAGAGATTTTAAAATTTTTAATCAAATAAAAGCAGAAGAGGAAAATTGAGAAAATAAATGAAAGCAATATAAGAAGATTATGAAAAGACAATTAACAACTTAGTAAAAGGGGCACAAAAAGTACTGAAAAAAATAACTGCTTAAAAGCAGAACAGGCTAAATGACAAAAAGAAGTGCAAAAATCTCACTGAAAAAAAATAATTCCTTAAAAATTAAAATTGGTTAACTGGAAGCTAATGATTCCATGAAACGATAAGAAACAGTAATGGATGAATATTTTAAAAAATATAAATTGCCCAGATTAACAGAAAACGAAATTGAATACTTAAATAACTCCATCTCAGAAAAAGAAATTGAACCAGCCACCAATGAACTTCCTAGGAAAAAATCTCCAGGACAAGATGGATTTACAAGTGAATTCTATCAAACATTTAAAGAACAGTTAATTCCAATACTATGTAGACTATTTGGGGAAATTAGTGAAGAAGTCTTACCAAATTCTTTTTGTGATACAAATGTGATTATGATACCTAAACCAAGAAGAACCAAAACAGAGAAAGAAAATTATAGATCAACTTCTCTAATGAATATAGATGCAAAAAATTTTAATAAGATACTAGCAAAAAAGAATACAGAAACTTATCACTAGAATAATAAACTATGAACAAGTGGAATTTATATCAGGAATGCAGGACTGGTTCCATATTCAGAAAACTATCAGCATTAGTAATCATATCAATAACAAAACTAACAGAAACCATATGATTATCTCAAGATTTGCTGAAAAAGCCTTTGACAAAATCCAACACCCAGTCCTAGTGAAAACACTGGAGAGCATAGGAATAAATGGAACTTTCTACAAAACAATAAGCAATATCTACCTAAAACGATCAGCAAGCATTATATGTAACAGGGATAAGCTAGATGCATTTCCAATAAGATAAGGGGTGAAACAAGGATGTCCGTTTTCACCACTGTTATTGAATATGGTACTGGAAATGTTAGCTATAGCAATGAGAAGAAAAAGAAATTGAAGGAATTAAATAGGCAAAGAAGAAACTAAGTTATCACTCTTTGCAGATCATATACTTAGAGATCCTACAGAATCAAGTAAAAAACTACTTGAAATAATAAACAACTTTGGCAAAGTTGCAGGTTACAAAATAAATCCATATAAATCATTTGCATTTCTATATATTACTAACAAGACCCAACAGCAAGAGATAGAGAAATCTTATTTAAAGCTATGGCAGACACTACAAAATATCTGGGAGTCTACCTGCCAAAACAAACACAGTTACGAAGAACTTTTCACACAAAGTCCGATTTAAGTAAGTGGAAAAACAACCATTGCTCATGGTTAAAGCAAGTTAATACAATAAAAATGACAGTTCTACCTAAATTAATTTACTAATTCAGTGCCATACCAATCAAACTACCAGAAAAATATTTTCTATAGCTATAAAAAAAATCAAAATTCATCTGAAGAACAAAAGGTCCATAATATCAAGGGAATTAATGAAAAGAAATGCTAAGGAAGGTGGCCTAGCCTTATCATATCTCAAATTGTATTATAAAGCAACAATCATCAAAACAACTTAGTACTGGCTAAGAAATAGAGGGGTAGACTAGTGGAATATGTTAGATACTTAAGACTCAGTAGTCAATGAATATAGCAATCTACTGTTTGATAAACCCAAGGACCCCAGCTTCTTGGATAAGAACTCACTGTCTGAGAAAAACTGCTGGGAAAACTCGCTAACAGTGTGACAGAAACTGGGCAAAGACCAGTGCCCAACACCACACACAAGAATAAAATCCAAATGGATATGTGATCTAGGTATAAAGACTGATATTATAAACAAATCAGGGGAGCAAGAAATAGTGTATTTGTTGCATTTTTGGAGAATGGAGAAATTTATGACCAAACAAGAGGTAGAGAACAGTATGAAGTGCAAAATGGATAATATGAATTACCATTAAATTGAAAAGATTTGCACAAACAAACACAATGCTACCAAGAAAAGGAGGGAAGCAGAAAACTGGGAAAGAATTTTTGTAGCTAGTGTCTGTGACAAAGACCCCATTTCTAAAATATAGAGAGAACTGAGTCAAATTTACAAGAATCCAAATCATTCCCCAATTAATAAATGGTCAACGGATATGAATAGGCAACTTTTAGAGGAAGAAATTAAAACTATCTATAGTCATATGAAAAAATGATCTAAATCACTATTGATTAGAGAGATACAAATCAAAACAACTCTGAAGTACCACATCACAGCTATCAGATTGGCTATCATGACAAAACAGGAAGATGATAAATGTTGGAGAAGATATAGAAGAGTTGAAAGAGTAGTTCATTGTTGGTGGAGCTGTGAGCTGATCCAGCCATTCTGAAGAGCATTTTGGAGCTATGCCCAAGGGACTGCAGGGATGTGCTTGCCCTTTGGCCCAGCAATATTGCTTCTGGGACTGTATCCCAAGAATATCATAAAAATGGGAAAACATCCCACATGGTAATGTGGCAGCTTTCTTTGTGGTGGTCAAGGGCTACAAATTGAGGGGATGTGCATCAGTTGGGGAATAGCTGAACAGGTTGTGATGTGTGAATATAGTGGAGTGTCATTGTGCTGTGTGAGATGATGAGCAGAAAGACTTCAGAGAGGCCTGGAAGCATCTATATGAACTGATCCTGAGTAAAAGGAGCAGGAGAACTTTGTACACAGCAACAACCACAGTGTACAAGGAATTTTTCTGGTAGAATTAGCCCTTCACAACAATGCAAGGACCTAAAACATTTTCAAAGGATTCTTGAAATAAAATATCATCCACATCCAGAGAAAGAACTATGGAATTGGAACACAGAATGAAACAGAAGATTTTCTCCTGTGTTGTTTTCCTTTGTTTGGATCTTTCTTGTGGTTTATTCCATTCATCTTAATTCTTCTATGCAAAATGACTAATGTGGAAATGTGTTTAATAAGAATGTATTTGTAGAATCCATATAAGATTGCATGACATCTTTGGGAGGGAGGGTAGAGGAAGGGGAGAAAATCTAAGACTTAGATTGTAGATTGTAGAAAATTGAAAACAAATAAATTAATAAAAAAAGTAAGGTAACTACAAAATTTAAAATATAAGAAACAATAAAAACAAAGTGTCAAAATGGAAGAAAATGTGAACTATTTCATTGGAAAAACAACTGACTTAAAAAACACATTAAAAAGTGACAACTGAAAAATTATTAGACAACCCGAAAGCTATAAAATCAAATCTCGAAATATTATATAGTAAAATATTATACAACTGCCCAGATATCTTAGAGGCAAAGGGCAAACTGGAAGTTAAAAAAATCCATTCACCACCTCCTGAAAGAGATCCAAAAATAACAACTCCCAAGAATATTACAGTCAATACCAGATCTCCTAATCAAGGAGAAAATATTTAAAAGCATCCAGAAAGAAACTGTTCAAATATCATGAAGTTACAGTCAGAGTCACACAAAATTTAGTATTTACAACTATTAAGGAGCAAAGGGTTTGGAATATGACATTCTGGAAGGCAAGGGAGATAGAATTACAACTTCAACTGACCTATCCAGTCAAACTGAGTATATTCAGTCTTATATGGGAAAATAAACATTTAATGAAATAGAAAACTTTCAAGCATTCTTCATGAAAAGACCAGAACTAAATGAAAAACTTGACATTTTAACACAATATCAACAGAGACATAAAAAGGCATCCAAGAGTGTGAAATCATAGAAAACTTAATTAAAGTTAAACTGTTTACATTCCCAAAAGGGAGGATGATACATGTAATCCCTAAGAACTTCATCATGAGAGCAAATTGAAGGAGTCTACTTAGACAGAGAAATTCAATATGATTCTAGTAGGTTGAGGTCATCTTAAAATAAAAATTGAAGCCAGAGAAAGAGGGATGTACTGGGAGGAGGGGAAAGGAAGAAAAATTGGGGAAATTAACTCACATAAAAAAGGCACACAAGGAAGAATTTTTTACACTGAATCAGAAAATAGGGGAACAGGCAATGCTTGAACCTCACTCTGCTCTGTACTGGTTCCAAGTATAAAAATATGCGTATAGATGAATACATACATAGTCTGTGAGCAAATCTAAAAACAGAAAAGTTCTTGAAAGAACTGTGTGATAGCATGAGAAAATGAATCTCATTTTAAAGAGGCTTTCAAATTACTGTAACTTCTGGCATGAAAATTGATTGATAGGTATAGGTTCAAGGATAATGAAATATAAGTTTTACTCAATCCTATCACTTGAACCTATATCATCATTATTTTTCAATTTTCTACATAAGGGATAGCTTAATCATAGTTTTCTTCATGCTTGAATCTGTATCTACAATGGATGTCCACATAATGGATTCACCACTTGAACTGAACCAACTGGTCAACACCTCAACTGTCCCCAATCCTGGTCATCTCTGAAGTGAGTGGAGAGTACAGTAACAAGATTGTCTAGGGGATACTCAACTTTATCAGATGAGAAATAGTAGGAAGAATTGGGTTTATTTTGCTTAGAAAAGAAAAAACTCAGGCAGGATGCAATCATTGCCTTCACATATTCGGAGGGTTCTCCATTTAAATACATTTATTCTGATTGACATACGAAGCAAATGTAGGCAAAATGGGAAGGTATAGGAAGATATATTTAGTCTGAATCTAAGGAAGAAGTCTTTAGTCCTTATCCTCAGTCATTATGGTATTGGTGCCCTGTTCCTGAAAGTACTTTAAGCCATCAGGAATGTGGAAAGGGATCATGCACCAGGTGCAGGGGGTGGGATGAGATGCCATCTAATGTTCTTTGAAGCTTTAAAATTCAGTGATTCTCTAATTCTTTTGTATTCAAACAACCAGTTTATCTTCATTTAATGAAGTGATCTGTGGTTTCACTGAATTGCCAAATCACCTGGTTGTCCGTGAGAATACACAACTGCATCAACTAATAGAGTATAGATGTATAGCCACAAGAAAATCGGAATAGTGGCCTTCACTGGGCCAACCCTTAGTCAGTGCTCAAACATCTCTCCCCAACTTAATTTCCTTTTCCCCTCCTTTTTATAGCAGCAAAAAAGAAGCCATGTTTCATGCATTTACTGAGTATTTATTAAATTAAGAGGTATTTTGAAGGGTATGTATTGCATAGTCAGGAAACAATAATTGAAAGCAGTGATCTCATTAAGCCCTTTCCTTTGATCCTGTGAGTTGAATGGATCATATGTTTAGCACTGAATTGGGAGGAATGAGAAAAGAAATGGTTTCTAATGGAAAGGGTTTCCAGGGATACGGTGCCCTCAAGGTAGAGACAAATTTAATTTATTTTTTTAAATTGTTTTCTATTTAAAGTTTATTTTTAAAATTTTCAGTCCCAAATCCTTTCCCTCCCTCCTGACCCTTTTCCACCCATTGTGAAAGCAAGAAATACTGTACCCATTATATATGTGAAGTTATGCAAAGCATATTTCCACATTAGCAATGTCGCAAAAAAAAGTCAAAGAAAATAAGCCTCCAGCTACACTCAGAGTTCATCAGTTATCTCTCTGGAGATGGATAGCATTTTTCATCATGAGTCTTTTGGAATTATTGTAGATCATTGTATTGATCACAGTAACTAAGTCTTTCACAGTTGACTCACGTTACAGTACTGCTGTTACCATATATTGTTCTTCTGGTTCTGCCCACCTCACTTTTCATCAGATCATATAAGTCTTCCCAGGTTTTCTGAAGCCATCTCCTTCAGCATTTCTTACAGCACAATAGTATTCCGTAACAGTCACACATTAGAAGCCTGCTTTCCCTGGCATTGGCAGTTTAGCAATGGGTAGTTCAGAGTTTTGCATTGTGGGTGCTTCTAGGTTGCAGCAAACAGAAGGTTTTTCCTCTTCAAGGGCTATAATCAAGCTGGTTGTTAAAGTCCAAGAAAACCTCCACAGTTTTCCTGGAGCCTGGAGCTAAGCTCTCTATGCCACTGGAAAGAGGGAGGTGGATCCAGTGTATAGGAATGAATTTTGATGTAAATCTGTGTAACGTTCTTAATGCTGTAACATGGAAAGTAGAAAAAGAGGTGCTAATTGAGATGAGGGTCAGTATCAGTCCCTGGATTTGGTGCTTTTTTTAGCTAGTTTTGGATTCTCGGCATCCTAGGCCATGGAAATAGTTCAAGTTGCTTTATCTTTGGCACAACAGTGAAAGACTGCAGAGCAATACAATGATCTACAACAAAAAGAAAAGAGATTGTAACACAATATTCCAAAAGTCAATAGATACATATAGGCTTACAATCAAAAACAACTTACCCTGGAAAAACCTGAGTATAATCCTACAGGGTATAAAATTGACTTGTATTGAAATAGAGTACCTTCAAGTATTTCAGAAAGATAAAATGACCAGGGAAGAGTAAAAATTTTGAAATGCAAACAAAAAAATATAAAGAGAAACCTAGCAAGGTAAATTTATTTAAGTAATAAGAAGACATAAAAAATAAAAAGAATGACATAATGCTACCATTCTATTTTTCAAAATGAAAATTTTATTTAAGCAGATCAAGTAAAATGTATGTCCTTGCTTTGAAATTAGCAGAACCTTCTAGGCCTCTTGGCTGTGCAACATGATCTGTGCTTGTCACACAAAACTCTATGGGGTGTAGGAAACTTGATTTTGGAGCAGCGTAACTGTTTTACTGCAGACAAACACTAATTCCTGCAACACTTTCCCATATTTCCATGATCTGGATGGAATCCTGCATCACTGAGTGACGTCAGCAACAGCAGTCAGGTCCCTGTGCTTCCTGGACATCTTGTGGGTTTCATTCTTTGAATCAGAGCACAGTCAGATGCCAAAGTTTTCTCTCTAAGAGGGGACTTGTCCAAAACAGAATCTGATTTTTCCAAGGAATTCTTTATCTGAAAGTATCAGAACAAGGACTTTTTTCTACAACAGGATTGGGAGCAAAGACCTGTATCCAATGAAGAGACAGCACTGGACACTGGAACCTGGACAGACAGTGTCCAGATCCTTTATACTCTGCCATGATTCCCAAGGACTTCATGTTGCTGCTGCCTCACTTCTCTTCAATTTGTAAAAGTAGTACACACATTCTAATTGTGAAAAAGAAATATATCCTTTCAGGAGTATAATGTCTTCAGAGGATGTTGAGAGACTTAACATAAGAAAAACAGAGAACCTGAGAGTGAATTGGTTGTGTTCTGATAGTTTTAAGAGGTGAAAGACAAAGGATAGGAATAGGAATTGACTAGTGTAGAAAAGAAGGAAGGAGTGAAACTTGCTACTTATAATAATTAAGAGATGATAAATAAGTATATAAACATAAAAGAAGTGGTAGGAGGATGAATATCAGATTAACTTCACTCTTATATGAAATAGAAAAAGGAGGATCAGTCATTTTTACATACACACATGCACACACATACACACACGCACACAAAGGTTTTGTAGAAAGATAACAAACTCAACAAAGAAACAGTCATTGAGGTGGAAAACAGGTTAAGTGGAGACATAATGCAAAAATGGGAGTGAAGCAGTCACCAAAAAACAAGATTCTGTGGAAGGGAAGGGAAGGGAAGGAAAGGGAAGGGAAGCAAAGTTCATAGAGCTGTCCGTTAATTGGGGAATGCCTTAAACTGTGATATATGAATGCAATGGAATATTGTGTCACAAGAAATTATGAAAGAGATGATAATAGAGAATACTGGGTAGAGTGAACTGACGGAAAGTGAAGTGAGAAGCAAGAAAACAAATTATACAAAGACAAAATTGTAAAGAAAATCAACTTTGAATGAATTACAATCAATGTTTACGATTAAGAATTGTGATCAATGAAATGGCTAGCCATGTTTCCAGAGGACCTAGGATGAGAAATGTTTTCTGTTTCCTGACAGAGGGATAATGGATTCAAAGATCAGAAAGAGACATACATATTTTTGGATACAGTAACTATGGAAATGCATTTTGCTTTACTATAATAATTTGTTACTAGAACTTTTTTTAAAAATCCTTTTCAGGTTGTTTAATTGGGGAGGTAGAGAGTTGGTGGATGGGATAAGCAACACTGATTCCAAAACAAACAAGTGCCCTTGAAATTTTTTTTGATGCACAGAAGGATATTCAGAAAGAATCACAGACAAGCAGGGTAATTTTTAAAGCAAGATGTGGAATTTCTTACATACTATTAAAAATAAACAGTATAAAATGGAGGTTCATATTCCATACACAATTCTCTTTTTATGTTCTTCTTGTGTATATAGAAATGAATTTTTGTGTGTTTAAGTCAAAACTTTTAAGTAAACATTTTTAATGTTTTTAAAGGTTGCTTTTATTCAAATAATTTTTAAAGATATTTAGCAAAAGTGAATGTTTATATTATCAAAGGTTGTTTCTTCCTCTATCAATATGAATATGTGACTTGTTGAAGCATTAATATAATTGTGTTAACTCTTTTGTTATCTAATGTTGAATCTTGTATTCTTTCTGGTATAACATTAAATATTTTTATAGATGTATTTCTGTAATCTTTCCCTTAGAATTTTATTCAAATTTTTTGATTATACAGTAAATAATGAAAAATTATTTTTCCCTGCTTTGTCCCTCCTGAGTTTGGGTATTATATCTATATTTACCTTCATGATATAAGTTTTAAAGAGTATTTTTCCACTTAAAAAGTAAAATTTGGAAAACAGATATTCTTATCCTTTAAATGTATAACATTATGTGTCTACAAATTCTTCTGGATGAGGGTTTCCCTCCACCTCACCCCCATCTTTGGTAATTCTTTTATAGTTTGTTTAATTTCACTTCTTGAGATTGAATTGTTTAAGATGTTTGGGTCTAAAATATGGATTTTTATTTTTGTAGATTATTATTTATTTCCTTTAAATTTTCTGTTTTTCTGGCATACACTTGTGTCCAAAAGATGCTGATCAACCATTTCATTTTTTCTCTAATTGTACATTTACTTCTTTTTTTATTTGATTTTTCTCCTTTTCTAACAGGATAATTAAAACTTATTAATTTTTTAAAACTTGTAACAGAAAATTTTCATTTTGTTATTTATACTGACTTTTAAAGTTTTTGTTAGTTACAACCTGAATTTCAGAGTTTGTTCTTTTGTATTCATTTTGGATTTGGTAATTTATCACTTCTTTACTCTTTTAATTACCTGCTCAATTCATTAATCCTCTAGCTTTTTCTGGTCTATTAAAGTTTGTTTTCTTTTTTGAAGTCATCCCCTTGAAGTTACCTTATACCCACAATCTCTGTCTGTATATATTCCTCCTTGCACTAATAATGATACTGTTCTTAAGAATTACAAGTATCATCTTCCTGTGTAGATATGCAAACAGTTTAGCCTTATTGAAGCTGTTATGGGATTTTTTCCCCCTATTGTCTTTTTTATACTTTTCTTGAGTCTTGAAATTAGAAATCAATTTTTTTGTTTAGCTCTGGTCTTTTCATCAAAAAAAAAAAAACTCAAAAGTCTTCTGTTTTATAGAATGACCATTTTTCTTCCATAGGATTATGCTCAGTGTCACCAGGTAGGTATTTCTTGGTTGTAATTCCAGATCTTTTGCCTTCCAGAATATCACCTTCCATATCCTCTAATCCTTTAACATTAAAGCTGCCAAATCCTATGTAATCATAATTGTGGTTCCCCAGTATTTGAGTTGTTTCTTTCTTTTTTTTTTTCCTATCTCTACAAAATCTTTTATTTATTTATTTATTTAACTTTTTACATTCATTTTCACAAATTTTTGGGTTCCAAATTTTCCCCCCTTTTATCCCCTCCCCCCACCCCAATACCCCAAGCAATCTAATTTTCCCTATCTCCAATCTGTCCTCTCTTCTGTCATCCCTCCCTTCCCTTGTCTCCATCTTCTCTTTTCTCCTGTAGGGCCAGATGACTTTCTATTCCTCATTAACTGTATGTCTTCTTTCCTAGTTGCAACAACAATACTAAACAATTGTTCCTAAAACTTTGAGGTCCAAATTCTCCCCATCCCTCCCTCCCCACCCATTCCCTTTGGTACGGCAGGCAATTCATTATAGGCCATATCTGTGTAGCTTTGCAAATGACCTTCCTGATAGTCGTGTTGTGTAAGACTAACTGGATTACCATCCCTCCTAACCCGCCCCTCATTGTTTCTCTTCTGTCTTTTGATCCTGTCCCTCCCCAAGTGTTGACTTCAAATTGCTCCCTCCTCCCTTTGCCCTCCCTTCCATCATCCCCCCCCCCCGCAATATCTCCTTCTCCCCCACTTTCTTATACTGTAAGATAGGTTTACATACCAAAATGAGTGTACATTTCACTCCTTCGTTTAGTCAGATGTGATGAGGCTAAACTTCTTGGTTTTTTTTTTTTCCCTCAGCTCTCCTCTTTTTCCCTCCACTAAAAAAATCTCCTGCTTGCCTCTTAAATGACATATAGTTACCCCCTTCCATTTCCCCCTCTTTCCTCTCACTACATTTCTCTCTCACCATTTACCTTAATTTCTTTTAAGGTATGGTCCCATCCTATTCAGTTCAATCTGTGCTCTCTGTCTCTGTATGTGTATGCATGTGTGTATGTGTGTGCATGCGTGTACATGTGTATGTGTGGTCCCACCAACTACCCAGATACTGAAAAGTTTTAAGAGTTAGAAATATTGTCTTTCCCTGTAGGAATGTGAACAGTTCATTTCTGATAAGTCCCTTAATACTTCTCTTTGCTGTTTCCTTTTTCATGCTTCTTCTCATTCTTGTGTTTGAAAGTCAAATTTTCTTTTCAGCTCTGGTCTTTTCATTAAGAATGATTGAAAGTCCTCTGTTTCATTGAAAGACCATATTTTCCCTTGAAGTATTATACTCAGTTTAGCTGGGTAGGTGATTCTTGGTTTCAGTCCTAGTTCCTTTGCCTTCTGGAATATCCTATTCCACGCCCTTCGATCCCTTAATGTAGAAGCTGCTAGATCTTGAGTTATCCTGATTGTATTTCCACAGTACTGGAATTGTTTCTTTCTAGCTGCTTGCAAGATTTTTTCCTTGAGCTGGGAGTTCTGGAATTTGGCCACAATGTTCCTAGGAGTTTCTCTTTTTGGATCTCTTTCAGGTGGTGATAGATGGATTCTTTCAATACTTATTTTACCCTCTAGTTCTAGAATGTCAGGGCAGTTTTCCTTGATAATTTCATGCAAGATGATGTCTAGGCTCTTTTTTTGATCATGGCTTTCAGGTAGTCCCATAATTTTTAAATTGTCTCTCCTGGATCTATTTTCCAGGTCAGTTGTTTTTCCCATGAGATATTTCACATTCTCTTCCATTTTTTCATTCTTTTGGTTTTGTTTGGTGATTTCTTGGTTTCTCAGAAAGTCATTAGACTCTATCTGTTCCATTCTAATTTTGAGAGAACTATTAAATTCAGTGAGCTTTAGAGCCTCTTTTTCCATTTGGCTCATTCTGCTTTTGAATGCATTCTTCTCCTCATTGGCTTTTTGAACCTCTTTTGCCAATTGAGTGACCCTATTTTTCAAGGTGTTAATTTCCTCAGCATTTTTTTGGGTCTCCTTTACCAAGGTATTGACCCGTTTTTCATACTTTTCTTGCATCTTTGTCATTTCTCTTCCCAGTCTTTCCTCCACCTGTCTAACTTGCTTTTCAAAATCCTTTTTAAGCTCTTCCAAGGCCTGAGCCCACCCGACACCCCCCTGGGGTGTCTGGGGTACTGAGGCCCTGCCCTTCACGTCTTTCCCTGATGGCAAGAATACGTTCTCGTCCTCGCCATCAGATCCGAAGGTCGGGATCATTTGCACTTGTTGGAAAAAACTCTCTATAGTCTTATTTTTCTTCCCTTTTCTAGGCATTTTCCCAGACAGTTACTTGACTTCTGAGATTCCTTTCCACCTCCGCCTGGATCCGCCCAGCTAGTGCTTGGCCTCTGAGATTCAAATGCACTTTCCGCGGCAAGCTTTAGTTCTGGCGCAGGGGTGGGGGCAGGGCCACCTCCCAAGCTCAGTCCCTCAGGGGCTTTCTGCAGAGACTTTCAGGAACGGAGCGGGTGGGGGCGGGGTGGGGGGCCCGCCTCCTATGCTCAGCTCCCTCAGAGGTTTTATTCAGAGGCCTTCAGTAATAGAGCGGGGTGGGGGCAGGGCCGTCTCCCAGGCTCAGCTCCCTCAGGTTGGAAAGACCTTCAGTATTGAAGATCCTACCTGCTGCTGGGGGATTCCTGAGTCCTGGGCAGCTGCGCCTCAGCCGCCACCCACGCCTCTGCCTCCGCTGCTTCCTGCCCCTGTCTCTGCCGCTGCTGCTTCCTCCCGAGGGGGCCCGAGTCACGGAGACGCTCCACTCCCCTCCCCTAGCCCAGCCTTCTTTCTCACTGACCTGTAGCTTCTGTGGGCGGAGGGACTTTCCCGGCTGCCAGAGCTTCCCCCGGAGCTTCCCTCTCTGAAGCCTGCTCGGTCAGCTTCTCTGGGGCCGCGGCCAGGGCAGCGCTGGGGGTGGGGTCCCCTTTCCGGGGCGCGATGGACTCCAGGGACGGCTCTCCAGGGCTCAGTGGAACGGAAATCTCTTCTCCTGTTTATGCACCCCCTGCAGTGATTCAGAATTTATGAGGATCTCTTTTTACCTCAATTCCATGGGTTGTGGGCTCGGAGCTCATAAATGTGCGTCCTTCTACTCCGCCATCTTGGCTCTGCCCCCTGAGTTGTTTCTTTCTGATTGATTAAACAATTTTCTCTTGACCTGGACATTCTGGAATTTGACAGCAATGTTTCTGGGAGTTTTCATTTGAGGATCTCTTTCCAAAGGTGAATGATTGGCAGATCCTTTCAATGTCTATTTTACCCTCTGTCTCTGGGATATCAGGGCAGTTTTCTTTGATAATTTTTTGAAGTATATTATCCTGGTACTTTTTTTTGGTCATGATTTTCAGGTAGTCCAATAATTCCTAAATTATTTCTTTTGGATTTATTTTCCAGGTGAATTGTTCTCCCAATGAGATACTTCTTATTTTTTCTATTTTTTCATTCTTTTGATTTTGTTTGATTCATAATGTCTAATGGTGTCACTTGCTTCCACTTGTCCAATTCTAATTTTTAAGGATTTATTGTCTTAAGTTAGTGTTTTCAACCTTCATTTCCATTTGACCAATTCTACTTTTTAGAGAGTTGTTTTCTTCAATAAAATTTGTACATCTTTTTTTTCCATTTTTGTGTTTCCTTTCACAAGCTGTTGACTTTTTTATGATTCTCTTGCATCACTCTCATGTCTTTTCCTAATTTTTCTTCTACCTCTCTTATTTGATTTTTAAACTTCATTTTGAGTTCTTCCAGGAGTTCTTTTTGGGCTTCAGAGCATTTCACATTTTTCTTTGTTTTGCACATAGGTATCTTGACATTGTTGTCTTCTGAGTTTGTGACTCAATCTTCCGTTTCACCAAAATAACTTTCCATTGACAACTTTTGGGGGTTTCCTCATCTTTTCCAGCTTATTTCATTACTTTTGAAGTTGAACTTTGTTCCTGGGGTGGAAGGAGTACTCTCTCAAGCTTCTTGTGATGGGGGCTGCAAGCCCTAGCTCTTTGTCTGGTGCTGCACTGGAGCTGCCATGAAGCCTGCAGGAGATCCTTCTCCTGTACCAGAAGTATAGGGGTCTGGCAGCTCACTTGATGCTGCTCTGAGGTAGGGGTGAGGGTGGTTCATGCTGCCATGGTGCTTCAAGTATCTAGCAGCTTGCCTTCTGTTGCACTGAGCCCCACAGGGGCCCAGTATTGGCATCTACCATTTGCCTGGTGCTGTGCATTGTCACAGAGGTCTGGTTGGTGGTTCACCTAGTATTGTACTGAGGTCTATGGGGTGGTGGTAAGGGGTAGGAGTGGTTCTGTGCTGGGGCTGCCTGGGGTGGGTAGTGACTTGCCAGCTGATGCAAGGGGGTTGTGGGACCTTGGTCACTGACCTGTGCTGGGACTCCGGACCTCCCACAGGGCCTCCTGTTGACTTCCCAACACTGCCTGCCCTGGGCTGTGCTCCCCTTTACCCAAGTGAGACAAACTTTTCTGGCTGACCTCCAAGTTGTCTTAAGCTAGAAAATTGTTTCACCTTGTCTTTCTGTTGCCCTTCCAGAATTCAATTGGGTCACTATTTAATAGTTGACTAGATATGAATATGGGAGTGTTTAGGTGATTTCCTGCTTGCTCCACCATCATGGTTCTGGGAAGTCCTAAAGTTTCTTCTTAAAGATATAAATTTCTGAGAACTGCTTTTGCTGTATCTCTAAAAGTTTACCATGTTCTCTCAACATTATTCTCTTTCATATAGCTATTCATTCCTTCTTTGATGTGTTCTTTTCTTATTCATTATTCATAATGTTGCTATTTAGTTTCCATTTATCTCTTATTCTTATACTATGTATGTAACACCATAAGGGGAAAAAATAAAAAACTGGCCTCTGAGTCAGATTTAACTCCTGACTCTGACTGGCTGCATGAACATGAGCAAGTTGCATAATCTCTCAAAGCCCTATGTAGCTCTGTTCAACACTATACAACAAGCAAAATAAAATCATTGTAATTTGTTATATGAAGGAATTTAAAGTCAAGGTAAATACCTTCTTCATTTTCTCACTGAGACAAACATCACTATCTCAACTCTTCCCTTCTTTACTCCTTAACCATTCTTCTGTGATAGGAAGTATACCCTCTTAAAGTCTTGTGGAACATAGAGTGTAGGGAAAGCAGAAAAACTTTTGTACTATTCCTCAGTGGCATAGGCAAGTGAGGAAGCAAAGAAGCTTGCCAGCTCACTCAGTCCAATCACTAAACCAGATTCCACGCATCTTATAGGTAACAGTAGGCTCTGCAAAACAGCTAATTATAGTGTAAAATTTTTTCCCTTAAATTTAGTCAATGACCAGATGTCCTAGTAGATATCTTTTCCTCCTGCCATGATATCTCAACTCCACCCAGAAGTGCCCTAAAGAGTCATAACTTGAAGTCATATTTCTTTTATCTTTGTCCAGGCTAACTCATTGACCCTGCCTGGGAATTCCTGTGATCCCCACAGACAGACAGACACAATGATGGGAGAGTATCCCAGATTATATTTATTAACCAAGAAATAAGAAAAGCAACAGAGGACATTTACAAGGTATGGCAAGTCACTTAACCCTGTTTGCCTCACTTCCGCATCTTTCAAATGTCCTAGAGAAGAAATGGCAAACAGCTTCAGTATCTTTGCCAAGAAAACCCCGGTTGGTGTCACAAAGAATTGAACGTGACTGAAATTACTGAATTACAACAACAACATCCTCAGTCCATCACGTCTCAGAAAGCAGATAGTATTCATGACCATCTACACTGTAAAATTGTTATTGGCCACTGAATTGATCACAGTTTTTCTAAGTTGTCTTTTCAGTATTGTTACTGTAAAAATTATGCTTCTGGTTCTGCTTACTTTGCTATGCATCTGTTCATGTGTATTCCCAAAACTTTCTGAAAATATCTTTCATTATTTCTCATGACACAATAATATTTCAGTACATTCGGGTACCATAATTTATTCATCCACTGACCAATTGATGGAATACCCACTTAGTTTCCAGATCTTTACTACTTCAAAAACAGTTGCTATAAATATTTTTGCACCTATGGGTCCTGTATCTATTTCTTTAATCTATTTTGGGTATATTCCTTGTAGTAACATTACTGATTCAAAGGGTAAGTACAACTGTACTTACTTAGTAATTTTTGAGGTATAAGCCCAAATCTCTTTGCCGAATAGTTGGACAAGTTCAAAGCTCCATCAATAGTGCATTTATTTGCCTGCTTTCCTGAAGCCCCTCCAACAATTGTCACTTTCCTTTTTTAAAAACTATGATATCCTGAGGGATGTGAAGTGGCACCTCTAAGTTGCTTTAATTTGCATCTCTCCAGCCATTAGTGATTTGGAGCATTCTTTCATATGTTTGTGACAGCTTGAATTCCTTCCTTCGAAAACTCTCTTTTCACATCCTTTGATCAAGTAGTTCCTAGAGAGAGACACTAGGTTTTATAAATTTGAATCCACTGCCTATCTCAGATGGAAATAACACCTTCCTTAAAGAAATTTCAAATGAAGACTTATGGTTTGCCACTTACCAGTTTCCCTTCTACTTTTAGCTATATTTGTTTTGTTTGCACAAAAAACTTTTAAATTCTATATAACTAAAGTTATCTATTGTATCTTCTATAATGTTTTCCTTGATCAGTTATGTTGAGTTATTCTGAATCAATCCATGCAGTCATACTGACAACAGCTCAACTTGTCCAGGGTGTGACTCAAGGAAGAATCAAGACTGTGAAGTATAACCTGATTACCTTTCTGTAAAATTTAGCTATTGAACAAAATATGAAGACAACTAAATTTTACTATTTTTTATAAAGTCATCATCTTCATTTCCTTTATGAAAGTATTTTGATTTTTCAGCCTCGGGCATTAATTAGTTGTATGACCTTGGGAAAGTCTTTAACCTACTTCAATCAAGTCTCCACCTCTGTAAAATAGGGATACTGGGGGGAGGAGCCAAGATGGCAGACTAGAAAGACTTACATATGCTAGCTCCGAACCCACAACCCATAAATTTCCTGTGAAAAGAACTCCCCACAAACTCTGGAGCAGTGGAAGCTGTGCAGCAATGCAGTGGAGGAGATTTCCATTCCAAAGAGCCCTGAAAAACAGGCACCAAAGGTCTGTCGCACACCAGACAGCAGAGCCCAGCCCTGCCCTGGCCGGCCCCAAGAGGAGCAGATCTGAGCAGGCTTCAGGGACAGAACCTCCCATGGTTGTGAAGGTCCCTCCACCGATAGGTGCAAAGGTCAGTGAGAGAGACTTCTGGTTTGGCCAAGAGGGGAGCGGGGTGTCTCCATAACTCATGCCCCCTCAGGAGACAACAGCAGGGGAAACAGCAGACAGGGGCTCCCAAAGCAGGTAGGAGCTCTGATCCATCGTTGAAGATCTCCGCATAAACCCCCTGAGGGAACTGAGCCCCGTGAAGCGGCCCTGCCCTCACCCAAGCAGCTTACCTTGAATTTAATCTCACAGTGAATAGCAGCCCTGCACCCTGCTGAAAGCCCTGAGGCTGGGGAACAGCATTTCAATCTCAGACCCCAAGCACTGGTGAGGCGAGAGTGGAGAGGAATCTCAGAAGTCAAGGAACTGGCTGGGAAAATGCCCAGAAAAGGGAAAAAAAAATAAGACCATAGAAGGCTAATTTCTTGGTGAACAGATGTTTCCTCCTTTCCTTTCTGATGAGGAAGAACAATGCTTACCATCAGGGAAAGACATAGAAGTCAAGGCCTCTGTATCCCAAACATCCAAAATAGATACACAATAGGCTCAGGCCATGGAAGAGCTCAAAAAGGATTTTGAAAATCAAGTTAGACAGGTGGAGGAAAAACTGGGAAGAGAAATGAGAGATATGCAAGAAAAGCATGAAAAATGGGTCAATACCTTGCTGAAGGAGACCCAAAAAAATGCTGAAGAAAATAACACCTTGCAAAATAGGCTCACTCAATTGGCAAAAGAGGTTCAAAAAAGCAATGAGGAGAAGAATGCTTTCAAAAGCAGAATTAGCCAAATGGAAAAAGAGGCTCAAAAGCTCACTGAAGAAAATAGTTCTCTCAAAATTAGAATGGAACAGATGGAGGCTAATGATGTTCTGAGAAACCAAGAAATCACAAAACAAAACCAAAAGAATGAAAAAATGGAAGAGAATGTGAAATATCTCATGGGAAAAATAACTGACCTGGGAAATAGATCCAGGAGAGACAATTTAAAAATTATAGGACTACCTGAAAGTCATGATCAAAAAAAGAGCCTAGACATCATCTTTCATGAAATTATCAAGGAAAACTGCCCTGAGATTCTAGAACCAGAGGGCAAAATAAGTATTGAAGAAATCCATCGATCACCACCTGAAAGAGATCCAAAAAGAGAAACTCCTAGGAACATTGTGGCCAAATTCCAGAATTCCCAGGTCAAGAAGAAAATATTGAAAGCAGCTAGAAAGAAACAATTCCAGTATTGTGGAAGTACAATCAGGAAAACAAAAGATCTAGCAGCTTCTACATTAAGAGATCGAAGGACATGGAATAAGATATTCCAGAAGTCAAAAGAACTAGGACTCAAACCAAGAATCACCTACCCAGCAAAACTGAGTATAATACTTCAGGGGAAAATACGGTCTTTCAATGAAATAGAGGACTTTCAAGCATTCTTGATGAAAAGAAAATTTGACCTTCAAACACAAGAATGAGAAGCATGAAAAGCAAACAGCAAAAAGAAGTCATAAGGAACTTACCAAAGGCGACTGTTTACATTCCTACATGGAAAAACAATATTTGTAACTCTTAAAACTTTTCAGTATCTGGGTAGTTGGTGGGACCACATACACACACACACACATACTCATGCACGCACACACACAGACACATGTACTTGCATGCATGCACACACATATACACACATGCATGCACACACAGAGACAGAGAGCACAGAGTGAATTGAATAGGATGGGATCATATCTTAAAAGAAATTAAGGTAAATGGTGAGAGAGAAATGTAGTGGGAGGAGAGAGGGTGAAATGGAATGGGGTAAATTATCTCTCATTCAAGAGGCAAGCAGGAGACTTTTTAGTGGAGGGAAAAAGAGGAGAGCTGAGAAAAAAACATGAAGTTTACTCTCATCACATTTGACTAAAGGAAGGAATAAAATGCATACTAATTTTGGTATGAAAACCTATCTTACAATACAGGAAAGTGGGGGAGAAGGAGACAACCAGGGTGGGAGGGATGATGGAAGGGAGGGCAATGGGAGGAGGGAGCAATTTGAAGTCAATACTCGGGGAGGGACAGGATCAAAAGACAGAATAGAAACAATGTGGGGCAGGATAGGATGGAGGGAAATACAGTTAGTCTTACACAACACAACTATTATGGAAGTCATTTGCAAGACTACACAGATGTGGCCTATATTGAATTGCCTGCCTTCCCAAAGGGAATGGGTGGGGAGGGAGGGATGGGGAGAACTTGGAACTCAAAGTTTTAGGAACAACTGTTGAGTATTGTTGTTGCTACTAGGAAATAAGAAATACAGTTAATGGGGAATAGAAAGTCATCTGGCCCTACAGGACAAAAGAAAAGATGGGGACAAGAGAAGGGAGGGAGGATGGAAGAGAGGGCAGATTGGTGATAGGGGAAATTAGAATGCTCTAATTGGAGTGGGGGAGGGGACAAATGGAGAGAAAATTTGGAGCCCAAAATTTTGTGAAAATGAATGTAAAAAGTTAAATAAATAAATTTATATTATTTTAAAAAAATAGGGATAGTGATAGCACTTACCTCCCAGGATCACTGTGAAGATAAAATGAAATTATATGTGTAAATCACATTACTCATTCTAAAAGGCTATATAAATACTAACTTTTATTTAATGCTGTTACTGTCACTGTCCCAAAAATATTTATTTCAGGTCAAAAAGCATTTGTTGTTGTTCAGTTGTGTCTGACCTTTCAGAGTTGTGTCTGACCTTTCAGAACCCCTTTTGGGTTTTTCTTCGTAAAGATAATAGAGTGGCTTGCTATTTCCTTCTCCAGCTCATTTTACAGATGAAAAACTGTAACAAAGAGAGTTAAGTAACTTGCTCAGCATCACATAGCTAGTTTCTGAGGCTGGATTTGAAGTCAGGTCATCCTAACTCCAGATTCAGGACTCTATCCACTGCACAAGCTAGCTGCCCCAAGAAGCATTTATTAAGTTTCTATTCTGTGCCAAGCACTGGAGATACAAGGAAAGGCCAAAATTGTACTCTGCCCTCAAGGAGTTCCTGTTCCAAAGGGGAGAGAGACAACAGTAAACAACTACACAGAAACATGGTTTATAAAGTGCAAATGAAAGATTATCTCTAGTATGAAGGGTAAAGGAGAAGGCCAGCCAATGCTTCTTGCAGAGGGTGGGATTTTAGCTGAGACTTACAGGAAGTCAAAGGGCAGGTGAGGAGGGAGAACAATCCAGGCACAGAGGTCAGTCAATAAAAATACAGAGCTGGGAGATGGAATTTCTTGTATGAGGAAACACAAGGGGATGGTGTCATTGGATTACAGAGTACATTGAGAGGAGAAAGAAATAAGAAGACTAGAAAGATAGGAAGGAGTCAGATTATAAAGGACTTTTTAAAGTCAAACAGAAGACTTCATATGTGATCTTAGAAGTAAAAGGGACCCACAGAATTTATTAAATTGAGGGAGGGCAAAGACATGGACAGATCTACACTTGAGGACCAGTTCGATAGTTGAGTGGAGGATAAACTGCAGTGAGGGGAGACTTGAGTCAAGGAGACCAACCAGCAGGTTATTACAGTAGTCCAAGAATGAGGTGATGAGAGGCTACATGATGGTGGTGGTAGTGACAGAGAAGAATAAAGAGTATAAACAAGAGATATCACAAAGATGGAATCAACAAGACTTGGCATCATAATGAGTAAAAGGGACTGGATATCAGACATAAGTGCAGTGTATTTGATATAAGCTTAGAAGGAAGAAGTGAGGGAGGTAGGGAGCTTGGGTGACTTCAAAAATGGTGGTACCTGTTTTCTTTGTTGTTCCTCACTCAAGACATTCCAACTTTGGAAGGAAATTGGGATTATAAAAGCACTTGGGGGCATTCAATTTTGGGCATGATGGGATAAAGATATCTTTGGGACATCCAGAGATGTCCAATAGGCATTTAACTCAGCAAATATTCTCTATTAATAACCAAATTTCAACCTCCTTTCTATTTCATTATCAATTAATTAATCAATTAACATTTATTACTTCCATGAATTTTTCTATTCTGGAAAGTGTTGGAAACTCAGAGTGAATTCCACTGCCCTCTTTCATAGGGAAGCATTAAAGTCATGCTTTATTTTTGCAACCATAAGCAATAATAAATAAGATTTTATTTTTTTCTACTCTCTTCAATACTAGATGAAGGATTTTTCACTAATATCCATATATACTATATATTATTCATTTAAAAGTAATACACTTCTTGGGTGCTAAATTAATGAGATTTAGATCCTAAATGCTTCGAGGGAATCAATGGGGTTTTAGTCAATCATATAAAGGTAACGAACTATTATACACAGATTGATAAATACAATATTGGGAGAAAACTGATTAGTAACAATTCCTTTAGTATTACCTAGAGAATAAAAATTTCAAAGTTATTGAGACTGGTAGATTTATGATGGTTCTATTGTCCCAAATTTTATTTCTTAGTTGGTTGCTTGTAATTAAGAACGTAGAAACCAATTCCCAAATGGAGATTAGGTTCCCAGCCTAGCCCATAAAAACCAATGTAATATATAATGTCATTGAAATGCTGTGCCTTTTCAGTGAATGAATAATACTATTACAGAAACAGCATTTAAAAATTAGAAAATCAGGAAAAACGGGGCAAGGAAGGCTTAGAATTTTTTGGCTTGTTGGTAAGTTGTTCTTCATTCTCAAAAAGGACTAAAAATGACATCACTATGCTAGACTCAATGTACAGCATGTCTGACTATGGTTTATCAGACCAATATGAATTCCAAATGCTCTAGCATAGCTTGTGCATAAATAGTTCATATAAACATTTGGGTGGAGAATGGTACAGGCGATGTCTCATGCTTTAAATGAGACAGAGCTGCACATGGTTATGAATCTCACTCTCTCCTCCAGCATCACCACAATCCATTGGCAAAACAAAATCAAGATAACTGGTGATGGCTCAGGATGCAGTAGATGACCTTCATGTCTTTAATGTCTAAGCACATTCTAAGCACTCCACAGAGCCTATTTCATATGCTCTCATGGCCATTAGCACAATTTGTTCTTATCCACCCATTCATCTTAGAATTACTTACACAGGGAGGGGCAAAGATGGCAGAGTAGAAACAGGGACATGCTAGAGCTCTCCCACCAAACCCCTCCAAAAACCTGTAAAAATGACTATAAACGAATTCTAGAGGAGCAAAAACCACAAAATGACAGACTGAAGGAAATTTCCAGCCCAAGACAATCTGGAAGGTCAATAGGAAGGGTCTGTCATGCTGGGCTGGGAACAGAGCACAGTTTGGCATGGGGCATGCCAGATGGAGATGGAGCAGACCATAGGCAACTGAATCACTGGTAGCTACTATTGTTTCCAAACTTCTCACCTCACAAATCCCAAAGACAGCTTTCTTAAGAATTGGAATGGAGCAAAAGAAGCTAATGACTTCATGAGAAATCAAAAACTTATAAAACAAAACCAAAAAATGAAAAAAAAATAAAAGAAAATGTGTAGTATCTCACTGGAAAAACAATTGATCTGGAAAATAGATCCACAAGAGATAACCTAAAAATAATTGGACTACTTTAAAGTCATGATTCAAGAGCTTGGACATTATCTTTCAAGAAATTGTCAATGAAAACTACCTTGATTCTAGAACCAAAGGATAAAATAGAAATGGAAAGAATCCACTGATCCCCTCCTGAAATACATCCCAAAAGGAAAAGTCCTAGGAATATTGTAGTCAAATTCCAGAGTTCCTAGGTCAAAGAGAAAACATGACAAGCAGCCAGAAGAAGCAATTCAAATATTGTGAAAACACAATCAGGATAACACAAGATTTAGCAGTTTCTACTCTAAGGGATCAATATCATATTCCAGAGGTCAAAGGAACTAGGACTAAAACCAAGAATCACCTACCCAGCAAAACTGAGTATAATACTTCAGGGGAAAAATATGGAACTTCAACAAAATAGAGTACTTCCAAGCTTTCTTGTTGAAAAGGCTGGAGCTGGATAAAATATTAGCCTTTCAACTACAAGAATCAAGAGAAGCATTGTTAGGCAGGAAAGGAAAACCATAAGGGACTTATTAAAATTGAACTGTTTACATCTCTACGTGGAAATATGATATTTGTAACCCATGAGACCTTTCTCAGTATTAGGATAGTTGGAGGGAATATGTATGTGTGTGTGTGCATACATATATGGATACGTATATAAATAGAGGAGAGCACAAGGTGAGTTGAATAGGAAGGAATGATATCTAAAGAAGAAAATTAAGTGTTGAGAGGAACGTACTAGGGGAAAGAGAAAGGAATATTCTGAACATAGAATGTAGTAAATCATCTCACATAAAAGAGGCAAGAAAGAACTTTCACAATGGAGGGATAGAAAGGGAAGACGAGAACGAGTAAGAGTTGTAAGTAAGGTTGACTATAAATATGATATACCACAATAATATAAATAAAAGTATAATGCCAATATAATATAATAATATAAAATATTGTTTTTTATGGAGCAGATATTTCAGAGGATCTAGAGGGAAGAGGTGCACAGATCTAGAAGAGGACAGACTGGGGCAGAGTTGAGGGAAGGAGGGAGCAGAACTAAGGTTGGGGAGAGGGATCCATTCTTCACCAGCAGGGTCTTGAGCATCACTGGCATGGGAAGGCTGAGAGAGGGTGGGAGAAAAGCAGAAGCATTTTCTAGAAGGCTCTTAACCTAGCTGACCCCTTTCCTTTGTCACCCTCTCTGAACCAATGAGGTTTGTGAATTGGCTCATTTGTTACTTAATCTGCAACGTCCTCATTTTCTGTTACAATGTGTCACAGCTAATGTCTTTCTCCTTCTGATGTGATGACATAACACAAGTTACACTGTGTATAGCTGAAAGTACTTTTCTTCTGCTGTCTTTATGGCGTCCATAAAACTGAAGTATGTGATCAATTTAATTTCATTGTCATCTGACACTGGAAAGGCCACAAGGTAGAGAGAGGAAATTGCATTAGATTTAAAGTCAGAAAGACCCAGTTTCATATAACACTAGTTATGTGAGCTTGGACAAGTGATTTATGGTGTTTGAAGTTCAGTTTTCTCATCCATAAAGTGGGAATAAGTGCTTTTGTTACCTACTTCACAGGGTCATCATGAGGACTGAATGGGATTATATATGTGAAGATAGGTGCTCCATAAATTGTATCTTACCTTTTTCTACCACTTTAGGTCTTGAAAAACTCTTTATCCACAGCCCTAAATGCCCATGGTAATTGACCTTACTTTGAAAGAGTTATGGTTTCGTGTGCAAGATTATAACTAGAATAAGAGACTAGAGTTTACCTCAGAGCACCAAACTGAGAGGACATGGATCAGAACAGAATTTTGGGTTCTTTAGCATTATGGAAACAACAGAGGTCAGTACCTAGTTAGCAAGAATCAATTAGAAATTAAAACAAGAGGCCTGGATATGAGTTTTTTGGCTACCTACTGCACAGAGGCATCACAATCCTACACTGAAACAGGATTTTTCTGACAAAAATCACATGAATAATAAAGTGAATATGGATACAAGGGGAAGTTCATTGATGAAACTCTTAGCAGGTAACCAACTTTTAGTAACTGCTAGTAAAACACCTTTGTAGACAACAGAAGACCCCAGTTAGTTTCCTTTCCTAGTGCTTTAGATAAACAATGAGTTAATAGAAAGCATAGAAAGAGCTCTTTCCAAAAAACAGGAAATTAGAGGAGTTTGTTTTTTCTCCTTAGTAGTGAGGAAAGGGGATAACATTGTTTAACAAACATGGCCACAAGAAAAAGGCCCTTCAACTCAAGTTCACACATGTCAGAACAGTAACATAATTGATTCATAGAATTTAGGCTAATTGATGCAGGCACGTATTTTAAGAAATGCTACTACGTGAATTCTTACTAAAGAGTATGATTTCAATTTTTCCACTGGAAGCAAATTTTCCTTCCCTCCCTTCACTGTTTCATTATCTTAGAAAACAGGAAGGCCACGGACAACCACAACACCAAGATAATTGTCTTCAACTGCAGAAAAAGAGGAAAAAAGCCATCATGTCTTAACACTTCTACTTCTAAGAAATGCTCAGGTCTCAAATTTTATAAAAGAGGGTTTTGGGGGGAGGGGTTTTTTAGATTAGATAAGATTGCCTGCAATGAGAAGTAAAACAAGTTAACTGGAGAACAGTTTCTTTACTTATTCTCTCGTGGTAGGGTTTTGTGCCCTTGATTCTGGAGGGTTGGGAATTTAGCTCCAAATACACCAAGACTGTTGTGATGGTTCCTCCTATCGGTGAATCTGTTATCAATTTGAAAAACTCAGCAGAAAAATGTTTCTCTTTTTTTTAAGTCTTGTCTAATTTGATTTTTCACTTCCATTTTTTTCTTTCTGCCTCCCTCAACCATTGAGAAGGCAAGAAAATAAAATTAAAACCCCTTATTAATATGTATAAACAAACAAAACAAATTTCAACATTAGTCATTTTAGCTGACAAATTTCTTTAAAGCCCAGAAAAGGCCAGCCACCAACAAAAGAACCTTACATATCTTGCCTATTTGGATCAAAAGTAGAGAGAGACCAATATTTGCTACAGTGTTATTTAGTGAATGGCCTCTTTTGGGGTCTTTTTGGTTTTCTTTTGGGGTTTTTTTGGTGAAATATAAAGTGAGTTCCTCAGGTAAGAGGATGGGAGAGGCAGCGCTATGCCCTGTATCCCAATCAGGACAGCACCACCATAAGAAGGACACAGAGCTTCCCAGAGTTCCTAGCAAGGAGTCAGAAAAAAACCATCATTTCCCCATTTGAGTCTCAAAAATATATCCAGCATTACTTCTTTTATCAGTAATAGGAAATAGATCACAATCGAGGAAGTGTTGCCATGCGTTGTCAAAAAATAACAACAAAATTGTGGCATCATATCAATAGTTACAAAATTGCTTCTTAAATAAGGAGAAGAGAGAATTGCATCCATTCAGCTACATTTCTTGCTCATCATTTCTGAACTAGTTGACTCGGAAGACATCAAATTCTGTGAGATTTCAAAGGCCTGAAATAAATCACAGAATAAAGGTTTTTCAAGGGGCTAGTCTGTCGGATATGATTGCTTCACATCATGGGAATCAGATGTCCATTATTTCTTCCAGGTAAGTAAAGTAAGTGAGCACAATCAGTGTTTAACTTGGAGAGGAGGAAATAAGGAGGAGTTTGAGAATTCTTTCACTCTCTGCCATCTCTCTTTCCTTCAAGTCCTTTACTTTTGGATAGTGTTTTGCTTTAGCTACTTTGCAAGAGGAGAGAAGGGGCAGGGAGGAAAGATGCAAATTGAATCAGTTTGTGTAGTATGTTTTAAGTAGCATGAGAAAAGCACACATGCACGCATGCATGCATAAAAGTTTGATAGAAAAGAAGCTTGAAGCTGTTGAGGAAAATGTGACTTTAGAATTTTCTAGACATTACAGTGTTCCATGCAAGAGATCTCTGTCCTTCCATTATCTTAGATAGAAGTTTGACTATTAGCAGGTGGATTTCAGAAAAACCTGAAAAGTCTTACATGGATGCTGAGTGAGGTGAGTAGAACCAGGAAAACATTGTACGTAATAACAGCAAGATTATACAATAACCAACTGTAATAGACTGAGCTCTTCTAAGCAATGCAACAGTCTAAGAAAATTAGAAAAAACTCATGATGGAAAGAGCTATCCACATCCAGAGAAAGAACGATGGGGTCTGAATGCAGTTCGAAGCATACTGTTTTCTCTTTTTTTTCTTTCTTTTTTTTCTTTTCCCTTTTGTTCTGATTCTTCTTTGACAACACGTCTAAATGTGGAAATAAATCTAATACAACTGCACATGTATAGCCTATATCACACTGCATGCTGTCTTGAGGAGGAGGTGTGGAGAGAAACAAATTTGGAACTAAAAATCTTATAAATATCAATGTTGAAAATTATCTTTATGTGTAATTGGAAAAAAATAAAATATTATTTAGTGGGGAGGAGAGCAACTTGACTACAATGGGTCTGGATTCTAGAGATTTCTGAAATACCAAACTTAAGTTAGATGGGTATCAAAGACTTCTAAATTTTCCAACTGTAAAACTGGATTTAAAATAAGAGAAATTGGATTCAGATTCTACCTTTGGTAATTAACACCTATGCAGCTTTCATTGGCAGATCGCTCTCTTTCTCTGAAACTCAGTTTCCCTCATTAATACTATTAAGTGCATGGATTCCATGATATCTAAATTCCTTCCCAACTCTAAATCCTATTATCTTATAAAAACAAATTTTAAACCAGAATTTTTGAGCTTCATGTGACCACAGAGATAAGCTACTCCAATTCCCTCATTTAACAGAGAAGGAGACTCAGAGAGTTAACATGACCAACGGACCACAAAGTAAGAGGCAGAGCCAGAATTTGAGCCCAGATTTCCTTCATCTCTCAATCACCCCCTCAGTGGTTCAGTGTTAGCTGAACTTTCGCTCATATTCCCTAACTCATTTGTCATGGTGAGGGAGTTGAAGCAACCTTTGTTCTCCACTGCTATTCCCAGACTCTCCCACATTACATCATCATTCAACAACCTCTCCTCCCTTGAGGTTCATACAATCCAAATTTATCACCCAATCCATATTCTGGTAGCTGTTTATCTACTGATCCCCTAGGACTTTATCTACTGCCCCTTAAATACTTGGCTCACAGTACTTCTATCCAACCCAATTCCCATCCACCCTTACTCTAAGGGACTACAAAATACTTGTTATTCTTGACTTCTGAGTTCGTTATTCTATTCATTTCCCATGACTTTCCTCCTTTGCCCATAATGATGGTCATACCCTTGATCTTGCTATCACCTATAATTGTTCCACTTCCAGTTTCAAGAACTCCAAACTTCCTTTACCCAAACAGACTCTTTTAGCTTTTTAGCCTTCTTATGCCTTATTTTCAGCTCACTGTACTCTTAATATTCACCATGACCTCCAATCCACCCATCTCACATCATTCCTACTAGTTACCACTCCTACTTTACTTATGCTCTCCTTCTTTCCCAGTATCAATGTCTTGGTGAATCTTTTCAACTCTATACTATTCCTGTTCCCTTTTCTTATTGCAGATCACACTTGCCAAATCCCAACCCTGGATTGTTCTCATATGACTTCATTCCCATTTAAATAAAAATGATGGTAATAGTAGTAATAACAAGAACTCACATTCATATACCACTTTAAAGCATGTAAAGTACTTTACAAATATCTCATTTTATTCTCACTATCCTGGGAAATTGGTAGTTATTATCATCTCTACTTTACATTAAAGGAAAATGAGATTGAGAGAGGTGAAATGAGTTGTCCAGAGTCACACAGCTAGTAATTGAACTAGATTTGAACTCAAGTCTTCCAGATTCCAGGCCCAGTGCTCTTTCCCATTAAACTGAAATGAAAGAAGTTACAAAACTATACTAACTGGGTCCACTACACATTTTTGCTTCTTAATCTCAAACGGATTCCTCCAGGACTACTTCCTCACTGTAAGAAGGCAATCCTGCCACTGTTCCCTATCCCACTCCACACAGAAGTTACTCTGAACCTTCTCTCTTCAAGCCTTTCAAGTTACTCTCCCCAAGCCTCTCAGCTGAGGACCTCTTCTCATAATTCAACTGAAAGAATGATACCATTCACTGAGAGTTCCATTTTCTCTCTTCATCACCTCATATCTCCTGAATAGGTTTATGGGACAAAGTGCAATTTCAGAGTTTGGTTCAAGCTCCCCTGATCCAGACTGATCAAGCTCCTCAGATCTTGTGGTTGGAGGTGCACGATGCAAGCAAAAGAATAATAGATGTGTGCTTAGAGGTCCTCGATTGCTAAGTACTGCCCATATGGCCTTAAGAAAGTTCTTTCCCCTCTTGGGTCTCAGTTTCTTCCTCTGTAAAATGAGGGAAGACTATGCCTGGAGGGTCTCTTTGTGACTCCTTCCAGCTCTAAATCCCACTTATGGGTGGTCAGCCTCCATCCCTGGAGTTAATGGGATGGATGGAAAGGAACCCTTGATAAAGTGAGAAGAAACTTTGCCCAAATTCTGGCTCTTCTACATCACCATCCCACTGAGTCTCACTTTCCTCATGTGTAAGATGGTGGCAAAAATGCCAGTCCTGCCTACTCTGTGACCCTGTGTCGAACACTCTGGAAACCAGAGAGTTTAGACTGTTATTTGGGCAACCCTCACCTTCCCAGGTCATCGACCTTCACCACATTGTGGCTTCCTGACTTCTCCCTTCCCTCCATCTCCTCTCCTCTGGGGCACTTAGGTTCTGTTTCCATTTGGTATGGTAGATGAGAATCAATCAAGGATTTCAAATCAGAGGCTCCAGGTACAAATTCTGATCTGGGTCTCAGTTTTTCAGTTATTATCTGGAGGACTATGTGACCCCTAAAGACACTTCTACTATACACATTCTATGAGGTAAATAGGTAGTTCAGTGGATAGAGCACTAGACCTAGAATCAGGATAAGATCTGAGTTCAAATTCAGAATAAGATGTTTAACCTCTATTTGCCTCAATTTCTCCGTCAATAAAATGGGGATGATAATAGCTCCAACTTCTAGGGTGGTTGTTGTGAGAATCAAATGTAATCATATTTGTAAAGCAATTTGTAAACCTCAAAGTCCTTCAGAAATGCTGGCTATGATCATTATTATTCTTTTGGAGTTAGGGCCAGGAGGGAGAGCTAGTGTGGTTGGCAGGTGTGACTAGAAGGTCAGGATGCTTTCTCTCTTAAATTCAGAGACTGCTAGAGTTAGACGGGACCATCTAATAGGAAGCCAACCCCTACATTGTGCACATGGGCAAAGTATTTTATATGCATTACTCATTTTATTCTCACAACAGCCAAGTGCAGTAGATAGAACAGGTAGTATTATCCCCATTTTGTAGAAATGGAAACTAAAGCCCAGAGAGGATAAATGATTTGCTACTGGCATTAGCTGTAATAGCTTTCTTTTTCCCTTCCTTCCTTCCTTTATTTTTCTTTCTTTTTCTTCCTCCCTTCCTCTCTTTTTCTTTCTTTCTTTCCTTCTTTCTCTCTCTTTTTCTTCCTTTATTCTGAATCCCAAGAGGGTAAATGACTTACTGCTGGCATCAACTTGGATAGTTTTCTTCCTTCCAGAAGTTACTCTCTTCTTTTATTGCATTTTATTTTCTCTTCTTTTATTTCTCTCCCTTCCTTCTTTCCTTCCTTCTTTTCTTCCTATCTTTCTTTCTTTCTTCTGAAACCGAGAGAGGATAAATGATTTGTTATTGGCATCAGCTGGGATGGTTTTCTTTCTTTACTTTCCTTCCTTCCTTTCTCTCTTTCTTTATTTCTTCTGAAGGCCAGACATGATAAATGATTTGCTGCTGGCATCAGCTAGAATAAATAGTTTTCTTCCTTCCTTCATTCCTTCGTCTCTCCTTTTACGTCTTTCCTTTCTTCCTTCCTTCCTTTCTTCCTTCCTTCCTTCCTTTCTTCCTTCCTTTCTTTCTTTCTCTCTTGCCTCTCTCTTCCTCAGGCTAGAAGTATAGTGTTCACTCACAGCCCAATCTCACTACCAAATAGTAAAAATGCTTTAATTTGTTCCATTTTCTGATGTAGGGAGATTTACCCTCCTTGAGCAGCTATATTTGTGCTATACTTTGTGTGGACACCTGATCAGTTTTAGCCATACTATAGCTCAGAACTTCTAAACTCAAGTGACCTACCAGTCTTAACTTCCCTCAGTTGCAGGGATTACAGGTATGATGAAGAGAAGGCATCTGTAACCCCTTACTAACTCAGGCCTTCTGTGATGGTAAGATCAGAATTAGGTCATGCAGGTAAAGAGGAACAGAGTTGAGGCTAGAACTCAGATCTCCCAACTGCTAGTATGATACTGTCTCCATCACACAATGCTGCCTCCTCCTTAGAAGATCTGAATCGGGAAAGTGCTTTAAGATCCTCAGAAGAAAGAAGAGAGAGAGAGAATATGTGAAGTGACATTTTCCCCAATGGGTCTTCCAAATGATGGATGCCTGGGTCCCATACTTGGTGCCCTGGCCCTGGAGGTGGAGGTTGGGGTAGGGGGAGAGCAATCTATAAGGTCTTAGTGGGCCCAAGAGGTAGCTCCAGCCCCAGATAGCCAAACATGGGGGAGGGAAGAAGTAGGTCTTCTGTCCTGACTGGAGGAAAAGTGTGTCAGATGGGAGAGATGGGATAACTGTGAGCCAGGGTTTGGCTCTTGTCCCAGCTTCTGTCTAGAGTTTTCAACTCCTTTTTCCAGATGGAGTCTAGAGGGTCATTCAGAGATGATGTGGGGGTGGAGACCATAGATTCTGGGGTATACCACCTCCTATCCCTCCTTCTGCCACCATTACCACTCCTCCCTCCCTCCCCTTCCCCCAAGGTCTTGCCCCTTAACCCTCCCCACCAAACAGAAAAAGGGAGAAATCTAGGTTGGGGCCTCCACCAGACATGCAAAGGCTAAGGAATGGAGACAGTGAACAACAGAAGGAGGGCTGGAGTGATTTCCACCATTTGGACATCCCCAGGAGCCACACTAGAGCGAGGGAACCCCAGGACTTGTCAGGATGGCATTGTGTGTGGTGGGGGGGAGGGGTGGAATCTAAGCACCCAGGTGCCCACCTTCATCCCAAACCCTTCTCTCCTGCTCCTCAGCCTTAGACAGCTGAGTATGAAACAGGTTCAGGCTTCCCAAGAAAGCCTAGTAGTTCTAGAAGAGCTTTAGATTTGGGAGGGTCTATAGTGATCATTGAAGTCAATGGTCTCAGGTTACAAAGGAGAAAACTGAGGCCCAGGGAGGAAGCTAATTTGTCCAAAGTCACACAGTTAATATGTAGCAGGGCTGACATTGGAACTCAGGTTCTCTGACTTTAAAGCCTGTGCTTTCTCCCATGTCATTCTGCCCTAGGTCTCTGCCCACCTCCCACCCTGGAGACTTGAAACTCTGCTACAGCCCTCCTGGCTCTGAAGATCTAGTTCCAGAATTCCCCATCATGCTCTCAAAGTCAGAGTGTCCCAGAGTGACTCAGCCATTCTATCCTGCCCAGGAAATGGCTCATGCCCACCCTCCACTCTGCCATTTCTCCATGACCCCCTCTACCAATTCAGTCTCTTAGGCTGTCTTTATTTCTCCCTGTTGGCCCAGAGAGGTGAATTGAGTTGCCCAAGGCCACTCAGCTAATAAACTTTGGAGATAGGACTCAAAACCTGCATCCTGACTCCCATTCCAGTGTCTTTTTCCCTACTATGCTGTCTAGAATACTTTATCTCCCCCTTCAATTTCTCCTCACTTCAAACCCAGGTTTTCTGGCTACCAGTGCAGGCATCTTTCCAACAGAATTCAGCTGCTGCTGTTTACATGAAATTGTAAGCTTCTTGAGGGCATGGGCTATCTTTTACCTCTTTTTGTGTCCCCAGTACCTAACACAATGCCTGGGATACAGTATTTAGGTTCATTTATTTATTTATTGGTTGATTAGACACAAATCCCCTAGTGAGGCAGTATGCTGTGACAGAAAGAGCCCTAAGTTGGAGTCAGAAGACCTGAAGTAGAATCCTGCCTCTTCCACCTATTGTCTGTGTGACCTTAAGCAAGTCCCTTTCTTCTCTCCAGGACTCAGGTGCCCAAACTATTAAAAGCAAAGTTTTGACCAGATTATCCCTTCAGCTGTAAATGCTACAATGACTCCCGAGTTCCCACAGGACAGGGGTGATTAGGTCCTAGAATCATGCTGGCACGGACCTTATGATTGAGGTGACCCAGTCCATTCTTTCTACAGATGGAGAAAGTGAGCTCTTAAAAAGGAAGCAATTGGATCCAAGGCTGAAGAAGGCTGCTGATCCCAGGCCTGCATGGACATGACAAACCTGGGCCTTTATTCCTTTCTTTCTTTGGAGTCAGAGGGCCTAGCTCTGAATCCCTGCACTCCAAAGTAATTGTATGACCTAGACCAAGTACATTATGGGACTTCCCAGGGCCTCAGTTTCTTTATCTATAAAACAAAGGGATTGAATGAGATGGTCACTAAGGTCCCATATTCCCTCCTCTCTATTTCAGGGCTCTGTGTCTTGGTCCTTCTGGAAACTGTTACAGCCCAAAACCCCAAAGGTGAGTGTGCTTGGAACCCACCCCATTCACAGCTGGAGACTGAGGGAAACCCAGCCGGTGAAGAGAGAGGCCTGATGTGGAGAATGGGACGTAGAAAGAGACTGCCTCTACAACTCAACAAACCCACTCAAGTCCCTTGAGCCATATCTGCCACCAATACCAACACTGTGACTCAAGTTAGAAGCTCCGCTTTGTTACTGGCTAGTTGGGTGGTCCTGAACAAGCTGGGGCCTCAGTTTCCTGATCTGTAAAATGAAGGTGAAAATACTTGTACCATGGACCTCACAGAGTTGTAGGGAAAGTACTTGATAAGAATTAAAGTGTAGTAGAACTGTATTATCTTTGTAATAATCATTATTGGGCTCATAACTTCCTCCTCACCCCAGTTAAATGATGAGAAAAAACAATCTACTGTTGCCCTCCTTCCCCTTATCTTCCAGGTTCACAGGTTAGCCAGTTAGCTGAGCTCCTAAGCTAGTGACTCCTGATCCCCCCACCCTCAACCAGGTGTAGACATGAAGCTAACACAATATAGCAAGGGCTATTCCCATGAGAGCAGCAGCTGTCAGTTTCCTTATCTGTAAAATGGAGGTAACAATCACTATGTTTTATACCTTACAAGAATGTTGTGGCAAATATACTTTATAAACTTTAAAGCATTATAGAAATCAGAGTTCTACTGTCAATTTTATTCCTCTGGCTAGGCTCTCAATGTCATCATCGGTGTCCCCAGAATGCCGCTTGTATCAATGCGACCCACTGTGCCTGTGATGATGGATTTGTTTCTGCAAGTGGGGAGAAATACTTCAGTGACCCTCTGGAGATCTGTGATGGTAAAAATACCTTATCCACTTTGGTCCAAGAGTTGGGAACAAAAGAGAGGGAGCAGAAGAATGAGAGAGAGTGATGAATAAGGAAACTTACAGGTGGCTGCTTTTTAGAGGAGAGAGGAAGTGAAGAAGGCAGGAGATGAGGGAGAAGGAAAGAGGGAAAGAGGAGAAGCAGCAGCAGAAGGGTGGCCAGCATCCTGTGACAGCCAGGAGCCTGTGAGACCCTAAGATCTCATACTGCTGGTCCACTAACTTGCTGTGGTCACCTAAGTCATAGCAATGCTTCAATTTCCCCATTCAGCAAATGGGCACTAGGCTTGGTGATTGAAGACATGATTGCAACTGATCTATTATGTCATGAAGTTGGACATTCCCTCCAATAAAGCAGCTCCCAACCCTTCTATGCCTTCCCAACCTGGGTGACTCTCTGGTCTAAGTCCTGTCCTTGAGTTTGATATGCACAAAGTTGTGGTTCTCTCCAAGGTGCTGAGGCCTTTCTCACTTTCTTCTGAAAAGGAAGAGAATCATGGAGCATTCTGAATGTTCACCTGTTATCTTTTAACACATTCAAGCTGTGTGACCTTGGACAAGTCCCTTCAGCTCTGTTTGCCTCCATTTACTCAACCATAAAATGGAGATCATGATAGCACTTACCTCAAAAAGTTGTTGTAAGGATCAAATGAGATAGCTGTAAAAAGTACCTGGTATGTAGTACATGCTGTACAAATGTTTCTTCCAACCCCCACCACCACCACCATGCACCTATCCATTTCTCTGTATCTGATATACATTTGAAATTCTTCAGAGATTCTTGTGTTCAGGTCTCACAGCAAAACCACAACACTAATAAAATATTAGCTTATAAAATATGGGGTTTGTTCAAGGGAAAAGGAGCCTTACACTTTCTTGAAGGCAATCCCGCTTGCTCTCCCCCTTCTGCTTAGTTCTAGGCCCAACTCATTGTCCATATGTAGTGTCTGTCCCTGAGATACATATGTAACTGCTGGTCATAATTTGGGCAACAGACATGTTTCATCCACTTGGTCTCTTATGTGTGGATGGTCAGGCCAAATTGTTTTGAGTGGTTAGGGATTAGGTGAGAAACAAAAATGAAGAATGCCATGGAACCTGCCTTTAAGGAACTTACTAGAAAGGATAGGGAACAAATAAGTAAAATACAAAGTAACAAAATGGTGTATGGCCAAATTTGAACAGGGAGAGAGATTTCTTTGAACTGGGGAAGGGAGAGGGAATCAAGGAAGATTCCAGACAATATAAACTCTTTCAGGACAGGGGGACTGTTCTGGTTTTGTACTCAGTTCTTAGCATGTATTAGGCATTGAATTAATATTTGTTGAATTGTACTGACCAGAAAAGGATCCTAACAGGCAGGGAAGAGGAGGTAGTGTGTTCCAGGCAGGAGGTACAGTTTGGGTAAAGGCGTAGTGGCAGGGGATGACAGGAAGAGAAAGAGAAGAAGAAGAGTTTCCCAGTCATGGCTCATAGCAGAATGCTTTTCCTATTCTAAAAAACATTTACTCTTTTAAATGTTTATGATACAGCTACTAACAGTCATAGAGAGCTGCTAAGAGCTTAAGCAATTTTACTAGGATAACATAGTCAATCTGTGTCACAGACAGGACTTGAACCAGGCCCTCCCTTCTCTCTGATTTTACCTTCCATTTACACTGCATGGATCTTGTCTGGAAATGGTTGTTTGCCTGTTGTCTCCCTCATTACACTGTGGGCATGTTTTCCAGTGCAGAAATTGAATTATTGCCTCTCTTTGTTCCCCCAGTGTGCCTAGAACAGTGCCTGGCACATAGGAAGTACTCCATAAATGCTGATGGACTGATTGAGGGAGGGAGATCCTAGAGATATTTTTCATCCTCTGATTAGAAAAGTGAGGTTCTTAGAAGTGCAGAAGCCTGCCTCTGTGGTCCCCTCCCTCAGTGTGTGCCAGGTCCTCTCCCAGGCCTGAGTCTCCCTTCTATAGCAACTGCTAAACAAACCAACCTCCCCCTCTCTCTGGTTTCCATCTGCCATATTTCTCTTTCCCACCAATATAGGCATGGGAGATGAAATTAGTCCATGTTACAGTTAGGCATGGGTCACATTTTGATACAGCATCACAGGGAGAGAGATTTTCACAGGTCCCACTCACTTGTTGAGAAGATCCTTGGAGGGCCCTGGCCTTTCTGCTCCCAGTATCCACTCCTTGCCTCTCACACATAGAAATGCAAAAGATTTGTGTGGGCTTATTTTGTAACCTGCAACTTTGTCAAAGCTGTTTATTATTTCAAATAGTTCTTTACTTGATTCTCTAGGATTCTCTAAGTACATTGTCATGTCATATGCAAAGAGTGATAACTCAGATTCTTCTTTGCCTGTTCTAATTCTTTCGATTTCTTTTTCTTCTCATTACTAAAGCTAACATTTTCAGTACCATATTGAATAACAACGGTGATAATGGACATCCTTGTTTCACCCCTGATCTTATTGGAAATGCATCTAGCTTATCCCCTTTGCATATAATACTTGCTGATGGTTTTAGGTAGATACTGCTTATTATTTTATGGAAAGTTCCATTTATTCCTATGCTCTCCAGTGTTCTCAATAGGAATGGATGTTATATTTTGTAAAAAGCTTTTTCTGCATCTGTGGAGATTATCATGTGGTTTCTGTTAGTTTTGTTGTTGATATGATCAATAATGATAATAGTTTTCCCAATACTGAACCAGACTTACATTCCTGGTATAAATCCTACCTGATCATAATGTACTATCCTCATGATAGGTTGCTGTATTCTTTTTGCTAATATCTTATCTAAAATTTTTGCATCTATATTCATTAGAGAAATTGGTCTATAATTTTCTTTCTCGGTTTTGGTTCTTCCTGGTTAGGTATCAAAACCATATTTGCATCATAAAAAGAATTTGGTAGGACTCTTTCTTCAACAATTTTCCCAAATAGTATAATACTCCAGATAGTATTGGAATTAACTGTTCTGTAAATGTTTGATGGAATTCACTTGTAGATCCATCTGGCCCTGGAGATTTTTTCTAGGGAGTTCATTGATTGTTTGTTCAATATCTTTGTCTGAGATGGGGTTATTTAAGTATTCAACTTCCTCTTCTGTTAATCTGGGAATTTTATATTTTTTAAAATAATCATTCATCTCATTTAGATTGTCGAATTTATGGGCATATATTTGGGCAAAGTAATTTCTAATTATTATTTTAATTTTCTCCTCATTTGGAGGTGAGTTCACCCTTTTCATTTTTAGTATTAGGAATTTGGTTTTCTTCTTTCTTTTTCTTAATCAAATTGACCAAAGGTTTATCAATTTTATTGGTTTTTTTCATAAATACAACTCTTAGCTTTATTTATTAATTCAATAGTTTTCTTAATTTCAATTTTCTTAATCGCTTAGTTGGTTTTGTATTTCTAATTTGATAGTAACAATCCAAAGTGCTTTTATGATTCCCTGAAAGCTATTTATGGACAAAAACCCATGGTGCATCACAACTACTCAGTGCTGATGGAGTCACATTGATTAGTGATAAGAACAGGATCCTAGAGAAATGGGCTGAACACTTCCATAGTATTCTCAACAGACCACCATCAATCAATACTGAAGCCATTGACCATTTACCTCAGGCTGAAGTCAGTCCCTCCTTAGCTGAACTTCCAACTGAAGAAGAGGCTTTGAGGGGGCCATTAGGCTCCTCTCATGTGGCAAATCACCTGGTACTGATTCTATTCCAGCTGAGATTTACAAGGTAGGGGGACCATTGCTCATACAAAAGTTGACTGGAATTTTCCAGGTTATATGACAAGAAGAGATTATCCCTCAGGAGGTCAAGATGCCTCCATTGTTCATCTCTTTAAGGGTAAAGGAAATAGGCTGTCCTGTGACAATCACAGAGGGATCTCTCTCTTACTCACTGATGACAAAATTCTTGGTAGGGTCCTCCTTAATAGGTTGATCCTTCACCTGGAAGATGATCATATACCTGAGAGTCAGTGTGGCTTCAGAAAGGGGCGAGGAACGGTCAATACGGTGTTTGCTGCCCAACAACTCCAGGAGAAATGCCAGGAGCAGAACAGAGGTCTGTACAAAATGTTTGTAGATCTGACCAAGGCCTTTGACACTGTTATTCATGAAGTTTATAGGAAATCGTGTCAAAATTTGGTTGACTGGAGAAGTTCATCAATATTGTAAGTCATGATGGCATGTTTGCCTGGGTTCTGGATAATGGACAAATGTCTTGTGCCTTCTTAGTCACCACTGGAGTGAAACAGGGATGTGTTCTTGCTCCCATGCTTTTTAGCATGATATTTTCAGCCATGTTGAGAAATGCTTTCAATGAGGATGAACACAGCATCAAGGTCAACCGCCTTGCTGATGGTAAGTTCTTCAACTTGAAAAAGTTCCAAGCCAAGACCAAAGTGGAGGGAGTGTTGGTGCATGATTTTCTGTTTGAAGATGATTGTGCACTCAGTGCAGACTCTGAAGTTGAGATGCAACAAAGTATGGATCAATTCTCCGCTGCCTATGCCAATTTTGGCCTAATAATTAATACAAAAAAAAAAAAACACAGGTGCTCCATCAGCCACTACCACACCATCCATATGTGAAACCATCAATTACAACAAATGGAGAGGTTTTGAATGCTGTGGATAAGTTCACTTGCCTTGGCAGTGTACTTTCCAGGGAGGTACACATTACCAATGAGGTTGATGCATGCATTTCCAGAGCTAGCCCAGCATTTGGGAGGCTCTGAAGACAAGTTTGGGAGAGAAGAGGTATTAGACTGACTACCAGACTGAAGGTCTACAGTCATCGTGCTGACTTCATTGTTGTATGCCTGTGAAACATGGACAGTCAACCAGCACCATGTCAGGAAACTGAATCACTTCCATTTGAACTGTCTTAGGAAGACTCTAAGAATCACTTGGCAGGATAAGTTACCAGACACTGAAGTCCTTGCTTGAGCTGAACTGCCAAGTATTCAAACCATGCTTCAGTCAACACAATTCTGATGGGCTGACCAGATTGTTCGAATGCCAAAAAGACTATTTTATGGAGAACTTGCATGGGGCAGGCTATTACACGGTGGCCAGAAGAAATGATACAAGGATACTCTCAAGGTCTATCTCAAGAACTTTGGATTTGACTGTGCAACATGGGAGACACTGGCACAGGACTGCTCAGCATGGTGTGCCCACATAAGAAAAGGTGCAGTGCTCTTTGAGCAAAGCAGAATTGAGACAGCACAAAGTAAATGCAGTATGTGCAAAATTGAGATATTCACCCCAAATATTCATACGGACTATCTGTGCCCAACCTGTGGTAGAGCATTCCAAGTTCATATTGTTCTAATCAGCCACAGTTAGACATACGGAAATTTCACTTTACAAAGGTGATGTCATTTTGGTCCTCTTCAAAGACGAGGGACAACAACCAAACAATTTCTAATTTGCTATTTACTTGGGGATTTTCTGTTCTTTTCCTAGTTTTTTCAGCTGCATGCCCACTTCATTGATCTCCTCTTTCTCTATTTTATTTATGCAGGCATTCAAAGATATAAAACTTTCCCTAAGAATTGTTTTTGCATTATTCCATAAGATTTGATAGGTGGTCTCATTATTGTCGTTCTCTTGAATGAAGTTGTTGATTGTTTCTATAATTTATTGCTTAACCCACTCATTCTTTCAGATTAGATAATTTAGTTTCAAATTAATCTTTGGTTTATCTTTCCATGACTTTTTATTACATATAATTTTTATTTCATTATGATCTGAGAAGGATACAATGACTATCTCTGCCTTTCTGCACTGGATTGTGAGGTTTGTATGCTCTAGCACATGGTCAATTTTTGTATATTTGCCATGCACTGCTGAGAAAAGAAGGTATATTTCTTTCTATCCCAAACAATTTTCTCCAGAGATCTGGCATATCTACTTTATCCAGAGTTTTATTCACCTCCTTAACTTCTTTCTTGTTTATTTTGAGGTTATATTTATCAAGTTCAGAGAGGGGGAGGTTGAGGTCCTCCACTAGTACAATTTTTCTGTGTTTCTTCCTGTAACTCTCATAACTTCTCCTCTAAGAATTTGGATGCTATACATCCAAATTTATGTTTGGTAATGATGTTGCTTCATTGTCTATGGTGTCTTTTAGCAGGATATAGTTTCCTTCCTTATCTCTTTGGATTAGATCTATTTCTGCTTTTCCTTAGTCTGAGATTAGGATTGCTACCTCTGCTTTTTTTACATGAGCTGAAGTGCAACATATTCTTCTCCAGCATTTTACCTTTACCCTTGTGTATTCCTCCATTTCAAATGTGTTTCTTATAAACAACATATTGTTGAATTTTGGTTTTTAATCCATTCTGCTATCCGCCTCTGTTTTATGGGAAACTTCTTCACATTCACAGTTATGACTACTGTCTATGCATTTATTTCCCTGCATCCTCTTTTCCCCCCCATTTATGCTTTTAGTTCTCCCTTCTCCCTTCCCCTCTGCAATACAGTTTTAATTTTTCACCACCACCTCCCTCAGTCTTCCCTCTCTTCTATCATCCCTCCTCCCTTTTACTCCCCTTTTCCTTTACTACTTCTTCCCTCTTTTAGCCTCCCCTCCCTTTTCTTTCTCCCTTCCCCTCCTACTGCCTGTAGAGTTAGTTAGATTTCTATACTTAACTGAGTTTGTTGTTCCCTCCTTGAACCAAATCAGATGAGAGTAAATCTCAAACGATGCTCATCTCCCTCCTCTCTTTCACTCTACTGTGACATATTTTTGTGCCCCTTCCTGTGATGTAATTTTCCTTTTTCTGCCTCCTTTTTTCCACATCTCCTGTTACAATCCTTTTGCACCCTTAAATCACATTTTTATCATCACATCATTTACTTTATACACACTCCTTCTAGCTATATATATCCCTTTTGTATACCATAATAAATACACAGTTCTCAAACATCATCTTCCATTGTAGTAAAGTAAACAGTCTTTTCCCCCTGTTTACTTTTTAATGCCTCTCTTGAGAGTTGTGTTTGAAGATAGAATTTTCTATTGAGCTCTGGTCTTTTCATTAGGAATGTCTAGAAATCCCTTATTTCATTGAATATCTATCTCCTTGCCTAAAATACTAAGCTCAACTGTGCTGGGTAATTGATCCTTGGTTGTAGCCCCAATTCCCTTGCCTTACAGAATATCATATTCTAATCCATTTGGTCTTTAATGTAGAAGCTGTAATGTCCTGTGTGATACTGACTGTAGCTCCTCAATATTTGAATTGTTTCTTTCTGGCTGCCTGCAGTATTTTCTCATTCACTTGATAGTTCTGGAATTTGGCAACAATACTTCTTGTTGTTTTTGGTTTGGGATCCCTTTTATGAGATGAACGGTGGAGTCTTTGGGTGATCATTTTGTCCTTTGGATCTAGGACTTCTGGGCAGTTTTTCTTAATGATGTCTTGAAAGATATTGTCCAGGTTCTTTTTTTTCATTGTGGCTTTCTGGTAGACCACTAATAATTAGATTTTTCTCTCCTGGATCTATTTTCCTGGTCAGTTGTTTTTCCAATTAGATATTTAACATTTTCTTCTATCTTTTCATTCTTTAGATTCTGTTTGATTGATTCTTGATGTTTCATAGAGGCATTAGCTTCTACTTACTTAATTCTAATTTTTATCAAATTGTTTTCTTCAGTTAACTTTTACATCTCCTTTTCCATCCATGGAATTATTTTCTCCAGTTAGTTTTTATGCTTCCTTTTCCATTTGTCCAATTTTCTCAATTAGGTTTTGTGTTTCCTTTTCCATTAGTCCAATTTTCCTTTTAAATTCTTCTGTGATTTCTTTTTTCATATTTTTTAAAATCATTGGCCAGTTTTTCTTCTACTTCCTTAATTTAACTTCTAAAATCCTTCTTGATCTCTTTCTGGAATGCTCTTTGGGCTTGACACCAGTTCATATTCCTTTCTGAAGTTTCAGATGGGAGTACAGTCTCAATGCTGACCTCTTTGGTATTTGTGTTTTGGTCTTTGTCCCCATAGAAAGATGTTATGGTCTTATCTTGTCTGGTTTGCTTTTTGCTCATAATGATTGCCCTTTTTCTGGCTTTTAAAGAGGCCCTCTGCTTCTGGGACACAGGGGGCTCTGTCCCACTGTTCTTGGGGTTAGAACTTGAGGCTTTGCATATTATAGCCTCTGGTTCTTTCAGCTAGAGGCTAGAATGCTGTAGCTCACCTGGTGCTGAGCTGGCTGATGTGCCAAAGCAGAGGCCAAGTGAACTCTTTCTGAGTTTCCCTGGAGTTTCCCTGGAACTAGCTGCATTAAGTGTGGGGAGGGGGGTGTGATCTGGCCACAGGAAGCCTCCTCTCCTGAGCACAGGCAAGCTAAGTGGTTGGTGAACTAGTGTTTACACTGGTGTCTTCCCTATTCTCCTCACTGTGCTGAGACACACTTGGGGTCCCAGTGTTGAATATTGTGGGCTCTGTCCCCCTGTGGCTCAAGATTGCCTCTCGATTCACTGAGGTGGGACTGTCTGGGACAGTTCCAGTACTGCACTGGTCCCCTTCAGCCATAGAAAGAAGGACCCCCTCCCTTTGAGATTTTCTTAGCCTCACAGGCTGAGACTGTTTGCCCTTTGACTGCTCTCACTCTTCCAGGATTTTTCCTGGGGAAATATTCTATGGGTTTGTCAAGGTCAACAGGAGGAGGGGGTAGAGCATTTATTAATCACTCCACCATCTTGGTTCCCAGAAGTTCAAGTAGATGACTTACAGACATTAATCTGTGGGCTAATAGATTGCTACAGTTACTTGGTTGTGTTGCTACAGTTACTTGGGGCTCTGTGGCTCTCTTTTGCCCAGTTCCACTGGACTCCCATTCTGGACTGATATGCCTGAGATTCTGCATTGTGGCCACTGCTTCAGACCATCCAGGACTTCCTGCTCAGCCCTGCCACTGAGGGTCTGTGCTGGTACAACCTGTGAGATGTGTACTCCTCTACTCCCATGCAACAGATCCTTCCCGTCAACCTTTCAGTCTGTCCTGGGTTGGAAATCTGCAACACTCTGTCTCCTATTGGATTCTACCACTAAAATATGTTTAGATTCTCTTTTTAGAGTATCTAAAGGAGGTTTTTTTTTTAGAATTTAGGTGAGTAGTTGCTTTCACTCTACCATCTTGGCTCTACCACCCCCTGCTTCTAATTTTTAAGGAATTGTTTTCTTCAGTGAGCTTTTGGACCTCCTTTTCCTTTTGGCCAGTTCTGCTTTTTAAGGCATTCTTCTCCTCATCGGCTTTTTGAACCTCTTATACCATTTGGCCTTGTCTATTTATTAAGGTGTTACATTCTTCAGTATTTTTTGTGGCTTCCTTGCAAAGCTGTTGACTTGGTTTTTTTTTAATTTTCTTGCATCAATACCATTTCTCTTCCCAGTTTTTCCTCTACTTCTCTTTATTGATTTACAAAATCTTTTTTGAACATTTCCATGGCCTGATACTAATTTTATTTTTATGGGAGGCTTTGGATGTAGGAGCTTTGACTTTGTTATCTTCTTCTAAGTGTGTGTTTTGATCTTCTTTGTCACCATATTTTCAACAGTCAGAATGTTTTTTCCATTGTTTGCTCTTTTTCCCAGCCTATTAGTTGACTTTTAACTCTTTGTTAAAGTAGGGCTCTATTTCCGGATTGGAGGGCTCACTGTCTCAGGTTTCAGGGGTTTTGTGTACCTGATTTCAGAGATATTTTTAGAGAGTATAAGTTTTCAGTTCTCTCAAAATGGTAAAATCTAAAGACAGGTGCTTTCTATTCTCCTGGCTGGGGTTCTGGCCTGTGTGTGACCTCAAACATTATTTTCTGCCCAGGAACTATGGAGAGGGTCTCTCTTCCACTGTGGCTACAAGCTTTGCTATGTTAGTGCTCTGCTTTCCCTAGGACTACCACCCAGGACTGTGAACCGATCTCAAGTCTGGGCAAAGTAACTTAGTCCTGCCTCAGTGCAAAAAAAATCAATAAAAAGACCTCTGTAATCTCCTTCTGACTAGCTGTTCTAACCCCTTTCTGTCTGAGAGCCAAAAACTCCAGAATCAACCACTGTCACTGCTGATTCAATCACTCCTAAGGTCTGCTGCTGGTTTGCTGGGGCCAGGGCTGTGCTGGTACAGGCTGCTCTGGACTATGATCCACTCTCACCCAGGTGTGACAGACTTTTTCTGCTGACCTTCCAAGTTGTTTGTCCTCTGTGGTCTGAGAGGCCTGGAAAATATTACTGCAGCCAGTGATTCAGTCTCCCCAAGGTCTGTTGTGAATTTCCTGGGGCCTGATCTACATTGGCATGGCCTGTGAAAGACTGAACTCTTCTCTCATCCTGTTGCAACAGACTTTTCCTGCTGCTCTTTCAAGTTATCTTCAGTTGGAAATTTGTTTCACTCTGTCCTTTTGTGGGTTTTTCCTACTCTAGAATTTGCTTAGAGAAGGCCCAAAAAACCTGTGGGCTGCAGGTTGTGCAGTCATGGTTTAGAATTATTTTTTTATATTTATAATTTATAATATTATATTATATTATATTATTATAACATTGTAATATTATTTTGAGAGGTTTGGGGGAGATCTCAGGCATGACCCTGCCTTTTCTCTGTCATCTTTGCCCTGCCTCCTCTTGCATGGGCAAATTTGAACAGGGAGAGAGATTCCTTTTAACTGGGACAAAGGGGAGGGAATCAGGGAAGATTTCAGGAAAATGTAAACTCTTTGAGGATAGGAACTGTTTTGGTTTTATCCTCATATCCCCAGGTCATGACTCTGGAATCAGAGGAAAGAGAATCAAATCCCATCTTTAATACTTACTGGCTACGTGAACCTGGACAACTCATTTCTTCCCCATGGGTTCCCTTTCTTTATCTGTGGGAGGAAGAGGTCATGAGGGGGCAGAACCAAGATGGTGGATTAAAAGCAGAGGCTTACTTGAGCTCTCCTCCAAACCCTTTCAAATACCTGTAAAAATGACTCTAAACAAATTTTTCAGGTCATTTGTTTTTCCAACAAGATATTTTACATTTTCTTCTTTTTTCATTCTTTAGATTTTGTTTGACTGATTCTTGATATCTCATAGAGTCATTAGCTTCTACTTGTCCAATTCTAATATTTAATAAATTGTTTTCTTCAGTTAACTTTTGCACCTCCTTTTCCATTTGTCCAATTGTTCCTTTTAAGGAGTTATTTTCTCCATTTAGGTTTTGTATCTCCTTATCCATTTGCCCAATTGTCCTTTTTAATTCTTTAGTGAATTCTTTTTTCATATTTTTAAAATCATTTGTCAACTTTTCTTCAACCTCTCTAATTTGACTTTTAAAATCCTTCTTGAACTCTACCAAGAATTCTCTTTGGGCTTGAGATCAGTTCAAATTCCCTTCTGAGATTTCAGATGTGAATACAGTCTCAATACTGTCCTCTTCTGAATTCATATTTTGATCTTTGTCCCCATAGTGAGATTCTGTGGTCTTTGCTTTTCTGGTTTGCTTTTTGCTCATTATGATTGCCTTTTTCCTGGTTCTTAAAGTGGATCTCCGCTTCTGAGACACAAGGGGCTCTGTCCCACGGTTCTTGTGCTGAGAAAATGAGGCTTTGTGTATTGTGGCCTCTAATTCTTTCAGCTATAAGGTAGAATGCTGCAGTATTCCTGGTGCTGAGCTGACTGGTGTGTGCCAAGGTGGAGACCAGATGAAGTCTTTCTGAGTTTCCCTGAGGTTACAATGAAGCTCACTACATGAGGTGTGGGGGAAGTGGGGTCTGGCCACAGTAGGTCTCCTCCCCTGAGCTAGAGCACAAGCAGGCTCAGTAACTGGTGAACCCCCTTCTGCACTGGTGTCTGCCCAATTCCCTTGGTTGTACTAAGGTGTGCCTGGGGTCCTGGTGTTGGGCCTACAAGTTCCACCCCCCTGGGGCTCAGGACCTCCTCTTGGGTCACTGAGTTGGGGCTGTCTTGGACAGTTCCAGTCCTTCACTGGTCCTCTTTTGACAATCTCCCTAACCTCCCAAGCTCAGAGACTGTTTACCCCTTCAGCTGATCCCACTGTCCCAAGATTTTTCCTGAGGCAGTATTCTTTGGGTTTTTCAAGGTCAGCAAGGGGAGGGTGAGAGAACTTACAGTTTACTCTGCCATCTTGGCTCCCAGAAGTTCAAGTAGATGACTTTCAAATATTTAATCTGTGGGCAGATGGTCTCAGGAGTGGCTGCTGCTGTTACTGGTGGTCCTGTGCTTCTTTTTCACTAAGTTCTGCTAGACTTTCTTCCTATGCTGGTATGTTTAAGAATCCACGCTGCTGCTTCTGATTCAATTCACCTTGATGGTTCCAACTCTGCTCCACTATGGTAGAGTCTGTTCTGGTACAACCCTGGGGGCTCTGCATGCCCCCAGCCCCATGTAACAGATCCTTCTTGTCAATGTGTTGGGCTGTCCTGGACTGGAAATCTGCCACACACTGTCTCCTACTGGATTCCACTACTCTAAAATTTGTTCAGATTCTCTTTATATTGTTCTCTCTAGGAATTTTTGGTATGTCTCAGGTGAATCTGTGCTCTCACTCTACCAAATTGACTCTGCCCTCCTCTAAATAAATTCTAGAGCAGCAGAACCAACAAAATGACAGAAACAAATTTCCAGTCCAAGACAACTTGGAAGGTCTACAGGAAAGGTCTGTTGCATCAGGCTGAGAGAGGAGTGTGGTCCAGTGCAAAATTTGCCAGCATAGACTGGGCTCCAATTGAACCTGAAGCAGGCTTCAGGGGACTGAATCACTGGAAGATGTGGCAGTTTCCAGACTTCTCAACCAAGAAATACCAAAGACAACTTAGAAAGTCAGTAGGAAAGATCATGCAACCTGGGTGAGAAAGGAGCTCAGTCCAATCCCAATCTGGGATGGTATCGGTGGAATAGTACCTACCGCTTCCCAAGCTCTTGGCCAACAGATAGTGGGGGGATTGAGTGACTGATGAGAGGGGATTTCAGGGATCTGTTTGCTGGCACTGAGGCAGGATTCTCTTGCTTTGCTCATGCTTGGATCTGGGTCACAGTCCTGGGTGGTTGTCCTGGAGCAAGGAAGAGTGCTGGTGTGGTAAAGCTGTGGTGGAGATGGAGAGGGAATCCTCCTCACAGTTCCAAGGCAGAAAAGAGTGCTTGGAGTCACTCACAGCCCAGAGAACAGGCCAGGACAGGAGTAAACACCTCTCCATTGATCATACCACCTTTGAAGAATTGAAAATCTACAGGTCCCTAGAAGTATCTCTGAAAACAGCTGCACAAAACCCTTGAGGCTTGGAACAGTACACCCAGACTTCTAACTTAACAAACAGTTAAAAATTCAAGTAATTGGCTAGGAAAATGAGCAAACCATGGAAAAACTCAGACTATAGAATCTTACAAAAAAATATCAAAACATACAATCAGAAGACAACAAAGTCAAAGCTCTATACAGTTAATGTAAGATTAATGGTGGATGGGGGGAAGAGTTAAACATCTTCACCACTCATTAATAAACCCTAGGCAATTTTTGTTAATTTCTAATGAGGCATTAGGTCACAAGGGTCATGTCTTACAGCTCCGAAAAGAGTATATATACTCTGAAGTGAGGTTTGGCTTTGGGCCTTATTTTTTGGAAGAAGATTCATATGTCAGATGAGACTCTGGGCAGCCATCTTAAGGCACCCCCCAGCTTTGAAAACCCAGATGTTAGCACTTCTCTCTCTGGAAATTAATATGTATTGTCTATGGTCAGATAGTTGGAAGTCCAGTCTGTTGATATTTCTGCTTGTAATTTCTGCTTGCAATTTCTTTTTGTATTTTCACTGAAGTTCAGGGTGCCAACGTTTTCCCCTGAACTAAGTGAATGATATATGTGCTTCATTAAAGTAGATTGTTGACACCTCAAAAGTTACTTTCCTTTTAGAAAAGCAGATCCTAGAACCTAAAGGGTACAACAGACCCTCCTGTGTATGCCAGAATCCTTCCTCATACAGACTCCTATATCCAAAGTCTCCAAGAAAAAATATGAATTGGTCTCAGGCCATGGAAGAGCTCAAAAAGGATTTTGAAAATCAAGTAAGATAATTAGAGGAAAATTGGGAAGAAAAATGAAAGTGATGCAAGAAAATCATGAACAATGAGTCAACAGTTTGCTAAAGGAGACCTCAAAAGCTACTGAAGAAAATGACACCGTAAAAAATAGACTAATCCAAATGGCAGAAGAGGTCCAAAAAGTCAATGAGGAAAAGAATGCCTTAAAAACCAGAATGGGCCACATGGAAAAGGAGGCACAAAAATTCACTGAAGAAAATAATTACTTAAAAATTAGAATGGTGCAAACGGAAGCTAATGACTCTATGAGAAATGAAGAAATTATCAGACAAAACCAAGAGAATGAAAAAATATCAGACTGTGAAATGTCTCACTGGGAAAACAAATGACCTGGAAAAAGGATCCAGGAGAGATAATTTTAAAATTATTGGACTTCCTGAAAGCCATAATAAAAAAAAAAACTTTAGACATTATCTTTGAGAAAAATATCAAGGAAAACTACCCTGATATTCAAGAACCAGAGAGTAAAATAGAAACTGAAAGAATCCATTGATCACTGTCTGAAAGAGATCCTAAAAGGAAAACTCCTAAGAATATTGCAGTAAATTCCAGATTTCCCAGGGCAAGGAAGAAATATTGCAAGCAGCCAGAAAGAAACCAATCAAGTATTGTGTAAGCACAATCAGGATAACAAAATTTATCAGCTTCTATATTAAGACATTGGAGGGCTTAGAATATGATATTCCAAAGATCAAAGGAACTAGGATCAAAACTAAGAATCACCTAATCAGCAAAACTGAGTATAATTCTACAGGGGGGGAAATAGATATTCAATGAAATAGAGGACTTTCAAGCATTCTTGATGAAAAGACAAGAGCTGAATAGAAAATTTGACTTTCAAGAGGAGCATGAAAAGATAAACAGGAAAGTGAAATCATAAGGGACTTAATCATTTAAAACCATTTACATTCCTACATAGAATGATGATATTTGTAATGTATAAGACCTTTTTCAGTTTTAGGGTAGTTGAAGGGAACATATAAATATTGGAAAAGGAAAAAAGGAGAGGCAGAATGTGTTGAATTATCTCACATAAAAGAGGTGAGGAAAAGCTTTTACAGTGGAGGGGAATAAAGGGGAGGTGAGAGGGAATGAATTAACCTTACTTTCACAAGATTTGGCTTAAGGAGAGAATAACAAACACATTCTACTGGGTATGAAAATCTATCTTACCCTACAGGCAAAGTAGGAAGGAAGGGAATAAGAGAGATGAGGATGATAGAAGGGAAGGCAGATTGGTGGAGGAGATAATCAGAAGCAAACACTTTTGAGGAGGGACAGAGTCAAAGGAGAAAATAGAATAAATGGGTGGCATGAGAGGATGGAGGGAAATATAATTAGTCTTTCACAACATGACTATTATGGAAGTGTTTTGCATGACTACACATGGTATAACCTATGTCAAATTGCTTGCCTTCTCAATAAGGGTGGGTGGGGAGAGAGGGAGGAAGGGAGGGAGAGAATGTGATACTCAAAGTTTTAAAAACGAATGTTAAAAATTGTTTTTACATGCTACTGAGAAATAAGATATACACACAGCAGAGTATAGAAATCTATCGTGCTTTACAGGAAAATAGAAGGGAAGGGGATAAGAGAAGGGGTGGGGGAAGTGATAGAAGGGAGAGTAGATTGGAGGAAGGGGTAATCAGAACACATGAAGTCTTGGGATAGGGGAGAGGAGAGCTGGCAAAAAAATTTGGAATTCAAAATCTTGTGGAATTGAATCATGAAAACCAAATAATAATAATAATAATGAAAAAGATATATTATCAATTAAATAAAAAAAAAAGACAAGGAGGTCAGGATGGTCCCACCAGCTCTAAACATGCTATCCCATATCCTAGATCAACCACAAATCCCTGTTGTCTGATTTTTAACTGGACTCTAGCTCTTAGAAAACAGTCTTTTTATTCTCTATTTTTGCTTCATTTCTTTTCTGCCTTCCCCCCTCATTTCTTCCCTCTATCCCTCCTTCTTTCTTTCCTTCCTTCCATCCTTCCTTCCTTCTTTATTTCCTTTATTCTTTCTTTTCATTTCTTTTTTCTTCAATCTCCCAATCTCCCCACAGTGGAAATACATCAATCACTCATGGTCCCAATCCCACTATTGATTTATTGGCAGGGAACTTTTCTCCTATTCCATATCCAACCAGGGCCAGTTTTCCCATCTTTAGGCAGTCTGGTAGCCCTCCCCTCCTAGGAACTCCCTATATTGGTGCCAGACTTACTATGGACATTTGATTCACTTTACCCTTTTGTACCTCAAAATTCCAAAACTCAAGGGATCCACCTCAGCCTCCCTCTCAAGTAGCAAGGATTACAGGGCATCCTACATGGTTTATCCTTTTATTTGTCCACAACTTCTTCTCTGTAGTACTTTCTAAAACCTCTTCCATTTCATTGTGGCAGTTCAAAATCTTCTCCTGACTCCATAAAACTATCATGGCCATAACCTCCTTACCACTTGGCCTCCTATTCTACTGAGAAGATCAAGGCTCCCTCACCTCCTGGACATCAACCTTCCCAGACCCATTCTCTTCTCCTGTTCCTCTACTTCTGGGCAATACATGGCTCTTTTCCTTTTCTAGGACAGCCCCTTTACTGATGACCTACACCCCATCCCCTCTCCTCTTTTCAGGAACTAGTCCTGAACACCATGACCTGACCCTCCCCCTTCAAATCATCAGTCTATCCTTGGCCATTGGCTCCTCAGATCTCCCCCATCCTCAGAAATCCCTCTCTTGGCCTTCTCAAGCTACCCTCCTCTATCCTCTATCTATCTCCCTTTCCCTCTCAGAAGCCTGGGAAGAGTTATCTGTACTTGTATGTCAGCAGCAACCTCCCAGAGAGAATTCAGAGATGAGACTTAACACTGTCTCTGACCCCACTCCCTTTCACTACCTTGCTGATCTTGATTTTTCTTTTTTCTTATTCTTTTTCTCTTTTCATGCTTTTTCTTTTTTTTTCAACCAACAAGAATATCTTTCTAAATTTCTCCCACCATCCTTGGAAAAGAAAATTAAAAAGAAAACTCCTGTAACAAATAACATACTACAGTTAGATGAAACTAATTCCCATATGGAACATGTGGAAATATGTGTGCTTCATTACTTTTTCCTTTCTTTTATTGCAGATGTTAATGAATGTGGACCACCCATTAGTATCTCCTGTGGTCAGAATGCAAACTGTGTTAACATAAAGGGAAATTACCACTGCGCCTGTTCCCGTGGATATGCACTTCCTTCTGGAGAGAAGACATTCCCAAATGCCACTATGAACAACTGTCAAGGTACAAACCTCTCCTGCATTCCTTGTCTAGCCTAGGAGTCATTGAAGAACTTTTCTGCTAAGATGAGAGCAGAGAAGCCCCTCCCTGCCTGGGTCACCCCTGGCCAATGCCCTTTGCCTTCTCATATGGGCCCCCTCTGACCTTCCCCAGGCTCCTCCCTGACTCAGGCTCTCTCTGTTCAGTGCCCTTAGCTCCTCACCACAGGGGCCACATCTAAATCCTAGGAACTCTCCTCTTCTACCTATTCTGTCCATCCCAGGTCAGGCCTCCTCAGAAAACCTCATCCAAGCGCTGTGGTCAAACCTTGGTTCAGGTCTGGGAGGTTCAAATCTCTTTCCAAGCTACAACCCACAAGAAGGAATTGAAGCCACAGGAGTCTGATCTGCCTGTCACTGCTGCCTGTGGGACCCAATATTGAGGACACAGAGGGAGGAGGGGTACTTTGGAGAAGTACTAGACAGTGATTTCTCTCTCCTAATGCCCTCCTAACTGTACTCTCAGAGAGGTATATGGAGGCACTGAGAGGCTAGTGGCCTTGGAGCCTCATGGAGCCAGTATCTGAGGGGAAACTTGAACCCAGATCTTCTTAACTCTGAGCCTAGCTCTCTCTCCACTAGGCCACATTCCCTCTCTTATTCAATAGCCTTTACCTTCACCTGCCCCCATTACATGGGCCACTTCATTTATTTTCTTGTGTCCTTTCTTTCTCTCCCCTCCCCCATCTGCCCCATCCTGGGTGGGGCTCTGTCTGGTCTCAGCCTCACAGAGACCTGCAGAGGCCTCCAGACTAAGGGGAGAAGGGATTGTCAGAATTAATGAATGGCACAATTTCCACAGCACTTCAGGTTTACAAAGCCTCCCTTCTCTCTGATATTATCTTCCATTTACACTTCAAATATCTTGTCTGTCTGTACACGATTACTTCCATGTTGTCTCCCCCATCAGACTGTGAGTACGTACATCTTCTAGGGCAGAGACTGAGTTACTGTTTTCTTTGTATCCGCAGTGTACCTAGCACAGTGCCTGGCACATAGGAAGTATTTGATAAATGTTTGTGGACTGACTGACTAAGGGAGATACTAGAGGTATTTTTGACTGTCTGAGGAAGAAAGTAAGGTCCCAGAAGGTGCAGAATCCTGCCTCTGTGGCCGCCTCCTTCACCATGTGCCAGGTCCCCACCCAGGCCCAATCATCCCTTCTCCAGGAGCTGCTGAGCAGACCAGGCCTCCTCTCTCTGGTTTCTGTCAGCCGTATTTCTCTTTCCAAACAATATAGATTTTTAGGAATAGGAGATGAAATGAGCTCAAGAATTGTGAAAGCAGGACTTTCTCTGTCAACAGCCTTTGTGGGAGACACCAAAGGAACTAGAAATTCCAGCCTGGATGAAAGCACAGACCTTAGCCATCATCTATTCCAATTCCTGTCCTTGTATGGATCAACAACCTGATGACCTTATATTGTTAACAGATGCTTTGGGTCTTGAGCTTAAGGACCAAGTGGTTTTTTGTGAGCTGGCAAGAGTCTCTGGGCCACATTTTGTTGCAACATCCCAGAGAGAGAGATGCTCACAGGTCCCACTCCCCCAGGGAGGTGGGGCTGAGAAGATCCATGGAGGGCCCTGACCTTCCTGTTCCCAGCTTCCCCTCTCTGCCCCTCAAAACAAGCCAGAAGCTGGCTGAACTTCATTCTCTCTGCTACATCTGGAGGCTCTGGGATGTCCTTGTTTGTTTGGATAATAAGAATCTCTCTAAGGTAAAAGGGATGGTGTCTACCAGTGTGGGGAATGGCCAGTCATGAGATGGGGCCTCCCTCCTCCCCAGATCAATGAGTCCCCTAAGATCACACAGAGTTAGACTTCATCACATCAGTGGGGCAGAACACCTGGGTCACCAGGGAGAAGCCTGAGGGCCCCCTCAGCCAACACAAAAGAGAAGGCTTTTATGAAGCATTTACTATGCACCCAGCAATTCACTAAATGTTGATGTTAAAAAATTTTTAAAAGCCCAAGAAAGAAAAAGAACTTCCCTTGTTCTCAAAATCTTCTATTTTAAACATGAGAGGGAATAGAAATCTGGCATCTTCAGCCCCAAATTTAAGGAGTGCTAACTAGCTTCAGGTCATTTAACCTCTCTGGGCCTGTTTCCTCATTTGTGTGCTGGACTAGACGAGCTTTAGGGTCCCTACTAGCTTTTTTTGTTCAGTCATTTCAGTGGTGTCTGATTTTCAATGACCTTCTTTTGGGTTTTCTTGGCAGTGGTTTGCCATTTCCTTCTTGGGCCTATTTGACAGATGAAGAAATGAGGCAAACAGAGTTAAGTGACACTTGCCCAGGGTCACACAGCTAGTAAGTGTCTGAGGAAGACTCCAGGACTGGCACTGTATTCCACTCTATCACTCAAAGAGGGAAGCAGAAGGAAATGAGTGTCCCTGAGATCATTATTTCAGGAGGCCCAGGACAAGAAGGGAAATGGATTCTCAAACAAAAGCTTTGGAGGCCCCAGGCAATTGGGGCATCTCTGCCCAGCCCAGTTGCACCCTCTTCTGGAGCTAGATAGTGGCAGGGGATGCCAGAGTGCCTGGATACCCCTCCCAGGTCTCTGTTGTGTCCAAACTAGGGTTATTTCTCATCCCCTTTCTCTTTCTATTACAGATATAGATGAATGTCAGCTCAACCCCTCAATCTGTAAACACCATGGGCTCTGTATAAATAACCCTGGAAGTTATATGTGCAAATGCAAGTCAGGCTTTGCACGAAGCAACAAGTACCAGATTAAGGACTGCATTGGTAAGTCCCTGTGGGAGACAGCTCAGGGACTCCTAGGGGATGGACTGAGGTCCTTGGGTGAGTTAAGCAAGGATCAGGGCCAAGGCAGGGATCAGCTTGGATGGAGAAGGAATGATACTTTCCCCCAGAAGTCAGAGCCAAGAGAGCTGGGGCAGAGCCAACCAGGGAAATTTAGGCTGCTATCCAGAGCCTAGGACAGCAGGAACCTCTGATCTGAAAGAGGAAGCTTAGGTTTTTTGTTAGGGAACAGCATGTGGACAAGGGCAGCTGGACTTCCTGGAGCCTGTCGGTACATAGGCAGCAGAGGTGGCCTTGGGACAGGACTCTTGGTGTGACTCCCCGGCACTCCCTGATACAGGACCATGGATAAATCCCTTACCAGGACTGAGGTTATTCTTTACAGAACACTCATTCCACTGCACAGGGGTGGGGAGGGAAGGAAGAAGGTAGAGAGAATAAGCATGGATATAGGCATGATGCCAAGTGCTTTATAAAGATAATCTCATAAGAACTATGGCTGGACAGCTGGATGGCTCAGTGGATAGAGTATTGGGCTTGGAGTCATTAAGAATCATCTTCCTGAATCCAGGAAGTCACTTATCTCTGTTGGCCTCAGTTTTCTCATCTGTAAAATGAGCTGGAGAAGGCTATGGCAAACTACTTCAATAAGTTTGAAAACCCCAAATGGGGTCACAAATACTGAAAGAACTGAGCAAATGCATAGAGGCACGGGATGACAGAGTGAAATGCAGAAACAGAATATCCCATCCACGGCCCACAGCAGAATGATTTTCCTCCTCTACACAACTTTTATTCATAAATCCTATAAATTAAAAAAACAGACAAATCTTCATGTTCTTCCCAGTTCCAGAGGCCTGACTTCAAGCTCTTCCCCATCCTGAACTAATCCTAGAGGCTGATTAGGGTTAAGAAGGCCTTTTAGAATGGATATATTTGTCTGGTTTGGGATAAAGTCACTTAGATGGCACACTGGAGATACTGCTGGTCTGGGAATCAAGAAGACCTGAGTTCATATCCAGCCTCAGAGACTTATTAGTGAGGTGACCTTGGAAAAGTCACTTAACCTCAGTTTCCTCAAATGTAAAAAGAGGATAATAATAGCATCTGCCTAAGAGAGTTGTTTTGACGATCAAATGAGATAATGTTTAGCTTAGCCCAGTGCCTAGAACATAGTACGTACAGTAGAAATGTTAGATTTATTAGAAGTCACTGAGCTCAATAGCATCTGAAATGGAGACTCATCTTCTCCCAGAGATGAGGAGGAGCATGGGTCTAGCACAGCTTCCCTCTCTGCCAAGGCAGAATGTAGAGGAAATACAAGTGTCTGGGGAAGGGATGAGGGCAGAATTTTCTCCCCTTATCTCTTCCCATTGCTCAGGAATATCTGCTTATGACTCTTAAAACAAAAATAAAGCCTGGTTAAGAATAGAGTCATAGATGCAGCTCTGGAAGGGACCTAGAGGGCATCTAGTCCAACCCATGCATTTGACACAAGAGGAAACTGAAACTCACAATGCATCATTTGATTTTCCTTGACTGTATACATGTGTTACAAAGTGAGGGTGTGAAGTGAGGACATCCTTGGGAAGAGGAATTCATGTTTTGTTTTGTTTGTTAAAAGTAAAGAACATTAGAAAAATTAGAAAACAAAAACACTGAACTCCAAAGAGCTTGTGACTTAGCCAAGATAAGGCTAGACTATAGTAAGTGGCAGGTGGGGGATTTCACATCGTTACTGAAAGCCTGTGTGGAATTGTGGCAAAAGCACTAACTCTGTTGTCAGGGGTCTGGGGTTCAAACCCACCTATGATGTTTAATACCTTGCCTGGGTCTCTATACCTCTCTGGGCCTCAGTTTTCTCACCTGTAATTTATGGGTATTGGATAAATTGACCTCTAGATTTCTTTCCAGCTCTATGATATTACAATAAAAAGGAGCAGGGGGAAAGTGAGGGAGGGAAAGATGCTGCTTGGCCAATCTCAGTCAAAGAAGGAAACAGAAGGAAATTAGTTTCACTGGGATCATTGTTTCAGGAGGCCCAGGCCAGAGAGTGATATGGAAACTAGACAAAGAGATCTAGGTGCTCCAAGACTTGGGATGCTTCTGTCCAGCCCAGCTCCCATCCTCACCAGCAGCAGACAGGGCAGAATAGGCCACAAGGGTTAGAAGCCCCACCTAGGTCTCTGTTGTGTCCAAACTAGGATTGCTAATCACCTCCCCACCCACCCACCCCCACACCCTCTCCTTTTCTTTTGGAAATAAAAATGAATGTCACAACAAATCACTCTGGGAGCCATGCGGAGTCTGTGAGAGTATTCTGTGAAGCTATGTGTGCACATGCAAATCAGGCTTTGCCAAAAGAGAACCAGTTTAAGAACTGCATATATAGGCCCTAAAAGTCAGAGCCCAGGGAACCAAGGAAGGCTCATCCACAGGGGAACTTAGGCTGCTGTCCAGAGCCTACGGTTGGGTTAGAACAGAAACCTCTGAGCTGGAAGAAGTTTGGAACCAAGTGCTCTAGGGAACAGAATATAGGCAGCATTAGTGAGATGCCTTCAAATCTTGGAGACCTAGTGATCACCGAGATAGCCCCATATCCATCTGATGGGAACAACAGTTCCCTTCAGAATAGGACCCCTGGGCCTGATGCGCTGGCCCTGCCTACTTTGGGGCCATGGGCAAGTCACTCACCTTCTCTGAGGCTCAAGGGGCTCATCTATAGTACAGTGAAGAAAGGCTTTGTAACCTTAACGTGCCAGAGGAATAGAGGCTATTGTTATTATCCTGGCTGTCTGATTTCCCTTTGCTACAGGGAGTCCACCAATGGACCTTCCTCCATGACCCTTCTGTAATTGACCCAGAACTTGAACCAGTTCCCCTGACTTCCTTCCTCCTCTTCAGATTCCCAGACCATCTTTTTTCTATTTTAAATTTCCCTGATGACAGTTTTCCTTCTGTTCTTTGGAGCTCCTCATTGCTTATAGGATACAGGGAGCTCACATCCCCATGGACCTCTCTAGCACCCTCTGTGTGAACTTTGACTATGTCCTACGTCTCACAGTCAGACTATAACACCAATGGAATGTAGGTATTACCATATAGACCTTTACTTTTTAGGGGTCAATAGAGGTGTTTGACAATTTCTTGAACTCAACCCTGCTATCTCCCTCCGTTGAATTTTGAGCCAAATTCACTTCCTATCTTTTATTTTCCATTCCCAATATATACATAGTGATGAGCCTGCTATATAGTTCCTCCATTCAACTGCAGGTCATAATGTGGGCAATAGATGTTCATCATCCACTTGGTCTTTCCCATGGAGATGGTCAGGCCTACCTGCTTTGAGAGTTTATGGATTGGGGAGATGCAAAGAAGATTACTACTAACCCTTGCCTCAAGGAACTTTCAACTGAATAGAAAGATTATGACAAAAATAAGAAGAATAAAAATAGACTATGATAGGGTCTACCCAAGCAAAAAAAATACCAAAAATGCCAAAAAGGGGCTATGGGCAAATTTAAACAGTGAGAGAGATTCCTTAGTACTGGAGCAAAGGTGAGGGAATCAGGGAGGACTCCAGCAGAATGTTACGGACATGGAAGAATGTTTTAGTTTTCTCCTCTTATTCTCAGTACCTAGCATACAGTAGGCACTCAATTAATGTTTGTTGTTGAATTCACCTGAACAGGAGAGGATTCTAACAAACAGGGATGAGGAGGCAGTATGCTCCAGGCAGAGGGTACACCCTGGGTAGATGAATAGAGGCAGGAGATGACAGGATGAAAGAGAGAAGCAGGGCTTCCCAGCCATGCCTCATGGCAGAATGTTTTTCCTCCTCTACACAACGTTTATTCTCATATAATTTTTACTCTGCTATCACATATAGTCTTCAAGCTGCTTAGAGCACTGAGAAGCTCAGTGATTCTCCCAAGATCACCCATCTTCTGGTTCCAAGGCCAGTTCTCTGTCCACTATAACATCATTGCCTCCCTAAGAGCACTAGCAGAATATTTAAAATCCCAAGAAAGTAAAGTTCAAAGAGCCTGTGATTTGAGGTAGCTGGTGAGCACAGTCAATAGAGCATTGAACCTGGAGTCAGAAGGACCTGAGTCCAAATCAAACCTCAGATGCTGTGTGACCCTGGGCAAGTCACTTAACCTCTACTACCTCAGTTTCATAAACTGTAGAATGAAGATAATAACAGCACCTGCCTCCCAGGTTGTTGTGAGTATCACACAAGATAATATTTCTAAAGTATTTTATAAACCTGAAAGCTCTATCTAAATGCTAGCTATAATTATAATGATTATCCACAGGCAGGTGGTAAGTAGCTGCTGAAGAAAGTCATGTTATCACCATGGTACGATGGGAAGAGCATTGCCTCTGGAGTCAGAGGAGGGAGAATCAAATCCCATCTATGACACCCACTGGCTGTGAGAACCTGGACAAGTCACTTCCACACCCTTGGCTTCCCTTTCTTTATATGTGAAAGGAGGAGGTCAGGATGATCCCCCCAGATCCAACCTTGTGATCACAGATCCTGCCACAAATTCCTGTTGTCTGATTTTAACTGGGCCTTCTTTGCTACATAATAGTCTTTTTATTCTCTGTTTCTATTACATTTCTTTTCTTTCCTTCCTTCCTTTCATTCTTTCTTGTCTTTCTTTTTCATTTTTTCTTGGTCTCCCATTCTCATCAGTGAGGAAATACATCAGCCACTCATGGGCCCCAATTCCACTACTGATTTATTGGCCCAGGAGTTTTCTCTTGTTCCATTTCTAACCTGGGTCACTTTTTATATCCTTGGTAACCCTGGTTACCTGTTACCTCTAGCCAGGTTGCAACCTGGTAACCCTCCCCTCCTAGAAACTCACTAAATTAGTACTATACGTAGTGTAGACATTCCATTGAATTTAACCCTCCTGTAACTCAGAACTCCAGAGCTCAAGGGACATACCTCAGCCTCCCTCTCAAGTATCAGGGATTACAGGGCATCCTACCTGCCTAGTCATATTATTTGTCCACAGTTGGATCTCTGCAATACTTGTAAACCTTCTTCCCTTCCAATGTGGCAGTTGAATTTGCCTTATCTCTTAAAGCTCTCAAGGCTATGATGCCCTGCCCCCTGGGATCTCACCAGAGGACCCAGCCCCCTACTCTACTTAGAAGATCAAGGCTGCCCTCCTAGAGCTCCCTCACCTCCTGGACCTGCACCTCCCATACCATCCTCTTTTCCTGTTCCTCTGTTTCGGGGAAAGACATGGCTCTTTTCTTTCCCCAAGCCAGCCCCTTTACTGGTACCCTCCATCTCCTTCCCTCTCCTCTCTCCTGGAGCTGCCCCTGGACACCATGACTTGACTCTCCCCCTCCATATCATCAGACTCTCCTTGGCCATTGGCCCCTCATCCTCAGAAATCATTTTTGGCCTCCTCTGTCTTTTCTCTCTTTTACTGTCAGAGGACTGAGATGTCTGAACTTATATGCCAGCAGGAAGGACCCAGAGAGAATTCAGAGATGAAGCTTGGCACTGTCCTACTGAGTCTACCCCCTTCCACTGCTTTGTTGATTTTTTTCTTTTCTTTCATTTTCTTTTTTCAGTCAACAAGTATTTTCTTCCTCTTCCTCCCATTCTCCTTAGAACAAATAGCACACTGTGGTCAGATGAAACAAATTCCCACATTGATCATGTGCAAATACGTATAATTCATTTCTTTGTTTTATTTTCTTATGTTGCAGATGTTAATGAATGTGCACCACCCATTAGTATCTCTTGTGGTCAGAATGCAGTCTGTGTTAATACAGAGGGAAGTTACCACTGCACCTGTAACCCTAGATATGCACTTCTTTCTGGGGAGGAGACATTCCCAAATGCCACTATGAACAACTGTCAAGGTACAAATCTCTCCTGCATTCTGCTTCTAGCCTGGGAGTCACTGAAGGGCTCTTTCTGCTGAGCTGAGAGCAGAGAAGCCCCTCCCTGCATGCGCCACCCCTGGACAGTGCCCTTTGCCTCTTCATATGGGCCCCCGCTGACCTTCCCCAGGCCCCTCCCTGACTCAGGCTCTCTCTGTTCAGTGACCTTAGCTCCTCATTACAGGGGCCACCTCTAAATCCTGAGAACTTTCCCCTTCTCCCTATTCTGTCCATCTCAGCTTAGGCCCCCTCAGGAAACCTCATCCAAGTGCTGTGGCCAGACCTTGCCTCAGGGCTGGAGGGTTCAAATCTCTTTCCAAGCTACAACCCAGAAGAAGGAACTGAGGCCACAGGAGTCTGACCTGCCTGGTACTGCTGCCTGTGCAACCCAATATTTAGGAGACAGAGGAAGGAGGGATACTTCGGAGGGGACTTCGCTCTCCTAGTGCCCTGCTCACTGTCCTCTCAGGCCTCTGTGGCACTGAGAGACTGGAGGCCTTGGAGGTTCATGGAGCCAGTATGTGTCTGAGGAGAAACTTGAACCTGGTTCTTCCTAACTCAGAACCTAGCTCTCTCTCCACTAGGCTACATTCCCTTCCTTATCCAAAAGCCCTTATTTCTTATCCCTGTCCCCAGTGCATAGGTCAATTCATTTCTTTTCTTGTGTCCTTTCTCTCCCCTCCCCCATCTACCCCATTCTGGGTAGGACTCCCTCTGGGCTCAGCCTCACAGAGACCAACAGGGGCCTCCAGCCTGAGGGGAAGAGGGATCATCAGAAGTAATGGCATGATCTCCACAGCACTTCAAGTTTACAAAGTCCTCCCTTCTCTCTGATTTTACCTCCCATTTACACTGCATGGATCTTGTCTGGACACAGTTGTTTGCCTGTTGTCTCCCCCTTTAGGCTGTGAGCACGTCTTCTAGTGCAGAGACTCTGTTTTTGCCTCTCTTTGAACCCCCAGTGTGCCTAGCACAGTGCCTGGCATGTACGAAGCGCTTGATAAATATCTGTGGTCTGTCTGACTGAGGGAGATACTAGAAGTATTTTTGATCCTCTAATGTAGAAAGTGAGGTCCGAGGAGGTGCAAAAGCTGCCTCTGTGGCCCCCTCACTGTGTGCCTGGTCCCCAGCCAGGCCCAAACCTCCCTTCTCCAGCAGCTGGTCAGCAGACCAGATTCTCCTCTCTGTGGTTTCCATCTGCTGTATTTCTCTTTCCCACCAATAAAGATGCTTTGGGGATAGGAAATGAAATAAGTCCATTTCTTGGAGGAAATGTGCTAGAAGATGACTCTGGAAAGGAACTGTGAAGCTTTTAAGCATACCTTTCCCCTGACAACAACCTTTGAGGAGACACCAAAGATCAGAAATTCAACTTTTCATCTACTCCAATTGTCGGTGTTGTGCAGATCAGGAACCTGATGACCTTACATTGCTGGCAAACACTTTCAGAGATGAGCTTGAGGACCAGCTGATTTATTGAGGGCTAGCAGAAGTCTCTGGGCCACATTTTGATACAGCATCACAAGGAGAAAGATGCTCACATGTTCCATGCCCCCAGGGAGGTCTGAAGATCCCTGAAGAACACTGGCCTTTCTGCTCCCAGTATCCCCTCCCTGCCCCTCACACCAAGCCAGAAGTTGGCTGCACTAAAAGACAGATTAATCCAAGCTCTACATGAGCAAGTCTCCCAGGCAAAACAGTCATCTGGCCTTTGTTCAATGATCTTCAGTGAAGAAGTCATTCCTTACTGATATTACCCATTCACTCTCTGCAGTCTATACAATTAAAAGGTCAATGATTTAAAACTTGAAGGAATCTTGGAGGTTGTTAAGTCCTGCCTACTCACTTTCCAGATAAGAAACTTAGGTTAGGATAGAGTATGACACTTTTTCGGGCTCACACAAGTACCAAGTCACTAGAGGAGAATTCATACCCAAGCCTTCTGGCAGCTGGGTGACTGTGGTACAGGATTTGAAGTCAGAAAGATCTAAGTTCATATTTGACCTCCAAGTTACTAGCTTTGTGATCCTGGGCAAGTCACTTAAGCCTCATTTTTATCCACCTCATTTTTCTTCACTGTAAAATGAGGATAAAAACACCTACCTCCCAAGGTTGCTGTGAGTATCAAATGAGGTAATGTTTGTATCTCAGCATAGTTCCTGGCAAAAAGCAGGTACTTATTTAGTATTGGTTTCCATCAACTTTAAATCCACTGATATTTCCACTCCTCTGCATAATTTCCCATTACTCTTAAGAAGTATTTCTTTATGTCAGAACTAAAACCCACCTTCTTGAAATTCCCACCCAGTACTTCCAGCTCTGCCTTCTGAAGGCAAGTAGGAAAACAAAGATACATCATTGACAGGTCAGCCCCTTGATTACTTGAAGATGGCTTATACCCATGTTTCCTTTCCCCACCAGTCTTCTCCTCTACGATAAGCTTTCCCAACTCTTTCGCGTCATTCTCATTTGGCATGACCCACTTTATCACCCTAGTTTTCCTCCTCTGAGTGACCTTTGGTTTATAAGTTCCTTTCCTTATCAGTTACCTTTCCTAAAATGTGACACTTATGAAAGCAGTCTGGTGGCACAGTATATAGAGCATCAGGTCTGGAGGCAGGAGAACCTGAGTTCAAGGGTGGACTCAAACATTTGCTATCTGTGGGACCTTGAACAATTTGTTTACCCCTGGTTGTCTCAGTTTCCTCATCTGTAAAATGAGCTGCAGAAGGAAATGGCAAACCACTCCAGGATCATCTTTGCCAAGGACCCCACATGGGATCATGAAGAGTTGGAAATGACTGAAATGACTAAAACAGCAAGATGGCAGGTGTGCTGGAGATAGTTCTAACTGGCTTGTAGAGTCAACTGTGAAATTTTCAGTATGAACATTTACACCTCAGAAATTTGCTATTACTACAAATTAGGGCTTGAATTGTTGTTTGGTTGGTTGTTTAGACTTAAGAAACAATAATAATGCAGATTAAAATTTTAAAATGAGTATTGAATCCTCTCCTCTCCACTCCCTGGTTGTTAAATATTTACCAGTACATCCTTATGTTGCCTGATAAACATTGCTTGTAGTGCAGTAAATATCTCATTAGATCAATTGATATTTATTAAGCTCCTACTATGTGCCAGGCACTGTGCCAGGAACTGGAGTTACAAAAAGTGGCAAAAGATAATCCCTTCCCTCAAAGAGCCTACAATCTAATGGAGGAGATAATAAGCAAATAAATATATACAAAACAGGATATATGCAGGAAAAATAGAAATAATTAACAGTGAGAAGGCAGTAGAATTAAGTTTCCAGTAAAAGATGGGATTTTAGTTGGCACTTTCTCTGATTCCATGTATTCAACTGAGAAAAAAAGTCCACTCCTTTCTATTTCCATTCAGTTTTCTCCAAAGGTCTATCTTACCTAACTTTTCTAAAAGTCTATCTATTCATCTTCTTGACTTCTTTCTTATTTATTTTATCATTAGATTTCTCTAGTTCTCAGAGAGGAAATTTGAGTTTCTCCACTAGTATAGTTTTGTTGTCTATTTCCTCTTATAATTTATTTCATGTTTCCTTTAAAAATTTGGATTCCATTTGGAAGTCATTTGATACATATATGTTTAGAATGTATATTACTTCTTTATCTATGCTTCTTTTTAGCCAGATGTAGTTTTCCTGATTATGTCTTTTAATAAGGTTTTTTTTTGCTTTTGCTTTCTCTGTAGTAATCCAATAATTTTTTTCTTTTTAAATAGTATTTTATTTTTCCAATTACATGAAAAGACAATTTTTATCATTCATTTAAAATACTTTTTTGAGTTCCAAATTTTCTTCCTCTCTCTACTCCTCCTTCATGGGAAGCAAAGGTAAGCAATTTGATGTATATATGAAAAATCATGTAAAATACACAAAACATTGGTCATGTGAAAAAAGAAACAGACTAAAAGAAAAAGCTGATGAAAAATATTTTTTAAGTGAAAATACTGTGCTTTATCTGTATTCATAGTACATGAGTTCTTTCTCTTGGTGTGGATAGCATTTTCCATCATGACTCCTTTAGAACTGTCTTAGATTCTTGTGTTGCTGAGAAGAGCTAAGTCATTCATAGTTGATAATGGTGCAATATTGCTGTTATAGTATACAATGTTCTCTTGGTTCTGCTCATTTCACTTTGCATCCATTCATGTAAGTCTTTCTAGGTTTTCCTGAACTTCACCTGCTTGTCATTTCTTATAGCAGAATAGCATTCCATTACATTCATATGCCACAGCTTGTTCAGTCATTCCCCAATTGATGAGTATCTCCTCAATTTCTAAATTTTTGCCACTACAAAAAAAAAGCTGCTTTAAACATTTTTGTAGGTCCTTTTCCCCCTTTTTATGATCTCTTTGGCATGTAGAACTGGTAGTGGTACTGCTGGATCAAAATGTACGTACAGCTTAATTGCTTTTTGGGCATTGTTTCAAATTACTCTCAGGAATGGTTGGATTAGTTCCAAACTCCACCAACAGTGCATTAATGCCCCACTTTTCCTACATTTTTTCCAAGATTTATTATATTCCTTTTCTTTCTTATTAGCCAATCTGATAGGTAAGATGCTACACTTCAAAGTTGGGGTGGTTTGTTTTGGGTTGCATTTTTTTGTGGGGGAGGATTGGTTCTTAGAAAAATTATTTATTTTGTATTTTAATTTCTCCCAATTACATGTGAAACAACTTTCAACATGTATTTTTAAATTTTTTGGTTCCAGATTCTTTCCATCCCTCTCCAACCCCCTCATTGAGAAGGCTAGCATTTTATATATACATGTATAATCATACAAAACATTTCTATATTAGTCATGTTGTAAAAATATAGGCCAAAAAAAAGCAAAGAAAAATAAAGTTTTTTTAAAGTATACTTCAGTCAGAATTCAGAGCCTATCAATTCTTTCTCTGGGAATGGATAGCATTTTTCAGGATAAGATCATCAGAATTGTCTTGAATCCTTGTATTGTTCAAAAGAGCAAAGTCATTCATAGTTGACCATGTCACAACTATTGCTGTTTCTGTGTACAACATTCTCCTGGTTCTACTCATTTCATTTTGCATCAGTTCATGTAAGGCTTTTTCATTTTTTTCTGAGGGCACCTTGCTTATCATTTTTTATAGTACAATAGTATTCCATCACCACAACTTGTTCAACCATTTCCCAATTGATGAGCATCCCCTCAACTTCCCATTATTCACCACCAGAACAGAGCTGCTATAAATTTCTTTGTCCATATACATCATTTTGCCTTTTTTAATCTCTTTTGGGACACAAAAGTTATATTTCTAGTTCACACACACTTTTTTAGGCCTTTCATCATAGGTCCAAATTGTTCTACATAATGGTTGAATCAGTTCACAAGTTCATCAACAGTACATTAGTTTCTCAATTTTCTCACTTCTCCTCCAACATTTGTCATTTTCCTTTTGTGTCTTATTAGCTAATCTAATAGGCATAGGTTAGATAACACCTCAGAATTGTTTTTAGTTGTATTTCTCCAATCACTAGTGATTTAGAGCATTTTTTCATGTGACTATAGGCAGCTTTGATTATTTCATCTGAAAACTTGATATCTTTTGATCATTTCTCAGTTGGGTAATGGCTCATATTGTTATAAATTTGATTCATTTCTCTCAATACTTGAGAATGAGATCTTTATCAGAGAAACTTGCTTCAAAAATTTTTTCACAGTTTTGATTGATAATTGTATTTCCCTCCATCCCATTTATCCTTTGTTTATTTTATTTTTTTCTTTCACCCAGTCCCTTCTCAAAAGTGTTTTGCTTCTGACTACCACCTCCCCCAGTCTGCCTTCCCTTCTATCAGCACTCCCCTTCTCTTATCCCCTTCGCCTCTTATTTTCCTGTAGGGTAAGATAGATTTCTATGCCCAATTCAATGAATATGTTATTACCTTTTTGAGCCAATTCTGATGAGAGTAAGGTTCAGATGTTCCCTCCACCTCCCACATCTTCCCCTTTATTATAAAAGTTCTTCCTTACCTTTTTTATGTGAGATAATTTAACCCATTCTACCTCTCCCTTTCCCTTTCTCCCAGTGCATCTCTGTGTCTCAACTTTTAATTTTGATTTTTTAAGATATCATTCTATCATATTTATCAGATTTATGGAGAATGGAAGAATTTTTAACTAAACAAGAGAGAAAACATTATGAAGTGCAAAAAGGATAATTTTGATTGCATTAAATTGCAAAGGTTTTGCACAAACAAACCCAACGCAACCAAGATTAGGAGGGAAGCAGAAAATTGGGAAAGAATTTTTGCTACTAGTGTCTGTGATAAAGGCCTCATTTCTAAAATATATAGAGAACTGAGTCAAATGTACAAGAATACAAGTCATTCCCCAATTGATAAATGGTCAAAGGATATCAACAAGCAGTTTTCAGAGGAAGAAATCAATGCTATCTATAGCCATATGAAAAAATGTTCTAAATCACTATTGATTAGAGAGATGCAAATCAAAACAACTCTGAGATACCACTTTCCACCTATCAGATTGACTAACATGACAAAACAAGAAGATGATAAATTTTGGAGAGGATGTGGGTGAGCTGAAACACTAATCCATTGTTGGTGGATCTGTGAGTTGATCCAACCATTCTGGAGAGCAATTTGGAACTATGCCCAAAGGCCTACAAAAATGTGCATATCCTTTGACCCAGTAGTATCACTTCTAGGACTGTATTCCCAAGAGATCATAAAGAAAGGGTCCCACATGTACAAAAATATTTATAGAAGCCCTCTTTGTGGTAACCAAAAACTGGAAATCAAGGGGATGCCAATCAATTGGGAAATGGCTGGATAAATTGTGATATATGAATGTAATGGAATACTATTGTGCTATAAGAATGATGAACAGGAAGACTTCAGAAAAACCTGGAAAGATTTATATGAACTGATGCTGAGTGAAAGAAACATAACCAGAAGAACTTTGTACACAGCAACAACCACAGTGTGTGAGGAATTTTTCTGGTAGTCTTAGCACTTCATTGCAATGTAAGGAGTTAAAAAATTCCCAATGATCTCTTAAGGCAAAACACCTTCCACATCCATGGAAAGAACTATGGAATTTGATCTCAGAATGAAGCAGACTATCTTCTTTTGTATTATGTTTTGTTTTGTTTTATGATTTCTCCCATTCATTTTAATTCTTCTATGCAACATGAGTAAGGTGAAAACGTATCTAATAGGAATGCATTGTAGAACCTATATAAAATTGTATGCCACCTCAGCGAGGGAGTGGAAAGGTAGTGTGAAGGAGAGGGAGGGGGGTAAATCTAAGATATATGGAAGTGATTAACTGAAAACAAATAAAATTTTAAAAAGATATCATTCCATCATATTTAACTCACATTTAACTTTGTCTATATATACTTCTAATTGCTCTAACAATGAGAAAGTTCTTATGAGTTACAGGTATCCTCTTCCCCTGTAGAAATGTTAATAGCTTAACTTTATTAAGTTCCTTATTATTTCCCTTTCCTGTCTACATTTTTATGCTTCTCTTGAGTCTGATGTCACAATTTCCCTGATGTCATGTCCTCTTCAAAAATAAAGGACAAATACAACCTGTGAGTAGACTGAGCTGCCTGAATGGAGATGCAGCTAGCTAGCTGAGTAACCTAGTTTTTCCTCTCCTCCCTCTTCCTCTCCTTCTCCTCTCCAAAGGAAGGAAAGTTCTGATGGCCAGAAGCTGCCCAGTTAATTTGTGATTTACTGTCTCGATTTCTCTCTCTCTCCCTCTCTCTCTCTCTCTCTCTCTCTCTCTCTCTCTCTCTCTCTCTCTCTCTCTGTCTCCCTCCCCCCTCTGTCTCCTCTGTCTCTCCCTCTCTCTCTTTCTCTCTCACTTCCTTTCTTTCTTCTTTCACAAAACCTTAAACCCAATTCACTGAAACTCATAGATTGGACCACCATAGGTCTCTGCCGAAACTCCACTTAATGGCTATATTTTGGGCACTCTTGGCTTAAAGTAAATGTCAATAGTAACTGTTTTTCTTTGGAACAGGAATTCTGAGGGTCTTCCTCTACAAGCTTGATATTTTCTTCTTTTCTAATTAAAGGGGTCATCCCTTGACTCACTTCTTAAAGAGGCCTATTCACTGAATTGGCATTACCTCACTCTAAGTAAGTACCTGAAAGGGCCTTAGCCTGAAAGGGCCAGAGTCTCCCCCTGCATCCTGGGCCATGTCCAATCATCCTGATGAATGTCTCTGGAGGAGAAAGGGAGACTGGTGAACTTGCACAGCCCTCCCTCACTCAAATGAAAGTAAACTGCAAATCATGTTAACATTTCCCTGATGCCATGGTGGTCCCTGAAAAAGACCACAAACACAATATTTGAAAGTCAAATTTCTATTCAACTTTCATTGTTTCATCAAGAATGCTATAAAGTCCTCTATATCACTGAATGTCCATGTTTTCCCCCAAAGAACTGTACTCTGTTTTTTGGACTACATGATTCTCAGTTGCAATCCTAGCTCTTTGACCTCTGCAATATTATATTCCAAGCTCTCTGATTTTTTCATACAGAAGCTGCTAAATCTTGTGTTATCCTGATTGTGTTTACACAATACTTGGCTTGTTTCTTTCTGGCTGCTTATAATCTTTTCTCCTTGACCTAGGAATTCTGGTATTTGGCTATAACATTCCAGGCAGTTTTCATTTTGGGATCTCTTAACGGATTATTTCCATGTTTATTTTATCCTCTGGTTCTAGAATATCAAGGTAGTTTTCCTGTATACTTTCTTAAAAGATGATGCTGAGGCTCTTTTTTTGATCATGTCTTTCAGGTACTCCAATAATTTTTAAATTATCTCTCCTGCATCAGTTTTCCAGGTCAGTTATTTTTATAATGAGGTATTTCACATTGTCTTCTATTCTTTTTGATTCTTTTGGTTTAATTTGGTAATTTCTTGATTTCTCATAGGGTCATTAATTTCGATTTGCCCCCATTCAAATTTTTAAGGAATTATTTTCTTCAATGAACTTTTGGATCTCCTTTTCCATTTGGCCATTTCTGCTTTTTAAGACATTTTTCTTCTCACTGGGTTTTACCATTTGGCCTTATCTGTTTATTAAGGTGTCATATTCTTCAGTATTTTTTTTGTGTCTCCTTTGCTAAGCTGTTGACTTGTTTTTCATAATTTGCTTGCATCAATCTCATTTAGTTTCCCAATTTTCCTGATTTTCAAAATCCTTTTTGAGCTCTTCCATGACCTCACACAAATTTATATTTTTCTTGCAGGCTTTGGATATAGGAACTTTGATTGTATTGTCTTCTTCTAAATGTGTATTTTGATCTTCCTTGTAACCATATTTTTTTGATAGAAAGTTTTTTTTTTCTGTTGTTTGCTCATTTTCCCAGCCTATCTGTTGACTTTTAACTCTTTGTTAAGGTAGGACATGGAGCATGCACTGTCCCAAGCTTCAGGGGATTTGTGCAGCTATTTTCAGAGATACTTCTAGTGACCTGTAAGTTTTCAGTTCAGAACCTAGGACAGCAGGAACTTATGATCTGAGAGGGGAAGCTTAGGCCTTTCAGTAGGGAACAGAATATGGGCAAGGTCAACTGGACACCTTGGAACCTGTGGACACAGAGGCAACACCAGTGGCCTTGGGACAGGAGTCTTAGTGTGACCCTGTGGCACTCCCTGCTATGGGACCACGGATAAGTCCCTCACCAGGTCAGAGCCTCAGGTGGCTCTTTACACAACAATGATCATGCTGCAAGGAAGGGAGAAAGAAGAAAGTAAGCATTGATATAGGCATGATGCTAAGTGCTTTATTATATAATCTTATAATAACTCTGTCTGGATAGCTAGGTGGCTCAACAGGCAGAGTGCTGGACTTGGAGTCACAAAGACTCATCACAAAGGACTCACCCATGAGTCCTGGACAGTCACTTATCTCTGTTTGCCTTAGTTTTCTCATGTGTAAAATGAGCTGGAGAAGGCTATGGCAAACCAATATCTTTGCCAAGAAAACCCAAAATTGGGTCCCTAAGAGTATGAGATGATTGAAAAAATTGAACAAATTCATAGAGATGCAGGATGGCAGGGTGAGATGAAGAAGCAGGGTCTCTGAACCATGTCTCACAACAGAATTATTTTCCTCCTCTACACAACTTTTATTTGTAAATCCTATAAAATAAAAAACAAACAAACCATCCTGCCTCTTCCTGCTACTTCCAGTTCCAGGAGCCTGGCTTCACTCTCCCCCATCCTGAGCTAACCCTAGAGACTGAGTAGGGTTAAGGAAGTCTTTTAGAATGGATATATTTGTCTGGTTTGGGATAAAGTCATTTAGATGGCACAGTAGAGATACTACTGGTCTGGGAATCAGGAAGACCTGAGTTAATGTCCAGTCTCAGAGACTTACTAGCTAGGTGACCTCAGACAAGTCACTTAACCTCAATTTCCTCAACTGCAAAATGAGGATCATAATAGCATCTGCCAATGAGAGGGGATGTGTGGCTCAAATGAAGTAATGTTTGTAAAGTGCTTAGCCCAGTAACTGGCACACAGTAGGTACAATGGGAATGTTAGCTATGATTAGAAGTCATTGAACCCAACGGCATCTGAAATGGAGACTCATTTCTCCCAGAGATGAGGAGGAGCACAGGTCTAGCACAGCTTCATGTTCTGCCAATGCAAAATGTAGAGTAAATACAAGTGTGTCTGAGGAGGGGGTGAGGGCAGGATTTTCTCCCCTTATCTTTTCCCATTACTCAAGAATATCTGCTTATGACTCTTCAGATAAAAAATGAAGCCTGGTTAAGAATAGGGTCATAGATGCAGCCCTAGAAGGGACCTAGAGGACATCTAGTCCAACCCATGCATTTGACACAAGAGGAAACTGAAACTCACAATGCATCATTTGATTTTCTTGACTGTAGGTATGTGTTACAAAGTGAGGCTGTGGGTTGGGGGGGCATCCTGGGGGATGGCAGTTGTGTCTTGTTTTGTTGGTTAAAACAAAAGAACATCAGAAAAATTAAAAAACAAAAGCACTGAATTTCAACGAACTTATGAATTGGCCAAGGTAAGGCTAGAATACAGTAAGTGGCAGGTGAAGGATTTCACATAGCTGCTGAAAGCCCATGTGGAAATTTTGTAACAGCACAGACTCTGTAGTCAGAGGACTGGGGTTCAAATCCAACCTCTGATATTTAATACCTTACCTCCATTGCCTCACCTGTAATTTAAGGATATTGAATAACTTGACCTCTAGATTTCTTTCCAGTTCTATGATATTACAATGAAAAGGAGAAGGAATAAGGTGAGGGAGGGGAAGATGTATTTTGGCCAATCTCAGCCAAAGAAGGAAACAGAAGGAAATTAGTTTCACTTAGATCCTTATCTCTGGAGGTCCAGGACAGAGAGTGATACGGATATTAGAGGGAGAGATCTATGTGCTCCAAGGCTTATCATGCTTCTGTCTAACCCAGTTTCCATCCCCACCAGAAGGCAGACAGGGGCAAGATAGGCCAGAGGGTTAGAAGCCCCACCCAGATCTCTGTTGTGTCCAAACTAGGATTGCTCTTCACCCTAGGATGGCTGAACACATCACTCTGTGGGCTAAATGGAGAATATGAGAATACTCTCAGAAGTCATGTATATGCATCAAAATCAGGCTTTGCCAAAAAAGCACCAGTTTAAGAACTGCATAGATAAGTCCCAGAGGGAGGCAGCCCAGGGACTCCCAGGGATGAACTGAGGCTGTCAGTGTGTCTATGAGAAACCCCCAGACTGAGCCAGCCAAGAATCAGGACCAAGGCAAGAAGGACGTTGGATGGGAAGGGGTGATGCTTCCCCCAGAAGTCAGAGCCCAGGGAACCAGGGCAGGCCCACCCACAGGGGAACCTAGGCTCCTCTCCAGAACCTAGGGCTGGGTTAGAACCAGGAACCTCTGAACTGGAAGAATTTTAGAAACAAGTGTTCTAGGGAACAGTATATGAGCAGCACTCGCCAGATGTCCTCAAACCTTGGAGATCCTGTGAGCACAGAAGCAGCCTCATGTCTGTCTGGTCAGAAAAACAGTTTCCTTCAGAACAGGACCCCTGGGCCTGATGCACTGACCCTGACTACTTTGGGGCCATGGGCAAGTCACTCACCCCCTCTAAGGCTCAGGGGGCTTGTCTATAGCACACCCAGCCCATCTCCCAAAGGTGCAGTAAAGAAAGGCTTTGTAACCTTAAGGTGCCAGAGAAATGGGGGCTGTTGTTATTATCCTGGCTGTCTGATTTCCCTTTGCTACCCAACGGGCCTTCATTCATGACCTTTCTGTAACTCTCACCCAGAACTTGGACCAGTTCCCTTGATTTCCCTCCCCCTTCTTCATATTCCCAGACCATCTTTTTTCTATTTTAAATTTCCCTGATGACAGTTTTCCTTTTGTTCTTTGGAGCCTCACTGCTTATAGGATACAGGGGGCTCACATCCCCATGGACCTCTCTAGTACCCTCTGTGTGGACCTTGACTATGTTCTATGTAACACCAGTGGAATATTGGTATTAAAATATAGACCTTCATTTTTTAGGGGTCAATAGAGGAGATTGGCAAATTTCTTCAACTTTAGCCTGCTATCCTTCTCTGTTGAATTTTGAGCCAAACTCACTTCCTATCTTTACCATTCCCAATATATACATAGTGATGAGTGTGCTCTTTAGTTCCATCCAACTGTAGGCCATAATGTGGGCAATGGATATTCATCATCCACTTGGTCTTTTCCATGGTAGTGATCAGGCTAAACTCTTTTGAGAAGTTATGGATTGGGGAGATTCCAAGATTACTACTAACCCTTGTCTCAAGGAACTTACAGTTGAATAGAAAGGTTATAACAATAATAAGAATAAAAGAAGACTATGACAGGGTCTCCCAGTGTGTATGGGCAAATGTGAACGGTGAGAGAAGTTCCTGAGAATGGGGGCAAAGGGGAGGGAATCAGGGAGGACTCCAGCAGAATTTTAGGGACCGGGAGGAATGTTTCAGTTTTCTCCTTATATCCTCAGTGTCAGGCATACAGTAGGCACTCAATTAATGTTTGTTGAACTCACCTGAACAGAAGAGGATCCTAACAAGCAAGGATGAGGAAGCAGTACACTCCAGGCAGGGAGTTCAGTCTTGGTAGATACATATAGACAGAAGATGATAGAATGAGAAAGAGAAGCAGGGCTTCTCAACCGTACCTTATGCAGAATGCTTTTCCTACTCTACAGCACATTTGCTCTCATATAATTTTTACTCTACTGTCACTTACACTCTTAGAGCTGCTTAGAGCACTGAGAAGTTCAGTGATTCTCCCAGGATCACCCATCTTCTGGTTCCAAGGCCAGCTCTCTGTCCACTATAACATCATTGCCTCCCTAAGAACACTAGCAGAATATTTAAAATCCAAAGAAAGTGAAGCCCAAAGAGCCTGTGATTTGGGGTAGCTGGTGAGCACAGTGGAGAGAGCATTGAACTTGGAATTAGAAAGACTTGAATTCAAATCCATCGTCAGATGCTGTGTGACCCTGGGCAAGTCACTTAACCTCTGCCTGCCTCAGTTTCATAGCCTGCAAAATGGAGACAAAAACAGCACCTGCCTCCCAGGTTGTCATGAGGATCAAATTACATAACATTTTTAAGTATTTTTTAAACCTGAAAACTCTATCTAAATGATCACTGTAATTATAATGATTATCCATGCGCAGGTGGTAACTAGCTCCTGAAGAATCTTGTTATTACTGGGAGGCCGTGGAGCCCAATGGGAAGAGCATTAACTCTGGAGTCAGAGGAGGGAAGATCATATTCCATCATTTATACTAACTGGCTGTGTGAACCTGGACAAGTCACTTACTCACTGTGGGCTTCCCTTTGTTTATAAAAGGTGGAGGTCAGGATGGTCCTCCTAGCTCTAAACATGTGTTCCCATATCTTGGATCAGTCACAAATTCCTGTCGTCTGGTTTTAACTGGGCCTTCTCTGCTAGAAATAGTCTTTTTATTCTCTGTTTCTATTACATTTCTTTTCCTTCCTTCCTTTCATTCTTTCTTTTTCATTATTCTCTGATCTCCCAATCTCATCAGTGTGGAAATGCATCAAACACTCATGGGTTCTAATCCCACTACTGATTTATTGGCCTGGAGTTTTCTCCTGTTCCATTTCTAACATGGGCCGCTTTTTCCAACGTTGGGCAGCCTCCCCTCCTAAGAACTCACTATATTGGTGCAACACTTAGTGTGGACACTCCGTTGACTTTAATCCTCCTGTAGCTCAGAACTCCAGAGCTCAAGGGATCCACCTCGGCCTCCCTCTCAAGTAGCAGAGATTATAGGGCTTCCTACCCTCCTAGTCCTATTATTTGTCCACAATTTGATCTCTGTAACACTTGTAAACCTTCTTCCCTTCCAATGTGGTAGTTCAAAACTTTGCCCTATCTCCTTAAAGCTCTCATGGCCATGATCTCCTGCCATCTGGAATCTCAGCAGAGGACTCAGCCTTCTACTCTACTGAGAAAATGAAGTCTGCCCTCCCAGAGCTCCCTCACCTCCTAGACATCATATCTCCCCGACCCATCCTCTTCTCTTATTGCTGTTTCTGAGGAAGACATGGCTCTTTTCCTTGCCAATGTCAGTCCCTTTACTGGTGCCCTCAATCTCCTCCTCTCTCCTTTCTTTAGAAGCTGGCCCTGGAGACCAGGATATGACCCTTCTCCTCCAAAACATCAGCCTCTTCTTAGACCTCAACTCCATAAACTCTCCCATCCTCAGAAATCCCTCTTGGCCTCCTCTAGTTGCCCTCCTCTGTCTTTCTTTCCTTTTACTGTCAGATGCCTGAGAATAGTTGTCTATGCTCATATGCCAACATGAAAATTCCAGAGAGAATTCAGTTATGAGTCTTGGCACTGTCCCTGACCCCACCTCCTTCCACTACTTGGCTGATTTTTCCTTTTCTTTTTTTCTACTCATTTGTGTTTTCTTTTTCCAACCAGCAAGCACTTCTTTCCTACCTCCAACCCCCTGTACTAAACAGCATGATATATTTAGATAAAATAAATTCCCACAATGACCATGTGCAAATTTCTTTTTTGCTTTTCTTATGTTGCAGATGTTAATGAATGTGCACCACCTATTAGTGTCTCTTGTGGTCAGAATGCAGACTGTGTTAATACAGAGGGAAGTTACTACTGCACCTGTATCCCTGGATATGCACTTCCTTCTGGGGAAGAGACATTCCCAAATGCCACTATGAATGACTGCCAAGGTACAAACCACCCCTACATTCTTTGTCTAGCCTGGAAGTCACTGAAGGGCTCTTCGTACTGAGCTGTGAGCAGAGAAGCTCCTCCCTGCATGGGCCACCTCTGGACAGTACCCTTTGCCTCCTTATATGGGACCCCTCTGACCTTCCCCAGGCCCCTCCCTGACTCAGGCTCTCTCTGTTCAGTGCCCTTAGCTCCTCAATACAGAGTCACCGCTAAACCCTGGGAATTCTCTTCTCCCTATTGTGTCCATCCCAGCTCAGACCCCTTCAGGAAATCTCATTCAAATGCTGTGGCCAGAACTTGACTCAGGGCTGACAGGTTCAAATCTTTCTCCAATTACAACCTAGAAGAAGGAATTGAAGCCACAGAAGTCTGACCTGCCTAGCAATACTGCCTCATGGTGCCTAATGTTTAGGAGACATAAGGAGGAGGGATATTTTGGAATGGACTAGACAGTGATTTCTCTCTCCCTGTTCCCTGATATCTGTATTCTCAGAGTGGTGTCTGTGGCGCTGAGAGGCTAAGGGCTTTGGAGACATCAATCCAGTAAGTGTCTAAGGGGAAACTTGAACCCAGGTCTTCCTAACTCTGAGCCTAGCCATGAGCACTAGGCCATGTTCCTTCTCTTACCCAGTAGACTACACCTTCCCTGCCTCCTATTACATGGGCCATTTCATTTATCTTCTTGTGTTCTTTTTTCTCTCCCTACCTCCATCTGCCCCATCCTTGGTAGGACTCCCTCTGGGCTCAGAGAAACCAAAAGGAGGCTCCAGTATGACAGGAGGAGGAACAGTATTCCATCAAAATCACATATCATAGCTTGTTTAGCCATTCACCAATTACTGAGCATCCCCTCAATTTTTCATTCTTCACCACTAGAAAAGATCTGCTATAAATATTTTTCCCCATATATGTCCTTTTCCTTTTTTTTAATCTCTTTTGGGACACAAACCTAATAATGGTATTGCTAGGTCATGCATAGTTTTATAGGCCTTTGGGCATAGTTTCAAATTGCTCTACATAATGGTTGAATCTGTTCACAAGTTCATCAACAATGCATTAGTGTCTCAATTTTCTCCTCCAACATTTGTCATTTTCCTTTTGTGTTCTATTAGCCAATCAAATAGGCATAAGGTACATAGTACCTCAGAATTGTTTTAATTTGCATTTCTTCAATCTCCAGGGATTTTTCACATGACTACAGATAGCTTTGATTATTTAATCTGAAAACTGACTTTATATCTTTTGATCATTTCATAATTGGGTAATGGCTCTTATTATTATAAATTGGATTTATTTCTACACACACACACACACACACACACACACACACACACACACACACACACACACACACATATATATACATAAGACATGGTATGGGTGATATCTTGATCCAAATCTTAAATTGGATTTGTGAGGCAGAGTTGCATGAAATTGTCAGTTTCACTCTCTCCTGCAAATCCTCATAGCGCAATGGCAAAAAGAGGCAAAGTGGAAATGATGAGGAGCCCCAAAAGTGGTTTGGAAGCCATCACACTAATGACACTAGTCCTCCCTGAACACATGCTACACTCCAGTGATGAAACAGCAAGTGTGGATACCCTGGGAACTGTAGTCACAACTCTGCACACAGGCAGCCCAGATCATAGAGACATTTCTCACTGGAAGTAGCAGTGGGACTTGGCAGCCCCCTGGGTGGGCTTGCACTGCTCACATCCTGGTGTGAGGAAGGGGGCTAGAAAATGTGCCCTAAAAATTGGCTGTTTATCCAAACCTGGCCTGATTACCACAGCAGGCAGGGAATCACACTTGAAACTCAAAAAAATGTACAAAAACATCTGCAAAGATTATTCCACTCATCATCAGCACATGAAACGTGTGCACACTTAACCAGTAGACTTGAAAGATGAACTGCTCTTGTTATAAGAGAACTCAACAGGTATCACATCCAAATAGCAGCCCTGAGTGAAACAAAGCTGGAAAATGAAGGCCAGCTTACTGAAGTTGGAGCTGAATATACATTTTTCTGGAGGGGTCACAGGGAAGGGGAGTGTTGTGAAGCTGCTGTAGGTTTTGCAATAAAAACTAATCTACTCAGGAAGCTGGTATGCCTGCCAAAAAGAGTGAATGATGGGCTCAAGACAATGCGATTGCCACTTGTAGGAAAACACCATGCCACCATCATCAGTGCCTATGCTCCCACCATGACGAACCCTGATGAGGTTAAAGAAAAATTTTATGAAGACCTGGAGACCCTTATCATCAATATGCCAAAAGAAGACAAGCTTATAATTCTGGGTGACTTCAATGCTAGAGTAGGCTCAGATTACCAGTCTTGGCAGGGAGTGCTTGGGGAGGAATGGAGTTGGAAACAGAAACAACGGTCATTTACTGCTGAAGACTTCTGCATCGCATGACCTCATCATCAACACTGTTTTTCATTTACCTAAATGCAATAAAACTTCATGGATGCACCCTCATAGAAAACATTGACATCTAATAGACTATGTGATTGTACGGAGAGAGCCTTCGTTTAGGAGGTGGTACCCCAGCTGCTTTCTAAAAAAGATACCAAGAATTCCATGATATGGAAGTGAAGTCAGAAGGTTTTTCAGGCATGTGGTGATGGTGGTAGGGTAGGTGATGTGGTTGGCCACTAAACTAACAATATAATGAGATATGAATACACAGTTTAAGACAGTCATACATATGGAGGGTTCTCACCTAAGTTCATGAAGATGTAAGCTAGCAGAAGGATATACATCACATGGTCCCTCTGGCCTCTTGTCAGAGCAGCCTCCAGGGGCAGAGAATCCTTCACATAGCAGATAAAAGTATGCTCTAGTATCAGTCACATTAGATCATGATGGATAGACTCATGGAATGTTACAGTGGAAATGGACTTCAATCTTCTAGTTCAACCCCATCCCTATGTACAGAATCCCTTCCATAGGCTCTCATCCACCCTAGACAGAGATTTTATTTTCCTAGAGTTTTTGCTGTTTCCATCATCTTGGAAGGGGACTTAAGTGCAGCTTCAGAAAAAACCTAACTGGAAAGACCTTCTCTATGGAGCATAGCACATGGCATTTTTTTTTGGTAACTAGACTAGATTCCATTTTATATCAGCCAACTATCCAGATGAAAAGTTAAACCTCCAAACATTATGTGTAAGCATCATATATATAACATGGAGTATATTTTGAAAAGTTTAGAGATGAGTCTTCTTGTTTGTCCTTTTAGTATCTGGCCTGGACAAACTAGCCACTGTAGGTCCTTACATGGTCATTTGCATACTGCTATACAAAACAAAACATTTGGGTTAAACTTTTCCCTGCTTTCAGATAATTAACCTAAGTGGTAAAAGTATAGGGAGCAAAGGGAACTTTAGTTTTTTGGATGCTTACCCAGAAGAAGTTATGCTGTGCACTCAGACCTTAGAATAGAGAATATAGGACCAGTAAAGAGTCATTCAGTCCCAGCCCCAGCCCTAGCATCAGCGGGAAGCTCACAAATGAGAGGGTGAGATATTGTCCTAAGGTGTTATACCTTCAGTTTCCTCCTTCCCACATCCACTTTTTCTGTCTATATTAATGGGTATGCAACTCTAGTTACTATAGATTGTGCATCAAAATCAGACTTCTTTAATCCATGGGAAAATAAGTACTGCAGCTTCATCTCTACCTAAGAGTTGTTTACTAGATAAAATTCAATCATCAATTCAAATGTGAACGTTTGCAAGGGTCAGATACTCCCTGTCCTCCTGTCAGCTTTGGATATCACCAGGAACCATTTCTGCTGTCTTTGTGAGTGCCAACAGGACCACACTCCATGTGGAATCTCTATCACGTGACCCTTCCCTCACACATTACAAGACCTTGACCCAACTTAGTCCCTGTCAATATAATAGAATTCAATTCTAGTAAACAAAAGTAGACTCTTTCATAGTCATCTGCATAATGTATTCAAAAGGATACTATTCCCATATACCACATTCACAGACAACTCAAGTGACTGAGGAGATGAAGACAATTCCATTTTCTACCTGGAGATTGAGTACCAAGAATTACACCATAAAGTATGAAAGGGTTTCATACACATAGCCTAATACCAGATAAAAGTATGCTCTAGTATCAGCCACATTAGATCATGATGGATAGACTCATGGAATGTTACAGTGGACATGGACTTCAGTCTTCTAGTTCAACCCCATCCCTATGTACAGAATCCCTTCCATAGGCTCTCATATTCATTCTTTCCTCTCTTTTGCAGTTGCCTGGTGCAACTTGTTTTAGAAATAGATTAGTTTTAGTTCCTCCTTAGGCACCTGGTATAACTGGAATCTGGGAAGGAAGTGGGGGAGAAATTCCCTTTGTGGGGGTCAATGCAATCATTTCTCCCATTATTATTCCAGGAATAATACCTCTTTCCTAAATATGTCTTTCTTGTTTCCTTCCCTAGGCAAAACTGACTTGTATTCTAATCTTACCAAAGATACATTTTCAAGAAACTGTGAGGTACACGTAAGTGTTACATCATTATGAATGTGTTTCTTATATAGAGGAGAAGTTTATAGAAATAAATAACCTTCAAATCTATGTGAATAATGATTTTAAAAGTTTTATTAAAAACTTAATACTAAACATCAATGCTAAACCACCCAGCAAAGTTAATTATAAATGAAATATATATTAACATACAAAGATATACTGCATAATAATATGTGATATATAATATAAATTTGCTTAGTAACTATGTCCATTTAAAGTAATTCATTTCAATATGTAAAACAACATGGCAACTTTTCAGTCATTCCATCTAAGTCTCCATCTGGATTCTTTACCTATTCATTTTCTTATATGGTCATAGTTTGTGTGTTCTCTGTCTTCACTGTCTGTGTGTGTGTGTGCGTCTGTGTGAGTGTGTGTGTATGTGTTGCTTTGTTCCCTTGAAGTTTCTGGATGCTGTACCTCTCTTAACATACAGTTATTTCACTCAATTTCTTGGTGCCATATCACATAAATCAAAGTAGTAGTCACCTAACTGTTTGCAGTTCCCAGGTTGAAAGTCTATATTTTAATATAATTAGATTTAAACAAATGAAAATAATTTTTGTCACAACTGCTGTCTTCTCCCCAGAGAGCTACAGAGAGATTTGCCTTGTTGTAAAGAAGTTGTCCAGTGCATGTGAAAATGACCATGCTTCCCTTATAATGGTTTGAAATCCTTTTATGATATATATAATTCTGAGAGACAAAATCCTAGGTATGAAAAATCAGTTTATTAATTAGGCCAGCAAATAGTCAATAAATTGAGGCCAGAGACAGAGACACCAGTGAGGAGCTTTCCAGGCCACCTTAAGTTTCAGTTTGTCTTCCCGACAGCACATTACTAGGGCCTTCCCTGACAAGCTAGAGGCAACCCTGACTGGTGGATCCTTGAGGAGGAGTCAGGCTAAGTGCTCTCAACTCCTCCTACTTCATCATTGTTGGAGAGGATTAGAAAAAAAAGCCTGCTCATGAGAGTCAGCAGCCTCTAGCCATCTGGGCAAGAGAAGTCATCCCCATCAGGATCTACCTGGTTAAGTTTCTCCTTTGTGAGCCATATTTCCCCAAACTTTTAGTTAGAAGAGCCAAGAGCAAGGCTGACCCTTGGTAGTAGGGATGAGTTATATCTGAATTCTGCTTATGGGATAAACAAAGAGGCCTAGACCAGGCCTTGAGGAGGAGGCTGGAATGTGATCACATTCCTCAGCCAGTTCTTGGAAACAGATTTTTTTATTTCAACTAAACTAAAAAGTGAGGATTTTAAATTATTTCATCAAGCACCCCAAAATACACAGGGGCCTGCTATCATAGCTTCTTAGATCTGCATTCATAAAAGCAAAGTAACTTTCAAGAGGTTAACAATCACTTTAATCAAGCACATGTATCATTCCTTCAACTAAACACATATATCATTCACCTAATTCAGAGGAGTCAGCACCCTGAATTTGAAAGAAAATACAGAGAAATCAAAAGATCAACAGACATGGCTTCTTCTGCCTGAATTCAACAGACAATTGGACCCCAATTGTCTGACCAGAGTTACTAGAGAGGGAAGCAAGACATCTGAGTTCTCAAAGTCAGAGGCTCCTTAGCAGCTTCCCCAGAGTCTTCATCTGGCCAAACAAACACTTCCAGTCAGTACACCCCAAAGTAATCAACAGACATGGCTTCCTCTGCCTGAGCATAATTCAACAGACAGGTACAGTTGTCTGACCATAGTTACCAGGGAGGGAAGCACAATATCTGGGTTCTCAAAGCAGGGGGACTCCTTAGTGGCTTCCTAGAGTCCTCATGTGGCACTCAAACGTTCTTACCAAAAACTAAACCCCAAAGTAAAACCTCAACTCAGAGTATTTATGACTTTTTTAAAGTCAGAGGGCATCACAACCCTTGAGAACCAGTGCCTCATTAACAAAAGGCTTGGTCCTTCCCACAAATCTTCCCTAATCAAATTCCCCTTTATGGGCAGGCCCATTAATGTGTGGGGAAGATTTAATCACATTAAAATAATTAACAATACCAAGAGTTATACTATTTCTAGTTAAAGAAACTCTTGTTTTTGTACTTCACTTCTTGTAAAAACTCTTGAATGATAAAATTAAAATTCAAGCAAAAGCACTTGATTATACTAAAACAAAAACAACAGAAGATCCAATTTTGATTGCCATCACATAAACAGAGAAGGGAATAGTATAAATTAATATCAATAATAAAATTATACAGCATTAAATTTAATATTTCTTATTTTTCCTTCTCCTCCTGGAAGCACATTTCCCACCTCCCCTCCCCCAAATTATGGCATGTACTTGAAGTACAATAAGAAGTTTTGAGGACCACAAGTCCTTTTTAGGCACAGAGCTTGAGGGCCCAGTCCTGAGGTTAAGGTTGGACACAAAGTGTGGGTGAAGGAAGATGGCAGTTGTTGCAGAGATTTCATTCCTCTGATCTTGGGGCACCTTCACTTTGTTGTGACATCTTACCACGTTGAGAGGTGGCAGAGCTCAATAGGCTTGGAGTTAGGAAAGCTAGATTCAAGTCCTGGTTCTTCTCCATACTTACTATGTGATTATGAACAGGTCACTTGACATCTCCAAACTTCGACTCCTCGTACAAAATGGCCTATAAAACCATCTAAGATTATTGGGAAAAAAGGCTTTTGCAAAGATGAAAACCTCTAAAAAGTAGCTTATTCAGAGAAACCCAAAGTGCACTGATATTAACAATCCCATTCATTGCATTTGGGAGAGAATAAAGAGGGTAGATGGGGTACACTTCCATTTGGTGGAACATCGTATTTAGGGGATGGAAAAATAGCAGGTAATAAATGAGACTAAAGCAAGAATATCATTTTTGTGTGCTTAATTCATAGAATGACAGATTTGGAGGAGGAAGGGAACTTAAGGGCTATGGGGTCTAACCCTCCCAATCTTATGAATGAGGAAAGGGATGCATCATGATATGGTCAAAGTTCAGCTGGTAGTAAGCATGAGAGCTGTAATTGGAACTCAGGGACCTCTGACTCTAAAGTGAGAATTCTTTCCCTGGCACATATATGCTTCACTGATCTTCTACCCTCTCCTCTATCCAACTACCAACCCAATCTTTCTCACTTTTCCTTTTCTCCTTATCTAGTCACACACTCTCCATGCCCACTAAGAAAGGAGATCAAATCTCTCCAAAGTAATAGCTAGTAGCATAGAGGGGACCAGCCAAAACCCTGTTGCTGCAGGTACCCTCTATCAAGAGGCCAAAGTCTGTGTCTCTCAGAAGTGTACGGAGCTTGTGTCTGGAGGACTGCATCCTCTATACACAATTCATATCACATTGAAAACAGCTTGGGCACATGCTTAGCTCTAAGCATGCTCTATGGCATGGTCACTGCTACCCTCCTTAAACTATAACCCTCTCCTGTGACTTTCAGGAAATGAAAATAAGTTAAAAGAAAATTCTCAGAGATACTGTGACAGAGTACAAAGTGTGTTGTTCATGGCATTTAGAAATAAACTAAACTAAGCTCCCTACCTCAAACTCATACTATCTGTGCAACCATGGGCAAGTCATTTTACTTCTCAGGACTTCAGTTTCCTCATCTGTAAATGGGAATTAAATATAGACTTTAACTAAGTAGGACTAGTGTAGACATCATGTGAGATGATGTGGGTAAAATGTGCAGAAAACTTTGAATGACTATAATAGCATCAAGGTTCATTATTTCTGGGCCATGTTATATTTTTCATCAAAACACTGAGATTTTGATTTTTCCCAGATTAGTTCATTGTGAAAATACAACCATGAAAAAATCACCTGGAGCAGGCCAGAAACCACAAGGAATCTCAGTAACAGAACATTCATTGTTTTCTTTAACTACAGACCGTTGCCAATAATCTTGACATTCGTCTGGACCAGGTGAATGCAAGCCAAGCAGAAACAGCTCAGAGAGTGACCTTGTACCTTGAGACTGTACAGAATGCTGTATATGAAGCTGCCCTCAATCTCCCTCTTGGAAGTAGAATCTCAGAAGAGAAGAAATCAATGGGTAAGACTGGCCATGAATATCTTTCACTGGGGTGGCAGTTTGGGTATTATTTGGTTCTTTTACAAACACTCATCTATGACCTATGTGAAAAGGTGTCTTACTCTACATCATGAGTCTATCATTTCTCTATCAGGAGGTAGGTGGAAATTTTCAACATGTTCTCTAGAATCATTTTTCATCTTAAGTCTTCGAAGTTATTTGTCTTTACAATGTTGGTGTTTTGTGGTAAATTATTCTCCTGGTTCTGCTCACTTCACTGTGTATCAGTTCATACGAGTCCTCCAGCTTTCTCTGAAAGCATCTGTCATTATTTCTTATGTCACAATAGTATACCATTCCATTGATACGCTCTGATTTGTTCAGTGATTCCCCAAATGATTAGTTTCCAGTTCTTTGTCATCTCACAGAAAAAGAAATGTTATAAATATTTTTGTATATATGAGTCCTTTTCATCTTTCTTTGATCTCTTATAGATAGAGATTTTATATATACATATATATGTATAGCCTGGTAATAATATTTCTAGGTCAAAAGGTATGCAGTTTTGAAGATATATGCATATAGTTGAGAGGGACCTTTGAATATATCTGTTCCTAATGTGAACAAAGTAGCTAAGATTTCAACATTGTGGAAAATCCTGAAATTCCTATTACTCAAAATGTGACATTGCTAGAACAACCTTGTGATCAACTTAAAGGAGTTTAAAACTGTTACCTATTCCAAAAGGCTCAGAAGAGGTAAAATTGGGAGGAAAGGAAGACTCATTTCAAGTTTCTACCTATGCAGAAAACCAGAATTATCTCCTTGAATATTACTATTAACTTTCCCAGTGTAGGAATGGCTTCTAATAATTGACTTCCTTGGATTTCTCTCTTGGGAGCTAACAGAGTTCATTGAATAAAGCATTGAGTCCACAATTAATAGGAAGGTCACAGTATCTAGAGGAAGAAGAGTCATCAGAGGTGATATAGTATGAACACCTCATTTTAGATGAGGAAACTGAGGTTCAGAAAAGTTTCATGACAGTTCCAGGGTCACAGAGGTAGTAAGTGGTAGAATTGGTATTTGAACTTTGGTCTTCTGATTGCAAATGTGATATTATTTCCAATGTACCACAATTCTGAGTTCTGATCCTTACTTTTCCTCTGGATTTCATATGTAACTCACCTGCTTTTAAATCTTCTTTCCCTATGTGCAAAATACAGATGATGATGATGACAATGATGATAATGATGATGATGATGATGATGATGATAAACCCACGTGTATATTAAAAGAGCTGATGTTTTTTAGCACTTCAAACGGTGCCTGTAACAAAGTAGACACTTAATAAATGCTTATTGATTGAGTGAACAACTTTCTACTTTAGAGGCACTAATGAATCAAAATGTTCTTTCTGGATGTTTGGGGTCCCTTTAGCAACAAAATGCCTATTTCTCTATCATACAAGTTTTTCAGTCTGGGCACCCAAAAGACACTTGTTAAATACCTATTTTATGATGCAAGAAAGTTTTGAGGATTAGGCAATGAGTGGATATGGGCATTCATTTTAAATTTCCTGATTTTTTTATTAGTTATTCAAACATTGACCTTTGAAGGTGGCTGTAACAAAAGCAATTCATTCCACATGGAGGCTAGTAATGAAATGATGGATTTTGATTGCATTCCAACGACTGAAAAAGACTCAAAAGGTACAGAAAACAAAAATGCCATAATGAAGTCAGGACTTCCTTTAATATTTCTCATTTATATTAAGTTAGCTTCTCAGTCAACCTAATGAATTTTTCTCATTAATGTTCGAAAGTTTGTTTATTGGGGTGGAGGGTGGAGGGAGGTAAGTTATAGACACATGGTTTGATCATTTGGGGGAAAATCCCAGTGTGTAAACCAACTTTACCAAGGCGGATCAACGATTCAGTTGTAACTTATTATCTTTGAGTTGCCAGGGCATGGAGTGGTTAAGTGACTTGCCCATAATTACATAGCCAGGATTTCTTGACTCTGAGATTGAGTCTCTATCCACTCCATCATGCTTGACTTTTGGATAGATTACTCTAATCATTGTCTGTATAATTAAGGCTCGTGTGAAGGGAACATATGGTCAAAGTTATGTGTTCAGAACAGATCCTGAATACATGAACTTTTAAAACTACATTTATTGAGCACTTACTCTGTGCTATCATCCTGAACTGGCAAAAAAAATTCAAACATCTTTCTTTTCACAATTTCTATTATATTTCATATGTACATGACATATTGGAATTGTGAAGATACCAGAATATTGAATTTGATTCAATAGAAGGGAATACTAGTGACAACAGCTGTTCCAAAATGACTTTGAATTCTCCATCACTGAAGGACAATAAGCAGAAGCTAAATGATGACCTGTTGGTGATACTACTGAAGGGATCCAAGCTTTCAAAGGGTTGAAGGGAGGTTAAACAATATGTTTCTGAATCTCTTCCAACTCTAAAACTCAGTCCCATTATTGGACTAGTTCAAGGACTCCTTAAATTTGGCCGCTCTTTTTAAGATGACATTTTTCAAAATTCCTTCTTCAATAACTTGTATTTCTTCTTTCCTAATAGGTGCAGCTGTTCTCATTTCTTATGCTTCCATTGGATCCATCATAAATGAGAGGTTTGTTTCCAAGGAAAACCTTATCACCGATGAAAAACTAGTAAACTTTCAACTAACTTCCAAGGTAGTGAGTGGGACAATTGGATACAGGAAAGGCAGTTCCCTGTCCATACCTGTCAACTTCACTTTTCAGCACATCAGGGTGAGTAGAAAGTGATTTCATTTCAGTTTCTGAACCTTCTGCTCTTGAGTTCTGATATGCCACAGATCATGTCTTCCTTCCAGATGAGAAGTGGGAAAGAAAGGCCTCTTTGTGTTTATTGGAACAAGACTTTCTGGTCCAATCAAGGATGTAAAATCATTTGGTACAATGATAGCCAAACTTTATGCAGCTGCACTCACCTCTCTAGCTTTGCCATACTCATGGCATCTGTGGAACTGGAAGTAAGTTGAATCAAATTAATTTCATTTAAAGATCTTCACAAACCAGCTCCTATCCACCTTTCCAGCCCTATTATACACCACTCAGTTTCACGTGCTCTATGGTTCTATGCAACTTACCTTGATAGTCTTCACACTTAACATTCTGTCTCCCATTTCTATCACTTTGCAGGCTGTCTCCCGTACCTGAGATGCTCTTCTTCATTATTTCTGCTTCTTAGAGTCATTAATTTGGTTCAAACTTGACGAGGCCTTGGCTTGTTCCTCTTTCTTCTATCTGCTAGTGCTTTCCCCTAAATAACTTCCTATTTATTTTGTATATACTTCTATGGGTACTTGTTGTCCATGTGGTCTCCCACCAAAGAATATGCCCTCCTTGAAGACAGGGATGGTTTCATTTTTATCTCTGTACCCTCCAGAGCCTACCTCACACAGCACCTGGCATATAGTGGTCCCTCAATAAGTGAATGCTGATTGGTTGTTTAATTATAGTGCCACATGTGACAGACCATCTAGGATAGAGCCTAATATGCACTAGTCTTGGATTCATTAAAGACTCTGGCTTTCATTATAACTCCATTTACTACATGGGTATATTTTTCTCTTCAAAGAATATAAATTCCTCAAGAGCAGGATTATCTTTATATCTCCAGAACCTATCACAATACCTGGCACATAGGAGGTGCTTAATAAATGCTTGTTTTTTGAGGTGACAAATTTTTGTACCACTTTATCCATCTGTAAAATGGGGACAATATATATCACTTTACATATTGAAATGGATGTCTTAGACTCAATGTGTTCAGAACTGAAATCGTTGTCTTTCTCTCCAAACCATCCTCTCTTCCCAGCTTCCTACCAACATCACTCCAGTCATCCAGGCTCACAGCCTAGGTGACTGACGCAACTAGATTTAAATCTAGGTATTGGAAAGATTCAGCCAAAAGGGAATGTAATCTGTGGTGTTACAAGTCTGTCTGCACATGGTAAATAAATACCATTGAAGTACATATATTCCATTGGTGGTCCAGAAGTATATGTTAAAATCAGCGTAGCCACATATATCTTGGAAGTCTTCTGATAGACTCCAAATGGTGACGGCTGTTCTTCTCTTTCTCGCTCAAAGGAAGATCTGGTGCTGACAGTGATCACTTATGTGGGGCTGAGCCTCTCCCTGCTATGTCTCCTTCTGGCTGCCCTCACCTTCCTTCTGTGCCGAGCCATCAAGGGCACCAGCACCTTCCTCCACCTGCAGCTCTCCCTCTGCCTCTTCCTGGCCAATCTCATCTTCCTCATCGGAATCAAACAAACTCAGCCTAAGGTAGAAGGAGCCCTTAAATTCTTTCCTATAGAAATCAAATGCAGCCATTTTGCTAATAAGGTGCAACGGTCACAGAGAAGATAGATGTGACAATAGATAGTAAAGTAACTGCATGCCAAACACTGAGGCTTAATTATGTTAAAGAAGCATTTTAATAAATAATTTATAAGTAATAGTAGTATAAATAATATAATATATAAATAATATTTGATAAGGTTTTTTGCCTGGGGAGGAGAAACAGCATGGCAAGGTGGATAGAGAGCTGAAGTCAGAGCCAAGGGCCTCCTGGGTTCAAATCCTATCTCTGACACTTACTGTGTGACAATGAGTAACTCACTTAACTTTTCTGAGTTTCAGTTTTTTCATTTGCAAAAGAGAGATAATAACACTAACAGGGTTGTTGTAAAAATCTAATGTATTTATAGAGGAAAGCAATTTACAAACCTTAAATACTCCTATATTCCAATGGGTAATTGGTTTTGAGGATATAATCACTCCCTCCAGTAATGTCTGCTTCCTCCTCTTATGTCCTCCATATGCTTTGGTGAATCCTCAACCAATGTGCTGGCACTGAATGATCATAATACATATCCTGGGGTTATCCATCTAGTTAGCCTTAACTCACTCACCTTCTCATCTCTGGGCAAGGACTAGATGAGAGAATAGAAGAGAGGCCCAATGGCCCAAGGTGGCCACAGTTGAACCTCTACCTGTGATGCCCTAGACCAGGGTGATGGAAATGATCAGACTGGGATTAGAGACCACAGCCCAAGGGAGAAGAAGTCTCCCAAGGACAAAAGGTTAACAGCTGGAAGCTCAGGGCAACCTCAAGGTCATGCTGTTGGGATAAGTTAGGAGCCTCAGGCTGAGTGCAAAAGTCCTCCTTGCCTTGCCCATCACCAAAAGGAGACCAGAAGTCCTGCCCATGAGAAGAGAAAAGGAAGTAGGTAACTCAAGAGATTCCTTTACATGCACTTTTGAAGAGTTTTCTTTTTCCATCTATACCCCAATACACCACAACTTCCTTGTGTATCATGATTTTGATTACCCTGTGGAAATTTCCCTGGATTCCTCAATTTCCCCAGTGGTGTAGTACAGACAAGAGCTGGCCTCATACCTATGAATATTTGGGTTCAAGTTCCCATCTCTGACACAAAGTGGCTGTGTGATCCTGGGCAAGTCACTTAATTTTTCAGTGCTCTGGGCAATGCCATAGGTACCAACCTGTATTAGCAGAGAGAGTTTCCTCACCTAGGAATTCCTTATACCAATGATATCACAAGTCTAGACCCCATCCATCAATTCCCCACAGGGATCAAAGTCAGACACCCCTGTTGTTACACTTGATAAATATCAGTGAAGAAGAAGGGAAGTAGGTTTGTTGATCCCGAACCCTGAAATGAGTTACAAAGGGAAATTCTATATGCATCAAATGTGTAATTTGTAAATTATATCTTAAATGTGAGTTCCTTAAGATCAGGGACTGCCTTTTCTTTGTCTTTGCTTTCCCAGGACTTAGCACAATGCCTGGCACGTAGTAGGAACTTTATAAACGTCTGTTGAGCAACTTGTCACAGGGCATAGCAGGCATGCTTACCACATTCATGGATGATGCAATATTGAAAGTGATTATAAACATACAGATGATAGTCAGAATCTAACATGATACATACAGATGACAGCATTAGGCTGGGTCCAATAAGATCTAATTCAATAGAGATAAATAAAATGTCATATAGAATCAGCTTTGCAAGTACAAACCAGGGGAGACATGGTTATCCTGAGGTTTGAAAAAGACAGAAATGGAAACGGAAATAGTCACACACACACACACAAAAGACCCTAAATTAAGTGCTTCAAAATTATTTTAAACAATAACAACAAAGTAATAAAGAGACATGGCTCAAAAGAAGAGACATGAAAAGCTAATCCCTACCCCCATCTCTTTATAGAAGAGTCATTAGACTCTATAAAGTCAGTAGACTTTATAGAAGTCATCAGATTGTAAGTTCCTCAAAAGTTTGCCTCTTTTTGTATCCCCAAGCAATTAGTATAGTGCTTGGAAAATAGTAGGTGCTTAATAAATGTTGATTGATTGATAGGTTCACAATTACGATACACTGCACATATTTTCAGATATATTGGTCAGCAAAACTAACTCTGTTCTTTCGGTCTTTTTTATTCTTCTATAAGAAATTTGTTACAGAGAATTACTTTCTGGGAATGGGAAGGGATACAGGGAGAAATTCTGGCGATGTAAAAAAAACATCAATGGAAATTTATTTTTAAAATAAAGAGACAAAGGGTCAAGGAGATTGTTTGGTCAACTTCAATCTCAGTGTGAATCAACAGTGCCTTATGGTAGCCAGATAAGGTGATAATCCCACTGTGCTCTGCCCTGACCAGAACTCATCTCTGGAAGATTGTGTTCACTTGTAGTCACCATAGTTTTAGAAGGATATTGACAGGTCAGGATGGTGAAGAAAAGAAGAGTCTTTTGTATGGTGACTGGTTGAAAATAAGGAGTCTATTTAATCTAGCCATAAGAAAAGTTGGGACTTAGGTCAACATTCAAATAGACCTACCCTAGTTTCTTTGGTCCCTGAGGATAGAATCAGGAACATTGCAAGGAAGAGTCAAAGAGGCTAACTTGGGATGGATGTCAGGACAAGTTTCGCAACAATTTATTGTTGTCAAGTGTATTGAGTCACGTCTGACTCATTATGACCACATTTATGGATTTTCTTGGCAGAGATGCTCCTTTCTTTCTCCACCTTATTTTACAGATGAGGAAAGGAGGCAAAGAGTGTTAAGTGACTTGTCCAGAGACACAGCTAGTAAGTGTTTCAGGCCAGATTTGAACTCAGGAAGAGGAGTCTTCCCAAATCTAAGCCCAGTACCCTATCTGCTGTACCACCTTAGAGCTATCTAAAAGTGGGATGAGCTGCTTTGGGAGTTAGTAGATTTCTTCTCATTGGAAGTCATTAAGCAACAGACAGATGATCAGTTATGGGATATAACATAGTAAGAATTTCTTTCTAGTAATTGGTTTTGTGATAAAAATGTAGGAAATTCTCATCTTTCTTGGATGACTCAGAAAGGCAAGGGGATAATAATGACTGGAATTTCTATAACACTTTAAGGTGTTGGAGAACTTCTTTCCCAAGAGAACTGAGTCTTCATGGGAGATATATACCCATCAGTGGGGGTCCAAGATACAGTCAAAGACAGGAGGTCAAACCAGAAGCAAAGAAATATATTAGCACACTAAGAAAACCACAGATAGCTTCCTAGGATACAGATTTAGTTTTGATATGTTTTCAGGCCCACTTAGAATATATAGCCAATCAACAGCATTGTGGCAACTTAGGATAAATAAGTAACATTTTCCACAGGAGAAGGAGGAAGAGGGGAAGGGGAATTATTAAAAGAAGGAAGGAGGAAGCATTTCTGAGGAAATATTTGCCATGCAGCTGGCATGATTTGCTATCAGAAGGAAAACATATTCCCTGTTCAGAGTCAGGAGACAAGGGGAAGTGACTGATACTTTTCCAATTGTGAAAGTGGTCCCTTCAGACAAAACTGCAGGGTTGAAATGACCGTTTAGACCAGACTGTACAAGGACCTCAACCAAGGACAAGAAGTTACTTCTTCAGGCTAACAGACCATCCTCTTTTTACTGTATACTGCTGTCATTTATTATATTATGTTTTTACTTCAATAGCATGTGGGGACTTTTTATAATTAGGCCATCAGATGGTTGGGGTGGGAGGGGTTCCTACATTATTAGTCAATGAACACATTGTGGTTCCTGTATTTCTCCCACAAAGGTTTGCAAAGTACTTTACACAGGTTATCATTTGAACCCTGAGATTACTATATAAGGTACAGATGACAAACACTATCCTCATTATACAGATGAGAAAATTAGGAATGATAGTGTAGACTTCTCTGAAGCCATCTAGTCCAATGATTTCATTTTGCAGATGAAGAAACTGAGGCCCATAGAGTTTTAGTAATTTATCCAAGGTCAAACAAATAGTGAGGATAGGAGGTAGGATTCAAATCCAGGCTTTCCTGACACCAAGTCCAAAATTTACTCTACCACACTGCCTCAGAAAAGGGAATTCACAGTGTCACTTAGGATTCTATACTTTATATCAAAGGAACTAGGAAGGAAGTAGAGCAGCATTTTTCTCCCTCCACTGTGGTGAACTGTGGGCATTCCCTTCCATCTATGCACTAAGTATCTCATTCTTGTCTGTTTCTTTCAGATTGTGTGCTCCCTCATTGCCGGGGGTTTGCATTACCTGTACCTGGCAGCCTTCACCTGGATGTTCCTGGAAGGGTTGCACCTTTTTCTCACTGTCAGGAACCTCAAGGTTGCCAATTACACGAGTGCAGGCCAGTTCAAGAAGAGAATCATGTGTCTTTTTGGCTATGGGATGCCTGCTGTGATCGTGGCTGTGTCTGTAGGGAGTAGCTCCCACCACTATGGGACCGACCACTAGTGAGTGGGATACACGTGTGTCAGTGTGGTAACCTGCACACTTGACTGGTGTTCTGGAGTTAAATGCTTTTTCATTTATTTCTTAATTTATTTCTCACACTTCAAGTTACCACTCCAGTATGGATGGATTTCAATCACTCAAGAAGCAATCCCCAGTCATTTCAACTCAATGCTTGCTCCCATCAAAGTCCATGTTGAGTGAGTTTGTCAGCCTATGGAGCCCATGCGCAGATTTCTGGGAGAAATGTTCTGGCAAATTTTCCCTGATAAAGGAGGTTTTCTCATAGCACTAAACATCATAACAACATCCCTCTCTCTACTAACACCTCTCTACTTATAAATATCTTTAATTCAGAGAAGTAATGTTGAGGGACTGAAGAATAAGCAAGTCCCAATTCAAATTATCAATTTCCAGCACCTACACCCTATAATTTGCACAGTCGCCCATGGGACTGAGCAAACAAGGATGGAATATGATAAGTCCTTTTGTTAGGTAGCTTACAGGCTACAACAATTATTATTCCCCTATAATCCACATCTGGAATGCTTCTCCTTCCTTCCCTTGAGCTCTTGGAATCTCTGGCCTCCTAGGCTCAACTCAAGTGCCCACTTCCATAGACGACTCCATATATATATATATATATATATGTATATGTGTATGTGTATGTATATGTATATGTGTGTGTGTATAATATATATATATGTATAATATATATATATTTGTCCCTGAGAAGAAATAAGCCCTTGAAAGCAGGGAGTGTTTCATTTTTTTTTTCTCCCTGTATCCCTTGTGCTTAGGAACCCAACTACAAATGAAACAAATCCTGCCAACAAGAAGTGTGTACACTATTATTCATCTTCTTTGCCACATTTCCTCTCTTGCCCATCTGGAAGCAGATTGTATACAAAACTGAAAGAATGCTTGTGTGCCCTTTCTAGTGGCTTATGATGTCATCCCCAGGTTTTTCGATCTTCACCCAATACCACCAGCTTAGCCAAAATCGTAATTACTAATTATGGACATGATAACAGAAAGAGCAGATAAAAGGCATAAACCACAATTCCCTGTTGAAATAAGTATTACCGAGAATGTTATTCAACAAACATTTTAGCCAACAAACATTTATTCTGCATATGTGGAGCATTGGGTCCAGAAGAATGTGCTCAATGCTAGGGGAGACAGGTGCTTAGCTAAGACACAGCCCTGGCTCTCCTGGAGTTCCCACTCAATTAAGGGTAGGAACAAGGAAGAGATACAGGAAGCTGAAAACACACAGTGTCAAATGATAACTGTATCAGAGAGGAGCAAGACAAGTGCCTTGTTAAGGTTGTGAAGGAGAGCAGGAAGAAGCATCAGGCTTCATGGAGGAGAGAGTCTTGAAATTGAATAGCAAAATAGACAAGGAGGGTACCCTGGGCATAGGAAACAGCCTGAGCAAAGACTTGAAGCAGGAGAGTGAAGGACAGGTTGGGGGACTAGAGAGTTATCCAATTTATTAGATCACATGAAGAGGGGAAAGGAAAGACTGGAAGAGTAGGGGGAAATTAGATCATGGAATATCTAGAACTCCAAGCAGAGTAATCTGAACCTGATTCTTAAGCAAAATGTCACAATGATTCTGAGCAAAGAAGGTCAGTTGTATAAGAATGATTATTCTAGAAGCAATTTTAAGAATACCTGGGAGGCAGGGAGAAAGCAGAGTCATCTTGTGTAGGTATAAAGAGATTATTGTCATAGCAGTAGTTAGTTCAACTATTGTTTCCTTATTATAGAAGCTTATGGAAGTAAATAATATTGGAAATCAGATCGGACTGGCCATCATGTTTGGCAAATGTAAAGTGTTCCATTAATTCCTTTGGAAAAGCTAAGTCAGTTTCCTCTACCTTATGGAGAGTGAAAGTGAGCCATCTGACATTAGGCCTAATTATCCTGCTAACAAACCTTCCCCCCATCCTTCCTAACTTCCTTATTACTGTCAAGGGTACCACAATATTTCCAGTCTCCCAGGCTTGCGACATAGGATTCATCCTTGACTCCATATTCTCACTTCACAAATCCAATCATCCCCCAGTTCTGTTGATTCTACCTTCCCATCTCTCCTACATGTCTCCTCTCCTCTGACCTTGCTACCATCCTGTCATAGGCCCTTGTCACTTCATGACAGGACATTTCAGTGGCCTGCTGGTTGGCCTCCCTACCTTGATTCTCTCCTCATTCCAATCCACCCTCTCCTCAGCTGTCAAACTGATCTCACTCTCGGATCTGACCATATTACTTCCCTATTCAATAAACTCTGGGAGTTCTCTGCGGTCTCCAGGATCAAATATGAAATTCTGTTTCATCATCCAATCCCTTCTTTCCAGTCTTCTGGAATCTTATTCTCCTTCACATGTAATGCAACCCTATGACATTGTCCTACTTGCTATTCCTTACGTAAGACACTCCATTTCCCAACTCTTATCATTTTCGCTGGGTGTCCCTCCTGCTTGGATCGCTTGCCCTCCTCATCACCACTTCCTGGCTTTTCTGGTCTCTTTCAAGTCTCAGTTAAAGTCCTGCCTTCTACAGGAAACTTTCCCCAGGCCTCCCTAATCTTAGTGCCTTCCCTCTCACCTGTGGTTCCAAGAAGCTGCAGCAAGAACAGTGACCACACAATGGTAAAACCATCTCAGCAGATGGGTCAAACCAGGGTGAGTGTAGCCAGCAGGCTTCAAATCCATTGGTAAACTAGGGGGATGTCTACCCCAACCATGTGAAGACTTCCTACAGTGGAATGGGAGGATGAGCACAAACTCTTCCAATGCTTATGAAGTGGCTGAATCAGACAGTGTGGAGCACTTAGAGCTCATTCAGTCATCAATGACACCAAGGTCATACATTATATCCCAGGCCATCACCAGTCACCTTGGCTTTTGTCTTGCCCCTGGACTTAGATGACTCTGAAAGAGTGAGGCTGAAGACTGCAGAACTTCACCTCACTTAAATATGATTCCCACACCAGTCAAGACGTCAGCCATCATTCGCTTTTACCCCAATTGTGATGTCATTGATCTTCTCCAAAAACAAAGGAAGAGCAAGAGCCGCAGCAACATCAGTAGTTCCTTTGAGGTTACCCTCAATGTACCCTATTTGTAGATTTTTGCATAGAGTTTGCATGTTACTTCTCCCAATAGACTGGGGGCTTCCTGATATTAGGAAGTTTTTTAGTTTCTTTGTATCCTATTGCCCTGAATCCAATTTAACCCAGAGAAAGACTCTGGGAGCTCCAGACTCCAAATGTGTCCATGCTGACATCCTTCCCCCAAACTGATATAGTTTGTTGTTTGTGCCCCAACCTATGTGTCCTTGGAATCAAGACAGATGTCAGTCAGTCTACAGCTGGGACCTTTGTAGATAAGCAGACCATGCCATCTTCATGATCTAGCAGTTTCCAAGGAAATGAATGTGGCTTTTGCTGTCACCTTGCTCCTCCCCTTCAGAAGGGGTTCAGTCCTTTCCCCAGCCCTTCTGCTCCTTTCCTCTGCCCATGTCACTCCCATTCAGGAGGAGATTTCTGTTTCTACCTCCTTCCTTTCTTGCACTTCACTAACATGAAAATTTCTCTTTGGAATGTGAACCCTTTCCACTTGCTTAGAGTCCCATATGCATGTTCATTTCTCTTATAATAAACCTACTTCTTCAAGTATGGTTCATGAGGTTCTAATGGCCTGTTGGCAATCTCCAGCATTCAGCTCGGTGCTTGGTATGTAGTAGGAGCTTAATAAATCCTAGTTGACTAAGTGCTAAGCACAGTTGTTCCCACTTTGTTGAAGAAGATAAGGGCTGTCAGTGCCCTGGAGCAGTCTGATGCCTGGATCTAACTGGAACCAACATATTCCTTTCACTGAAACCAACATCTTCCCTCTAGAGTCCTCAATTGTTCTCTGATTGTTTAATACGCTTTTAGTGTGGTCTCTCCAACAGAACTGTAAATTTTTAGGAATTTAATGGTATAATAGTTGCAGAGTTGGTTCCTACTGACCTGAATCAGAAACGTAACTCAGGAAACTTAATTGTGTGAACCAGGACAAGGCAATTCCCTACATGGGTCACAGTTTTCTCATTTCTAAAATAAGGAAAGTGGAATAGACTATTTCTGAGATTCTTTCTAGCTCTAAATCTATGGGCCTATGACCTCTCACAGCTTCACTTTCTTTATCTGAAAAAAAGTAGCACTTTTATTGTCTAACTCAAGGTCATTGGAAGGAAAGGGTTTGGCAAACCTTAAAAGGCCATAGGAATGTGAGATATTATTAATTCAATTCAGCAAGGGTGTATAAAGCACCAACTATGCATCAGGACCTAGGAGACTCTGTGGGGTTACAAAGATTCCTTTGGGAGCAGACCTTGACTTGGAAGCCCAAACCCCAAAGTCAGACCGGATAGTCCAATATGAAGATGCTCATTTACATTTACTCATTTACGCTTCATTCCCTTTCCAGTTGCTGGCTGAATGTAGAAAAAGGATTTATCTGGAGCTTTATAGGACCCGTGTTTATCATCAGCTTGGTGAGTCAAAAAGCAACCTTTTATTTTCTGCTTCAGTCAAAGTGAGCTGAAAATTCAACCAGATTTGTAGGCAGTGGAAATAGCACTGGTTTTGACATTACAGCCTTGGGCTTCAAATCTGGCTTCTTCTGCTTATTCCTTAGAAGGCATTGGATAAGTTACTTAGTCAATAAATAACTATCAGTGTTTGGTATATGCCAGACTGGGTGTTGGATGCTAGGGATAGAAAGGCAAAAACACAAGGGGTTCATATTTTAATAGGGCTGACAACATGCAATCAACTTTGTACATATAAGAAATATATAGGAAATGGGACGTAATCTCAAGGAAAGACCACTGGGCCCTGGGTATATGTAGAAGAAGCAGAGGGAAATGGGAATAGTCTCTTAGATGAGACGGGATTTGGGCTGAGTCCACTGGTTATCAAAGAATGATCCATATATCCCTGGGGGAAGGGGGAAGAGCCAAAAGTTTTGTCCCCAAAGTCAAAACTCTTTCCAAAATAATTTTTGGCTGCTCAGTCATTTCTGAATTTCATGACCCCATTTGAGGTTTTCTTGGCAGAGATAGTGGAATCGTTTGCTATTTCTTTCTCCAGTTCATTTTACAGAAGAGGAAACTGAGACAAACAGGATTAAGTAATTACCAGGGTCACAGCTATTAAGTATCTGAGGCCAGTTTTGAACCCATGAACTTCAGGCCTAGCACATCCACATCGTGGCAACTAGCTGTCTTTCAAAATAATAATGACATGCTATTTGCCTACTAAAATATGCATCCTCCTTCCAACTAAATATCAGCAAGACAAGATTTTCTTCACACATTTCAACTGCAAAAAAAAAAATCACAACATATTGAATGCAAAGCCTTCTATTAAGTCAGACATCAAAGCATTAAAGAGATTTGCAAAAATATGGATTTGTGTATGTACGTGTGTATATATATATGTATATTTGCAAAGATAGCAAGATAGATTAAAGCAATGACATTCATTAAATTTGTTTTAGGAAAAATAGGTTCTTTACAATAAAAAATTGTATTCATGCTAACATCTACTGGGTTTATTATTATTATTTTTAAATGGATAAATAAGTTTAACAATTTCTCAGTTCTTATTTCTAAAATGGAAGGAAAGGAAGTCAGGTAAGTTAGAAGATTGAGATGAAGAAAGAGAACATTCCAAGTCTGGGGTACAGTCAGTTAAAAGGCAGTTCAGGAGGTGTAATGTTGCACAAAAGGAACAAAACCAGGGTCACTGAATAGTAGACTATGTGGAGGGCAACAAAATGTTTGGATGCTGGCAAAGTTAGAAGGGGCCGGATTTTGAAGGAAATTAAAAGAAAGGATTTTATATTTGAACATGGAGGCAATAGGGAGTGACAAATTATTGAGAGTGGGGTGACATAGTCATGTCTGAACTTTAGGAAGATCCCTCTGGCAGCTGAGTGGTGATGCATTGGAGCAGGGATAAAGGAGGCAGGGAGAGGAACCAGAAGGTTATTGCAATGGTTCAGAAGAGAAATGATGAAACTTTGGAGCAGGGTGGTGGCAGAGTTTTAGAGAAGGTTGTGAAGAAGGTTGGCTGTTGTATGTTCCTTCTTAAAGATGACCAAAATGGCCTGCTATGTTGGGGTCAAGGTAAACTATAGGTACATGGGAGGTGTTGCAAGAAAATAAATACTTGAAAATAGACTGGATATTTGGAGTAATTGTGAATGAGGGTACTTAGAATTGCACTGAGGTTGTAAGCCTAGGTGACTAGGAAGATGGTGGTCCCCTAAACAGGAGCAGGGAATTTCAGAAGAGGAGTCTGGGGACAATAATAATAAATTGGGTTTCTGATGGGTTCAGTTGGAAATGCTCTGGTACATTCAATCTTCAGTTGCTTCCATGAGACTGGAGGGCAGGAGAGAACATAGGGTGGAATGGGGAAAAATGAACCTGAGTATTATCTGCATAGAGATAACAAAAAAAACAATTTTGCTTTTCTTCATTTATAAAACAAAAACATTGTGTTAAATGTCTTCTAAAATTTCTTTTGGCTAGAAATCTATGATGTTATATTAAAATTGTAACAGAATCAATCATTGAACATAAGGGGGAAGTTGCTATATCCATTTTTAGCATGGACCTTAATCCAAAGGTCCAACATTGTAAACAAAGAGGCAGTCACTCCTGGAACAATGCCTGAAGTTGGAATGAGAAGGACCCAGATTAAAACCTTTCTTCCAACATTTGCTAGCTATGCAACCATGAGCAAGTCATTTAATATTTTTTCTCTCAGTTTCTTCCTCTGTAAAAAGGAGATATTAATACTGTAGAACCTACTTCACAGAACTGTTGCAAAGATTCAATGAGTTACCATTTACAAAGCTCTTTGTAAACTTGGAAACAGTCAGTAAATAACAGTGTATAATTTTCTTCATTTGAAGTCTACGTTTGCTCCAACATATCCTTCCTTCATCCTAGGATTTGCCCTGTTCTGATGAAATCTTGTCTTCTATCTGCAGTTCTTTCATACCTCAGTAGAGCACCCTTGAGTATTTTCATCAAATCTGTGTGTCTTATGCCTTTCTGAACGTGGCCTAAAGTATATCCCACAATGCTGGAGGTGGAGAGGGTTGGAGTGAGGTGGTACTGGGGATAAAGTGCTGAATGAACCTGGATTCAAAAGTATCTGAGTTCAAATCTGGCCAAAGACACATAAGCTATTTGACCCTACACACATTACTTCACCCTGTTTGCCTCGATTTCCTCATCTGTAAAATAATCTGGAGAAAGAAATGGCAAACCACTCCAGTATCTTTGCCAAGAAAATCCTAGATGGGATCAGGACAAGTGTGACATAACTAAAACTACCAAACAACAACAATGCTGGGGAATCAATTCCTAGGTCCATTGATTGGATAATTGCAATCATGTTGGCCCAAGAGTTTGGTTCAAAGTCAACATTTCTTACTGTTCTACAGATCAATTTGTCCTTTTATCTGACAACCCTATGGATTTTGAGAGATAGACTTTCATCACTCAACAAAGAAGTGTCCACCATCCAAAACACAAGGCAAGCTGGTCAACCCCTTCCTTGCCAGAAAAGTCCAGGGAACTGTGGGAAACGTAAAGCAAAAGTGGGGGGTCATTGGCTGGGTAACTAGTAGAGGGCAATATTACTCTGGTCTGACCTCCCAGGTCCCTCCCAATGCTGAAGTTCTGTGAATGTTGTGGGGTAACCTGATTCAACATCTCAACAGTATTTTTCTGTGGGTAACAATAATAATGGGGAGGAGGAGGATGGCTCCAACTTACAAGATAATTAAGAGTTAATAAAGAATTTTCCTCACTATTGTCCTTCAAGATTTACTGCAGTAGACATTATCCTACCATTTTAAGAAGAATATATGGTGTGTTCAAGGTCACCTAGCTACATAAGTAGAAGGGATAGGACTTGTGCTTGGGCCTCTTGACTCCAAGTCCAGTTGTCTGTCCATTAAACTAAGTGGCCTTTCCCAACAATACCTCTTTTGCATTCTTATAGGTCTAGTATTATCATTAAGCCCTTCCAGGAAAGTCAATACTGCCAACTGAAAATCAATCAGCCCTCTACAAGACACAATGGGAAAAGGGTAATGAGTTTCCTATCATGGGAGATTTGTTTTACCCCTTGAGGGAGAAATTTTTTTCTTAGAACGAGTAGTACTAGATGTCTATTATGGTCACTTCCAGGTTGGAAATTCTGTTGGAAAAAGTGATTCATTTATAAATGTTTCTTTCATAATACTTTTGGGAAAATATTTTTAAAATTAAAATTTTTTATCATGAATTTCACAATCACTAAAAATATGAACATTTCAACATACAAAGAAAAAGATATATTTCTTTTAAAAATAGCTGTACATAATGGAAGCCAATAGTTTCTTATGCTACTTTTTAAAGAAACTTACCAATTCTACAAGGACTATAAGGTAGTGCTAGCTGTAATATCATAACAATTTAAGCTAACTGCCAGAATTTTTAACTCTGCATTTATTATTGTCTCTTCCATAGTGGTATTATTTGAACATGAGCAAAGCTCGATTTATTTATATCTGCAAAGACAGCCTTGAAGAAAGATGGTCAAAAATAATCCTCAGGAATAGGAGAAAGGGGAAAGAAAGGGGGAAAGTGATTTATGCAGAATCTACTATATGACAGGCATTGTGCTGAGTGCCTTTGATAAAAATTATCTCATTTGATAATATGACTATTATGACTATAGATATGGACTATTTGTGCCTGACTTGTGGTAAAGACTTCTAAGCACACATTGGTCTTATCAACCAAGCTGGACACACGGTACGATGATTCCCAACATAGTGATGTCATCTTGTTCCCCTCTGAGAAGAAAGGACAACAACCAAATGGGCATAGGAGGTGTTGAGTTGGGTGTAAGGTAGAACATAAGAGATGAATCTCATCTCTGCCTCTTGGTTTTCATAGGATGTTGACAATTAAAGCCCTAGCTCAGCTCTTCATCCTGGGATGCTCCTGGAGTCTTGGCTTCTTCCTGATTGATTCTATACCTAAACCAGCCCAGTCAGTCATTGCCTACACCTTCACCATCATCAACTCCTTGCAGGGAGTCTACATCTTCCTGGTACACTGCATCCTCAGCCGCCAGGTAATAGGAGATTTTCATCCTCTTACCAGCTCACATGGCAAGTCCCATTTCCAAGAATTACAGATTCACAGAATCTCAGAATGGAAGGGTGTTTTCCTTATTACAATACTAGCTCTTCCCCTCCTCTCCCAGAAGGATTACAATAAGTATTTAATATGTTATTTTTATCTAATGCTCTTTGTCAAACTGTCAGTGGTAACAAGGAGAGGTCACCTGGGATAATAACATGCTCCTAGTAAAAGTCACGGCTGGACCCTAACCCTGCCAACTCATCTGGGATATTTCCTTCCATCTCTCTGTAAAGATGCAACAGATTGCCTGGAGAGTATTGACCCTCCTTGGGGTCCAGATGCCCACCTGCCTAATTCTCTAATTCCCTCCCTACAAGTAGTGCACAGGAGAAATCACAGCAAGTAACAAATCCTATACAAAATGTCTGGAACTGTTTCATCTGTCCAGTCCCTCACAAAACTCCTATTATAGGGACTTTATGGTAGAAAAAGAAGCTGAGCTAAATAAGCCCTGAAGCCAGATCTCACTTTTACAGTAATAACAGGTAAGTTAATATTCTATAGCATTTTTTTCTGAGAGGAGGTACCCATCTGTGATTTCATAAGCGTGGTGGATTCCTTAGAATGGAAATTCCCTTCATCAATATAGATCAACAACTTTCTTATGACTTAGAGTCACAGCAGTCTAAGCACTGTTAGGCCCTAAGTGACATAACTAGTTTCTGTCAGAGAATAAACCTGAACTTTGATCTATTTCACTCCAAAGCTCTCTTTAGTCACCAAATCAAGTTATGTTTTATTATTGCTTGGTCATTCTTTTTTCAGTCATATCTGACCCTGCATGACTCCTTTGGAGGTTTTCTCAGCAAATATACTGGAGTGGTTTGCCATTTCCTTCTCAACTCCAACTCATTTTACAGATGAGGAAACTGAGGCAAACAGTTAAGTGATTTATACCAGAAGCAGTTCCATATTTGAGCTGAGCCAGGTCCAGGACTCTGTCCACTGTGCCACTCAGCCGTCCTTTAAATCATGCTAACTTTCATCAGATACATCAGCAGCATAATAATATAAACAGTTACTACTGATTTGCTCTTCCCTCCTGGGCTTTCTTTTCAAAGTGTCCTCATAAGCCCCTCTGAGGTCTGTAAGACAGGTAACATTTTTAAGAGCCCTCTGGCCAAGAAGCAATAGTGTTTACAATTAAAAATGAAAACCAATGAAGATGGAAGTGACTCTCCTGAAGAAACAGTGGGTGGGTGTATCTAATTCTATTTTGCAAATAAGAAAAATTGAAAGTACTAAACTTGGAGTCAGAAGAAGCAATATTAAATACCAGATCTTCTTCTTACTATCTGTGTAACCCTGGAGATGTCATTTCATGTCCTTGGGCTTTGGTTTCTTCAGGTATAAAATGAGTTCATCAGACTGAATGATTTTGAAGACTCCTTCAAGTTCTAAACTCTAACCAAACTTACCCAAATCATACAGGATATTAATGAAAAAGTAGACACCAACATGTACACACACACACACGCATGCACACACGCACACATGCACACATGCACACACGCACACCTACCTCCATTTTGGTGATGTGGCCCCTAAAATGGTCTTCCATGCCAAAATTCAATTCTTTGTCCTCCTGAATCTTCAGGTCCAAGAAGAATATAAGAAATGCTTTAAGAGAATTAAGGCAACAACTGAAACAGATACCTATGTGCTGTCTACTTCAAATAGCCACAGCAGAATGGTAAGACTATTTCTTTATCACTCAATACCATTATCCAAATCAAATACCTCAAGGCTGTTGGATGTCCTTGCTCCTTGGTTTGCCAAGAATAGTGTGACTTGATTCTATATTGGAGCCATCCAGAGTTCAAAGAGTTGTAGAAACCAATAACAACACAAATTAATTTTCAAATTTTACTTTGAAGTAAGTTTAGTTCAACTATAGAAAATGAAATCCTATGCATAGGAAGAGCTCCTCCTGAGAGGAAGGAATGACAAAGGGTATACTTGATTTTGGCTCTACATACCGTACCAGAAAGATTTGCCATCCTCATGAATGAGAGAGATTGTATAAAACTTCATGGGTCTCATCACATACCTACCTTGGACAGCATCACTTCACAAGATCTGGGGTAGGCTGAAGAACCTGTCAGAAAGCATTGTGCAAGCCAGAGACATATTTATGCATACCTTGCCCCAGGCTCCTGAATAATTTTCAGCCCCTTCTTGTAAGTGAAATGAAAATTATCTGGGGTGAGGTTGGGTTTGTTGATGTGAGTTAAAGGATGGCAGGAAGTTGCAAACGTAAAACTAAAGAACCAATTGTTCATTAAGATGTTAGTCACGTATGGATCTTTCCCAAAAAGATTGAATTACTATCACAAACATTTATAAATGAAGCTCTGACTCATCATATCTGATTTAAATATGGAAACTAGTTTGTACAAAGTTTCAAATGGTTACATACATTTTTTTGTCATCTGGACAAAAGTCTTGTGCTTTTAACTCATTTTCAATATGTTTTTGTCTCCTTTATGTTACCCTATTTCTTTCTTTCACTTTATTGTCACTCTTCCTGTGTACCCTCCCTCATTCCCACAGCTGGAAAAATAATTTGAAGGGAAAAAAAGATGCCATCTTTCCCTGAAAGGCTCTCATTGCTCACTGCATCAGCAGACTCCAGCTCCTGGAGGATCAGAAGAAAGAGAAGGGGCTCTCATCAATGAATGGCACGTTCTCAAAGAACCACCTCTTACTGTACACTTACAGTAAAAAGATGCTTCCACTATATCATTTCACTAGATTTCTTTTATTACTATGATGTCTGTCACATTCTCGGTGACACATTCTCCATCTTACTTGCATCTGACATGCAATTATCTCTTATACAAGCTATGATTAACCCTTTACCCTGGTTGGCCATTTTTTTACTGAATGGGTTTGGGAGGTGAAGAGATAAGGAAAAAGGAGGATTTGGAAATGCAAAGGTACCTGCCACTCCAAGAATGCATTAGGTTAGGGAAAGGAAGGTTTGGGAAAGTATTGTCTAATTTCAGTACTTCCACCCAACTAGCTCCTCAGAGGGATATGCAAACTGAAACCTGTCTAAACATTGACATGCAGGGGACTAGAAAAGAAATAGGGGATTAAAAATGGGCTATCTTCCTTCCCTATATAAATCACCCCATTAATATTTTCCCTTCTCCTTTCCTGTGTAAGCAATCCTAACCTTCTTCATACCCACCTTTTGTGATTTTGTAAGTTTTTTTATTCAATATTGGTATTTTAATAATATTGTCTGCTCTTTTATCTTTCCATTAATGTACAGCACTTGAGCTATGCTGTGGTTCAAACAATGGTTTTGTGGGCTAGAAATGTGACCACCAGTCATGAAATGGTTTTCATGTTGCTAGTTTCAAACAACCAATTCACTGATAAAATTTGGTAGTTTAGATCTTTCAGTTTCTTATCAATTCTTATAATTACTTTGTAAATTTATAATCTATAAGCAATCTTAAAATACTTACTACTACTGAGTCATCTTTCAGTATTGCATTTATCAATCTGTCTATGATTTTGAGCTGGTTACATGCATGAAAGTTAATAAAGCTAAGTGTTTCCTGTCTTAATCTCATTGATCTGGCACCCAAGAGTCTATCATCTTCATTGAATTACAGTGACCCTGGAAGGAGTCAATGAAGACATTAATAATTAAATTTAGCAGAAAGTCACCTAGGCCATAACCTTGATACCTCCCTGAGTCATAGTTCAGTTGAGCTATCTGTCACAGATCAGCACAGCTGCAAGGGAGGAGGTGGGGCAGTTCACAAGCTCTGGGCTGATTGCTCCAGTTATTAGTAAGGCTTTGACTAGAAGCAAGGGAAAGCCAAAATGTTCCTAATTACTCACATTTTTCTTAATTCAAAGAAGTAAATAAACCTTTTTCCTGCTATGTCTCCAAGTACTTTCCATCTTTAGCTCAATCACATCCCTATTCAGGAATGAGGTTGAAGTGGTCAGACATGATTTAAGACTTTAAGGTTTACAAAACACTTTCCTTACAATAGATTTGTGAGTTAGGGCAGGTGTTTTGGTTCCATTTTACAGCAGGGAGTCTAGTAGGAAGAGATTAGGAGGGATAGCATCCAGGTAAGTCAGTGAAAATACTCCAAATTCTTAGAGGGAAAAATATTCTACAACTAAGGGAACTCAATTTCCCCCTCTCAGAACTAGATAAATCTGACTACAAAATAAACAAGAAAGAAATTAAGGAGAAGAATAAAATTTTGGAAAAGGTAGAGTGACAGTTGTTGTTGAGTCATTTTTCAGTTCTGTCCAACTCTTCATGACCCCATTTGTGGTTTTCTTGGCAAAGATATGGAAGTGGTTTGTCACGTCTTTCTCCAGATTATTTTACAAGATGAGGAACTGAGAGGGGAGTCAGAGTCAAGATGGTGCAATAGAAAGGCAGACCTGTAGAAGCTCCCCTCCGTAGCCCATAAATACCTGGAAAAAATTACTGTAAACAAATTCTAGAGCAGCAGAAGCCACAAAACGACGGAGTGAAAGAGATTTCCAACCCAAGACAGCCTGGAAGGCCAACAGAAAAGGTCTATCACATTAGGTGTGGTACAGAGGCTGTGAAGCACAGCAGAGACAGGATCTAAAACAGGCCTCAGGGTGCTACCAGCAGCAGCAGTTACCAGATTGCTCAACCCACAAATGCCAAAGATAGGTTCATAGGTCAGTAAGAAAGCTCTTTCACTTGGGTAAGAAGGGAAGGTGGTCTGGATCTGGCCAATAGCAGCCACTGTAGCAGCATCCATTTTTGGAGGACTTCACTGAAAGACTCTGGGGAAATTGAGCTGCTGATCTGGATCTCAGCACTGAGTGGCTTTCCTGGATTGAGGAAGAGTGCTGGCAGTAGAACTGATGGAGATTCTGGAAAGGAAACCCTGCAGACAGATCCTGGATAGAACAGAGTGCCTGTGGTTGCTCCCAGACCAGAGTACAGGCCAGGAGAGGAGTAAACTCCTCCCCTTTGATTGTGCCACCTTGGAGGAACTGAGAACTTACAAGCCCTCAAAGTATACCTTTCTCTTGAAAAAGGACTCAAGAGTCAAGTAACTGGCTGAGAAAATGCCCAAACAAGGGGGACAAAGTAAGACTATTCAACCTAAGAAGAATACCTGTCCCATTATTGTGCTGATCCAGTTGTATGTGTGTGTTTAATTCTGCACTTAAGTATCAAACAAAATGGGGATTTTCAAACATATATACATATACATAATAAAACAGAAGAAAAGGATTATATATGAAATTTTGGATCTCATATGTAAATTGCCTTTTTTAACTATAAATTGCACATATAACTTTCAAAGAGGGTAGCTCCAATTGTTAGGAGGCTCTTTCTTGCATTGCATCCAAACCTATCTCCTTGTAGTGCCTCCCCATAGGTCCTAGGTCTGTCTTCCAAGGCCAAGAAGAGTAAGTCTTTTTGATTAGATGGCCCATTAGAAATGTGGAGACATTGACTATACCCATATGAAGTCATTTCTTCTCCAAAACAAATATGCCCGGTATATTTTCACATTCCCTCAGCATGATGGTTATCTTTCTCTGGACACACTCCAGAGATGACCAGAATTGAGATCAATTGATGTAAGTTGACTGGTTGGTTCTGTCAAAACAGTAAACCATTAGCACTGTACAGTCCCTAATGTAGTGAAAGAGCATGACTGAGCCAGTCTCCAGTGCAATGAATTAAAAGGTAATGATGAGATGACCAGGAAGAAGAGGCAAATAATGCACAGATTCCTTCAACCATATCTGCATCTCACCTATTTCACTAAAAGATATAGCAACTGAAAAAATTACTTTTCATAGTGGAAATAATTTCATTAAATGGTCAAATAAATCCCAAAGCACTTTCCTTTTGTTAGGGTTGCAAATGAATATTTTTCAATGTTTCAATGAAGAAAGATCTAATGAACCACATTATGCAACTTCAAGCAGCCACTCAAAATCTTGAGGAACTCCAGGGACAGATAAAAGGAGGCACAGCCCCCTCTTAGTTATCAAGAAGTAGATACCAGGACCCATGACTGAGAACTGGGCCTTGCTTCTCTGTGGTAGAGGTTTTTTCTTTAGCTTCCTGTATTCAAATGGAAAATGTAACTTGTCACCTAATTTTGGAGAGGGAATCAATTACCCCCTCCATCAATTTCCTCATGAACAGGATTGGGCAATAGTAACAAATAATTCTCTAGGGCTGGAAGGCTTACAAAGTGTTTTTCTCACACTCTCCATGTCAGGTAAATAATGTGAGTAATATTATTCCCATCCCAAAGAGAAAACTAAGGTGAAGAAAGGAGAAGGTCTTGATGAGGTTCACACAGCTAATAATTGTCAATGGCTGTGGTGAAACATCAGAATGTTAGGAATCATCCAATCCCATGCTTTTGTTTTATGAAAGTTCAGAGAGGATTGAGAATGTCTAAAGCAGATGGTCATCATCAGAACTGTAACAGAATACAAGAATATAGGAGGTCATCAGGTAAAACCTTCTCATTTTACTAATATAAAAAGTAAGGCACTGAAAAGGAAAAGGACTTTCCCAAGCTGTCAACTATTACTTAAGTGTGTTATATTTATTAGGCACTCAAAGTCTGCTCATGCTGGCTACTTTGAAATCCTATAAGCCTTTTGATATTCTCTCTGCTGTGGGGCTCTCTGAGAGCCGTGAATGCTGGGGAGACCAGTTTGATGTGGTAATAGCATGTTGTTGCTGGGAAAACTGGCATCATTCTAAGAACAGAGAAATACTATATCAGATGACTATGTACTTAAGCTTAAATATCCTCAAACTCTATATGCTGGCCCTTTGCCCCACCCTTACCACCTTATTGCTCCTAGAGTCAAATAGGATACTTTCGTTCATGGATTTTCAGAATGTTAATGAAGTCATGTCTCTCCTCAGCTCTCTCTTCTCCAGACTAAATATTCCCATTTCTTGCCTCTCATCATACAAGGTCATAGATTTAGAGCTAGATGGAATTTTAAAGATCATATCATTTAACTCTATCATCTTACAGAGGAATTTATGGCCCCAAAGTGCTGGAGGGTTATGTGGTTACAAAATCAGGCTATGTTAATGCCAGATTTTGGACAGCAATCTTTTGACACCTGACTCCAGACCCAGACAGAGCCCTTCTCATTGTACCAACTTCAAGTTTCTGCACAGATTCTACAAAATTCTGACCTTTTAAGTCTAATTTTTGGAAAGAGGGTCTTCGTTGTTTCTTAGCTACAAGGAAGTATTTACATCAATGAGAAAGAAAAATGAGGCAATAGGGAGCCCCTGTCTCTGAGATATGTTTCTATTTTTCTACTCCTTTCAAAGGAAAATAACTGGTATTCTGCTAGAGACATTGCCCTTTAAAGAGAGTGTCTTAAGTATCTAAGAAAGGGGAAATGACATTGCTATAGTTTAGCAGAATCACCAACAATTCCCCACAAATATTTGTTGGACTATGTCCCTACTATGTATCTTCTACAAAGAAGCAGATTTTTGCTTGTCTTTGACCTCTGTCCTAAACAGCTGTGTGCCTTGGGGGAATCGCTTAGCCTCTCTGGGTCTAGGTTCTTTGTTTGTAAAGTGAGAGAGTAAGACACAATGATCTCTATTGTCCCCTTCAGCTCTTTGTTCAGTTATTTTTCAGTTATGTCTCACTCTTTGTGACCCCATTTGGGGTTTCCTTGCCAAAGACACTGGAGTGGTTCGACATTTCCTTCTCCAGCTCATTTGATGGATGGGAGGACTGAGGCAAACAGGGTTAAGTGACTTGCCCAGGATCACACAGCTAGCTAATAAGTGTTTGTGGTTGAATTTGAATTCATGAAGACGAGTCTTCCTGACTTCCAGGGCTCCATCCGTTGTGCTACCTGGCTTCCTAGCATTCTGTAATTCTGACAGGACTCCTTCCCTGGGTTATTTTCCATGTAGAGACTAAGAATCTCAAAAGGGAGTATGATTAATTATCGTGAGCCCTGTAGTGAAAGTTTTCCCTTCACATCTCTGGACCTCATTTCTCCCATCTGGAAAAGATCCATATGATGTGTGAACAAAACTTTGACATCTGCAACGCATTCATGCCTGACCCATATAATTCTACACTTTTGTTTTTAACACGTCTAACAATATGCCTTTAATTTGGGACTTTTAAAATGAGAAATTTTGTTCTCGTGGATGGATGAATTGATGTTTACCAGAAATCTAGCAAGAGAAAACTGTAATTCCTAAAAAGGAAGGTTTCACTGTTCTGCACAACGCCTTCCCTTTTGGCAATGGAAGAGCTAGTTAGAGAGGAAAGAGAACTTTTAAGGACTCTTTGTTCCCAGCCATGCAGCTTGTTTCACATCCCTACATTCCCAAGAAAAACTGAGAAATATTAATTTGTCAAGGATAGGCCAAGCCAATATAATACAATTTTTATTCAGTGTCATAGCAATCAAACTGAAAAAAATATTTTATAAGGCTATAAAAATGATAATAAAATTAATCTTGAGGAACAAAAACTCAATAACAAGGGAATCATTGGGAAAAAATGTGAAAGGAGGTGATCACGCTATATCACATCTCAAACTGTATCATAAAGCAGTGATTATCAAAACAATTTAGTGCTGGCTAAGAAATGGAGTGGTAGATAGATTAGGCACAAATAACATCATAAATGACCACAATAATCCAGTATATGATAAACCCAAAAATCTAAACTTTTGGAACAAAAACTCAACTGAAAAATAGTATGGCAAAAACTAGGTATAGGCCAAAATCTCACACCATATACCCAGATAAGGTCAAAATTGGTACATGATTTACACAAGAAGATAGACTTGGGCACTAGTTCATGGAAGAACTTCCTAACAAGCAGGAATCCAACAATGGAATACATATTCTTAAGAGTTATAAATCATCGCATAACTGGAAGAGTTTAAATAAAACATAGATAGTGACTTCTTAGACATGTCTTAGAGGGGATCCATTCTTCAGATAGGGGATTATATCAGAAGCTCTCTCACATCCCTTGCAGTTCCAAGATTAAGTGATACTCAATTCTAATACACTGAAACAATGAGTTTGTCTTCATTAAATAAATTGACTTAACATAACCAACCAAGATGGAGAATGAGGCATTTTATCCAGTGTTCACAAACTCTCACAACTCCCTAAAATGGGAATTATGCACAAGAGATAAATTAACAGCAGTTGTCTCTGCAGGCCAAGACTCCAAGAAATCTAGCAAGGTAATAGTCTGATGAATGGAGGTTAAGCTCTCATCCCTCACTCATTCACTCAGCATCCCCTCCAATACCAGCCCCTATATTCTGGCAGGATGTCATAACTTGACCCAGTGGCTTGTGTACTGGGAGCAATTTCCTTGCTGCTGCTGCTGTAGTCTCTATCAGAACACTCTGCCCCATTTCCTTCATTTCACAATTCTGTGACAAGCATCAGACCTCAACTCTGCCCCTACCACCAGAAGAAGTGGTTCAGGAAAGCAAAGGACTTTTCTACCTAGGGCAGCGTCATGCCGCTATAATAGCATTCAGCCAAAGAACTTGAGGACAAAGGGAACAGGAGCAGAGCACCAAAATGTTGGAATGGATAAGGCTATACCAGCCTTGAAGAAAAGGGAAGCAGAAGTCAGCTAGGGCCACTTCTCTCACCTCAGAAAGAATTTGGCGCAGGGAATGAAGCTGGTATAAAAAAAGAGAGTTGTCCAACATGGGAAGAGGCTGAGATGGTTTTGTGGTTGGTGTGTCCCTTAAGGGATCATCCATTAAAGCGAGAAGAGTCAGAAAGTGAGCGATAAAAGAATATAAGGGAAAGATGATTGAAATTACCAAAGATCTTAATCCTAAGCAGATGAAACAAGAGAGAAGGTGTTAAAACAGAACCTAAGATTACCACCAAGACATCCAAATGATATATCCAAGTAATATTGCCAAACAAAACACATTGAACCAACAAAGGAAATTGAAGAGGCAAGGAGCCCTGTGGAGTCCCCAGACAACAATGGAACCACCACAAAACGTTGCCAAATGGTGCAAGAGAGAGAGATGATGTAAAAGAAGAATCTGTGCCCTGGACAGCAGAAATAATTGACAGAATAGAAGTCAGATAAAATCAACAGCATTTACTAGGTAGTTTTTGTGGAGCAGGTGTTGTGCTAATTACTAGGGATATGAAGAAAAGCTAAATAAAAAGTTCCTACTCTTGGGGAGCTCATAGTCAAGTGGAAGAGAATATGCAACCAACTATGTACAAATAGAAATATATACAGGAGTTTCAGAGAGAACTAAGATTAAGGAGGACTGAGAAAGATTTGCTGCATAAGGTGAGACATTGGCTGAAATTTGAAAGACAGAGAATCCAGTACACAAAACTGAGGAGAGAAAGACCTCCAGACATGGGAGACAGCCAGTGAAAATGCACAAAATAGAGAGAAGTCATACCTCATGCGAGGAGCAGCAAGGGGGCCAGTGTCACTAGATCATAGAATACTTGGGAAAAGTACTTGGCTTAACACTCAGGAGCTCAAAAATACTTATTGAATTTGAAAGATAAAACTGTGTTTAAATTAAATTTTCATTCTGAAATTTGGCATCTTTAATAAGATTATGTAGCCAACTTATGACATCAAAGATAGAATGAAATTGAGTTATAAAAGAAAGAATCCACATAAACACTGTAATACATAGAAAAGATCTAAATTTAAAGTAATATATTATGAATTCTATTTGCTCCAACAAATTCGTGAACATTTTTGGGGAAATGTCATTGACTACATTGCATTTGGGGTAGAAATAAGGCTACAGCTTTTTTACTGGTTTAAAAATGGAACAATAAACATTTAATGTTTACCTGCAAATAGATATTCTTTATCAGAGCATAGCTGAGGCTAGCAGGTTCCAGTATGCTTATCCAAGTGTGACATCAGGCCATCCAGTCTGACATGTCAGCCTTTGACTGCCACCTTCACTATCTACAATTATTCTTCCTTATTTCCCATTACCATTCTGGGACAATCTGTTCAAATGTACCCAGATAGTCTATTCTTCTTCCTGAACTCTTTCTCTTTAGGCATCAGGGACAGAATTTAATAAGGGGGGGGGTCACTGTATTAACACATACAACTCACTCCTCTTCCAGTAGAATGGACAGGTAATGATAACTGAAAAAGATTGCCAAATACTAGAGATGCATAAACTGTTCATAGGATTGTTAAAAGAACCTAGAAACCAGAGTAGTTTTCCTTATGACTCATCTAAAACCTTTTTAATATGAAAGCCTATATAATATTTCAATATCACAAAAATCTTTCTATTCTCAACTTCAGTGGTCAACATCTCTTAACAGATATTTATGTTTTCACATAATAATTTTGATTGTGGAAATAGAGTCTTACATTGTAAGGAGATTGTGACTTGATTTTATTCTCCTGTTACTGGGGATTTACTTTCCTATAGTCACCTAGGCTAATACAATCAGAAAAGCTCAATTGAAGAAGGTCCTAAATTGCTGCACTTACCTATTTTTGAGGTGTTGGGACAGGTGGTAGAAAAAAGGTAAGTTCTAAGATCTACTGCTGTCCAGAGCTGAATCAATCAATAAGCATTTATTAAGCACTCACAAGTGCCAAGCACTGTACTAAGAACGGGAGATACAAAAAGAAACAAAAGATAGGCCCTGCCTGCAAGGAGCTCACAATCTAATGGGGGAGAAACCAAGCATATACATACATATATAATCAATCTACATATGGGTTAAATAGGAAATAACTAATAGAAAAAAGGCATTAGAATTAAGAGAAATCAGGAAAAACTTGCCTGTAAAATCCAGTATTTTAATTGGGACTTAAAGGAAGCCATTTAGGCAGAGATGAGGAGGGCATTCCAGGCATGTGAGCAGCTAGAGAGAATGCCCAGAATCAAGAGAGAAAATATCTTTTTCGCATAACAGTCAGGAGGTCAATATCATTGAATTGAAGAGTATGAGGTGTGGACTGATGTATAAAGAAAACTGAAAAGGTAGAAGGGGGCCAAGCAGGGAATTTTGTATTTGACTCTAGAGATGATAGGGAGTTACTAGAGTTGGGGTAGGGGTAACTAGGGACAATCATACATGGTTGAACCTGAGCTTTAGGAAAATCACTTCAGTAGCTGAACGGAAGATGGGTTAGAGTGGGGAGACACTTGAGGCAGGCTGACCCACCAGCAGACTTAAAATTGTCCAATAATGAAGTGATGATGCTCCAGAGTAGTGGCAGAGTCAGAGGAGAGAAGGGAATATATTCAAGAGATGTGGTTGAGTTTAGATCAAGGGGCCTTGACAACAGCTTGGATACAGGGGGTGAGAGAGAATGAGGAATCCAGGATGACTCAAACACTGTAAATCTAAGAGACTGAGAGGATGGCATTGCCTCTACATTAGCAAGGAAAGTAGGAGCAACGCAGAAATTCAGAGTAACCTAGAAAAGACAAATTGAGAAATAAATAGAGGAGAAAAATGAAATCAGCACCTAAACAGACAAGTACAGAAGTTGGTGGCCTAATGTCATGTTTACATTCTGAAGGAATATATTTTGGTACCTACAGCACCCAGGTCACTCCCCTCCTTGCTCAAGAAATTCTAATGAATAGCTCCCAGCTGACTTCAAGCTGAAATACAAACTCTTCTGTTTGGTACTGAAAACCTCTCCCAGTATGGTTCTCATTACATATTACTCTCTTTCACAGATTACATTCCAGCTAAATTATTACTTTCTATCCATTCTTATGAATAAGGACCACTATAGTTTACTCCAATGTTAGGCTTAATTAAAGTTACTTTGTAAGGAAGATATTTATTTGTTAATATCTCAGTTGACCATTTGAAATTATTATAGCCACCGTGATTTAATCTTTTCATAATACCATTAATACTATTAGTATTTACTTTTTTAGCCCTAATGAGATTTGACATTATAACCATTTTGTGACATATAAAAAGTTCAAGTGACATGGTATCTGGATTACAAATCATTTTATCAATCATCCTAGCAATAATTAATAAAAAAAAAAAAGGTCAGGAACACTCTGAAACCAAAGACCCTCATGGAACCCACTCAACACTTATATGACCTTGGAAAAGTGGGTGTTCCTGAGGGTGGCAATCAACTCTGATTGGCTAACAATTAATAAGATGAATGAATATTATAATGAAGGGTTAGTCTATTCTAATGAGGGACTAAGGGACTCTGATCACTCAGTTTTAGACAAAGGGACATCTCTTATCCAGTGCACCCCTACCTAAGGTAATCTATACAAAAGGACAACTACCTCTGCTTGGAGCTGGCTGAGTAGAACACAATGAGCCAGATTCATTTTAGATTAAATTCTTTGTAAGTTTCTCTAGTTGGATAGGGCAACAACTCCTATCTAGGACTCAAAGGCTTGTACCAGGGGATTTGAGCAATCTCATCCATCAACTAGGTTGACCTAGCACAGAATAAGGTTTCAGAATGGGAAAAATCCCAGATCTCCCCAATATTAACAATTAGTTATTTAATAATCATTTCACTCAATTTCAATTATAGTTTCACAGACTTGGAGATCAAAGGGATTTTAGAGATCCATCTAGTTCAACACCCTAATTTTACAAATGAGCAGAGTAAGGCAAAGAGAGTTTAAAGTGACTTTCTCAAGGTCATACAGCAAATCTGCAGTGGGGCCTTTCCTACTCCAAAGGTCAACATCCAATCCACTACACCATAACCAGGCCCAATAAAGTGATTTTTTTAATTAAGTTATAGGATAAAATTACTACATAATTAGATGATTAGGTTAGTATAATCCTATATAAATTACATTCACATGGAGAAAAACAAGCAATCATTGAACAAGATCTGGAAAAATTATTTCAAAATTTGTAAGTAAAATAATTATTAAACTACTGTGATAAAATGTCTTTTATCATTGGAGTGAAAACCTGTCTTAGTAGAAAGAAAACTGTATTTGAAGTATGAAAATAAATCTTATTTCTGGCCCTGCACTGCCCTCTTCTGGACACCTCTATTATGCCCCAGGAATCTCCATCCTAAAAGATTACTTCAGCCCTCTAACATATCAGTACTCTCTTGTGAGAAATAATGACTGTAATAAGTACTGAGATGTAAAGTAAGCAGAACCAGGAAAACAATTTAGGCAGTGATTGCAATAACATAAACGAAAAAAACGCCACAAAACAATTGAAAATGAATGTTGGAGAATTACAAAGAAACTCTTGGCCCCAAAAAAAGAGATATTAGAAGACAGCACGGAAGTGGGAGATCAGTAGGTGTGGACATTTCATATATTTTATTCTATTGATTGGTTTTGAATAGTTTCTTTCTTTGTCTTTTTTCTTTAAAAAGTTCTTTATTATATGACAATGCTTCCTGGAAGACAGAAGGGATAATGGGAGAAATGTAAGTGATGTAAACATAAAAACTATCAATAAATTTTATTTTAAAAAATTAACATTGGCTTATAATTTCACTGAATTGGTGACCACATAATCTCTATGAAGATACAGACTGTCAACTAATTGAGTATAAATATGTAGTCACAGGAAAAACAGGAGAGCAGAATTCATTTCCCCAAGCCCCCTTCAGGGCAGCTAGATGTTATAGTAGATAGAGTGCCAGGCCTGGAGTCAGGAAGATCTGAGTTCAAATTTGACCTCTGGCACTAGTTGTGTAACCCTGAGCAAGTTACTGAACACTGTTTGCCTTAGATTCCTCGTCTATAACATGAGCTAAAAAAGAAAATGACAAACCATTCCAGTATCTTTGCCAAGAAAACCCCAAAAAGGGGCCTCAAACAGTCAGACGTGACTGAAAAGTGACTAAACAATGAGCTTTCTTCAGTGCTCAACTCCTTCTGATATTTGGACTTTTTTTTCTTGAGGAATCTCCAGTTTTTCTTCATCAGGTACCATCTATGTCTTCAATGAAGGCATGAGCAAATACTTATGAAGCATCTACCACTGTGTGCCAGGTACTGGGTACTGTGTTGATTGTTGGGGATACAAAGATCACATTGAAAACAACCCTGCCCTCATTAAGCTTTGCATTCTCTTGAGGAAGAAGAGATTTTTACAACTTGACAAATGAAATATATTTTGAGAATAGAAAGAATAACAACATCCAAGGGGATGAGAAAACTCTTCCTGTAGGATATAGGAACTGAGTTAAGCTTAAGAGGAAGTTCAAGAAGCATTTATTAAGTCCTACTATGTACAAGATACTTGCTAAGGTCTGAGAGCACAAAGACAGAAGTAGAAATAAGACCAGCCTTCAAGGAGCTTGTTATCTTGCTAGGGGATACAGTATATACATAAATGGGTATACATACAAAATCAATAAAAGGTGACTTTAGGAAGACCTGCACTGGCAGGTAGGGGAATCAGGAAAGGCCTCTAGGAGGCAGAAGTAAAGAAGGAGTGTACTCTGGGCCAGGAGGACAGTCTTTACAAAGGCAGAGATGCAGAAGATTTAATGCAGAGTTCGGAGAACAGCAAGCAGGCCAATTTGACTGGAATGTAGGTATAAGCCTACAAAGACAGCCTGGAGCCAGACTATGAAGGGCTATACATCCTAAGCTTTATTTTATCCAGAAGCGATAGGAAGCCCCCAAAAACTTCTTATCGAGGGAGTGACATCATCATATATATGCTTCTAAGAGGTTTTTTTGGAAGCTGTGTGAAGGACGAATGTAGAAAATGAGAAGGAATCACAGGAAAACCAATTAGGAGAAGAAGTAAAAAGAACCTGGAGGTGTCTACCATTAAATGAAGAAATGACTTGGAATTTCTCATTTTTCTGGTACACTGTTGAAGTAGAGTAAATTTCCCCTTCCTTTTGAAAGTGTTGCTTTTGTTGTTGTTTTAATGAAAGGCACAACTTCCCCAAATGAACAGGGATAAGGAGATGCATCCCAAACCTCTGCCTGTGTGGCCCATTCTGCAAGCCTGGGGCACCTCTTCCTCCTCTAAGTTCAAGTAACAGTAGACCATATTTCTATAGTATTTCATGTCTTGAAAGCATTTTCCTTAAAACAACTGGTTGAGGTGGGTAGTATAAGTAATGACTCCATTTTACAGCTGGGGAAACTGAAGTGAGTGCCCTGGATAACACATGAAAGGTCAGAGAAAGGTTAACCCAGATCCTGGATTCCAAGTCCAAAGCTCTATCTGCTGCCTCCCAAAGCATGTAGCATTTGTGCCCCATACTATGCTCTATGCACTCTCCTTTCTAGAGTAGTCTGCATGTGTCCCCCTCTTAGACTTAGAGCTTCTGAACAGCAAGGGCTACCGTTCATTCATCTCTGCAGCCCCCAATGCACTGGGCAGCGGGGTTACAACTAGAATAGAGCAAAACAGAAAAGAACAGATTAAAGTAGAATGGAATGGAACAGAATGGAATAGAAAAAAATGGATTAGAATGAAATAGGCTGGAATGGAAATAGAATGAAATGTAATTGAATAGAATGGAACAAAAGGAAATGGAATAGAATGAAAATACAATGGAATGGAAAAGAACAGAATTGGAATACAATAGGATGAAATGGAATGAAATAGAGTGGAATAGAATAAAATAGAACAAAACAGAATGGAATGGCATGGAACTGAATAGAACAGAAGAGAATGGAACAGAATGGAATGGCAAAAACATTAGAACGGAATAAAAAAGAATGAAATGGAATGAAATACAATAGAAAAGAATAGAACTGATTAGCATGGAACAGAACAGAATGGAATTGTTTGAAATGGAATTGAATAGGGTGGACATAGAATAAAATAGAATAGAAGGGAATGGAATAGATTAGAATAGAATAGGATTGATTCCTTTAAACTACATTTCTTTCCCCCTCCCCCTTGATGTAGTGTATAACAATGGAACAGATATTGGGTTTGGAATTAGAAGACATGAGTTCAAGCCCAGGGAAATATTAGCTGTGGTCATTCTCATATTATCTCCTAGGAGGAGAAAAATGATACTGACTTTGGAGCATGAGAGTCTAAGTTGAAATAATCCAGATTCACTATCTAGTACCTCTATGACCATAGGCAATAAACTTCACCATTCCAAGCTTAGTTCCTTCATCTGTAAAATGGAAAGGGTTGTGGATGAAATGACCTCTAATGTGCCTCCCAGCTCTAAACCAACGATTCATTGATACTATTCCAAACAGCCCAATTTCTCCCTGTCCCACTGCCACCTCATTTAATTCTCTTCTGGTATAGTCCAGAGTGTCCTTTCATATACCAGTTCTTTTCTCAATAAATTCCACCGTATTGGTGAACTTTTCAAACAATAGCATGCTCATGTCCTGAACTTAAATTGAACCTGATTCAAGGCAGAACCAAGAAGGGGAAGAAAAGGCAGCATTCTAGCCAAACTCTCCCCACATTCCCCTCTAAATAACTTTAAAATGATGCCATAAAATGGAATTCTAAAGCAACACAACCACCAGAAGGTTGAGGTGAGATATTTTTGAGCTCAAGACAACTTCAAAGGTCAGAAAGATCTGTGACACTGGGGTGTGGGCTGGCCAGGAATGCAGCATGGTGGAGACACCAGCTGTGAGTCTTAGAGGTGGCAGTGGTGGCAGCAGCAGCCACTATGCCAAGAGTTCTCACCACCCAGAAATGATAAGAATATTGAACGTCTGGTCAGAAAGAGATTCCAGGGGATTCCTGTGCTAAGTCAGGGAGTGGGAACTGGTGCCAGTTGGCAATTCCATTAACCATTATCCAGGTTCCAGGGTTGAGAGGAGCTGTGGTCATGAGAAATCAGGGGCTGTATCTGGGGAAGGACTACAGGGCAAACCAGGAGAGACACAACCATACCTCAACAGGTATCACATCACCTTGGAAATCCTGAAAACTTACAGGCCCTCTGAACTATCTGTGAAAGCAGCATGGTGGTGGGGCAGAGCCAAGAGGGCAGCGTAGAAACATGACCTGCTCTAGCTCTTCCCCCATAACCCCTAAAAAGCCTGTAAACGATTACTCTAAACAAATTCTAGAGCATCAGAAGCCACACAACAACAGAGTGAAAGAGATTTCCAGCCCAAGATAACCTGGAAGGCCAACAAGAAAGGTCTATTGCACCTGGCTCAGAGAGGAACTCAACTCAGCTTTGGTCACAGCACAGACAGGACTGAAGCAGGCTTCAGTGCATGGAATCATGGGTAGTAGCTGCAGTTCCCAGATTTCTCAACCCACAAATGCCAAAGACAGCTTCAAAGTTCAGTGAGAAAGCTTTTTCACCTAGATGAGAGGGGAGCAATGTCTGGCCCCATCCCCAGGGTGGCAGCAGTCACTGTGACACAGCATTCATTTTTGGAGCCCTCAGCCTTAAGACCCTGGGGGAATTAAGCCACAAGCCTGGGTCTCAGTTCTGTGTGGCAGTCCTAGGATGAGAAGTGCTGGTGTGGCAGAGGTGGTGGAGGCTCTGGAGAGGGAATCTTACTCACAGATCCTGGGCAGAAAACAGTGCTAGTAGTTGTTCCTAGACCAGATTGTAGGCCAGGAGAGGAGTAACTCCTCTCCCTTGATTGTGCCACTTTGGAGGAACTAAGAACTTACATGACCCTAGAGTATATACTCCACTTGACAAAGGACTCAAAAGTGAAGTAAGTGGCTAGGAAAATGCCCAAAAAAGGGAGAAAAAATAATACCATAGATTACTGCCTTGGTGAAAAGGTATTTTCTTCCATCTTTTCAGATGAGGAAGAACAAAGCATACCATCAGAGGAAGACATAAAAGTCAAGACTTCTACATCCAAAACCTCCAAAAAAAAATATGCAATGATCTCAGGCCATGGAAGAGCTCAAAAAGGATTTTGAAAATCAAGTAAGAGAGGTAGAGGAAAAACTGGGAAAAGAAATGAGAGCAATGCAAGAAAATCATGAAAAGCAAGTCACCAACCTGGGCAATGAAACCAGAAGAAATGCTGAAGAAAATAACACCTTTAAAAATAGACTAACCCAAGTGGCCAAAGAGATCCCAAAAGCCAATGATGAGAAGAATACTTTAAAAAGCAGAATTAGCCACATGGAAAAGGAGGTCCAAATGCTCGCTGAAGAAAATAGTTCTTTAAAAATTAGAATGGAGCAGATGTAAGCTAATGACTTTATGAGAAACCAAGAAATTATCAAACAAAACCCAAAGAATGAAAAAAAATTGAAGACAATGTATAATATCTCATTGGAAAAATAACTGACCTGAAAAATAGATCCAGAAGAGATCATTTAAAAATTATTGGTCTAACTAAAAACCATCATCAAAAAAAGAGCCCAGACATCATCTTCCAAGAAATTATCAAGTAAAACTGCCCTGATATTCTAGACCCAGAGGGTAAAATAGAAATGGAAAGAATTAACTGATCACCTCCTGAAAGAGATCCCAAAAGGAAAACTTCTAGGAATATTGTAGCCAAATTCCAGATTTTCCAGGTCAGGGAGAAAATATTACAAGCAGTCAGAAAGAAAAGTATTGTAGAAATACAATCAGTATCACACAGGATTTAGTGGCTACTACACTAAGGGATCAAAGGGCTTGGAATGATATTCCAGAGGTCAAAGAGATATGATTAAAACTAAGAATCACCTACCCAGAAAAACAGAGTACAATACTTCAGGGGAAAAAATGTAATTTCAATGAAATAGATGAGTTCCAAGCAAACTTGTTGAAAAGACCAGAGTTGAATAGAAAATTTGACTTTCAAATACCAGAACCAAGAGAAATATGAAAAGGTAAACAGGAAATAGAAGCCTTAAGGAACTCCTTAAAGTTGAATTATTTACATTCCTACATGGAAAGATATTATTTATAACTCATGAGACCTTTTTCAATATTAGGGTAGTTGGAGGGAATATATACATATATGTAGGTATGTATGGGTATGTATATATATGTATGTATATTATGTATGTGTAGGTATGTATACGTACCTGTGTGTATGCATACATATATGTATATATACATAGGCAGAAGGCACAGGGTGAGCTGAATATGAAGGGAGAATAACTTTAAAAAAATAAAATTTACTTTTGAATGGAATGTACGAGGAGTAAGGGAAGGGGAAAGGTAGAATGTGGCAAATCATCTCACATACAAGAGAGAAGAAAGAGTTTCTACAATGGAGAGGAAGAGGGGAGAGATGAAAGGAAATTAAGCCTTACTCTCATGGGATTTGGCTTAAGAAGGGAATAACACACACTCAATTGGATATGGAAATCTATTTTTCCCTGCAAGAAGGCAAGGGTGAAGGGAATAGGAGAGGGAAGATAATAGAAAGGAAAGCAAATTAAGGAAAAGGAGAATCAGAAGCAAACACTATTGTAGGAGGACAAGGTCAAGGGAGAGAATGGAATAAATGAAGGGCAAAATTGGACAGAGGGAAATGTGGTTAGTCTTTTACTACATAACTATTATGAAATGTTTTGCATTGTTACACATATATGACCTATATATTGAATTGCTTGTTTTCTCAATGAGGGTGGGTAATGAGAGAGGGAGAGAATATGGAACTCAGAGCTTTAAGAATGAATGTTTAAAATTGTTTTAGCATGCAACTGGAAATTAACTATACAGGCAATGGAGTATAGAAATCTATTTTGCCCTACAGGAAAATAGAGGGAAAGGGTGGGTAGTAGAAGGGAGGACAAATTGGAGGAAGGGGTGGGTGGGGAGAGATGGGGAGAAAATTTTGAACTCAAATTCTTGTGGAAGTGAATGTTAAGAACTGAAAATGAATAAATTATATATTAAAAAAAGAAAGAAAGCAAGGTGGAAAAGCCTAAAGCTGGCCTCACCCACACAAATGGTAAACAGAGCCCAAGTCTAACACAAAGTTCAAAGTTTTAAAATATACCAGAAAAATAAGCAAACAATAAAAAATAGAACTTGACCAAAGAAAGTTACTACAGTGACAGGAAAGATCAAAACACAAAGTCAGAAGAAGAAAACAGTTTGAAAACTTCTACGAGCAAAGACTGAGAGAAAAATGCAGATTTGATACAATCCCAACAAGACTTGCTAGAAAAACTAAGTAAAGAGATTTAAAAATTTTTAATCCAATAAAAGAAATTGTGGGAAAATTGATAAAAGAAATGAGAGCAGGATAAGAAAATTATGAATATAGAATGAACAGTTTAGTAAAAGAGGCACAAAAAAATACTGAAGAAAATAACTCCTTAAAGGAAAAATAAGTCAAATGATAAAAAAAAGTACAACAATATTGCTGAGAAAAAAAATCCTTAAAAATTAGAAATGGTTAACTGGAAGCTAATGATTCTATGAGATGATAAGGAACAATTTTAAAAGCCCAAAAATACCATAAAAAATGTGAAGTATTTCATTGGAAAAACAATTTAGAAAATACAACAGAGACAACTGAAGAATCATTGGACTATCTGAAAGCCATGATTTAAAAAAAGAGCCTAGAAAACATATCTCAAAATATTATAAAGCTACCCAGAAATCTTGGAACCAAAAGGCAAAATGGAAATTGAAAGAATCCACTGATCATCTCCGGAATGATATTCCAAAATGAAAATCCCCAGGAATATTATAGCCAACACCAGAACTGCTAAGTGAAGGGTAAAATATTTAAAAGCATCTTAAAATAAACCATTCAAATATCGTGGAGTTACAGTCAGGATCACGCAAAATTTATCATTTACAACTATCAAGAAACAGAGAGTTTGGAATATGACATTCTGGAAAGCAAAGGAGCTAGAATTACAACTGTGAATAACCTACCCTGTCAAACTGAGTATGTTCAAGCTTACAGGGGCAAAATGAACATTTAATGAAAGAGGACTTCTAATCACTCCTCATGAAAAGACCAGAGCTGAATGAAGAGAAACATATAAAGGTATACATGAGTGAGAAATCATGGAGAACTTAATTAAGGTTAAACTGTTTACATTCCTTCTCTTATCCTTTTATACTTTTATTATTAATACTATACTAATTAGTAGTAGTATTAATACTATAAGTATATATAAAAATAAGTATAGTATTAATACTATAATACTATTATCCTTTTATACTATTATCCTCTTTTATGTGAGATGTTTTACTACATTCTACCTCTCCCTTTCTCTTTCTTCCAGAACATTCTTCTCAACATTTAATGTTATTTTTTAGGTATTCTCCCTTCATATTCATCTCACCTTGTTCCCTCTGTCTATCTATTTATATCTATATCTATATTTAAATATAGATGTATATACCTACACATGTATAACATACACATACATACAGACACACACACATACACAAATGCACATACACATATTGGCAAATGGGCTACGTGTGCCCTAAATCAGGGGAAGGACACCACCCCAGAGGGAGAAGACAAGAGACTCCTAGACCTCAATACACAACTACTGCTGTGTAGATTGTCACCAAAGATGGGGGAGCAGGATTGGGATAAAGCAGGGAAGGTGCTCAGCTCATGTTGACTTCTAATGTTGTTAAGTCAAGTCAGATTCTACATGACCACATCTGGGTTTGCCATTTCCCTCTCCAGCTCATTTGACAGATGAGGGACAGCTTTCGTTGCTGTTGTTTAAGTGATTGTGACCCCATTTGGGGTTTTCTTGGCAAAGATACTGGAATAGTTTGCCATTTCCTTCTCTAGGAGCCAAAGCATATACAAGGTTGTCCCGTCCCGCGGGACTAAGTTATTCGTGGGGGGCCGAGGAGGACCTAGCCTGAAGGGAATGGGTGAAAAAAGAGGAGTGAGACCGAGATGGTGATAAGCAAGGTCTAACTTTTATTATTATGCAAGACAACTTATATAGTAGTTGAAGCAGGGAAGAAGAATAGAGAGGGTCCAGGGCGAGGGTAGTATCTAATCAAGCAATCTTTACGATGAGGCTATTTCCTGGGACTGGGGGCCAAGCCCTTTTGTGGCTGCAACATCTATTGACAAAGACGTCTTGAGATGTTTGCTTATTGCAAAACAAGATGTTCAGGGCATGTTGACCTCAAGGGTGAGGGGCCCAGCACTAAGTGCTGGCTCCCAACATGTCCCCCTTTTTTGTTTAAAAACGCCGGTGGGAGGCATGTCTTAGGCTATGTAGCCTGGCTCCATGCCTGGTACCGAAAGTGGGCAGGGCCCCTGTCTTAGGCTATGTGGGTGGCCCCCACCTCCAGCATTTCTGGTAGATGGACCCACAATAATCCCATCATTGGGTACCTCTGCAGCCAGCGGTATGATTATCCAGGTCATGGGGCTACAATATTCCCGTCATGGGCTCTCCCACAGCGGCCGATTATATTTTTTCCAAAAACTTTTCCACAACGGTGACCGTCGAGATTCTGGCCGCACAAGCCTTGAAAACTGGAGACTTTCTTCCACAACATCTCCAGGGTCTCCCGATGCAGCAAGACGGTGGTAATGAATATTGATAGAGCTCTTAAGGGCAGCCTCGATCTGCATTTTAATGAAAGATGTTAGTCTGCTAAGTGCCCAGGGCCCAAAAGAGAGGAGAAGAAGGAGGCCAATCAGAGGCCCAAGGAGGGGAAGGAGGTATGGGAGGACTCCGTTCAAGCCACTCCAGAGGGGATTTTCAAAGAGCTCCTTGCGTCTTTTGACTAGGTCTTCTTGTAGGTTTTTGATCTTATCCTGGACTATTCCGGATTTATTGGCATAAAAACAACACTTTTCCTGTAAGGCTAAACAGATCCCCCCCTGTTCTGCAGTTAGTAAGTCCAGCCCTCTCCTATTTTGGAGGACCACCTCCGCCAAGGAGTCAATCTGATCTTGGAGGTCACTAATGGTTCCAGAGAGGGTTTGCACATCATTAATCATTTGATGGGATAGTTTTATATAAGAATCAACAGCAACCCCCAGACCAGCAGAGCCGGTGGCGAGCGTCCCCGCAATCCCAAGACCAACAAGGAGGGGAATGAATACAATATCCCTTTTGGGCCTTCCAGCAATATAATCAAGGCTGGGTAGTGGGACAGGCTCATCTCCCGGAATGAAATCAATATCGGGGAGAATTGATACTTGGGTACATAGTCCTGTCCAGTTCTGGGGGAGAGCAGAGTAGGCCATATTTCCCCCACAAACGAAGAGCTGTCCAGTTAATGGGCAGAGGGGTTGGGGTTCCTGAGAAGTATGATTTTGTATTTCAGAACAATTAGCGAAGGTCGCAATGCCAACATCAATATCAAAGATAGAATTCTGAAAAGGGGCTTGAATACAAGGAGAAGGATAGAGACCTACAGGTTGGACCCTAAAGGGTGGGTTAAGTGTACAGTTCAGAGATGTAGAACCATTTCGAGATATCAAGGCTAGGGGCATAGACGTGCCAAGGGTCATGCATAGCCAACAATCAGCAGCCAATTCAGGATTAGTGTGATTAAGGGCCTTAAGTGTAGCTTCAAGGATTTCTGAAGTTTGGACATCAAGGTCCGTCCCCTGGGGCTTGGGCAATGCAAGTGGATGATAATGGATGGGAGGGTACATGCTCTTAATTATCTCATTTATGCGTTCCCTTACCTTATGTTCTCTAATTTGGTCAGAAGGGCCACCCCCATCGGAGACATGGATATGTGCACGAAGGGACCAACAAATATTCTTTCCAATATTTTCTCTGCCACAGGGAGCCTGAGCATACTTATTAGAACTTCCACGTGGCCTGGGGCTCGAATCCCAATCACCCCTAGAGGAGCCAACATACTCTCTTTCTTGTATTGCAGTAAGATAAACTGTCCCTGATCTGTCACTGCACTGCTGGGCGGAACTGTAGCATGTGGAGTGCAAGGCCTGAAGGTATTTGCAATTACTGGGGTAGGGCCCAGGCTGGTCATCTTTTGGAGGGATAACTCTGGGCTTTTTTACGCACTCCCATGCTTGTTTGGAGATACCTGTAGCGGTAAGATGATAGGCCAGGTGGGCCGTTTTGTCCGTGCAGTCAACCTGCTGCGTGTAGGTGACGGGACGGACAGTGACTATACCTCCACGACAATCACAAGGGTTTCCGAAAAGAGCACGGCGGAGTGATGCAGGGTCGGGAGACTGAAAGCCGCCATGGCTTCCAGGAAGCAGGAGAAAAAAATATTAGGATCACCATATTCTGCAAAACAAAAGAAAAAGAAAGCGACCGTCTCTCAGGGGGTAGTCCCCTGGATTATATCAGAAGCAGCTGGCGCATCAACCAATTTTATCAGCCTTTCTGGTAACCATCTGGCATTTTGGCTTTTTAAATCATAGATACAGGCATGGCCTTTGCCCCAGATTAACACAGGATCAGGACCTTGCCATCTGCCAAGAAGGGGATCTTTCCATTTTGCTTGGGCATAGGTCTGGGCAGTAGAGGAATACCATAGACAATCTGCTGCACTTTTTGCTGCAGCATCGAGGGTAAGAAAGTTCAAAACAAATAGGGCATGGTTGAGCAGGGTTTTAGTGTTGCCGGTTCTGGAATAGAGTACTTCCTCCCCTGACTGTAATTTCAGGATCATATTTTTAAGTGTCTGGTGGGCCCTTTCCACAATTCCCTGCCCCTGAGGGTTATAGGGTATGCCAGTTATATGTCTAATGTGCAACTGTGCACAAAAAGATCTGAAAGAGGAACTGGTGTACCCAGGGCCATTGTCCGTCTTAATAATTTTAGGCTGTGGGAGGACTGCCAGAGTGTTTATGAGATGGTTAATGACATGTTTAGTAGCTTCCCCGGGTTGCAGGGTGGCGAAAATGAAGCCACTAAAGGTATCAATGGATACATGGATATATTTGAGGCGGCCAAAAGGAGGGTAATGAGTAACATCCATCTGCCATAGCTCCCCGGGGATGAGGCCACGGGGGTTGATACTGGTGTGGGGTTCGGGGAGGAGGGTCAGGCAACCTGGGCATTGTTTAACGATTTGCCTAGCCTGTTCCCGGGTGACGGAATATTTGAGCCGAAGTGTATGAGCGTTAAGGTGATGTAACTTATGAGCTTGCGTGGCAGCGGCAACTGGGGAAATAGGGGAGGCGGTAAAAATGGACCGGGTGGCCTGATCAACCTGATCATTGCCCTCAGAGAGAGGGCCGGGGAGGTCGGAGTGGGCACGAATATGTCCAATAAAAAAGGGATGTTTACGTGAAAGAATTAAAGGCTGAAGGGTGGCAAAGAGGGGAGAGGCATTAGTAGAGGGGCGAATGTACGGGACCGTCTCTAGCAGGGGAACTGAATGTGCAACGTAGGAGCTGTCTGTATAAATGTTCACAGAGCCAGGGACAGACTCAAAAACCCTAATGACAGCTGCAAGTTCCACTAATTGTGCAGAGGCGAAAGGTGTGTCAAAACAGGTAGCCTTCCCGTCAATGCTAAAAGCCGCCTTTCCCGTGGCAGACCCGTCAGTGAATACCAAATGGGCATTCCGAATGGGCTTTGTTTTGGTAATCCTAGGGAAGACGACGGGGGTCTTTTGAAAAAACTGAACAAGCTTGTCTGAGGGATAATGATTATCTATAATCCCTGAATAAGAAATGCAGTTAACAGCCCAGGCATCATCGTTCTGTAGCAACCACTGAACCTGGGAGGTGGTGTAAGGGCAGACAATGTGATCGGGTTCCCGACCGAAAAGTCTGCGGGCGGCCTCTCGCCCCAGGCGTACAAGGTCAGCCGTCAGGTGGGGGTAGGAAGAAAGGGTCTTGGAGGGAGTGGCTGGCATGTGAATCCAAAAAAGCGGGTGCTCTTGCCACAATAACCCAGTAGGAGAAAAAGCGGTGGGAAAAATTAGAAACCAGAGGGGTCTCAGAGGGGCATAATACCCAATATGTTGATCATGAATAGCTTGCTCAACCAGAGTAAGGGCCTTGCGGGCCTCTGGTGTGAAAGAGCGAGGTGAATTTGGGTCGGAATCTCCTTTGAGGATATCAAATAAGGGTCTCAATTCCCCGGTGGTTAGTCTGAGATAGGGCCTGAGCCAGTTCAATTCCCCTAGAAGCTTTTGGAAATCATTGAGGGAGCATAGGTGACTTACTCGCAAACGAACCTTTTGAGAAAGGATTCGGTTGGCCAAAAGTTCAAATCCAAGAAAGAGTTGTGGGGGGCGGGCCTGAATCTTATCGGGGGAAATTTTAAGGCCCCTATTCTCTAGTGCCCTGATGAGTTCCTGAGATACCTGGGTTAGTTTCTCATTTTCTGGTCCTGCAAGGAGGATATCATCCATATAGTGGATGATGTAAAGATCTGGGTACTGTAGGCGAAAGGGGTCAACTGTTTGTGCCACATATTTCTGACAGAGCGTAGGGCTATTAGCCATACCCTGTGGCAGGACTTTCCACTGAAAGCGTGGGGAGGGACCCACACAATTAGTGATGGGGACACTAAAAGCAAAGCGCTGGCAATCTGAGGGATGAAGGGGAATGGAAAAGAAGCAGTCCTTAAGATCAATTATAATTTTGGAGAAGCCTTTAGGTATGGCCACGGGGGCGGGAAGGCCGGGCTGGAGGGCTCCCATAGGGACCATGGTTTTGTTGACAGCCCGCAGGTCGTGTAGGAGTCGCCATTTGCCTGAGCGTTTCTGGATAACAAAAATGGGCGTATTCCACGGGGATGTAGAAGATTCTATATGCCCTGCAGCTAATTGCTCCTGCACTAAAGCGAGTGCTGCTTCTAACTTAATCTTGGATAGGGGCCACTGGTCGACCCAGACAGGTAGGTCATTTTTCCACGAAATCCTATCTGCCTGGAGTGGAGGGGAACCCGTGGCCCTCAGGAAAAATGGTTCTGGGTGGTTGGTCGTTCTAGGCCAAGACCTGAGCGGCCCTTCCTTCCTTCAATGACGATAGGAGATGGTCGTCCTTGACCTCTCTTGCCTAGCCCTTGCCCTGGGAGGTATCCCTGGGAGAGCATCTGTCGGGTCACAATGGCATTTGGGCTACACATAATGACCCCCATCTGGGATAGAATATCTCTTCCCCATAAGTTTACAGGTAGGCCGGGAACCACAAAAGGCCAGATGGTCCCTCTATTTCCTTCCTTATCTTGCCAAGGCAACCATTGGGAGCTCTGCAATGTGTTGTGGGACTGACCTATACCCTGTAAATGTGTCATGGATGGTTGAAGGGGCCAAGAAGGCGGCCAACTGTCTTTTGAAATGACTGTTGAATCGGCTCCTGAATCTAATATTCCCTCAAATGATCTACCTTGAATAAAAAGCGTAAGCACGGGGCGATCCTGAGAAATGGCTTGGACCCAATATATATCTGAGGATCCGGGTTTGGAACAGCCTCGTGCGGTGGCAAGGGCCGGGTATGAAGTCTGCAGGGGGAGTGGAAGGGCCTGTGCAAGGCGCTGTCCTGAATGGATAGTGAGGGGTCCTTTCAGGGTCGAGGCGAGTATCTGGATTTCCCCAGTATAATCACTATCAACAATGGAGGGATGAATTATAAGGCCCTTAATAGTAGTGGAAGCACGGCCGAGGATGAAAAAATAAAAGGTGGGAGGCGGGGGGCCAAATATGCCTGTAGGTATAATGTGGACTCCACCCTCAGGGGTCAGTAGTAAGGTGGAGGCGGCACACAAGTCCACCCCTGCGCTTCCTGAGGTGGCTCTAAAGAGTGGGGTGTGGATGGGCTGATCCCCGAGGCCTGTACAAAAGGAATCGGTCGGGGGGCCCGGGGCTGGCCCCTCTGGCCGTTTCCCTGAAGGGGGCGACCATTAACATCAGTAGTAGAGCGACAGGTGTTTGCCCAGTGCTTCCCCTTTCTGCATCTAGGGCAAAGGGTGGAGGGTCGGGAGGCCCTGGGTGGGGCCGAGGCAAAGGGGGTGCCAGGAGAACTGGGGCACTGACTGGCAAAGTGGCCCGGTTGACCACACCGAAAGCACCCCTTTTGGGAGTCCCCGGTTTGAAGAGCCGCCCCAACGGCCAGATGTACGGCCTGGGACATTTTTGCAGCGAAAGGGTCAATGTCTCTGCATAAACGTATCATCTCTTCCAATGTTTTATCTCTCCATCTCCCGCGTAAGGCGGAGCGACAGGCATTGTTGGAATTTTCATATGCTAGGCGTCTCACAAGCTGATCATTAGAAGCCTCCTGCCCCAAAGTCCGTTCAGTTGCCTCCAAAAGCCTACTAACGTACTCAGAGAAATCTTCCTGAGTCCCTTGCACAATCTTATTAAGCGGGGCGAGAGGGGAGCCAGGATTTGGTAAGGCGCGCCAAGCTGCAAGTGCAGCATTGGCGGTTTGCGCCAAGAGACCTATTGGGAGGCGGCATTGCCTGGCCTCCCCTGCGTATTTTCCCTGACCGCTCAATTTTTCATAAGTCCACTTTGAAGCGGGGGAGCTAGGGGCTTTTTGGTTGGCCGTAGCAGTGGATTGGCAGCGATCGAAAAAATCTGCCTTCCAGTCCAAGAACTGGCCCCTTGAAAGAACTGCTTGCACTACGCGGAGCCACTCCGCGGGCAGGAGATATCCTCCGCGGGACATGGCCTCGAGGGCGGAAAGGGTAAACGGGGCATTGGGGCCATAGGACTTGACGGCTGCATTGAGATCTTTAAGCCCTTTGAAATGCAGCTTCCTGTATTCTGACTGCTCTCGGTCTGTCTTTCCACCACTCCGTCCCTCTCCCTCTCCCTCTTCCTCTTCCTCCTCCTCTTCATCTCCCTCCCCCTCTCCCTCTTCATCTCCCTCGCTAGCAGAGGAATCCTTGAGGTCACCCGTCCCAGGGGCCAGCAGGGACCGACGGGATCGAGTTAAAACAGGGAACATCATTGACTGTGCCTTCTTAGGTTTAGTTTTAGCGCTAGCTCCGATCTTTTTGAGGGATGCCTGGTTTGACCGAGGCTTAGCGGGGGAGAAGATGACTGAACTCTGGAGGGAGTATTGCAAGGAACTCAGCTCCGAAGAGAGCTGCATATACTGCTTTTGTAGGTCCAAGACCTCCCGGAGTTCCTTAACCTGAGTGGAAAGTTGATTTCTAGCATCTGCGAGGACGGAGGGAGTAGGAATCGGGGGCAGAGGCGCAGGGGCACAGGTTTGAGATAAGTAAGGAGGGGGCAAATACTGGGAAGTGGGCCAATCCGGGGTATTATATCGGACAGCCTCCTCCTCGAGTCCCGCCTCATCCCCGGGGTCTAATATATCGGGGCCGGGATCTTGTAAAAGAGGAGCTTTATGCTTTGCAATTATAGGAAACGCTAAGGACTTGGTGACAGGGTTCATCTCCACAGGGAGGGGAGGATAAAGGGACTTTGGAGGCTCCGGTGCTTCCGGTGGAATGGTAATGGCCACGAACGGGGGCCTAGGGGGACTTTCTCCCACTGACTCTAATGACTTTACAGAGGCTGCCCGTGATGGAGGGTGCTCCAATGACTTAGCAGAGGCGGCCCGTGACAAGGGGCGCAGGCAGAATTCCGCCACCGAAAGGAGCTGGCGCTTATCGGGGTCCCCAGAGGTGGATTCCACTATATCTCTAATGATACCCCAGTAAGAAAAGGCTAAGGGAGGGACTGCCTCTGGCCCCTCAGTCTGCAACTTTCTATTAAGATCTCTTCCGACCTTCTGCCAATTCCCCGGATGAATATTTGGCCCAGTAACTATAAACCAGGGACAAACCTCATCTACGAAGAGGAAGAACTTCACAAGGTCCTTTTTCTTAACCTTAACTCCTCTTTCCTTAAGGGCATTCTTAAGGTCCTGGATAAAGACCTGCTCCTTTGAGAGATTGGAACCCATGATTAGAATGAGGCGGACGAAACTATACTTACCAAAATGCAGGGGCTCTTCCTGAGCGGTGAAAACCAAGGGGTCGCGACGAGCTGTGTCTCAATGGGGGTCCGCCTGGCAGGGGTCCGTACCTCGAGCCCCACGTCTGGGCGCCACTTGTCCCGTCCCGTGGGACTAAGTTATTCGTGGGGGGCCGAGGAGGACCTAGCCTGAAGGGAATGGGTGAAAAAAGAGGAGTAAGACCGAGATGGTGATAAGCAAGGTCTAACTTTTATTATTATGCAAGACAACTTATATAGTAGTTGAAGCAGGGAAGAATAGAGAGGGTCCAGGGCGAGGGTAGTATCTAATCAAGCAATCTTTACGATGAGGCTATTTCCTGGGACTGGGGGCCAAGCCCTTTTGTGGCTGCAACATCTATTGACAAAGACGTCTTGAGATGTTTGCTTATTGCAAAACAAGATGTTCAGGGCATGTTGACCTCAAGGGTGAGGGGCCCAGCACTAAGTGCTGGCTCCCAACACAAGGTAAATAAATACAAAGTAAAATTTTTAGTGGAGAAGGAAGGGTACTAACTGGGAAGATCTAAGTATCAGTCTTTTCCCACTGAGTATATGACCAGGATGGAGCAGAAGCAGCACTGTGACAATGTAGGCATTAGTGTCCACTTGGGGCAAAACTGATACCAAGCCATGTGCAGGATTTTTGGAAATTGTTGTAAAATTAGAAACGACATGGCCCAGAGGGGTCAGAAAGTCCTGGATTGGGTCTACCCTCTGACAAATATTGGTTGTTTAACCCTTGGGCAAATCAGTCCATCAATTAAGTGCCTACTTGTGCCAGGCACTGTGCTAAGCACTTGAGATATAAATAAAGGCAAAGACAGATCCTGCTGTCATGAAGCCTACAGTCTAATGGGAGAGACAATACGCAAACAATTATGTACAAACAAGCTATCAACAGGGTAAGTTGGAGATTGTCAGCAGAGACAAGGCACTAGAATTAAGAGGCATCAGCAAGAACTAATGGGTATATGTTGGGATTTTAGCTGGGACTTGAAAGAAGCCAGGAGGCAGATAAGGAGGAGACAACATGCTAGGTATGGAGGTCTGGATTTGAGAGATGGGAGTGTGTTGTTCCAGGAACAGCAAGGAGGTTGGATAAAAGAGCACATGTCCAGGAATAAGAAACTTGGAAATGTGGGTAGTAGGACAGGACATGAAAGACTTTGAAAGCTAACCAGAGGAGTTTCATATTTTATTCCAAAGACAATAGAGAGCTACTGGAGTATATTAAGTGGAAGATGAAGTGACATGATCAGACTTATATTTTAGGAAAATCACTTTCACATTTTAGGACCCCCAGGCAATTCTTTAAGAATATAAACTACCAATGAGTTATGATCTCCATTGGGATATGGAATTACCATATTAGGACTAGGCTGCATCAAGAAAAGCATAATATTAAATGAAGTTCATAAAGTGGGAATAAGTGGGAATAGGGCTACCTACTTCACAGGGTCATCATGAGGACTAAATGGGATTATATATGTGAAGGTAGCACTTCATAAACTATATATATGTATATATATATATATATATATATATATATATATATATATATATATATATATATATATAAAACTTACTTTTCTCTACCACTTTAAGGCTTAAAAAGCTCTTTATCCACAACCCTAAATGCTCATGGTAATTGACCTTACTTTGAAAGAGTTATGGTTTCATGTGCAAGACTGTAACCAAGATAAGAGACTACAGTTTACCCCAGAGCACCAAACTGAGAGGACATGGACCTGATCAGCATTTTGGGCCCTTTAGCATTATGGAAACAACAGAGGTCAGTATCTAGTTAGCAAAAATCAATTCGAAATTCAAACAGGAAGCCAGATAACAGTGCTTTGGCTACCTACTTCACAAGGTTATCATACAATCTTACACTAAAAGAAGATTTTCCTGACAAAAATTACATGAATCATAAAATATATATGGATACAAAGGGAATTGAAGAAATTCATTGACAAAACACTTAGCAGGTAATTGGCTTTTACTAAAATTTGTAGACAACAGAAGATACCAGATAGTTTCTTTTTGCAGTGCTTTAGATAAATATTGAGTTAATAGAGAGTGAAAAAAGAGCTCTTTCTAAAAAGCAGGAAGTTACAGGGGTTCGGTTTTTCCCTCATTAGCAGTGAGGAACATTCTTCAACAAACATGGCCTCAAGAAAAAGGCCTTCAACCCAAGTTCACCCATATCACAACAGCGACATAACTGATTCATAGAACCTAGGCTGGTGCCTGCATGTATTTTTAGAAATACCACTGTTTAAATTTTACTAAGGAGTATTATTTTGATTTTTCCAGTGAAAAAAAAAATTTAAACTAAAGAAGATACTGAAAAATTATTCCTTGTCTCATTATCTTAGAGAACAGGAAGGCCGCTGACAACCACAACCCCAAGATAATTTATCTTCAACTGCAGAGAAAGGGGGAAACCACCATATGTCTTAACACTTCTACTTTTAAGAAATGGTCAGATCTGAAATTTTATAAAAGAGGATTTGGTTTTTTTGTTTTTTAAGAGTAGATGAGATAACCTGCAATGAGAAGAAAAACAAGTTAACTGGAGAACAGTATCCTTACTTATTCTCTCCTGGTAGAGTTTTGTGTCCTCGAATGCAAGCCTCAGTCTTTCTGGAGGGTTGGGAATTTAGTGGCATATTACACCAAGATTGTTGTGATGATTTCTCTTTTTAGTGAATCTGGCATCACTTTGAAAAAACAGAAGAAAAGTTTTTTTTCTTTTTTTTAAATCTAATTTAATTTGATTTTCAGTTCCATATTCTTTCCCTTTGCTTCACTCAGCCATCAAGAAGGCAAGAAAAATGAAATAAAAAATAAAAACCCTTGTTAAAATGTATAAACTAACAAAGCAAATTTCTGCACGAGTCATTTTCACTGACAAATCTTTTTTAAAAACTCAGAAAAGGCCACCCACCAACACAAGAACTTTACACATCTTGCCTACTTGAATCAAGGTGGAGAGGGACCAGTCTTCACTACAGTACTATTTAGTGAATGACCTCATTTGGGTTTTTTTTTTATTTTGTTTGTTTGTTTTGTTTTAGTGAAATATAAAGTGAATTCCTTAGATGAGAGGGTGGGAAAGGGAGTGCTATGCCCTGTTTCCCAATCAGGACAGCACCAACAGAAGGAGGACACAGAGCTTCCAGGATTTCCTACTAAGAAGCTAGAAAGAAATATCATTTCCTCATTTTGAGTCTCAAAAAGACATCCAGTATTGCTTCATTTATCAGCAAAAGGAAATAGATCACAACCTAGGAAGTGTGGTCATGTGAATACACTTAAGACCTTAAAAATAGCAACCAAATTGTGACATCACATCAGCGATTACAAAATTGCTTATTAAATAAGGAGAAGAGAGAAATGCATCCATTTCACTACATTTCTTGCTCATCATTTCTAAACCAATTGTCTCAGAAGAGATCAAATTCTGTGGGATTTCAAAGGTCTGAAATAAAGCACAGGATAAAGGTTTTCCAAGTGGCTAGTCTGGTGGATATGACTGCTTAACATCATGGGAATTGGATGTCCATTTTTTCTTCCAAGTAAGTAAAGAGGGACAAGTGACGATCACAATCAATGTTTAACTTGGAGGGAAGGGAGTAATGAGTGAGTTTGGGAATTTTCTCTGTCTTTGGCTTCTCTCCTTGCTTCAGGTCCCTTACTTTTGAACAGTTCTCTGCTTTAGCTACTTTGCAAGAGGAGAGGAGGGGCATGGAGGAAAGATGAAAATTAAATCAGTTTATGTAGAGTGTAGCATACAAAGACATACATACACATACATGCACAAACGTTTGATAGAAGAGGAGCTTGAAGGTATTGAGTAAAATGTGAATTTGCAATTATCTAGAGATTATAGTATTCCATAAAAGAGATCCCTGTTCTTCCATTATCTTGGATAGAAACTTGATTATTAGCAGGTGAATTTCAGAAAAACCTGGAAAGTCTTAAATGAATGGATACTGAGTGAAGTGAGCAGAACCAGGAAAACTTTATACATACAATGTGCAATAATCAACTGTGGTAGCTTTAGCTCTTCTAAACAATGTACAATGATCTAAGACAATCCCAAAAAACTCATGACAGAAAGTGCTATCCACATCCAGAGGAAGAACTATGGGATGTGAATTCAGATTGAAGCATATACTGTTCTCTCTTTTCTTTTCTTTCTCATGGTTTTTTCCTTTTGTTCTGATTCTTCTTTGACAACAGGACTAATGTGGAAATATGTTTAATATGATTGTACATGTATAGCCTATATCAGACTACATGCCATCTTGGGAAGGGGATGTGGGGAGAAACAAATTTGGAATTCAAAATCTTATAAAAGTGAATGTTGAAAATTGTCTTTACATAATTGAAAAAAATAAAATTAGTGATTGGGGAACAAACTTGATTATTATGGGACTGGATTATAGGGGTTTCTGAAATACCAAACTTAAGTTAAATGGGAATCAAAGACTTATAAGTTTTACAGCTGAAAAATTGGATTGAGAATAAGAGAAATTGGATTTAGATTCTACCTTTGCTAATTAATATTTGTGCAACTTTAGTTGGCAGCTTACTCTACTTCTCTGAAACTCAGTTTCTTCATCAATAAAATTAGGTGAATGGATCCCATGATAACTAACATTCTTCCCACCTCTAAATCCTACTATCTTGTGAAACAAATTTCTAAACCAGAATTGTTGAGCTTCAAGTGACCACAGAGATAGTATAGTCCTATTCCCTCATTTTACTGAAGAGACTGAAACTCAAGAGAGTTACCATGACCAAAGGACCACAGAGTAAGAGGCAGAACCAGAATTTGAACTCAGGTTTCCTTCATCCCTTGGCAACCACCTCAGTGGCTACACTTTCATTCACATTCCCTCCCTCGTTTGTCATGGTGAAGGAGCTGAAGCAATCTTTGCTCCCCACTACTATTTCAAGACTTTCCCACCTTACATAATCATTCGGCAACCTCTCCTCCTTTGAGGTTCATACAATCCAAATTTATCACCTAATGTAGCAGCTATTTATCTTCTAATGCTTAGGACTTTATCTACTGACCCTTAAATATTTGGCTCACAGTATTTCTTCTTTTATATAATTAATTTATTTGTTTTCAGTTTTGATCAATCACTTCCATAAGTTTTAAATTTTCTCCCCCTCCCTCCCCAAGACAGCATGCAGTCTTATATGGGTTCTACACATACATTCTTATTAAACACATTTTCACATTAGCCATGTTGCATAAAAAAATTAAAACAAAGGCTCACAGTATTTCTATCTACTCCAATTCCCACCCTCACTCTATTTATTTATTTATTTAGCTTTTTACATTCATTTTCACAAATTTTTGGGTTCCAAATTTTCTCCCCTTTTCTCCCCTCCCCCCACCCAAATACCCCAAGCAATCTAATTTTCCCTATCTCCAATCTGTCCTCTCTTCTGTCATCCCTCCCTTCCCTTGTCTCCATCTTCTCTTTTCTCCTGTAGGGCCAGATGACTTTCTATTCCTCATTAACTGTATGTCTTCTTTCCTAGTAGCAAGAACAATACTCAACAGTTGTTCCTAAAACTTTGAGTTCCAAATTCTCCCCATCCCTCTCTCCCCACCCATTCCCTTTGGTACGGCAGGCAATTCATTATAGGCCATATCTGTGTAGCTTTGCAAATGACCTTCCTGATAGTCGTGTTGTGTAAGACTAACTGAATTACCATCCCTCCTAACCTGCCCCTCATTGTTTCTCTTCTGTCTTTTGATCCTGTCCCTCCCCAAGTGTTGACTTTCAGTTACTCCCTCCTCCCTTTGCCCTCCCTTCCATCATCCCCCCTCCCCCGCAATATCTCCTTCTCCCCCGCTTTCTTATACTGTAAGATAGGTTTTCATACCAAAATGAGTGTGCATTTCACTCCTTCATTTAGTCAAATGTGATGAGGGTAAACTTCTTGTTGTTTTTTTTTTTTCCTCAGCTCTCCTCTTTTTCCCTCCACTAAAAAAATCTCCTACTTGCCTCTTAAATGACATATAGTTACCCCCTTCCATTTCCCCCTCTTTCCTCTCACTACATTTCTCTCTCACCATTTACCTTAATTTCTTTTAAGGTATGGTCCCATCCTATTCAGTTCAATCTGTGCTCTCTGTCTCTGTATGTGAATGCATGTGTGTATGTGTGTGCATGTGTGTACATGTGTATGTGTGGTCCCACCAACTACCCAGATACTGAAAAGTTTTAAGAGTTAGAAATATTGTCTTTCCCTGTATGAATGTGAACAGTTCATTTCTGGTAAGTCCCTTAATACTTCTCTTTGCTGTTTACTTTTTCATGCTTCTTCTCATTCTTGTGTTTGAAAGTCAAATTTTCTTTTCAGCTCTGGTCTTTTCATTAAGAATGCTTGAAAGTCCTCTGTTTCATTGAAAGACCATATTTTCCCTTGAAGTATTATACTCAGTTTAGCTGGGTAGGTGATTCTTGGTTTGAGTCCTAGTTCCTTTGCCTTCTGGAATATCTTATTCCACGCCCTTCGATCCCTTAATGTAGAGTTATCCTGATTGTATTTCCACAGTACTGGAATTGTTTCTTTCTAGCTGCTTGCAAGATTTTTTCCTTGAGCTGGGAGTTCTGGAATTTGGCCACAACGTTCCTAGGAGTTTCTTTTTTTGGATCTCTTTCAGGTGGTGATCGATGGATTCTTTCAATACTTATTTTGCCCTCTGGTTCTAGAATGTCAGGGCAGTTTTCCTTGATAATTTCATGCAAGATGATGTCTAGGCTCTTTTTTTGATCATGGCTTTCAGGTAGTCCCATAATTTTTAAATTGTCTCTCCTGGATCTATTTTCCAGGTCAGTTGTTTTTCCCATGAGATATTTCACATTCTCTTCCATTTTTTCGTTCTTTTGATTTTGTTTGGTGATTTCTTGGTTTCTCAGAAAGTCATTAGACTCCATCTGTTCCATTCTAATTTTGAGAGAACTATTAAATTCAGTGAGCTTTTGAGCCTCTTTTTCCATTTGGCTCATTCTGCTTTTGAATGCATTCTTTTCCTCATTGGCTTTTTGAACCTCTTTTGCCAATTGAGTGAGCCTATTTTTCAACGTGTTAATTTCCTCAGCATTTTTTTGGGTCTCCTTTACCAAGGTATTGACCTGTTTTTCATACTCTTCTTGCATCTTTGTCATTTCTCTTCCCAGTCTTTCCTCCACCTGTCTAACTTGCTTTTCAAAATCCTTTTTAAGCTCTTCCAAGGCCTGAGCCCACCCGACACCCCCCTGGGGTGTCTGGGGTACTGAGGCCCCGCCCTCCAAGTCTTTCCCTGATGGCAAGAATACGTTCTCGTCCTCGCCATCAGATCCGAAGGTCGGGATCATTTGCACTTGTTGGAAAAAACTCTCTATAGTCTTATTTTTCTTCCCTTTTCTAGGCATTTTCCCAGACAGTTACTTGACTTCTGAGATTCCTTTCCACCTCCGCCTGGATCCACCCAGCTAGTGCTTGGCCTCTGAGATTCAAATGCACTTTCTGCAGCAAGCTTTAGTTCTGGCGCAGGGGTGGGGGCAGGGCCGCCTCCCAAACTCGGTCCCTCAGGGGCTTTCTGCAGAGACTTTCAGAAACGGAGCGGGTGGGGGCAGGGTGGGGGGCCCGCCTCCTATGCTCAGCTCCCTCAGGGGTTTTATTCAGAGGCCTTCAGTAGTAGAGAGGGGTGGGGGCAGGGCCGTCTCCCCTGCTGGGCTCCCTCAGGTTGGAAAGACCTTCAGTATTGAAGATCCTACCTGCTGCTGGGGGATTCCTGAGTCCTGGGCCGCTGCGCCTCAGCCGCCGCCCACGCCTCTGCCTCCGCCTCTTCCTGCCCCCGTCTCTGCCGCCACCGCTTCCTCCCAAGGGGGCCCGAGTCACGGAGACGCTCCCCTCCCCTAGCCCAGCCTTCTTTCTCACTGACCTGTAGCTTCTGTGGGCGGAGGGACTTTCCCGGCTGCCGGAGCTTCCCCCGGAGCTTCCCTCTCTGAAGCCTGCTCGGGTCAGCTTCTCTGGGGCCACGGCCAGGGGTGGGGGTGGGGTCCGCTTTCCGGGGCGCGATGGAACCCAGGGACGGCTCTCCAGGGCTCAGTGGAACGGAAATCTCTTCCCCTATGTTTATGCACCCCCTGCAGTGATTCAGAATTTATGGGGATCTCCTTTTACCTCAATTCCATGGGTTGTGGGCTCGGAGCTCGTAAATGTGCGTCCTTCTACTCCGCCATCTTGGCTCCGCCCCCTCCCACCCTTACTCTAAGGGACTTCAAAATTCCTGTTGACTTCTGACTTCCTTATTTTATTCATTTCCCATGACTTTCCTCCTTTGCCCATAATGATGGTCATACCCTTGGTCTTGCCATCACCCATAAATGTTCCACTTCCAATTTCAAGAATTTCAAACTTCCTTTAGCCAATCAAATTCCTTTAGCTTTTTACCCCTCTAATGCTTTATTTCAGCTCACCCTGCTCTTCATCCTCACCGTGACCTCCAATCCACCCACCTCACTTCACTCCCGCCACTCAGCATACCTACTTTGCTAATCCTCTCCTTCCTTCCCAATATCAGCTTCATGGCAAACCAATTCAACTCTACACCAGTCCTGTTCTCTTTTTTTATTGCAGATCACACATTGCCAAATCCCAACCCTGGATTTTTCCCATCTGACTTCATTCCTATTTAAGTAAAAATGATGGCAATAGTAATAATAAACAATAACTAGTATTTATATAGCACTTTAAAGTGTGCAAAGTTCTTTACAAATATTAGCTCACTTCTTATTTTTACTGTTCTGGGAGGTTAGTGCTATTATTATCATCTCTACTTGACATACAAGAAAATTAAATTGGAAGCTTCTTGAGGGCAGGGACTGTCTTTTGTCTCTTTTTCTATCTTCAGTGCCTACCACAACGCCTGGCACACAGTAGGTGCTCAATAAATGTTTATTTATTGGTTAATTAGATGCTTAAACCTCCAGTGAGGCAGTATGCTGTGATGGAAAGAGCCCTAAGTTTGGAGTCAGAAGACCTGAGTTTGAATTCTGCCTCTGCTACTTATTTTCTGTGTGACCTTGAGCAAATCCCTTCCCTTCTTTCTGGAACTCGGGTGCCCAAACTATTAAAAGCAAAGTTTGAACAAGATTATCTCGAAAGTACAGTGGAAAACTTTTTATTAATTTTTACGTTCATTCCCCCTGAATGAACAGGTAGTTCCTAATGGACTATTACCTTTGTTTAGACCAATACAAGCCTCTTTATGCCCTGTTTCCAATTCAAATTTCCCATCTGCCTTCCATTGACCAGCATTCCAGGATTCACCCCACTCTGATACGGGCCACATTCCTCATTTTCTTTATAGAATGACATGCTATAAATTCTTTTAAAGGAATCCCTGTAATTGATGTGCAATCCTTCTAGTGTTAACCTCACAGTTTGGTCACAGAGGCAAACACTCTAGGTGATATCTTAACTAAACAGGTGGTAAATACAATAAAAGAGCTGACAAAATATCAGTTGACATTATGACTCAGGATATCTGTGTTTTCTTTACCATTAACATGTCATAACATAGTATGTGTCCACAAAACATTAAGAAAAGGTCCCATTATTCAAGATAATGTCTCAGATGAAGGGTCTCATAAGTCAGCCCCTTCTCACCTCGTTGACATAGGAAAAGGTATTCTCTGAGTTTAATCAGAGAACAAAGAAGCTGTTAGGTTCAGGCTCTTCTTCTGGTTGATTAGTTCAGGCATTGACCCTTATTGAGGTTTCAAACATCATATTAAATGATTATCCCTGGTATTACAGATACGACATATTTTCTGTGGAAACTGAATGCCTTCTTTTGTTTCTCACAGTCCCTTCCAACTCTAAATACTATATGGACTCCTGAGTTCCCACAGGACAGTGGAGATCTAGGTCTTAGAATCATGCTGGCACGGACCTTACGATTGAGGTGGCCCAGCCCTTCTTTCTACAGATGGGGAAAGTGAGCTCTTGAAAGAGGAAGCAATCTGATCCAAGCCTGAGGAAGGCCAGTTTGCTGCTGATCCCAGGCCTGCATGGACGTGACAAGCCTGGGTCTTTATTCCTTTCTTTCCTTGGAGTCAGAGGAACCAGTTTCAATCCCTGCATTCCTAAGTAACTGTGTGACCTAGACCACATACACCATGGGACTTCCCAAGGTCACAGTTTCTGTATCTGTAAAACAAAGGGATTGGATCAGATGGTCACTAAGGTCCCATAATCCCCCTCTCTCTATTTTAGGCCTCTGTGTCTTGGTTCTTCTGGAAACCGCTGCAGCCCAGAACCCCAAAGGTGAGTGTGGTTGGAGCCTGCCCCATTCACAACTGGAGATTGACAGAAGCTCAGACAGGGAAGAGAAAGGCCTGATGTGCAGAGCAGGACATAGAAAGCGGTTGCCTCTGCAACTCAACAAACCCACTCAAGTCCCTTGAGCCATATCCCTCCTCCCAATGCCACCATTCTGCGCAAGTTAGAATCCCTGCTTTGTTCCTGGCTAGCTAGGTGATCCTGAGCACACCCAGGCCTCAGTTTCCTGATCTGTAAAATGGAAGTGATAATACTTGTGCCATGGACCTCACAAAATTGTAAGGAAATCATTTGATAAGCTTTAAGGTGTGGTAGAAATGTGCTATCTTTGTAAAAATCATTATTAGCCTCACTACTTCCTCTTTACCCCAATTAAATGATGAGAAAGAAACAAGCTATTGTTGGCCTCCTTCCCCTTATCTGCCAGGTATACAAGTTAGTCAGTTATAGGTGGGAAATTTGAATTGGAAACAGATGATAAAAAGTTCCTGGGTTAGCTAGGTCTTAAACTAGGGACTCCCTGATCTGCCCCTCACCTCCAATCAGGTGTAGACATGAAGCTAACAGAATATAACAAGGGCTATTCCCATGGGAGCAGCAGCTGTCAGTTTCTTCATCTGTAAATGGGGGTAATAATCACTATGTTTTCTACCTTACAGGAATGTTGTGACAAATATACTCTATTAACCTTAAAGCATTATAGAAATCAGAGTTGTGACTGCAGTTTTATTCCTCTGGCTAGATTCTCAATGTCATCCTCGGTGTCCCCAGAATGCCGCTTGTATCAATGGGACCCACTGCACCTGTAATGATGGATATGCTTCTTCAAGTGGGGAGAAATACTTCAGTGACTATCTGGAGATCTGTGATGGTAAAGAGGCCTACCCAAGAGAGAGAGGGGGCAGAGGACTGAGAGGGAGTGAGGAACAAGGACCCCTACCAAGCAGCTGCTTTTTGAAGAGAGGGGAAGTGGAGGATGCAGGAGACAAGGGGAGAAGGAAAGAGGGAAAGAGAAGCAGCAGCAGAGAGGTGACCTGCTGTGATGGGGTCAGGATGCTGGTGGACCTCAGTGGCACCTGGGAACCCCTTGAGACCCTAGAATCTCATACCGTTGGCCCACTAACTTGCTGTGGCCACCTAAGTCACATCAATGTCTCAGTTTCCCCTTTAATCAAGTGGGTGTTATGCTTGGTGATTGAAGAGATAATTCCAACAAATCTGTGATATCATCAATTTGGACATTCCCTCCAATAAAGCAGCTCCCACCCTTTCCATCCCTTCCCACCCTGGGTGAATCTGTCCTGTCCTTGAGTTTGACACACACAAAACTGTGATTCTTCCCAAGGTGCCCCAGGCCTTCCTCACTTTCTCCTGAAAAAGAGGAGACTTACAGAGCATTCTGACTGTTCCCCTGTCATCTTTTGACACTTGCTGGCTGTGTGACCTTGGACAAGTCACTTCAGCTCTGTTTGCTTCCATTTACTCAACTGTAAAATGGAGTTCATGACAGCACCTATCACAAAAGACTGTTGTAAGGATCAAATGAGATAATAGTTGTAAAAAGTGCCTGGAACATAATAGGTGCTGTATAAATGCCTATTCCCTTCCCACCATCATCTTGCAACTCTGCATTTGTCTGTATCTGATACACATTTGAAATTCTTCAGAGATTCTCAGATCTCACAGACAAACCACAAGACTGGCAGAATATTAGCTTATAAAATATGGACCTTTGTTCAGAGTAAAAGACTGAGAACTTTAAAGGAGCCTTGCAGCTTCTTGAAGGCAATCCAGACTATTCTCTCCCTTCTGTTTAATTCTTGGCCCCCACTTATCATCCATTTGTAGTGTCTGTCCCAGAAATACATGCTGATAGACAATCTGGGCAATAGGCATGCTTCATCCACTTGGTCTTTCCTGTATGGATGGTTAGGCCAAATTCTTTTGAGTAGCTACGGATGGAAGAGAAACAAAGAATGCCATAGACTATGCCTTCAAAGAGTTTAGTGAAAGGTTTAGGGCACAAATAAATAGAATACAAAGTAGATTGTGATCGGACACCCCCACCCATCCTAGAAAAGGCCAAAAACTTTGTATGGGTAAATTTGAACAGAGAGAGAGAGTCCTTTGAACTAAGGCAAGGAGGAGGTAATGTAAGCTCTTCAGGGACAAGGTGACTGTTCTGATTTTGTCTGGCACACAGTAAGTATTCAGTTAGATTTTGTGGAATTGAACTGAACACAAGAGGATTCTAATAAGCAGGAATGAGAAGACAGGGTGCTCCAGGCAGGAGTTACAGCCTGGTTAAATGCAAGGAGGCAAGAGAGGACAGGACAAGGAGAAGTAGGATTTCCCAACCACAGATCATGGCAGAATACTTTTCCTACTCTAAAAAACATTTACAATTTAAAATTTAAGATACAGGCACTTACAGTCTTAAAGAGGAGCTTAGAGCTCTAAGTTATTGCTTCAGGATCACAGAGGCTACATGCATCAGGGGCAGGATTTGAACTCAGGTCTTCTGGATCCATGGCCAGCTCTCTGTTCACAACAATATCCTTGTTGTTCTAAGACCACTAGTGAAACATTTAAAATCTAAAGAAAATGAAGGGTAAAAAAAATTTGTACCTGAGGTAACTGCTGGACACAGTGGATTGAGCATTCAACTCAGAGTCAAAAAGACCTTAGTTCAAATTCAACATCAAATGCTGTATGACCCTAAGCAAGTCACTTAACCTCTCCCTCCCTCAGTTTCATAAACTATAAAATGGGCATAAGAACAACACCTAATTCTCAGGGTGTTGTGAAGGTCAAGTAAGATTATATTTGTAAAGTACTTTGTAAACCCTAAAGCAATATCTGAATGCTAGCCATAATTATAATTATTACCCATTGACAGGTTGTAAGTAGCTGCTGAAGAAGTCATGTTATCACTGAGAGATCAGGGGTCCAATGGGAAGAACATTGGCTCTGGAGTCAGAGGAGGGAGAATTAAATCCCATCTGTGATACTCACTGGCTGTGTGAACCTGGACAAGTCACTTCCCTGCTATGAACTAACCTTTCTCTATCAGTAAAAGGAGGAGGTCAGGATGATCCCCCCCGTCTCTAGACATGAGATCACATATCCTGGATCAAATTCCTCTTACGTGATCTTAACTGGGCCTTCCCTGCTACAAAATAACCTTTTTCTTCTTCCTTTTCTTCCCTCATTCTTTTTTCTCTTTTTTCTTTTCTCTTTCTTTATCTCTCTTTTTCCTTTTATCTATCTTCCTTGTCTCCTTGGTCTCTCAATCTCACCAGGCTAAAAGTGAAGCATCTATTCCTGGACCCAATTCAACTACCGATTTACAAGCAAGGAACTTTTCCCCATTCCATTTCCAACCTGGGCCAGTTTTCTGATCCTTGGGCAGACTGGCAGCCCTCCTCTCCTAGGAACTGACTATGTTGGTGCCAGGCTTAGTGTGGACATTTGTTTCACTTTATCCCACTTGTAGCTCAGAACTCCAAAGCTCAAAGTATCCACCTCAACCTCCCTCTCAGGGAGAAGAAATTACAGGGCATCCAACCTGCCCAATTATTTTATTTGTCCACAATTTCATCTCTATAATACTTCTAAGTGTGTACCCATCCGATGTAGCCATTCAGAACCTTGTCTGGTCTCCTTAAAGTTCTCATGGCCATGATTCCATGCCCACTACGATCTCAACAGAGGATCTGGCCTCCTACTCTACTGAGAAGATCAAGGCTGTCCTCCCAGAACTCCCTCACTTCCTAGACACCATCCTCTTCTCCTGTTCCTCTGTTTCTGGGGAAGACTTGGATCTTTTCCAGCCCCTTTACTGGTCCCCTCCATCTCCCCTCCTATCCTCTCTCCTGGAGCTGGTCCTGGAGACGATGACCTGACCCCTGCCTCCAAATCATCAGCCTCTCCTTGGCCATCAGCTCCTCAGATCTCCCCCATCCTCAGAAACCCCTCTTGACCTCCTCTATCTTTTCTCCCTTTTACTGTCAGAGGCTTGAGAAGAGATGTCTGTATTTATATGTCAGCAGGAAGGATCCAGAGAGAATTCAGCGATGAGTCTTGGCACTGTCCCTGAGCCCACTCCCTTCCATTACCTTCCTGATCTTTTCTTCCATTTTCTTTTTTAATCAATAAGCATTTTTTTCCAATTCCTCCCACCCTCTTGGAAGAGAAAAAGAAAAAGAAAGCCCCTGTAACAAATAGCACACTGTAGTTAGATGAAACAAATTCCCTTTATGTTCAACGCCCTTAGCTCCTCACTACAGGGGCCACGTTTAATCCTGGGAACTCTCTCCTTCTCCCTGTTCTGTCCAGTCCAACTCAGGCCTCCTCAGGAAACTTCATCCAAATGCTGTGGCCAGACCTTGGCTCAGGGCTGGGAGGTTCAAATCTTTTTTCCAAGCTACAATCCAGAAGAAGGACCTGAGGCCACAGGAGCTTGACCTGCCTGGCAATGCTACCTCATGGGGCAGAGGGAGGAGACTGTCTCTACATGGGCCATTTCTTTTCTTTTCTTGTGAACTCTCATTCTCTGACAACCCCATCTACTCCATCCTGGGCAGGACTCCCTCTGAGCTCAGGCTCACGGAGACCAACAGGGGCCTCTAGTCTGAGGGGAGGAAGGATCATCAGAATTAACAGCAAGATTTCCACAGCACTTCAGATTTACAAAGCTCTCCATTCTCTCTGATTTTACTTCTCATTTACACAGCATGCATCTTGTCTGGACATAGTTGTTTGCCTGTTGTCTCCCCCATTAGCCTGTGAGCACATCTTCCAGTGCAGGGACTGTTATTGCCTCTCTTTGTACCCCCAGTGTGCCTACCACAGTGTCTGGCATGTAGGAAGTGCTCCATAAATGCTCATGGATTGACTGACTAGAGGTATTTTTGATCCTCTGATGAGGAAAGTGAGGTTCCAGGAGGTGCAGAAGCTGCCTCTGTGAGCCTCCTCCCTCATTGTGTGCCAGATCCCCTCCCAGGCCCAAGGTTCACTTCTCCAGCAGCTGCTGAGCAAACCAATCCCCCTCTCTATGCTTTGTTTCTGCCATATTTCTCTCTCCCACCAATACAGATGTTTAGGAATGGGAAATGAAATGAGTCCATTTCTTAGAAAAAACATACTAGAAGTTGACTCTGCCAAGAAACTATGAAGGTTTTATGCAGTTCTTTCCCCTGAAAACAGCCTTTGGGGCAGACACCAAAGAAACTAGAAATTCAAGCTCTGATGAGAGCATAGGCCTTAGCCATTGTCTCATCCAATTCCTGTACTTGTAGAGATCAGGATCCTGAGGACCTTTATATTCTTAACAGATGTTTGGGAGATCAGTTTGAGGACTACGTGGTTTGTTAGGGGACAGCAGGAGTTGCTGGGCCACATTTTTGATATAGCATCACAGGGAGGGAGATGCTCTCAGGTCCCACTCCCCTAGGGATGGGGGGCTGAGAAGATCCCTGGAGGACCCTGACCTTCCTGCTCCCAGCATCCTCTTCCTGCCTTTCACATCAAGTCAGAAGCTGGATGCACTGAAAGATAAACCTTCATTCTCTCTACTAGGTCTGGAGACTGTGGGATTTCCTTGTTTGTTTGGATTATTAGAATCTGTTCAAGGCAAAGGGGATGATGTCAATCAGTGGGGCAGAGATTGGATGGAATGACCAGACATGAGATGTGACCTCCCTCCTCCCCATATGAATGAGCCCATCTAAGACCTCACAGAGCCTCACTTCATACCATCAAGGGGGCAGAACATCTGGGTCACTAGGGAGGAGCCTACATGAAAGAGTAGGCATTTATGGAAACATTTACTGTGCACTCACCAGTTCACTAAATGTGGACAATAAAAACACCAAAAAAAAAATAACAAGTAAAAGTGGATGCACTGCTCTCAAGAAACTTCTATGTTAAATATGAGAGAGAAGATGAGTCTGGGGCCTTAAACTTCAAACTCAATGACCTCTAACTAGCTTTATGACCTTAGGTCACTTAACTTCCCTGGGTCTCACTTTCCTCATTTGGGTTGTGGACCTGACATCCTCTATGTTCCCTACTAGTTCTTTAGTTCAGTTGTGTCAGTCATATCCAAATCTCTGCAACTCTGTTTGGGATTTTCTTGGCAGAGATAGTAGAGTGCTTTACCATTTCCTCCTCTAGCCCATTTGACAGATAAGGAAGGTGAGGTCAACAGGGTTAAGTGATTTGTCCAAGATTTGAACTCTGAAAGATGAAGCTTCCTGACTCCAGGATTGGCATTCGATCCACTGAGACACCCAGCTGCCCAGCTCCAGGAACCTTTAATAAAGAAGAGGTCTGTTTCTTCACCCAAAGAGGGGAAGAGAGAAATGAGTGTCACTAAGATCATTGCTTGAGGAGGCCCAAGTCAAGGAAGGAAAGAGATTCTTAACAGAAAACTCCAGAGGCTCCAGGGATTTGGGGTGTCTCTGTCTAGCCCAGTTCCAGCCTCTTCAGGAGCTGAATAGTGGCAAGAGATGCCAGAGAGCCTGGACACCCCTGCAAGGTCTCTCTTGTGTCCAGACTAGGGTTGTTCCTCATGCCCTTTCCCTTCAACTTACATGGATGAATGTCAGCCCAACAGCTCACTCTGTGCACCAAGTAGCTCTGTCTAAACAACCCCAGAAGCTACATGTACACCTGCAAGCCAGGCTTTGCCAAAAGCAACAAGAAAGAGATTCAGGCTGCATTGGTAAGCCTCTGTGGGAGGCAGACCAGGGACTCCCAGGGGATGAACTGAGGTCCTCAGGGTATCTATGAGAAACCCCCTAGGTAAGCCAGTCAAGGATCAGGACCAAGACAGGGATCAGCTTGTATAGGGAAGGGGCAATGTTTCCCCCAGAAGTCAGAGCCAAGTGAGCTGGGGCAGAGACACTCTGGGGAATTTGGGCTGCTGTCCAGAGCCTAGGGCCTGGATAGAACCAGGAACCTCTGAGCTGGAAGGAGTTTGGAACCAAGTGCTCTAGGAAACAGAATACAGGCAGCACTAGCCAGATGCCCTCAAGCCTTGGAGAACCTGTGACCACTGAGGCAGTCCCATGTGCTGGGAAGAACAGTTCCCTTCAGCATAGGATCCCTGAGCCTGATGCACTGGCCCTGCCATTTTAGGGGCCATGGGCAAGTCACTCACCACTTCAAAGGCTTGGGGACTCATCTACAGGACTCCCAGCCCACCTCCAAAGGCTGTGGTAAAGAAAGGCTTTGTAACCTTAAGGTGTCACATAAATGGAGGCTGTTGTTATTATCCTGGTTGTCTGATTTCCCTTTGCCACAGGGAGTACAACCAATGGGCCTTCCTCCATGACCCTTCTGTAACTCTGACCCAGCACTTGGACCAGTTCCCCGTCACTTCCCTCACCCTCTTCATATACCAAGACCATCTTGTTTTTATCATGAATTTTCCTGATGAAAGTTTTTCTTCTGTTCTTTGGAACTCCTCATTGATTATAGGGTACAGGGGGCTCACACTCCCATGAACATCTCTAGTGCCCTCTGTGTGGACCTCGATTATGTTCTGTGTCTTACAGTCAGACTGTGGAATGGGACATTGGTATTAAAATGTAGGTCTTTAACTTTTAGGAGTCATTAGAAGAGATTGGCAGTTTCTTGAACTCAAGCCTGCTATCCACCTCTACTGAATATTGAGCCCGATTCACTTTCTAGCCCAATTCATCTATCATAATGATGAGTAGGCTCTATAGATTTTCCATCCAATTGCAGGTCATAATCTGGGCAATAGACATTACTCATCTACTTGGTCTTTCTTGTGTAGATGGTCAGGTCAAATTCCTTTAGGTGGTTATAGATTGGAGAGATTCCAAGAAAATACCATGGACCCTCTCTTTGAGGAGCTTACAATCAACTAGAAGGAGTATGACAAAAATAAAAAGAATACAAAGAAGACTGTGGTTGGGTCTCCACTTTAAAATGGGAGTGCCAAAGTGTATGGGAAAATTTGAACAAGGAGAGAGATTTCTTTGAACTGGGGCAAGGGGAAGGGAATCAGAGAGGATGCCAGTAGAATGTGAACTCTTTGGGGACAGGGAGATTGTTCTGTTTTTGTCCTTGTATCCTCAGTGCCTAGCACATAGTAGGCATTCAATTAGTGTTTGTTAAATTGACCTAAACAGAAGAGGATCCTAACAAGGCAGGGATGGGGAGGCAGATAGGAGATACAGTAGGGTTTCCCTGCTCTGCAAAAAAAATTTGCTCTTATACTCTTTTAAGATACAGCCACTTCTAGTCTCAAAGAGCTGCTTAGAGTGCTAAGAAGTTCAGTGATTTTTCCAGGATCACACAGCCAACAGGCATGCAGGACTTGAACCTGGGTCTTCGGGCTCCTCTGTCTCTCTCTCTCTCTCTCTCTCTCTCTCTCTCTCTCTCTCTCTCTCTCTCTCTCTCTCTCTCTCTGTCTCTCTCTGACAATATACCCTTGCCTCCTTAAGACAACTAGTGACATTTAAAATTCAAAGAAAATGAAGCCCAAAGAGCTTGGTAGCTCTTGGGTGCAGTGGATAGAGCATTGGATCCAGAGTCAGAAAGATCTGAGTTCAAATCCAACAGTAGATACTGTGTGACTCTGAGCAAGTCACTTCATCTATGCCTGTCTCAGTTTCATAAACTATAAAATGGGGATAATAAGAGCACCTAACTTTCAGGGTTTTGTGAGCACCAAGTGAGATAATATTTGTAAAGTGCTTTATAAACCCTAAAGCACTGTATGAATGCTAGCTGTAATAATAACTTTTATCCATAGGAAGGTGCTAAGTAGCTGCTGAAGCAAGTCATGTTATCCCTGGGAGGCTGGGGGTCCAATAGGAAGAGCATTGGCTCTGGAGTCAGAGGAGGGAGAATCAAATCCCATCTTTGATACTTACTAACTGTGTGAACCTGGACAAGTTAGTCATGAATTGACCTTTCTTTGTCAGTAAAAGGGGGAAGTCAGTATGAGCCCCAAGCTCTAAACATGGGACCCCATACCTTGGATCAAATTCCTCTTGACTGATTTTAACTAGACCTTCCCTGCTAGACAACCTTTTTCTTCTTTCTTTTTCTTTCTTCTTTTTGTTCTTCATTCTTTATTCCATTTTTTCTTTCCTTTCCTTAATTCTTTTTCCTCTTTTCTTCCTTTCTTTTTACTTTTTTTTATCTTTCCTTTCTTCCTTCCTTCCTTCCTTCTCCCAGCCTCATCAGTCTGGAAATACATCAGCCACTTATGACACCAATCCCACTACTGACTTATTGGCAGGGGAACTTTCCCCCATTCCAATTTTAACTGGGGATAGTTTCCCCATCCCTAAGCAGACTGGTAGTTCTCTCCTTCTGGGAAATCATTCTCCTGGCTTACTGTGAACATTTGATTCACTTTATCTCTCCTATAGCTCAGAACTCCAAAGGTCAAGGAATCCACGAGAGCCTCCCTCTCAGGGAGCAGGGATTACAGAGCATCCTACCTGCTTAATCCTTGTATTTGTCCACGATTTCATCTCTATAGTATTCCTAAAACTTCTATGCTTCCAATGGGGCAGTTTAAAACCCTACCCTGTCTCCTTAAAATTCTCATGTCCATAACCCTCTTCCCCCTTGAGTCTCAGCAGGGCACCTGGCCTCCTACTCTACTGAGAAGATCAAGGCTGCCCTCCCAGAACTCCCTCACCTCCTGGCCATCATCTTCCCCAGACCACCTCTTCTCCTGTTCCTCTCTTTCTGGGGAAGACATAGTTCTTTTTCTTGCCCAGGCCAGCCTCCTTACTGGTACCCTCCACCTCATCCCTTCTCCTCTGTCCTGGAGCTGGCCCTGGAGACCATGACCTGACCCTCTCCCTCCAAATCAGCTTCTCCTTAACCATCAGCTCCTCAAATCTCCCCCATCCTCAGGAATCCCTCTTGGCCTCCTCAATTAACCTACTCTATTTTTTTTCTCCCTTTTACTGTCAGAGGCCTGAGAAGAGTTGCCTGTACTTATATCCCAGCAGGAAGGATGCAGAGAGAATTCAGAGCTGAGGTTTGGCACTGTCCTGAGTCCACCCCTTTCCGCTACCTTACTGATATTTTCTCTTTTCCTTTCTTTTTTCAGTTAATAAACATTTCTGTCCTCTTCTTCCCAACCTCCCCTTGAAATTGAAAAAGAAAAAAACAGCCCCAGCAATAAATAGCACGCTGTAGTCAGATGAAGCACATTCCCACATGGGCCATGCGCTAATATGGATGTTTCATTTCTTATTTTCTTCTCCTCTTATGTTGCAGATTTTAATGAATGTGTACCACCTATTAATATCTCTTGTGGTCTAAAAGCAGACTGTGCTAATACAGAGGGAAGTTACTACTGCACCTGCATCCCTGGATATGCACTTCCTTCTGGAGAGAAGACATTCCCAAATGCCACTATGAATAACTGTCAAGGTACAAAGTACCCCTACATTCTTTGGCAAGCCTGGGAGTCTCTGAAGGACTCTTTCTGCTGAGCTGAGGGCAAAGAAGCCCCTCCCTGCATGGGCCACCTCTGCCCAGTGCCCTTTGTCTCCTCATATGGGCCCCCTCTGACCTTCCCTAGGCCCCTCCCTGACTAGGGCTCTCTCTGTTCAGTGCCCCTAGCTCCTCACTACAGGGACCATCTCTAAGTCCAAGGAACTCTCCCCTTCTCCCTATTCTGTCCATCCCAGCTCAGGCCTCCTCAGGAAACCTCATCCAAGTGCTCTGGCCAGACCTTGGCTCAGGGCTGGGAGGTTCAAATCTCCTTCCAAGCTACAATCCAGAAGAAGGAATTGAGGCTACAGGATTCTGACTAGTCTGGCAACACTGCCCCAATGTTTAGGAGATAGAGGGAGGAGGGATATTTTGGAAGGGACTAGACAGTCATTTCTCTCTCCCAGTGCCCTGCTCACTGTACTCTCAGAGAGGCGTCTGTGGCACTGAGAGGCTGGGGACCATGGAAACTCATGGAGACAGTATGTGTCTAAGGGGAAACTTGAACCCAGGTTTTGGGCCATTTCTTTTCTTATGTCCTTTCTTTTTCTTCCCACCCCCATCTGCCTCATCCTAGGAGGGCCAACAGGTACCTCCAGCCTGAGAGGAGGAGGGATCATTAGAATTAATGCTGAAATTTCCACAGCACTTCAGATTTACAGAGCCCTCTCTTTTCTCTGATTTCACCTCCCATTTACACTAAATGCATCTTGTCTTTTCATGGTTGTTTGAATGTTGTCTCCCCCATTGGCCTGTGAGCACATCTTCCAGTACAGAGACTGTTATTGCCTCTCTTTGTACTCCCAGTGTGCCTAGTACAGTGCCTGATGTACTGACTGACTGAGGGAGATACTAGAGGCAGTTTTGATCATCTGATGAAGAAAGTGAGGTCCCACGAGATGCAGAAGCCTGCCTATTGGCAAGTCCCCTTCCTTACTATGTGCTAAGGTCCCCTCCCAGGCCCAAGCCTCCCTTCTTCAGCAACTGCTGAGCAGACCAGCCCCCTCTCTCTGGTTTCTATCTGCCATATTTCCCTTTCCCAGCAATACAGATGTTTAGCGATGAGAGATGAAATGAGTCCATTTCTTGGAGGAAATGTTCTGGAAGTTGATTCTGGAAAGGAACTGTGAAGATTTTATGCAGGTCTTTCCCTTGATGTCAGCTTTGAGGGAGACAATGAAGAAACTAGAAGTTCCAGCCTGTGTGAAAACATAGGCTTTGATTATTGTGTTATCCAATTCCTATCCTTGTATAGATCAGGAACCACCATTAACAGATGCTTTGGGAGATCAGTTTGAGGACCAGATGGTTCACTGAGGCCTGGCAGGGCTCTCTGGGTCACACTTTGATACAGCATCACAGGAAAAGAGATGCTCACAGGTCCCACTCCCCCAGGGAAGTGGGGCTGAGAAAGTCCCTAGAAGCCCCTGGTCTTCCTGCTCCCAGCATCCCCTCCCTGCCCCTCACATCAAGCCAGAAGCTGGCTGCTCTGAAAGATAGACCATTCTCTCTGATAGGTCTGGAGGCTCTGAGAATTGCAATTTTATTTGGATAATTAAATTCTGTCCCAGGAAAAGGGGATGGTGTCAACAAATGGGGCAGGGATTGGGGGGAAGGGCCAGATATGAGATGGGGCCTCCCTCCTCTTCAGATGAATGAGCATGTCCAAGACCACAGAGCCCCATTTCACCCCATCAAGGGGGCCGAACATCTGGATCACTAGAGAGGAGCCTGAGGACCCTCTGAGACATGAAAGGAAAGATATTTATGAAGCATTTACTAAGCACCTACCAATTCTTTAAGTGTTGGAGAGAATGAAAGAGACAAAGAGACAGAGAAAGAGTGTGTGTCCCCTGCCTTCAAGAAACTTCTGTTTTACACATGAGAAGGAAAACAAGCATCGGGTCTTCAGCTCCAAATTCAATGACACAAACTTTCTTTAGAACCTTAGGTCATTTAACCTCTCTGGGCCTCAGTTTCCTCATTTGGTCTTGCACCAGATTATCTCTAGGGTCCTTACCAACACTTTTGTTCAATTGTTCCAGTCATGTCTGACTTTCTGTGACCACCTTGGAGTTTTCTTGATAGAGATACTGGAATGGTTTGCCATTTTCTTCTCCAACCCATTTGACAGATGAGAAACTGAGGGAAACAGGATTAAGTTACTGGCCCAGGGTCACATAGCTAGTAAGTATCTGAGCCAGGATTTGAACTCTGGAAGATAAGAATTGCTGACTCCGGACCTGGTGCTCAATCCACTGAGCCATCCAGCTGCCTAGCTCTAGTCACGTCCAATAAAAGGGAGCTCTGCTTTCTGGGTCAATTTCACCAAAGAGTGGAGCAGAGAAATGAGGGTCCCTGAAATCATCGGTTCAAGAGGCCCAGGACAAGGAGAGAAAGAGATTATTAACAGAAAGGTGTGGAGGCTCCAGGGCCTAGTTCTATATCTAGCCTAGATCTACCCTCTTCAGGAACTGGATAGTGGCAAGAGATGCCAGTGTCTGGATGCCCCTCCCAGGTCTCTGTTGTGTCCAAACTAGGGTTGGTCCTCATGCCCTTTCCCTTTCTCTTACAGACATGGATGAATGTCAGCTCAATCCCTCATTCTGTACTTCCCATGGGCTCTGTGTAATATTGCTCGGAAGTTATATGTGCAAATGCAAGCCAGGCTTTGGCAAAAGGAACAAGAACCAGATTATGGACTGCATTAGTAAGCCCCTGTGGGAGGCAGCCCAGGGACTCCCAGGGGATGAACTGAGGCCCTCAGGGTATCTATGAGAAGCCCCCTGGGTGAGGCAGACAAGGATCAGGGCCAAGGCAGGGAGCAGTTTGTATGGGGAAGGGGTGATGCTTCCCCCAGAAGTCAGACCCAAGAGAGGTGGGGCAGAGTCACCCAGAGGAATCTGGGATGCTCTCCAGAGCCTAGGACAGGGAGCCAGCCACAAAGAACTAATCCAGGAACCTCTGATCTGGGAGAAGAAGCTTGGGCCCAAGCACTGTAGGGAACAGAATGTGGGCAAGGCCAGTTGGAGCCTGTGGGCACAGAGGCAGCAGCAGTGGCCTTGGGACAGGACTTTTGGTCTGACTCCCTGGCACTCCCTGCCACAGGACCATGGATAAGTCCCTCACCAGGTCCAAGCCTCCATTTACTCATTTATAGAACACTCATTCTAAGGGAGAAAGAAGAAAATAAACATTTACAGAGGCATGATGCTAAGGGCTTTATAAATATAATCTCATGACAACAACCCTTGGCAGCTGGGTGGCTCAGTGGATGAGTGCTGGGCCTGGAATCCCTAAGAATCATCTTTCTGAATTCAAGTGTGGCCTCAGACATTTACTAGCTGAGTGACCCTGCACAAGTCACTTGAAGTTCCTCGTTGGTTAGAGAATACAGGGACTCACACCCCCATGGGCCTCTCTAGCACCCTCTGTGTGGACCTCGATTTTGTTTTATGTCTCACGCTCAGACTGCAACACCAATGGAATATTGGTATTAAAATATTGACCTTTATTTTCCAGAAGTTAGGGGCCATTAGAAGAGATTGGTGATTTCTTGAACTCCAGCCTGCTATCCTTCTCTGCTTAACTTGGAGCCCAATTCACTTTCTATCTGTACTTTCTGTCCCAAATATACATAATGATGAGCATGTTCTATAGTTTTCTATCCAACCACATGTCATAATCTGGGCAATAGACATTCTTCATTCAGGCCAAACTTCATTGTGTGGTTATGGATTGGGGAGATACAAAAAAGAATGCCTTCATGGGGCTTATAGTCAGTTAGAAAGGTTATGACACAAATAAGCAGAAAACAAAGTGGACTGTTATGGGCATGCTGCATACCTTTTCCCCAAGAAAAGGGCAAAAACTGTATATGAGTAAATGTGAGCAGGGAGAGAGATTCCTTTGAACTGAGGCAAGGGGAAGGGAATCAGGGAGGACCCCAGTAGAATGTGAGCTCTTTGGGGACAGGGGGAATGTCCTGGTTTTGTCCTTGTATCCTCAGTGCCTGGCACAAAGTAATCACTCAATTAATGTTTGTTGAATTGAACTGAACAGAAGAAGATACTAACAGGCAGAGATGGGGAGGCAATGTGCTCCAGGGAGAAGGTTCAGTGGGGTTTCCTTGCCCTACAAAGTATTTGCTCTTATACATTTTTAATATACAGCCATTTATAGTCTTAGAGAGCTGCTCAGAGCACTGAGAAGTTATGTGAATTTCCCAGGATCACTCAGTCAACATATATCAGGGATAGAACTTGACCTAAGGTCTTCTGGCTCTGAGGCCAGCTCTCTGTTCGCTATGATATTGTTACCGTTCTGAGAGCACTAGTGAAACATTTCAAATCCAAAGAAAATGAAACACAGAGTTTGTGATTTGAGGTAGCTAGTAGGCACAGTGGATAGAGTATTGGACCTGTAGTCAGAAAGACTTGCATTCAAATTCAACCTCAGAAGCTGTGTGACCCTGGGCAAGTCACTTCACCTCTGCCTGCCTCACTTTCATAAACTGTAAAAAGGGGATAGTAACAGCAGCCAACTCCTAGGCTGTTGTGAGGGTGAAGTGAGATAACATTTGTAAAGTGCTTAATAGACCCTAAAGCATTATATCAAAACAAGCTATAATTGTAATTATTATCCATAGGCAGGTGGTAAGTAGCTGCTGAAGAAAGTCACGTTATCCCTGGGAGGCCATGGGGTCCAATGGGAAGAACATTGGCTCTAGAGTCAGAGGAGGAAGAATCAGATCCCATCTTTGAGACTTACTGGCTATGTGAACCCGGACACCTTATTTCCCAAGTGGGCCTTCTTTGCTAGACAATAATCCTCTCACTCTCTCTCCTTCTCCCTCTCCCTCTCCCTCCCTCCCTCCCTCCCTCCCTCCCTCCCTCTGTCTCCCTCTCTCTCTCTCCCTCTCTCCATCTCCCCCCCCCTCTCTCTTCCCCTCTCCCTCTCTCTCTCTCCTTCCCTCCTTCTCTTCCTCCCTTCCAATCTCACCAGACTGGAAGTGCAGCATCCACTCCTGGACCCAGTCCTGCTATTGATTTATTCACAGGGCATTTTTCTCCTGTTCCATTTCCAACCTGAGCCAGTTTTCCCATCCTTAGGCAGCCTGGCAGCCCTCTCTTCCTAGGAACTCACTGTACTGGAGTCGGACTTAGTGTAGATACTCATCGACTTTAACCCTCCTGTAGCTCAAGGGATCCACCTCAGCCTCCCTCTCAGGAAGCAGGGATTACAGGGCTTCCTACCTGCCTGATGCTGTTATTTGTCCATAATTTCATCTCTCTAGTACTCCAAAAGCTGCTTCCCTTGCAATGGAACAGTTCACAACCCTGTCCTACCCTTAACCCCCCCATGCCCATGACCCCCCTCCCCCCTAGGATCTCAGCAGATGACCTGGCCTCCTACTCTACTGAGAAGATCAAGGCTGCCCTCCCAGAGCTCCCACACCTTCTGGTCATCATCCTTCCCAGACCATTCTCCTCTCCTGTTCCTCTCTTTCTGGGGAAGACATGACTCTTCTCCTTGCCCAGGCCAGCCTCCTTACTGGTGCCCTCCATCTCATCCCCTCTCCTCTCTCCTGGAACTGGCCCTAGAAACCATGACCTGACTGTCTCCAAATCATCAGCTTCTCTTTGGCCATGGGCTCCTCAGATCTCCCCCAGTCAAAGAAATCCCTTTTGGCTTCCTCAAGTTACCTCCTCTATCTTTTCCCCCTGTCAGTGTCAGAGCCCTGGAAAGAGTTACCTGTACTTGTATGCCAGCAGGAAGGGCCCAGAGAACATTCAGAGATGAGGAACTGTCCCTGAGCCCACCCCCTTCCACTTCCTTCTTGATCTTTCTTTTCTTTTTTTTCTTCTCTTTCTTTTTGTTTTCTTTTTTCAACCAGCAAGAATTTCTTCACTATTCCTACAAATCCTTTGGAAAAGAAAATAAAAAAGAAAGCCCCTGTAATAAACAGCACAGTGTAGTCAGATGGAACAAATGCCCACCTGGGCCATGTGCAAATACGGATGTTTCATTTCTTTTTTCTTTTCTTTTATTGCAGATGTAAATGAATGTGCACCACCCAGTAGTGTCTCATGTGGTCCGAATTCAAACTGTGTTAATACACTGGGAAGTTACCGCTGCACCTGTAACCCTGGATATGCACTTCCTTCTGGAGAGAAGACATTCCCAAATCCCACTATGAACAACTGTCAAGGTACAAACCTCTCCTGCATTCTGTGTTCTAGTCTGGGCTCCACTGAAAGGCTCTTTGTGCTGAGGTGAGAGCAGAGAAACCCCTCCCTGCATGGGCCACCTCTGCCCAGTGCCCTTTGCTTCCTCATATGGGCCCCCTCTGACCTTCCCCATGCCCCTCCCTGACTGGGGCTCTCTCTGTTCAGCCCTTAGCTCCTCACTACAGGAGCTACCTCTAAGTCCAGAGAACTTACCCCTTCTCCCTATTCGGTCTATCCCTGCTCAGGCTTTCTCAGGAAACTTCATCCAAGTGCTGTGGCCACAACTTGACTCAAGGATGGGAGGTTCAAACCTCTTCCCAAGCTACAACCCAGAAGAAGGAACTGAGGCCGCAGGAGTCTGACCTGCCTGGCACTGCTCCCTGTGGGACCCAATGTTTAGGAGTCAGAGGGAGGAGGGATATTTTGAGGGGAACTAGACAGTGATTTCTCTCCCAGTGCCCTGCTCACTGTCCTTTCAGCGAAGTGTCTGTGGCACTGAGTGGCTGGGGGCCTTGGAGACTCATTGAGCCAGTATGTGTGTGAGGGGAAACTTGAACCCAGATCTTCTTAACTCTGAGCCTAGCTCTCCCTCCATTAGGCCACTTTCCCTCTTTTATCCAATAGCTTTTACCTTCCCCTGCCCCCATTACTTTGGCCATTTCATTTCTTTTCTTGTCTCCTTTCTTTCTCTGCTCTCCCCCATCTGCCCCATCCTGAGTAGGACTCCTTCTGGGCTCAGCCTCACAGAGACCAACAGGGGTTTCTAGCCTGAGGGGAGGAGGGATCATCAGAAGTGATGGCACGATATCCACAGCATGTCAGTTTTGCAAAGCCCTCCCTTCTCTCTGATTTTACTTCTCATTTACACTGCATGCATCTTGTCTGGACAGTTGTTCGTCTGTTGTCTCCCAGGGCAGAGACTTAATTATTGCCTCTCTTTGTACCCCCAGTGTGCCTAGCACAGTGCTTGGCATGTAGGGAGTGCTCCACAAATGCTGGTGGACTGACTGAGGGAGATATTAGAGGTATTTGGGATCCTCTGATGAAGAAGGAGAGATCCCAGGAGGTTCAGAAGCCTGCCTTTTGGCAGGTCCCCTCCCTCACTGTGTGCCAGGTCCCCTCCCAGGCCCAAGCCTCCCTTCTCCAGCAGCTGTTCAGCATACCAGCCCCTCTCTCTCTGGTTTCCATCTGCCATATTTCTCTTTCCCAGAAATACAGATGTTTAGGGATGGGAGATGAATTAGCCCATTTCTTGGAGGAAGTGTTCTGGAATTTGACTCTGGAAAGGCACTGTGAAGGTTTTATGCAGGGCTTTGCCCAACAACAGCCTTTGAGGTAGACCTTGAAGAAACTAGTTATTCTGGCTGGGATGAAAGCCCAGGCCTTGGCCATTGTCTCGTCCACTTCGTGTCCTTGTCCATATCAGGAACTTGATGACCTTATATTGTTAACAGATGCTTTGGGAGATAAACTTGAGGGCCAGGTGGTTTATTGAGACCTGGCAGGAGTCTTTTTTAATTTTAATTTTAATTGAATTTTAATTGAATTTAATTTTAAACAGCATCCCAGGGAGAGAGATGCTCACAGGGCCCACTCCCCCAGGGAGGTGGGGCTAAGAAGGTCCCTGGTGGGCCCTGGCCTTCCTACCCCCAGGATCCCCTCCCTGCCCCTCACACTGAGCCAGAAGCTGGCTGCACTGAAAGAGAGACCATTCTCTCTGATAGGTCTGGAGGCTCTGGGATTTCCTAGTTTGTTTGGATAATTAGAATCTGTCCAAGGAAATGGGATTATATCAACCAATGGGGCAGGGATTGGGGGGAATGGCCAGACACAAGAAGGGTCCTCCTTCCTCCCCAGATGGATGAGCCAGTCTAAGACTTCACATCAAGGGGGCAGAACATCTGGGTCACTAGGGAGAAACCTGAGGGCCCCCTCAGCCAAGATGAAAGAGAAGCATGCACCCAGAAATTCCATAAATATTGGTGATACAAATACCAAGAACAAAAGTCAACAAAAAATGAAATAGAAGAGAGAAACCATCCCCTGTTCTCACCTACAGCCCCAAACTCAACAACCATAACTAGCTTTATGACCTCAGATCACTTAGCTCCTTTGGGCCTCAGTTTCCTCATTTGGTGTTGGACCAGATGACCTCTAGGGTCCCTACAAATTTGTTCTGTTGATTCAGTGGTGTCTGACTCTCTGATCCACTTTGGGGTTTTCTTGGCAGAGATAGTGGAGTAGTTCACCATTTCCTTCTCCAGCCCATTTGACAGATGAAAAACTGAGGCAAACAGTGACCTCCCCAGGGTCACACAACTAGGAAGTTTCTGAAGCTGGATTTGAACTCTGGAAGATGAGGTTTGCTGACTCCAGACCTGGAGCTCTATCCACTGAGGCACCCAGCTGCCCAGCTCTGGGAGCCTGTAATAAAAGGGAACTCAGCTTCTTGGGTCAATTTCACCCAAAGAAGGAAAGGGAAGGAAGTGAGAGGCCCTAAGATCATTGCTTCTGGAGGCCCAGACCAAGGAGGGAAACAGAGACTTAACAGAGGAGGATGGAGGCTCCAGGGACTTGCGGTGTCTCTGTCCAGCCCAGTTCCATCCTCTCCAGGAGCTGGATAGTAGCAAGAGATGCCAGTGTCCGGACACCCCTCCTGGGTCCCTGTTGTGTCCACATTAGGGTTCATCCTCATCTTCTTTCTCTTTTTATCACAGATATAGATGAATGTCAGAGCAACCCCTTAAGGTGTTAACCCCATGGGCTCTGTATAAATAACCCAGGAAGCTTTACGTGCAAATGCAAGCCAGGCTTTCATGAAGTCCGAGAGAATGGGAATTATACCTGCATAGGTAAGCCCCTGTGGGAAGCAGCCCAGGGACTCCCAGGGGATGGACTGAGGCCCCTGGAGAAGGAAGAGAATAAGGCATGATGCTAAGTGCTTTATAAAGATAATCTCATAACAACCCTTGGCAGCTAGATGGCTCAGTGTGGATAGAGTGCTGGGCCTGGAATCATGAAGACTCATCTTCCATAGTTCGTATCTGGCTTCAGATATTTACTAGCTGTGTGACCCTGGGCAAATCACTTAACTTTCTTTGCCTCAGTTTCTTCATCTGTAAAATGAACTGGAAAAGGCTATGGCAACCCACTCTGGTATATTCACCATGAAAACCTTAAATGGGGTCACAAAGAGTATGATATGATTGAAAAAACTGAATAAATGCATAGAGGCGTGTGATGGCAGGGTTCCCCAACCGTGATACATGGCACAATGATTTTCCTGCTCCACACAACTTTTATTCCTAAATCTTATAAAATAAAAACAAAGGAACCATCCTGCCTCTTCCTGCTCCTCCCAATCCCAGGTACCTGACTTCCCCCTCTCCCCCATTCAGAGTGAGTCCCAGAGGCTGAGTTTATTGGACAAGGCCTGTAGAATGGGTATATTTGCCTGGTTTGGGATAAAGTCGTGTAGGCGACACAGTGGAGATACTGCCGGTCTGGGAATCGGGAAGACCTAAGTTCATATCCAGCCTCAAACACTCCCTAGCAAGATGACCTTGGACAAGTCATTTAACCTCAGTTTCTGCAAAACAAGGATAGTAATAGCATCTGCCAAAGAGAGCTGTTGTGAGGATCAAATGAGATAATGCTTGTGAGGTGCTTAGCCTGGTGCCTGGCACATAGTAGGTACCATGGGAATGTTGGCTTTATCAGAAGTCACTGAACCCAATGGCATCTGCAATGGAGGCTCATCTTCTCCCAGAAATGAGGAGGAGCACGGGTCTAGCATGGCTCCATTCTCTGCCACTGCAGAATGCAGAGTAAATACATGTGTGTCTGGGGAGGGCAGGATTTTCTCCCCTTATCTCCTGCCTTTACTCAGGAATATCTGCTTATGACTCTTAAGATAAAAATGAAGCCTGGTTAAGAACAGGGTCATAGATGCAGGCCTGGAAGGGACCTAGAGGACATCTAGTCCAACCCATGCATTTGACACAAGAGGAAACTGAAACCCACAATGTATTGTTTGGTTTTCCTTGGCTGTATATGTTTGTTACAAAGTGAGGATGTGGGGGAGCATAGGAGGGCATCCTTGGAAAGTAGCAGACTATTTTTTTTTAATTAATTAATTTGTTTTCAATTTTCTACAATCACTTCCATATATCTTAGATTCTCCCCCCTCCCTCTCCCACCTTTCTCCCTCCATTTCCCCTCCCTCCCCGAAGTTTTCTATAGGTTCTACACATATATTCTTATTAAATACATTTTCACCTTAGTCATGTTGCATAGACGACTTAAAAAGAGTGGGAGAAACCATGAAAACAAAACAAAACATAACACAAGAGAAAATGGTCTGCTTCATTTTGCGATCCAGTTCCATAGTTCTTTCTCTGGATGTGGAAGGCATTTTGCCTCAAGAATCCATTGGAAATTGTTTAGGTCCTTGCATTGCTGTGAAGGGCTAAGTCTACCAGAAAAGCTCTTGCACACTGTGGTTGTTGCTGTGTACAAAGTTCTCCTGGTTCTGCTCCTTTCACTTAGCTTCAGTTCATATAGGTCCTTCCAGGTCCCTCTGAAGTCTTCCTGTTCATCTTTCTTATAGCACAATAGTATTCCATTACATTCATATACCACAGCTTGTTCAGTCATTCTCCAATTGATGGGCATCCCCTCAATTTCCAGTTCTTGGCCACCAAAAAGAGAACTACCATAAATATCTTTGTACATGTGGCACCCTTTCCTATTTTTATGATCTCTTTGGGATACAGTCCTAGAAGTGATAGTGCTGGATCAAAGGGTATGCACATTTTGGTAGTCCTTTGGGCATAGTTCCAAATTGCTCTCCAGAATGGTTGGATCAGCTCACAGCTTCACCAACAATAAATTAGTGTTCCAATTCTCCCAAGGTGAGGTTAGGATGTAGTAAGTAGCTGGTGGAGGACATCACATGGTGACTGAAAGCCTACGTGGAAATGTGGCAACAGTACTGACTCTAGTCAGGGGATTGGGGTTCAAATCCCACATCTGAAGTTTAAAATACTTTGCCTATGTCTCTGTACCTCTCTGGGCCTCAGTTTTCTCACCTGTAAATTATGGATATTTGATAACATGACCTCTAGATTTCTTTCCAGCTCTACAATTTTAAAGTAAAAAGGAGCCGGGGGAAGGTGAGGGAGGGAAGGATGCTGCTTAGCCAATTTCACCCCAAAGAAGGAAACAGATGGAAATTAGTTTCACTAGGGTCATTGTCTAAGGAAGCCCAGGCCAGGGAGTTATATGGAGACTGAAGGGAGAGATCTCAAGGTTCCAAGAGTTGGGATGCCTCTGTCCAGCCCAGTTTCCATTGTCCCCAGCAGGCACACAGAGGCAAGACAAGCCAGGGGGGTTAGAAACCCCACCCAGGTCTCTGCTGCATCCAAACTAGGATTACTAATCACCCTATTCCCTTCCTTTGGTAGATAAAAGTTAATTTCAGAACAAATCACTCTGTTAGCCAAATGGAATCTGTAAGAATTCAGTTGGAAGCTATGTGTGGACATGCTAACCAGGATTTACTAAAAGCAGTGAAAACCAGTCTGAGTGCATAGGGATTTATATCTCTAGAGAATAGAAGGACCCACAACCCTGTGAGACTTCTGGGGTAATGGATTAAGGCAATGAGTCAGTCAGTCAAGAAGTACCTTGGACAGGGAACCTGGGCAGGCCTATCCACCTCTGAGCTGTAACCAAGTGTTCTAAGGAACAGAATATGGGCAGCATCAACCAGAGGCCCTCAAGTCTTGGAGACCTTGTGAGCACCGAGGCAGCCCCTGTCCATCTGGTGGGAAGAACAGTTCTCTTCAGCATAGGATCCCTGAGCCTGATGCACTGGCCCTGCCTACTTTGGGGTCATGGACAAGTCGCTCACCCCCTCTGAGGCTCAGGGGGCTCATCTATAGGACTCCCAGCCCAACTCCCAAGGGTGCGATAAAGAAAGGTTTTGTAACCTTAAGGTGCCGTAGAAATGGAGGCTGTTGTTATTATCCTGACTGTCTGACTTCCCTTTGCAACAGAGAGTCCACCCAACGAACCTTTCTCCATGATCCTTCTGTAACTTGGACCCAGCACTCGGATCAGTTGCCTTGACTTCCCTCACCCTCTTCAAATGCCCAGACAATCTTTTTTCTATTATGCATTTCCCTGAAGACAGTTTTCTTTCTGTTTTTTGAAATCCCTCATTGGTTCTAGGATACAAGGAGCTCATACCCCTATGAGCCTCTCTAGCACCCTATGTGTGGACGTCAATTATGTTCTATGTCTCACAGTCAGACTGTAACACCAATGGAATATTGGTATTACAATATAGACCTTTATTTTTTAGGGGTCAATAGAGGAGATTGGAAATTTCTTGAACTCCAGACTGCTATCCTCCTCTGAAGAATTTTGATCCCCATTCACTTCCTATCTCTATGGTCTGTCCCAAAAACACATAATGATGAGCATCCTCTATAAGTCTTCCATCCAACTGCAGGTCATAATATGTGTTTTAGACATTCTTTTAAAATTATTTCTTTGTTTCTTTTTAGTTTTCAATATTCACTTCCACAAGATTTTGACCTCCAAATTTTCTTCTCATCTCTGTCCTCCCCCACTCCAAGACAGCATGCATTCTGATTACCCCTTCCTCCTCTCTGCCCTCCCTTCTTTTTTTTATTTTGGAGGGAGGAAAGCAGGGCAATTGGGATTAAATGACTTGTCCAAGATCACACAATTAGTAAGTGTCAAGTGTCTAAGGCTGGATTTGAACTCAGGTCCTGACCCCATGCCCAATGTTCTGTTCACTGCCCCACCTAGCTGGCCCTGCCCTCCCTTCTATCACACCTCTCTCTTCTCTTATTCCCTTCCCTTCTATTTTCCTGTAGGGTAACATAGATTTCTATACCCCATTGCCTATATATCTTTTTTCCCAGTTGAACATAAAAGCAATTTTTAGCAGTCGTTTTTATAAAACTTTGAGTTCCACATTCTCTCCCTTCTCCCCTCCTGACACACCGTCATTGAGAAGGCAAGCAATTTGATGTAGGTTGAACTTAGGTAGTCATGGAAAACACTTTCATGACAGTCATGTTGTAAAAGACTAACTATATTTCTCTCCTTCCTATCCTGTCCCCATTCATTCTTTTCTCTCCTTTGATCCTATCCCTCCCAAAACTGTTTGCTTCTGATTCCCTTCCTCCCATTTGCCTTCCCTTCTATCATCCCCACCATCTCCTTTTCCCCTACTTTCCTGTAGGGTAAAATAGATTTTCATACCCAGTTGAGTGTGTATGTTATTCCCTCCTTAAGTCAAAACCGATGAGAAAAATGTTCACTCATTCCCTCTCTCCTCCTTTCTCTTCCTCTCTATTGTAAAAGCTTTTTCTTGTTTCTTTTATGTGAGATAATTTACTTCATTCTACCTCTCCCTTTTCTCCTTTCCATGGAGGAATATAAAAGTTCAACTTTAACAAATCTCTTATAATCTCTCTTTCCTGTTTACCTTTTCACGCTACTCTTGATTCTTGTATTTGAAAGGCAAATATTCTATTCATTTCTGTTCTTTTCATCAAGAATGCTTGAAAGTCCTCTATCTCATTGAATTCCTATTTTTCCCCCTGAAAGCTTATATTCAGTTTTTCTGGACAGGTGTATAGACATTCTTCATTCACTTGGTCTTTCCTGTGTGTATGGTCAGGCCAAAGTTTTCTGAGTGGTTATGAACTGGAAAGATACAAAGAAGAATACCACAGACTCTGCCTTTAAGGAACTTACAGTCAAATAGAAAGGCTATGACACAAATAAATAGAACACAAAGTAGACTGTGATAGGCCTGTCATTCCCCAACCCCTCCAAAAATGACCAAAACACTTTATATGAACAAATGTGAATAGGGAGAGAGATTCCTTTGAACTGGGACAAGGTGGAGGGAATTGGGGAGGATTCCAGTAGAATGCAAGCTCTTTGGGGACAGGGTTATTGTTTTGGTTTTGTCCATGTATCCTCAGTGCCTGGCACACAGTAGGCACTCAATATTTGTTGAGCTGAACTGAACAGAAGAGGATCCAAACAAGCAGGGGTGGTGAGGCAGGGTGCTCCAGGAAGGAGGTACAGCTGGGTTTCTCTGCTCTACAAAATATGTGCTCTTATACATTTTTAATGCACAGCCACTTATAGTCTTAGAGAGAGTGTAGAGCACTGAGAAGCTAAGTGACTTTTCCCAGAATCATAGAGCCAATATGTGTCAAAGGCAGGACTTGAACCCTGGTCTTCTGGCTCCAAGGCCAGCTCCTTTTTATCTACAATATCCTAAGAGTGCTAATGAATCATTTAAAATCCAAAGAAAATGAAGCCCAAAAGAGCTTGTGATTTGAGGTAGTTAGCAGGTACATTGGATAGAGCACTAGATGCAGAGTAAGAGAGACCTGAGTTCAAATCCAATAGTAGATGCCACATGACCTTGGGCAAGTCACTTGACCTCTTCCTCCTTCAGTTTCATAAATTGCAAAATGAGGATTCAGCACCTACCTCTGAGATTATGAGGATCAAGTAAGATAATATTTATAAAATGCTTTAAAAAGCCTAAAGCACTATCTAAATGCTAGTTATAATTATAATTACCCTTTGTAAGTAAGTATAGTAAGTAGCTGCTGAAGAAAGTCATCCCTGGGAGGCTGGGGGGTCCAATGGGAAGAGCATTGGCTCTGGGGGTCAAAGGAGGGAGAATCAAATCCCATCTTTGAGACTTACTGGCTGTGAGAACCTGGACAAGTCACTTCCCCACTATGGGCTTCCCTTTTTTATCTGTGAAAGGTGGAGGTTGGGGCCGTCCCTCCAGCTCTAAACATGGGATGCCACATCCTGGATCAAGTTCCTATTGTCTGATTTTAACTGGACCTTCCCTGCTAGACAATAATCTTTTTATTCTCTCTCTTCTTCTTCTTCCTTCCTTTCTTCTTTTTTCTTTCTTTTCTTTTCTTTTTTTTTTGTTTTTCTTTCTCTCTCTTTCTTCTTTCTTTCCTTAGTCTCCCAATCTCACCAGATGGAAGTGCAGCACCCATTCCTGAGCCCAATCCCACCATTGATTGTAAAGTAACTTTTCTCCTGTTCCATTTCCAATCTGGTCTAGTTTTCCCATCTTTAGGCACCCTTGCAGCCCTCCCCTCCTAGAACTCATTGTATTGGTACCAGATTAGTACAGACATTAAATTGGCTTTAAGCCTCCTATAACTCAGAACTCCAGAGCTCAAGAGATCCACCTCAGCCTCCCTCTCAGGGAACAGGGATTACAGGTCATACTACCTGCCTAATCTTTGTATTTGTCCACAATTTCATCTCTGTAGTATTCCTAAAGTTTCTTCCCTTCCAAAGGGACAGTTCAAAACCTTACTTTGTCTCCTTAACATCCCATGACCCTCTTCCCCCTGGGACCTCAGCAAAGGATCTGGCCTCTTACTCTACTGAAAAGATCAAGGCTGCCTTCCCAGAGCTCCCTGACCTCCTGGCCATCATCCCTTCCAGACCATTCTCTTCTCCTGTTCCTTTCTTTCTGGGGAAAACATGACTCTTTTCCTTGCCCAGGCCAGTCCCTTTACTGGTGCCCTCCACCTCATGCCCTCTCCTCTCTCCTGAAGCTGACCCTGGAGACCATGACCTGACCCTCTGCCTCCAAATCATCAGCTTCTCCTTGGCCATGGGTTCCTCATATCTGCCGCATCCTCAGAAACCCCTCTCTTGCCTCTTCTATCTTTTCTCCTTTTTGCTGTCAGGCCAGAGAAGAGTTGTCTGTACTTAAATCCCAGCAGGAAGGACCCAGAGAGAATTCAGAGATGAGATTTTGCACTCTTACTGAATCCAACCCCTTCCACTACTTTACTAATCTTTTCTCCTTTTTTCTCTTCCTTTTTGGTTTCTTTTTTCAACCAGAAAGCATTTCTTTCTTATTCCTCCCAACTCCCTCAGAGAAGAAAAAAGAAAAAGAAAGGCCCTGTAATAAACGGCATACTGTAATCAGACGAAACAAATGCCCACATTGGCCATGTGCTAATATGTATGTTTCATTTCTTTTTTTCTTTTCTTTTCTTACGTTGCAGATGTCAATGAATGTGCACGACCCATTGATATCATTTGTGGTCCCCATTCAGACTGTATTAATACAGAGGGAAGTTACCACTGCACCTGTATCCCTGGATATGCATTTCCTTCTGGGGAGAAGACATTCCCAAATTCCACTATGAACAACTGTCAAGGTACAAACCTCTCTTGCATTCTGTGTCTATTTTGGGAAGTCACTGAAGGACTCTTTCCACTGAACTGAGGACAGAAAAGCCCCTCCCTGCATGGGCCACTTCTTACCCTTTGCCTACTCATATGGGCTCCCTCTGACCTTCCCCAGGCCCCTCCCTGACTTGGGCTCTCTCTGTTCAGTGCCCTTAGCTCCTCACTGAAGGGGCTACCTGTAAATCCTAGGAACTCTCCCCTCCTCCCTATTCTGTCCATCCCAGCTCAGACCCCTCAGGAAACCTCATCCAAGTGCTGTGGCCTGCACTTGGCTCAGGGCTGGGAGGGTCAAATTGCTTTCCAAGCTACAACTCAGATGAAGGGATTGAGGCCACAGGAGTCTGACCTGCTGGCACTGCTTTCTGCCTTGTAGGACCCAATATTGAGGAGAAAGAAGGAAAAGGGATATATTTGGAGGGGACTAGACAGTGATTTCTCTCCCAATGCCCTGTTCACTGTACTCTCAGAGAGGCATCTGAGGCACTGAGAGGTTGGGGACCTTGGAGACTCATAGAGCCAGTTTGTGTCTGAGGGGAAACATGAAGGTTTTCTTAACTCTGAGCCTAGCTCTCTCTCCATTAGGCCTCATTCCCTCTCTTATCCGATAGCCTTTACTTAAGTTACTTAATGGGTACTACAGGATTATACAAGTATTATATGGATCATCCAAATTTATTTTGGAGGCAATTGAGGTTAAGTGACTTGCCCAGGGTCACATAGCTAGTAATGTGTCAAGTGTCTGAGACCGGATTTGAATTCAGGTCCTTCTGACTCCATGGTCAGTGCTGTATACAATACTCTACCTAGCTCCCCAATCATCCAAATTTCGACAGCTTGGGACAAAACTCCTGTCATTACAATGTAGTTACGCTCTGTGAGTGTGTGTGTGTGTGTGTGTGTGTGTGTGTGTGCTCTAACTAGGTATGTACAATATGGAGTTAACTAAACGTGCCAAGGACTTTTCTGAACAGAGTATCATCAGTTAGTTTCCTCATCTATAATTTAGAAACAATAATAGTTTTGCTTTCTGCTTCACAAAACTATAGCAAACATGCTTGGTAAACCATAAAGCATAAGAGTTGTTACCATCCATTTCATTCTTCTGACTAGATTCTCAATGTTGTCATCAGTGCCCACAGCGTGGGGAGGGATGCAATCTAAAATAAATGTAGCAGCGGCACTGAGTTCACTCTCCAGACCTACAATCCAACTAGGAGAACAAATCCCCAAAGCCGGACTGCTTCTCCTCCCCATGGGATCTGAGTGTTTGTGGGGTAGTTTCTCTAAATTATGACTTTCTAGACTCCAAAATTGTGCTTCACCCAATGAGTGTCAATTGATATCAGTCAGCCAGACTTAAATACTTTCTAGAAACAGATATTTACTAAAGTGGTACAGTAAGAACAGTTATCACAAAATCTCTCCCCCATACCCACTACATGTTCTCTCACAAACACATACATACATAGTCCAAGGAAAAGTTTGCTCAAGCTCAAAGGGTCTGTGTGGTAAAAGGATATTTCACTGTTCCTGGTTACTGATCTCTCCCAATCATAGGGCCCTTATGAAATTTACACTTGAAATAGTGTAGCTTTCTGCTGGGCTCTTCACAAAATCCAGAAGCTGCCTTTCCTCAGGCCCCAGTTCTCAATGCAGACACTGCCATCAAATGTTCTGAGGATGCTACTAGGTAAGATGCTGATGGAAAGTCCCAAATCCTCTGGACCTTTCCAGGTTCACAGGTCTTTCTCTGGTCACACTGGGGCAAGGAGGCAAAGAGGCAAAGGTTCTTGGTCAGGTGGAAAAGAGGAAGAGAATGAAGGGATTCATTCCTTATCTGGGCAAAGACCATGAAATCAGACCAAAGGATATGACTAAGCTTGTGTACCCAGACATAGACTATTTTCTTTCCTTTCCTTCCAATATCACTCATTGCTTCATCACTTTTTCAAATGTCAAAGTTCTGATGACTGCAAACTTCGTTATAGTACTAATAGCCTGCCCTATGAAGTCAGATAAATTGATAACAAAAAGTCTTTGGAAAAATAAAAAATAAGCCAAAATTGTCCAAGGGAAATTATAATGAAAACTGATGATGACTGACTTCCTGTTATATTTCTTTAAATTTTGAAATGAATAAGTCAAAACCAAAACAAAACAAACAAGATCATTTCCATATACACAAAGTAGAATACAAAAAGGATTTTCTTTAAGAAACCATGAATCTCTCTTCTATATTACTTGCCTTTTTAAATAATATAAAAAATTCAACATGATTCTTTCAAGAGTGTCTTCTCCATGTTTCCTTCTCAACTTTCTTCTGTTCTCCTCAGGGCAATTTTTTAATGTCTCAGCAGCTCTCTTCTCTTTCTTTCCTACTTTTTTTCTCTTCACCATCCATGCTCACCTTTCCTCCAAATATCCTCTCAATTAAAAATGGAGAGACGGGGAGAACTCTGTGATAAATAAATATCATTGAGCAAAACAAATCTACACAATGGTCACAGTCAAAAAGGGATGTCCCTTACAACTAGAGGTCATCACCTTCTACCAGGAAGTAAGTAACATGCTTTCTTATAGATCTTTCTGGGGACATGGTTATCGTTGCTTGGATCAGAATTTCTAAGTCTTTCTAAATAATTCTTCTTTGTAAATTGTTATCATTGTAAAATCTGGTCTCTGGCTTCTGTATTCTTTTTTCTGTATCAGTTCATATTTCCCAGAATTACAACGACTTCATCATTTCTTTTGGCATAAAAATATTCCATTAAACAACTTGTTCAGTCATTCTCCGATTGATAAGTACCCTGTTGGTTTCTAGCTCTCTGATTTTTTGCTTGTTTGGGTTTTTTTTGTTTTGTTTTACTTTAAATCTCCCCTTACAATCAAGATGTTTATTTAGCTTTTGACTGTTCTCTCTGGTATTGCCCTCCCTCATAATGAAACTCCCTTTTCTATGCCTGCCTGCTTCTCTATTGAGTTTCATTCATTTCTACACCAAACTATGTGTTTATGTGTATCTGTCTGTGTGTGTACATATTCAAAACTCTTTTATCTGGTTCAGAAGAATGAAGCTCACCTGTTGCATGCTCTCCTTAGCACTTCCTCTATCTTGTGCATTCTTCTCACAACCCAATTTTGAGAAAGAACTAGTTCTACCTCCTTCCCCTTTCTACACTGATATATGCTTTTATGTTGCATTTGTTTTCCCCCCTTAGAGCCCTCAGAATAGAATGAAGCTACAATTAGTAAGTCAATAAGGATTTACCTAGAGCTAACTATGTGCCAGGCAATATGTTAAGCCATGGAAATAAAAATATAAGCAAAAAAAGGACAGGCCCTGGCTTCAGAAAACTTACATTGTAATGGGGACAAGACAACAAATAAAAGATGAGCTGAAAAGAGGCGTAAGAGAGAAGGAAGTACTTGGTTGGGGGCCTGGTAGCTAAGTTAAGATGGCTGGACTAGGGCCCTTTTTCAAAATGGAAGATCTAGGAAGAGCTTACCAGTAGGGGGAGGGACCCACAGAAACAGAATCAGGAGGAACTGTGCCTAAATCTAGACGGTGAAAGATGGCTAGTCTGGGGCCCTTCCCCAAAAATGGAAATATTGAAAAGACCTCATCCTTGGGAGAACAGGGTAACCAAGAGCACACATGATAGGTGACTGAGACAACGTGGAATAATCCACAGAATCAGGGTTGGTTGTTCTGGATTCCTTCTCCTAAATAGATGCTCAGGGATACATCTTCAAATCCTCTTTTTTTCTAATATAACTCTGTCAATATCCCTTGAAGACATTAAGGTTCTATACGGATACTTGTTTCTTCTATTAGAATATTAGCTTTTCATCATCACATAGCACCTTCCAACTGATCAAGTAAATTTTCCTTTCCAGGTTTCTCCGAAATCTTATACTTGAATTTCAAAGTTCCTAACTGGATCTTATCTTTTCATTAGAACTACCTCAAAATCTTCTATTTCAAGAAAATTCCATTTTTCTCCCTGTAGAATTATATTTAGTTTTGAAGGGTAGGTTATTCTTGAATGTAAACACGTATCTTTTCCATTTAGAATACTTTACTCTAAGGCATCCTCTTGTTTATGGTAGAAACTGCCAAGTCTTGTGCAGTTCTGACTGTGGTTCCTCAGTACTTAAACTTTTTTTTCTGGCTGATTGCAGAATTTTTTCTTGACAGAAAAGCTTTGGATTTGGGCTATAAAATTCCTGGAATTTTTCCTTCAGAGGTTTCTTTCAGAAGATCAATGGGTTCTTTCTATTTTGACTTTGCACTCTGTTTGGATCTGGATAAATTTATCATTATTCTTGAATTATGGTGTCCAGGCACTTTTTTTAAATCCAAGTGTGCAGGGAGTCTGACGATTCTTGAATTATCTCTCCTTGACTCTCTTCCAAGACAATTGTTTCTGATAGAAGACACCTTCTATTTTCTCCTATTTTTTCAGTCTTTTGAATTTGTTCTAATCTTTCTTGTTTTCTCACAGAATCTTTGATTTCTGCATGGTCTATTCTAATTTTCAGGGTATCCAATACTTGACTAAGGTTTACCACTATCTGTTCTAAATTCTTTCCTTACAGATTTTATTTCATAGTTTTATGTCTTATTCCATTTCTTCTAGGTATTCTTAAAATCTTTATGGAAAATCCATTATTTATACTCTCTTTCTAGTTTGGACTTCAAGAAATCTCTAAATTTGTAAGAATTTTTTATGATGGCTGGTATCCTCTGTTTAATAATATATCCAGCATGCCCTCCATCTCCAAAAGTTAGCTTGCCCTTGAATTTTTGAGGTTCAGAGTGCTGTATCTTCAAAGGACTCTATAGCATCTCAAGAAAGAATGCTAGAGGTCTCTAAGCCCATAGGCTTAGGGTTCTGAATTCTGCTGCCCACCCTGGCTGATTGCATTCCCTCCTGGTTGGGTTTGAGGTGCATATTATGGGTTTCCTTACACACTAGGGCTTTCTCAGGGAGCTTCTATTCTTGCTATCTGCAGATACAGTCTTGCAGGACACATGTCATTATCAGAGAGTGGAAGAGAGAGTGAGGAGGATGTCAAGAGATTCTGAGATGAAGAGAAGGGAAAAAATGGAGCTCAAAGTGAATTACCTCATTTTTCACACATACACACACACACAGAGAGCAAAGTTCTAATTTGAGAAAATGAAAGAAAACTTTGTACTTTTCTCATCTTTTAACTGTATGATTCTCAAAGGGGGTGCCCCAAATTATTTCATGAAATTCTTACTTATACTCTGAGACTTACACATTCCCCAGTCTCTGACTCCACTACTGACTATTCCTAGCTTGCAATTTGGAAGAACACAATAGACATCCTATCCATGGAGATGCATAGCTACCTCTTCTGCTCAAAGTCCTAGGGAAGAAAAGGAAGCAAGAGAGGAAAGAAAGAAAAAATGGAGAAATCTCAAGGGCTAGGTAATGGAGTTGGAAGCTAACTCACATAACCCTGATTTCTTGTCAAATTAAAGAGTGCTTCAATTCATAATAGCAAAGTTCTCAAGTAAAAAAAGCTTAAGAAACACAACTTCAAACTAAACTGCTATGGAATACTAATTCCCTATATATCTTGGAAAGATATTTTATATTGTTTATCAAAAGTAAGTGTTATGAAATTTTTCCTATTTAATAGCTTCCTTCTTTTTCCAGTTACATTGATTTTTGTTTCTGCTGCAAGAACTTCTTATGCTTGGGAATGGAAAGAAATGATTACACCCTTCCCACTGTTTTAGATAAGTTTCAGAGGCTGAGACTAGAACTAAAAGAAAAAATGACTTAGAGTCTCCCTATCTATCTTGGCTGAAGATTTTTGCAAGTTATATGTGCACATGCAAATCAGACTTGGACAGAAGCAATAAAAGCCAATTGAAGCTGTGTATAGGGATGTACCAAGGAGAAAACAGACCCATCAGCCCTATGGCAGTGAGCCCCTTCCAAAACTAGAATGAGTGGTCCTGTGTTCAGAGTCAGGCATACCTCAGATTCATTCAATAACTTCTGCTAAAGATGTAATGAAATGAGATACTTTAGAACATATGATGGTAAACAAACAAAATGGCATGGAAAAACTACTCAACAAGGATACAACATTGTTCCAGTTGGGCACAGCTCTCATTGCCACCACTCATTTCCCCAGGGATGTGCACCTGGCCAGACTCTCAGAACAGAAAGGAATCTGTTAATGAATGATGATGGTGCTTGGGCACCATGCTATGACGTCTTAGAACTCTGAGAAGTTATGTCTGAGAAGAAGTCCCTGCTGTACCCTTCCCTTATCCCCATCTTCTCTCTTTTCTTATAGGTCAAGATAGATTTCTATCCCCTGCATTGCCTGTATTTCTTATTTCCCACTTACATGCAATAACAGTTCTCAACGTTCGTTTCTAATACTTTGAATTCCAACTTCTCTCCCTCCCTCCCCACCCATCCCCACTGAGAAGGCAGGCAATTCAATACAGGCTATATATATGTTGTTTTTCAAAAGACTTCCATAATAATCATGTTGTGTGAGACATTCTGGTTCAGAAAGAATTTATAAGAAATTAACCCCAAATATGAAAGAATAAGTCATTCTAAAATGGATGAGTGGCAAAAAGAGATCATCATTTGGCCTTGTCTTCAATGTTGGCCTTGATTCTGCCATCCAATATATTAACTATCTTTTTCAGGTCCCAGTCACTTGGGGAAAAAATGCCTTCATTTGAGTCTTTAATAAAAAGATTGAGGTGAAGAAATCAGCCCATGGACAGTAAAAGGAAGTTCAGCACTTGTCACTTGTCACTATTAAGCTCTGAGTCACAGAATCATAGTATCACCCTATCAATGATCAATCTGTCAGCAATTCATATTTTAAACTCCTAAATTAATCAAGTCTCAGAGATAATTTTGTTGACTTTTAAGTAAGTTAAGTAAGTTTTAATTAAGTTTAGGCTATACATGGAGTATTTCAAGTAGCTCCATAGGACTTAATGCCATGATTTCCAACCAGTTCAGTAGAAGGTGTCATACCTTGGGAGATAATAAGTTTGCCTTTCATTAAATGTTTTCACACAAAGATTAAATGACTACTTACCAGTGATCACTTGTTCAGTATATTATACAGATAGTTCTTGCTCAGATATGGGCAAAATTGGATGGCATGCAGGTTTGCAGGATCATAAATTTAGTGTTAGAGAACTTGGAGTTCACATAGCCCAACACTTTCATTTAGCAGATAAGGAAACTGAGTTTCTTCTCCCATTGGTAAATTCTTTCCAGGACCTCAGTTTTGGGAAAGGGACCCAGACCAACCATCCTTCTTTCCCCATATTATGCCAGCATCCCCACTCTGAGTAGTTACTCTTTTTGAATCTCCCTTTTCTTTGTTGTCTTTTCCCCATTAGAGTTTAAGCTCCTTGAGGACAGGGACTATCTCTTTTTTTGCTTGTATTTCTATCTCCTAGGTTTAGTGAAGCATCTGGAATTTAGTAAACTCTTTAATAAATGCTTATTGACTGACAGATTGACTGATTGTAAATTAGCTCTGATATGAGGATCTTAAGAGAGGAAAGAAAATGGAGAAAAGAAATATTCTGGTGTAGAAAAAAGACAGAGGAAAGTGGTACTTGGCTCTTTCTCAAAGTTGGGTTTTGTAAGAAGAGTATACAATAGAGTAAGCTATTAATATTGCAGTGAAGTTTGAACATCTTGATATTTGAGATTGGGATGAAGCCATAAGAAAAAATGGAAGACAAGGAAAATTTTTCATCTTGGTTGCACACCAGCACAGATTTACCCTCTATCCATTTACATGAACTCTGTAAAAAGAAAGAATTGTAGTCCTTTATTTTATTCCTCCTATCCACATGGCCAGGAGCATAGAGGTTACATGTTCCAGTCTGTCTTTCCATGCCAATCCCTCCAGGAAACTTAGAGCAAAGAAGTTTCAGAAAGACTGGTAGATCCTGATGTGGTTGGAATCTGAAGCTGTAACTGTGCTATGCACAGCAATGAAGGAATAGGTACAGAATCAAAGATTTGTGGTGGTCATACAAAGACCCAGATGATGAGGGCAGGATCAGGCACTGTCTTGAGTGGTGGAGCAGAGAAAGCCCAGAGAGGGCGAGCTGCTTCCATGAAACCCCAACATGGTCCTTCCATGATCAGAACGGAGAGAGTTGGTGCCAGATCCTGACACTGCTCCTTATTTTCTCCATTTGCTTGGAGGATCAATATTGTCAAACTATGAATTTGAAGTCCCTCTCCTGATTCTATTCCTCATGTCCCACCACACAGTGAAGGTTGAAAGTGAGAAGATCACAGGGAAATTTAATGACTCACAATTATCAATCATTAATTTTTTTCAATAAATCACTTGACCATTAAGAGGAGAAAATTGCAACAAAAAATAATGTAGATAATTTTGATTACATGAAATTAAAGTCCTTTAGCACTAATAAAAACAATATAACTAGGGTAAGTTGGGATGCTCTTATTTGGGAAAAAAATTTAATCAAGTCTCTCTAATATGATCTGATATTTAAGATTTATAGGAAATTAACCCCAAATATGAAAGAATAAGTTATTCCCAAATGGATAAGTGGTAAAAAGAGACCATCATTTGACCTTGTCTTCAATGTCGGCCATGATGCTACCATATTTACTATCCTTTTCAGCTCCCAGTCATCTGGGGGAAAAAATGCCTTCATTTGAGTCTTTGATAAGAAGATTGAGGTGAAGAGATCAGCCCATGGGCAGCAAAGGGAAGTTCAGCCCTTGTCAATATTGAGCTCTGAGTCACAGAATCATGGAATCACCCTATCAGTGATGAAGAATTGAAGGAGAACTCAGAGGTCACATGATCCAACCCTTTCACTTTACAGATGAGGAAGCTGAGGAGCAGGGATGTTAAATTATTTTTCAAAAGATTATGTTTGTCCTTCATTCTTGAAGAAGATCATGACATCAAGATGATGACATGACTTGTGGTTGACTTTGATTTGAGGGAGGGAGGGCTGTGCAAGGTCACCAGCCTCACTTTCCCGTCCTGAGCCATCTGTGTCCAGCGGCCTGATATTCATGATGATGACTGGAGATGGCCCAGGATGCCATGGGAGATCCTGGCCCTTTCAGGTTAAAGTCTTATCACATTCTCACTTAGAGTAAGATACACCCATTCAATGAATAAGCTTCTTTAAGTAGTTACCCTAGGGATGGTCCTTTTAATAAAAAAAAAAATATCAAACTGGGAGGGGAAGACCCTCAGGGTTCCTGGGTAAAAGAGAAACAATTACTATGTAGCAATTATAGTCACTCCCTGCTAGGTGAGTGGGGACTTGTTGTCCAGTCTATGAGCTCCAGAGGGAATTGGGTTTAAGGCTTGATCTTTGAGCAAGAAATGTAACCAGTAAAATCAGAGGAAAAAAGGCAGCTTTTGGGCATGGCACGTAGCTTCCCCTGGGTAGAACACCAGAGGATAGGGGAAGAGAAGGAGAAGGAACAGGAGGAGGAGGAGGAGAGGAGCTACTACTCAAAGGCTGTGTTTGTTCTTCTCAAAGAGAACTATGACATCAAGACGATGACATGACTTAACAATTGATTTTGATTTGAGTAAGGGAGGGCTGTGCAAGGTCACCAACCTCACTTTCTTCTCTTCTTGTCTAAAGATAGCAAATAGGAGAAAAACTTACGTTCTCTGTATCCAGAACCAATTACATTTACGGATTGGCTTTCAAGTAAGATCTCTCCCTTGAATGAGGAGATAATTGAGGGGACTGAGCCTGTGACCTTGGCATGGTGGCATGACCTTGCCCTCAAACTTCTCAGAGGAAATATACTGTACTATTGTGTTCAGTTGTGCAGACTATGTTTAGAAAAGACATAAACATAGAGAGTCAATGTGGAGAAGTGGATAAAGAACTGGATCCAAAGTCACTAGACTTGTATCCTAATCCCAGCTGTGATTCTTACTATCTCTATCAACTTGGTCACATTATGGGATTCAGTTTGGGACTCAGTTTCCTCATCTGCTAAATCAAAAAGTTGGGTTAAATGATCTCTAAGTTGTCATACAATTTTAAGTCTTTGATCTTATGATCCTACAGGCCATCTAATCCTGCCCACATCTGAGCAAAAAAAAAAAAACTACCTGTACAACATATCCAATAAATGACCACCAGGAAGTAGTCAGTCAATCTTTGTGTGATCTTTAATGAAGGACAATCTACCTCCCAAGGTGTGGTAGTAGCAATAACTCCTACTAGTCTGGTTGGAAATCATGTCAGCAGTCCCCATTGTGCAGACTATAATTCACTCTACATAGTTAAGCTTTCTTAAGTCAATGAAATGATTTTTCACACTTCACTCATCCAGAGGATTAAAATATGAATTGCTGATGTAACTTCTCAAAGGCATAAGGCATAAAAGCCCAGTACAAACACAGTCAGCAATCATCATTCATCAGCACTGCTCCTTCAAAGAAGGAGCTTAGTAATTTGGTTTTCTTTTTTAAATCTAATTAATTTTTAATCATATCAAATTAAAATTTAAAAATCAAATAAAAAAGGTTTGCTTTTTTTTAGTTTTTTCCTAAAACCAGATCTTAGTTTTGTTCACTAATTCACTGGTATTTTCCCTTTCCATTTTATTAATCTCTCCTTTGATTTTCAGGACTTCTATTTTAGTTTTTAATTGGGGATCTAAATTTGGTGGATTTTTAGTTGCATTCCCAGGTCATTGATCTCTCTCTCTCTCTCTCTCTTTCTCTCTCTCTCTCTCTCTCTCTCTCTCTCTCTCTCTCTCTCTCTCTCTCTCTCTCTCTCTCTCTCTCTCTTTCTCTCTCTCTTTCTCTCTCACTTCTTTTTTACTGATGTAAATGTTTAGAGATGTGAATTTCTTCCAAGTATTGCTTTGACTACATTCCACAAACTTTGGTATGTTGTGTCATTGTTGTCATTATCTTTAATGAAATTATTATTTTTTATTTGTTCTTTGGTCCACTCATACTTAAAGATTAAATTATTTATATTCCAATTAATTTTTAATCTGTGCTTCATGAGTTGCATTTCAATAGAGATTTTCAAGCAGGGAATTGACAACCATTTGTCAGGGAAGTCATAGAAAGGACTCTAATTCAGAAATGGTCTCAGACTAGATGTCATCTTTAAACTCTGAGAATCTCTGTGATTCTATAAGAAGAAAATAAGTAATAGTTGAGTCACTTTCTCTCTCTACCTCAGTATTCTCCACCATAAGATGGGAGCCAGAGTCTGTGAACTGCATGCCTCACAATATATTGTAGGGTTAATCAAGAGAAAGGATATAAAAATTATTCCATAATGTAGTCTCAAAGATGTAGTTGATAATTATTGCTCTGAGACAAAGCCCAGGCTATGCACTTAGGGCACACGTCATCTCCCACACCCCCATGGAAGCGCAAAGAAAAACTTAGATCATGAGCACTACTGGGAGAGGTATGGCTTCTTGGTCATGGAGAAGTTAGAGGATGAAGGAAGGCTTTCCAGGAGTCATCTAGTAGAGGAATAATTCAAGCTGATTTGGGAGACAAAAATATCATCTCATGGTTTTTCATCTGTCTGGTTTTGAGACCCCAGATGTGAATGAATATATTTCTGGGCTATATACTAAAACCCCAGGCAACTACAAAACCTCAGGATTCGAAAACACCTTACTAATGAAGGCAAAACAGTATGATCTCAAGTCAACCTAAGACAATCCTTGGGGGAATAGCAGAAGGGCTGCATTTAACAAGTGTCTTCCTAATGATCCTGGTTTACCTATCTCTCTTGTAGAAATCTCCTTTCCCCAGAATCCTGGAGGCAGCAGCAAGGTGAGTTTTGATTGAATACGAGTAAGAAGGAGTAAAGCAGTAGTGAGATAGGAAGCAAGTAAAGGTAGTTGAGGTCAGAGAGAGGAGAAAGGGAGTCAGATAAAGAGAAAAGTAAATGGGATAAAGTATAACTGAGACAGATCATTGACTCAGAACCAGAACAAGCACCAAAAATCATCGAGTTCAACCTGCCTGTTTGACTGACAAGGAAAATGAAGCCCGAGATGGTGAAGTTAGTTGCTCCAGATCACATAGAGAATAATTTCAGAGGCAGGATTTGAACCAAGATCCTCTGACTCCAACTATGTTGTTCTTTCCACCATACCATCCTGCGTCTCTTGAGATGGAATCAGAGAGAGGAGGGATGCTGGTCAGCTAAAGGTGAGATGAGGGCAGGATGTAAAGATATAGAATTAATAATCTAAAGATATAGAATTTAAACATCTACATCTGATAATGACTGACAATTATCAAGTAATTTAAGGTTCCCACAGTTCTATACATACATTATCTCATTTCAGCTACACAACAACCCTGTAAGGCACATAGTATTGTGCCCATTTTACAGATAAGGAAAAAGCTCAGAAAGGTTACTTGACCTAGTCACAAAGTCATTGAGTATCATTGGTAGGATTTGAACTCATTCTTCTTGATTCTAAGGTCAACACTCTTACTCTAGCATCCTTCTCCTAACTTAGTCCAAGTCCCAGAACAGTGCCTTAGACAGGTCTTTTAACCTTCTGAGATTATTTATTTTCTCTCATCAGCTGGAGAATGTTTCTTTCCACCTTGAAGTACTTATCACCATTAATAATTCTTCACCTGCTGAGAAAAAGAGAATTGGAACCAAAGTGACAAAACTATTACAGGACCTAGAACAGGCTGCGTTGGAGGATGCTCTCAGTTCTCCTAAGACCCAGGTGGCTTGGAACAACTCTGTTCTGGGTGAGCTTGTATGGTAGAGGTCATTATAACAAAAGAAGATTGTGTCTTCCAGACCCCAACAACCACTGGATTTAGTCCACTCAATGAAACAGCAAATAATTCAGTAGAAAAGTCAATCAGGTTGTTATAGTGAATGTATAGCCTTCAATGACTCACTTGGTCAGAATAATGGGTCTTGGCAAACATCTATCAAATACATAGTAGGTATTTAATAAATTTTTCTCGATTGATTGGTTTGTGTGGGAAACAGGAATTAAAGTTTTATTTCCACACTTCCAGTTGATGGAGGGGGTAACCTAGTACAGTGAGTAAAGGTCAGAAAAGTACTGCATATGCTCAATAAGTTGGTAGAGGGAAAGTCTATCATATGAAGCTACATGGCCAGGAGATGGTATCGTGGGAGAATTAAAGTTTGGAATTCTATAAGAGTCCTGCTTCATCCTGACCTGGTCATAGTCCTTCCGGTGGCCACACTAGAAGCTACCCATTCCTTCAAGGGGAGGAACCTGGAAGGCCTTCCCTCCTCTGCACTTCATTTTTAATCAATTTTTCTTGATACCATTTTTTGTGTATCAAGTTTGTCTCTAACAGTTTGATAGGTTTTTAAGATTGCCTATGGATGAAGGACACTTCCTTCCAGTGAAAGTTTTCTCCAGCTCATACCATATAACAAAATCACCTTCACTCCAATGCCCAGTCCCTCCATGATGAATGCCTTCCCTCATGGTACTACCTTTCCCTACCTCCCCTCCTCCTACTCCATCTGCCTCACCCAATGATCAAAAATCAGGTAGTATTCATAGTCAAACTGCCAGGGCTCAGTGTGGACTGTATAGGTGACCAAATGCTCCTTTTCATGAAGAAGGGGCAAATAAATCCACATTTCCTTGACTTCATCTTACCCAGGGATTAGAATTCCTAGTCACAGTTCTACTGGGACCAGCCCAGCTAAATTTAGAAAAGCTAGGATCAATTTGTCTGATCAAGTGATAAATATTTGGACCATCCAGCTTTTGTAGAAGACCTCAATTTGTCTGATCAAGTGATAAATATTTGGACCATCCAGCTTTTGTAGAAGACCTCCAATGAGAGGGAATCCACTGCTTCCTGACACATTGCTTTATGACTCTAGATAGTTCTTTTAGGAAGGTTTTCCTGATATCAAGTCAATGCAAAGCTTCTACCCATTTATTGCTCCTGGTTCCAAACAGTATGAGTCTATGTCTCCTTCCAACTGAAAACTTTGTCAGTGTTGAATCAAAGTGGGAGCCTATACTACTGAAAAATGCTGAAATGGTGCTAGGCTAGCCGTTGAGTAAAATGCTCCCCTTTAATGATGATTGACCATCTACAATGTCACTATCCAAAGAACAAGAGAGATGTATATCTGATGTGAATCCCTCAGACTCATACAATCTACACTAAAATGACAAGGAAACTATGCCATTCAGGTATTCCTGCCATTGGCCCAGATAACTGAATACTTCCCCTATGTGCCAGTGGTCCCAAAAGAAGACAAAATCAACTGTCACTTCACATAATGTCTGTGGGTCAGATGTAGCTCATTCAAGGAAACGGGCTAGGATGCTTCAAATGGTGGTGGCTTCTTGTCTAAGAAGCAGGCAAGGTAGGTGGGCTCATTTGTTTCATTGTTGTTCCCAGCTTTTGAAACACGTGTCATCAGCAACTGCTCCATGGAAAATGGGAACATCAGACTGGAAACTCAGAATAACTCAGTAGAAATTTCCTTTATGGACATCCACTCAAATATTCAAGGTACATTCACTTTATGGGTTCTGTACTCACCCAGAACAGAATAGAGTGCCACACAATCCTTCTATGTCAGAGAGTCCCCCAGTATTCAATTTAGAAGGACACTTGGAGGCTATCTCAACCAACTTGTATCTGTTGAAGCAAAAATTCCTTCTGCCATAGACTTCAATGGCAAATAATCATCAGGTGTCTGTTTGGAGGGCTACAATGGGGGAATTTACATCCCGGGCCACCCCTTACCACTTTGGGATAGCATCAATTATGAGCAAAGTCTTCCTTACTTCAAGGACAAAGTGTCCTCTTGGTAAATACCATTACAAATACCATCAGCCCAATCATTTTTTTTGCATATTTTACTACCTTGCTGAAAACCAAATTACTGTTCTGCTACTATCATGATCTATAATTTCACCAGTGTGGGAAATTCCCAGTGTGTAGATAGATTGGTAACTCATAGAACTAGGAAAGATTAGGTGACTTGCCCATGGTCACTATAGAAGGAGGGCCTTCTGAGGAAGCTTTGATAACTGTTTGTCATTTAGTAGTTTTCAGTAGTGTCTAGCTCTTCTTGATCCCTTTTGGAATTTTCTTGCAAAGGCTGGAGTGGTTTGCCATTTCCTTCTCCAGCTCATTTCACAGATGAGGGAGTTGAAGCAAATGGTAAAGTGACTTGTCCAGGGTCACACAGCTAGTAAGTGTCTGAGGCCAGATTTGAACTCAGGCCTTCCTGACTCCAGGCCTGGTATTCTATTTACTATATTCTTGAGGTCATAGTTGGGAGAGCTGGTTCAGATGCGAATGGATTCACTTAAACCTTCTCTGAAGCCATTGGGAGCTTTACTAATGCAAAAGGGAGCAGACCTAAGATTTAGCAAGGAGCTAAACAAAGGCACTGATATAGGAAAAGAACCAGACTTATAGAGAGAGAAAGCTATACAGCCTGTAGGACAATGGTGTAATTTTAGAGTTTCTTATGGTAGTTGAAGATTTAGGGACAGGATAAGTACAAACAAGGTGAGGAAGGTGTTTGCTTGCAAAATAAGGAAAAGTTGTCAAGACACAGGATGAGAAAGATGCATGATAGAACAAGGAACACAGGATAAGGAGGACAAAAGCAGTGCTTTTGGTAGAAGTTGCATGATATTTCAGTATAAGGGGGAAAGGGCATTAGAATACCCTCAAGTTACAGGAAGGGCTATAGAATGAACCCCCTTAGAGACCCTGGGAAAGTGACCCTTACTGATCCTTAGGGCAGTGTTTATATCCACATCAGTGCTGCCTAACTATCCTTTGGTAACTGTTAAATTGAACTCAGATTCAATTCAAGTCAATTAGCTTTAAGTATCTACTATTTGCAAATCAGTGACAGACAAAGTGGTATGGTAGATAGAGAGTTGGCCTTGAAGTCAGGAAGATATGAATTTAAGTCAAAATGCAAGTCTAGCTATGTCATGCCCCACCTCCTTTTTCAAACTCCAATGGCTCCCTATAAATGTAAAATTCTCTGGCACTCAAAGCCCTTCATAACCTATACCCTACTATCAACTTTTCCAGTCTTCTTACACATTACACTCTATGTCAGCCTTCAGTAGACTAGCATTCTACTAGATCTCACTACCTTTACCCAGAAAAATAAACCTTTACTCTTGATTCCCATAGACCAAACTGATCTACCCACTATTAGACCAATCTGTTCTAAGAAAAGATGACACTGCCACAGGCTAACTCAGGAAACACAAGGGCACCTCTTGCTTATGGGCCCCCTAACTTGACCTCTCGGACTGTCAGAGTCTTGAAGAATGAATGCATATGACATGGCTGAAGATGGAACAAAGAGACTATGAAGGAGCAGTCAGACAAGGAGGAGAACCAGGAGAAAGCAGTCATGATAACTCAGAGAAGAGATAGTATCTAGAAGGAGAAGGTGGTCAACTGTATTCAATCCAGCAAAGGTCAAAAATTATGAGGATTGACAAGAGGTCAGTAAACTGGCAATTAAGAGATTATCAGTCCTTTTGGAGAGATAGCAACTTCAGTTGAACAACAAAGTTGGAAGTCAGATCACAGAGATCTGGAAGCAAATGAGGAAGTAAGGGCCCTTCAAGTTCCTTCAAGACTTCTCAACCACAAATGCTGAAGAACAAAGCCTCAAGCTTAACCCTCTCACTCTCATCCTCTCAAATTCTATGCCCAATGTTTCACTCCATATATTGTCATTCTTCTGCTGTACGTTCTGAAAGGTCTGTTCCACAATTACTAGAATGCTTTCATCTTAAACCTCTTCTTTCTCCCCTTCTCATTCTTATCATCTTTGGGCACTCATTGAGACCTGGTTCACTGGTTCACTCTAGATGGCTTGGCTTCCCTGACTACCCTTTCCAGTAATGGTTGTTTTCACTCATATGCTCTGACTCAATGGTCATGATGGGAAGAGTCCTAATACTCTCTGCTTTTCATTACCATATCTGAACTCTCCCTTTACCATCATCACTCAGCAATCTCTGCTATGAGTTTCATGCAATCCAAATTTTATCACTCAATCCAGATTCTGATATCTATTATCCACATACTCCCAAGATATTCTCCCTTTCTTTCTCATTGAGTTTGGTGCCTAGCCTACAATCTTCTACCCCATGTTCTTCCTTCATCTAGGGGTCGGCAACATACATTTTGATATTCCTTCAAATACCCTAACTTCCCAATTCAGCAATCTCACAACTCCTTACAACTCACAACTCAGATCCCACAACCAACTCTGCAGTTCCACCTCTGCTGCCCTCAAGCTTGATTGGACCCTTGATCTTGCCACCACCTACAAAAATTTTGCTTCCATATTCACAACCTCAGAATTCTTATCATAACTTCTTATCTTTCTTTCTCTCCCTATGGCTCTCTCCTCCTAAACCTTCCCTGTGTCTTCCTGATGACCTCCAATCCCTCCATCCCTTAGTATTATTCCAGGCCATCACCCCTACTCTGGCTATAACTCCTCCTTTTACAATCTTGGCTCCCTCAGTGAATCAGTGCAACTCTATTCTATTCCCTACTCTTGAACCAACTGCTTCCCTATCATATCATTAATGATGATTTGACAAACCTCAGCATTCAATTATTCCCACCACCTACCTCCTTTGCCCTACTCCAAAACTGGAGAAAATCACAAATCCTTGTGGACTAGGTTCACTATAAAATTGTGCTAGTCAACTTCTCCTGAGCCTTCACTCCATCAAGGCAGGCCTCTTTAATTGCCTCCCTAGTCATCTATCCCTATTCAACACCTGTTTTTCCCTCAAGCTTCCCAAACCACTCTCTTCTCCATTGAGGACCTTGTCTCATACTTTACTAAAAAAAAAAAATCAAGACCATACTTCTTCTCAATGAAACCTCTTTAAAAAAAACTGTAAACAATTGGCACCTCCACTTCCTCAGCTGCTTTGAAACCTCTGTAACCTGTCTTCCAACCATGTTATGTCAACATTGTTCTCTCTCCAAAATGGCCAATGATCTTTTAATTGCCATTTCTAGTGGCCTCTACTTGATCCTCGGTCTTCTTGATCTCTGCCGGATTTGACACAGTTGACCACTTGCTCCTCCTGGATATTATCTCTTCTCTGAGTGATCATGACACTGCTTTCTCCTGGTTCTCCTTCTTATCTCACTGCTCCTTCACAGGCTCTTTTGTTCTGTCTTCAACCTTATCATCTACACCAGGTTCAAGGTTATGTCCTGAATCCTCTCCTATTTCTGTTCTATTTTATTCTCACTTTGTGACCCCATCAGTTACTATGCATTCAAGTATCATCTGCCTTGGTAGATGATTCCCAGATCTGTTTATATATTCCTAGCCTCTCTTCACATCACCAAGTGATTATTGGACATTTCAAACTAGATGTCCTATAGTTTTTCAGTATGTCCAAAACAGAGTCCATTACCTTTCTCTCCAAACCTTTGCTTATTAATAGCATCCTTTTAACTCACAAGGGAACTACCATCATTCCAGTCACCCAACTTCTCAACCTCTGTGTCATCCTCAACTTCTCTCTCTTGCTCATCTGGCATAACCAATCAGTTCCCAACACCTGTCATTTCTATCTTCACAACCTTGTCTCTCACATGTCTTCTTTCCACTTGCCAAATTATCACCTGAGTATTAGCCCTCATCCCCTCTTGCCTGTACTCTTCTAATAGCCTTCTAATCAGTCTCCCCGCCTCAAGTTTCTCTCTCCTCCAATCCATCCTGCACTCAAATAACAAAGTAATTTTCCTACTATAGAACCCTGACCATATCGTCTCCTGCTCATTAAACTCCATGACTCTCTATTACCTTCAGGACCAAATATAAATCTCTTTGTTTGGCATTTAAAACTTTTTATAACCTGACCTCTTCCCATCTTTCCATTATTCTTACATTCTATTCCTCTTCAGACTCTCTGCAATTCAACCATACTGACCTCTTTGCTATTCTTTACACAGGATACTCCATCTTTTGTACTTCATATATGCCTTTCACTAGCTCTTCTCCATGCCTGGAATGTTCTCCCTCCTAAACTCTAACTCTTATATCCCTGGCTTCCTTTAAGATTCAATCCAAAGACCACGTCCTCCAGGAGGACCTACCTAGTTATCTCACACACACACACACATGCTCCTGTCAACTTCTCTAAGGTTATCATACCAGTACTCTGTATTTATTTTGTATGTTCTGATTGCAAAATGTGTGCTCCCTCATTAAAATGTAAGCTTCTTGCACTCAGGGACTAATTGTTTCATTTCTTTGTATCCCTAGTGCTTAGCATAGTGGTTATCACATTTAACAAGTCTTTGATAAAGGCATGTTGATTGAGTAATTGAGTGAAGAATCCAACTACCGGAAATGAACTTGCTGAGGAAATGTGGGATTGAATCAACCCTTTTACCTTTGAGGACTTTGCTCTTTTTTGTTTTTTTTTAGGTCCGACCGCAGTTGCTTTTCTCTCCTATTTTTCCCTTGGGACTGTTATAAATGCATCCTTTTTTGAGGAGAGCCATGGGAAGAAAAGTTATGGGGTCTACCTGAACTCCCAAGTCGTCAGCACTGCTATAGGATCTCAGCAATCCAAACCCTCCTGTGTTTCTGTTCTTCTGAGCTTCAAGAATATTCAGGTGGGTATGATCCACAGGTCATAGGCAATATATACATGGAAGTGGGCAGGCAACTGAAAGATTCAGTGGGATAATATTTGTAAAGAGTTTAGTACAGTACTTCTATATAGTAGGAGCTTCACAAATGGTTCCCTTTCTCCTTACCATGGTCAGAGAAAATGTGCAGAACAGGAGGAGCACAAGATGAACATTCAGAAAGACAGGTTCTTTCACACCAGAATTCTTCCTTTTCCTTTTTTTAAAATTTGTTATTTATTTATCTTAGTATTCTTTTTTTTTTAAATTTTTGTGCTCCAAATTCTCTTTCTCTCTCTTACCTCCTCCCTCACCCAATGAGAAGGCAAGCGATATGATATCAATTATTCATGTGAAATTGTATAAAATATATTTCTATATTAGTCATATTGTGAAACAAAGCCAAAAAAGTGAGAAAATTTTACTTCAATTTGCATTTGGAGTTATCAATTCTCTCTCTGGAGGTGGGTGACATTTTTTCATTATGATTCCTTTAGGATTATCTTGGATCATTGCATTGGTCAGAGCAGTCAAATCCTTCACAGGTGATCATCATTACAGCATTGCTGTTACTCTGAGCAAGGATCTCCTGGTTCTCACTTCACTTTGCATCAGTTCATACAAGTCTTGGCATATTTTTCTGAAACTATCCCAATCATTTCTTATAGTACAATAGTACTTCATAGCAATTATATGCTACAACTTGCTCAGCCAGTTCCCAGTTGATGAGCATCCCCTTAATTTCAAATTCTTCACTACTACAAAATGAGCTGGTATAATATCCTTGTACATACTGCATAGGTCCTTTTTTCTTTTTCTTTGTCTTTGATCTCTTTGGGATACTCACCTGGTAGAGGTATTATTAAGTGAATGGGTATGCCAATTTTTATAACCCTTTGGGCATAGTTTCAAGCTGTTTCCCAGAATGGTTGGACCAGTTCACTACTCCAGCAGCAATTCATTAGTGTACTTATTTTCCCTCATTCCCTCCAACACTTGTCAATTCTGATAAGTGTGAGATGGTACCTCAGAGTGTTTAATTTGCATTTCTTTAGACAATAGCACATTTTTATATAACTATAAACACCTTTGATTTCTTCTAAAAAATGGCCTGTTCATGTCATTTGACTGTTTATCAATTGGAGAATGGCCCTTATTTTTATTTGATTCAATCCTCAATATATTTGAGAAATTAGGCCTTTATCACAGAAATTTCTGTAAATTTTTTTAATATTGCTTCATTGTCTATGGTACCTTTCAGCAAAATGTAGTTTCCCTGATTATAACTTTTAATTAGTGGCATTTTTGCTTTTGCTTTGTCTGAGATCATAATTGCTACCCTTGTCTTTTTTACTTCAGCTGAGGTTATTTCATTCTGCCCCAGCCCTTAACTTTAACACGATGTGTGTGTCTGTCTATTTCAAGTGTGTCTCTTATAAACAACATATTATTGGATTCTGGTTTCTGCTATCTGCTCCCATTTTATGGGTGAGCTCATCTCATTCACATTCACAGTTATGATCACTAACTGTGTATTTCCCTCTATCCCAGTTTCTTCTGTGTATTCCTTCTCTCTTTTCATCTTATTCTTTCGCAAAACTTTATTTTGCTTCTAATTTTATTTTGCCTCCTTTAATTCACCCTCCATTTAATCATTCCCTGCCCTTTTTCTTTTAGTCCCTTTCCCTATTTCCCTGTTGGGTAAGATAGATTTCTAAACACAACTGAATGTGTGTATGTATGCATGCATGTATATGTATATATATTCTTTCCTCTTTGAACCATTTCCAACAAGAGTAAGATTTAAGCATTGCCTGTCACTGTCTCCCATTTTCCCCTTCACTGTAAAAACTCTTCCTTGCATAACTCTTTTTTGCAAGAAAATTTTCTTCATTCTACCTCTCCTTTTCTCCTTCTCCCAGTGTATCCCTCTTGTTTACCCTTTCTTTTTTCTTCTTTTGAGATCATTCCAACACAATCACTCCCATGTCTTCTATCAATGCTAACTCCCTTTAACTACTCTAATAATGGAAAAGTTCTTAGGAGTTATGTGAATCATCTTCCTGTGTGGGATAGGTCTTGATTCCCAGGAAAATAATTGATCAGAGACTTGTCTTAGGAAAGGTAAAAAGGAGTTTTATTGCTTTCTCATGAGAAAGGGCACACCCAGAGTCACTCAAGATAGCACCATCAAGGGAGTGCAAGGCACACAGCTCAATGCAAATTTATATAGACCCTAATGCAGAAAACCCCCCCACCCATCCACTGGCTCCTCTTCCCATTGGCTGGGCCTCAGAGCTCACAATCTAACTGCAGGAACTTCTCCGCAAGAACAAAGGACAAAAAGGCATGAAACAGGAAGCTGTTTGCTCAGTAAAAAAAAAAAAGAAGGGGGAGTATAGGGCATAGACAAGGTCAGGACAAAGGGGAAGTTAGGCACAGTATAAGATATGTTACAAAGCATGCTTCTCTACAAGGTTAGCTAGCTGCAGATGTCAAAGGGAGTGTGTTTTAATAATACAAGAAACAATTGACTCTTTGAGGAGGCTTCACTTCTAAGAGATCATCTCTCACATTCCCATATAGGATTAAACTTACTTAACCTTGTGATTCCTCTTTCAAGTTTACTTTTTTGTGCTTCCCTTGTGTCTCATGTATGAATGTCAAGTTTTCTATTCAACTCTATTCTTTTCATCAGGAATTCTTGAAAATCCTTTATTTCATTAATATTTTTCTCTCCTAAAGGATCATACTCAGTTTTGCTGAGTAGGTGATACTTGGTTGTAATCCTAACTCCTTTGCTCTCTGAATATCACATTCCAAGCCCTTCAGTCCATTAAGGTAGAAGTTACTAAATCTTGCACTATCCTGACTGTCACTCTACAGTCACTACACACTACTGTCACTCTACAGTATTTGAATTGTTCCTTTCTGACTCTTTATGCTATTTTCTCCTTGACCTGGGAGCTCTGGAATTTGGCTATGATATTCCTGGGAGTTTTCATTTTGAAATCTCTTTCAGGAGATAATTGGTGCATTCTTTCCATTTCTATTTTACCTCTGAATCTGAGGTATCAGGGCAGTATTCTTCAATAATTTCTCGAAATATGACCTCTGTGTTCTTTTTGTGGTCATCGTTTTCTAGTAATCCCAAATTCTTAAACTTTCTTTTTTTTAATCTATATTTCAGATTATTTGTGTTTTTGATAAAATATTTCACATTTTCTGCTATTTTTTTTTATTCTTTTTGACTTTGTTTTATTGTTTCTTGATGTCTCATGGAGTCATTAGCATGCCCAATTCTAATTTTTAAAGAATTATTTTCTTTATGAACTTTTGTACCTCTTTTTCCATTTGGCCAGTTCTGCTTTTTAAGGAGTATTTTTTCTTGAGTGAATTTTTGTATGTACATCTTCATTTGGCCTATTCTGTTTTTTAAGAAATTTAAATGAATGTTTGTGCCTCTTTTAACATTAAGTCAATTCTGTTTTTAAAGTGTTGTTTTCTTCAATATTTTTGTGCCTCTTTTATTAAGCTGTTAATTCTCTTTTCATAATTTTCTTGCCTCACCCTTGTTTATTTTTCCTCTACACTCTTATCTTTTTCTTTAATGCTTCCTACAATTCTTATTGGGTTTGTGTCCAATTAGCACTTTTCTTTGAGGCTTTAGTTGTGTCTTTTTTTTTGTTTTATTATCTTCTTCTGAGTTTGTGACTTAGTCTTTTCTACCACTGTGTTAGCTTTTTATGATCACGTTCTTTTTTTTGTTTGTTTGCTCATTTTCTAGACTATTTCCTCAATTAAATTTTATGTTAAAATTGGGCTCTGCTCCCCTAGAATAGGGCAGATACTGTGCCGAGCATCAAGATTTTTTGTGCTACTGTTTTCAGATCTAGTTCTAGGGATCTACAAGTTTTAGTGCTTCCAAAGTGGTGTGATACAAGTAGAGGTGTGGTCAATATTCTCCTTGTCTGTGCTCTGATCTTTACGCAGGAAGGGTACCTTCTGCCCTGCAGTTACAAGCATTAGCACCCCTTTTTGCCCTGGAATTGTCAACAGGGCTCCTACTCCCTTATGACTGACCACAAGCATCCCTCTCTGTTCTGGAATTGCAACCTAGAAATGAGTGTGGGCAATAGACTTGCTAAGCAGTGCCAGCTGTACCCAATGCCAGCCCCTGTAGTCTCTTTCTGACCAGTTGTGTGACACCCCCACACACATCTCTTACTGTCTTGGGACTTGAGAACTCTCAAAGTTGCTGTTGCTGTAGCTGCTATTGTAGCCACCTATGTCCTGTGGACCTCATATGTTTTCCTAAACTAGAAAAATGTCTCACTCTGACTTTTTGTTGGCTCTACCCCTCCAAAATTTGACTTGAGGTATTATTTTATAATTGTTTGGAGGTGAATGTTGAGGGAGTTCAGCTGAACTGCTGCTTCTAATCCACTATCTTGGCTCTGCCCTCAAGAATACTTTTCCATGCTCCCACATGCCAGAAAGGAAGATAATAAACCCTTATATACACCTACTATGTGCCAGGCACTGTACTAAGTGCTTTTATATAATATTTCATTTGATCATCCCAATAACCCTGCCAGATGGATGCTGTTATTATCCTCATGTTTATAGTTGAGGAAACTGAGACTGAGAAAGATTGAGTGATTTGCCTAGAGTAATACATCTAGTAAGTGCCTGAGGCTGAATTTGAACTTAGGTCTTCCTGACTCCAGGCCCAAGACTCTATCCACTGTGCCACCTAGTTGCCTAGTTCAGGATTAGGATTGATGTGTTAGGGCAAGTGCAGGATTACAGAACCATTTAGTTTCCTCCTTCTCAATTAATCTGTTTGGTCTCCATTGTCCATTTGCTATAAAACTTAAGTGTAGAAAACATTCTTATCATCAGAATTATAACTAGGAAAGGGCCATAGACACTTTCTCCTTAGGTCCAAATTTATAGGGTACTGACAGCATTTCAGAAACATCAGAGCTTAAAACCTAGTTAGTTAAGAAAAATGAGTAAAAATAAAATGCTACCAGATGGCACACATTCTGTTAAATTCTTCCCCCATTTGAAGAATGCTCACCATTTGAGGATAATTTTCAGGCCACATGTCCAGGCTCAAAAATTTCTACTTAAGGGTCTGCTGGTCTCCATCTTTCTTAGAACAATGAGTGTTTCTGATCATAAGCTTCTATCATCATGTCATTCCCTATACTTTAGTACCAAACCTAATCTTACTGTCTTAATCTGCAACATGACCTTAATCTGTAATACAGCCTCCAATTTCTCTACACCTCACTACTTTCCCAGGCCATGACCCCTGCTCTGGCTTCACTTTCCTGTTTTCCTCCTCTCATATTCAGTTAACCAGTTTGCCTCGACACTACTCTCTGCTTTGTCCTTTTTCTCTTGTCCTATAATCACTCATATCTTTCCAAATCCTATTCCTATATTACCCTCCCCATTCCTACTCAAATGTTGCTGAAAGGCAATTCTTTTACTCTTCCTTAATTGATTCTCTATTTCTACATACTTCTATATGTACAAACATGTCTTCCCCAGCTAGACATAAACACCTCAAGACAGGAACTATTTCACTTTCATATTTGTATTCCTAGAATCTAGCACAGAACTAGAACACAGAAGGTGCTTAATAAATGCTTACTGATTGAGTGATTGATTGGGACAAGTAAATGATCATAGTGACAACACTACCAACTTTCATAATTATTACAAAAAAGAGTACCATAGCCTACCTGCCAAGACAAACCCTAGAACTATATGAATACAATGACAATACTCTTTTCATACAAATAAAGTCAAATCTAAACAATTGGAGAAACATTAATTGCTCATGGGTAGACAGATCTAATATAATAAGAATGACAATTCTGTGTAAATTAATCAGAATGATACTGAATGACCAACGAATGACCAATCAAATGACCAACGAATTATATTACAGAGCTAGAAAAAATAATAATAGGTTGTTGTTGTGTTTGTCCTTTGTTTTGAAGAGGATTATGACATCAAGATGATGACATGACTTTGAAGTTGACTTTAATTTGAGAGGGGGAGAGCTATGCAAGGTCACCAACCTCACTTTCTTCTCCTGAGCCATCTGGATCTGGTGGCCTGATATTCATCAGAATTACTGGAGATGACCCAGAATGCAATGTGAGACCTTGGCCCTTTCAGGCTGAAGTCCTGAATACACCCATTCAATGAATAGGCTTCTTTAAGTAGTTGCTCAAGGAGTGGTCCCTTTAATCAAAAAATAAAAAAATCAAACTGGAAGAAGAAGACCTTCAGGGTTCCTGGGTAAAAGAGAAACATTTAGTATTTAAATCCACTCTGTGCTAGGTGGGTGGGGACTTGTTGTACAGTCTATGAGCTCCAGAGTCAGTTGGGTTTGAGGCTTAATCTTTTGAGCTAGAAATGTAGCCACTAACCCTGGAGGGAATTGTGGTGCAATGGAGAAGGAAGAGGAGGAGCAGAAAAGAGAGAAGGAGGAAGGGGAGGAGGAGGAATGGGAAGAGGAGCTGCTACTCACTCACAGGTTGTGTTTGTCCTTCATTCTCGAAGAGGACCATGACATCAAGATGATGACATCACTTGACTTTGATTTGAGTGAGAGAGGGCTGTGCAAGGTTACCAGCCTCACTTTCTTCTCCTGAGCCATCTGTGTCCAGCGGCCTAATATTCATGAGGATGATGCCCAGGATGCAATGGGAGACCCTGGCCCTTTCAGGCTAAGGCTTTATCACATTCTCACTTTGAGTGAGATACATCCATTCAATGAATAGAATTCTTCAAGTAGTTACTCAAGGGCTGGTCCCTTTAATAAAAAAAAAATCAGAGGAGAAGACCTTCAGGGTTCCTGGGTAAAAGAGAAGCAATTACTATTTAGCATTGACCAATGAATTATATTACAGAGCTAGAAAAAATACTAACAAAACTTATCTGAAAGAACAAAAGGTCAAGAATATTAAGGGAATCAATGAAAAAAATGGGAAGGAAGGTGATTTAGCTATACCAGATCTCAAAGTGTTGTACATACAAGTAGCAATCATCAAAACAATCTGGTACTGACTAAGAAATAAGAGTGGTGGATCAGTGGATTAGATTAAATATATAATATGTGATAGTGAATGACCACAGTAATCAAATGTTTGATAAAACCAAAGATTCAAGCTTTGGGGACAAGAACTCACTATTTGACAAAAATGCTAGAAAAACTGAAAAATTGTTTGGCAGAAATCAGGAATAGACCAGTATTTCATGCCACAAAACAAGATAAAATCAAAATCGTTACATGAGTTAGACATAAAGGGCGATATCAGAAGCAAATTAGGGTAGCATGAAATCATTTACTTATTGAATCTATTGAAAAGGGAAGGGTTTATGACCAGACAAGAGATAGAGAGCATTAGAAAATATAAAATGGATAATTTTTATTACAATAAATTTAAAAGGTTTTGCACAAACAAAATCAATGCAGCCAAGATTAGGAGAAAATCAAAAAACTGGGGAAAGGAAAGAATTTTACAGCAAGTTCCTCTGATAAAGGTCTCATTTCTCAAATACATAGAGAATAAAGTCATATTTATAAGAAAGTCTTTCCCCAATTGGTAAATGGTCAAAGGATATGAATAGGTAGTTTTCAGATGAAGAAGTCAAAGCTATGTATAGTCATCTAAAAATGCTGTAAATCACTATTGATTAGAGAATGTAAATTAAAACAACCCTGAGGTATCACCTCACACATATCAGATTGGCTAATAGGAAAGAAAAGAAAAATGACAAGTATTGAAGGAATGTGGAAAAACTGGAACAATAATGCAATATTGGTAGAGTTGTGAACTGATCTAACCATTCTGGAGAGCAAATGGGAAAATTTCTGTATACCCTGAACCAGCATTAGAACTCTTTGGTCTGTATACCAAAGAGATTTTTTAAAATGGAAAGGACCTATGTATACAAAAATACTTAGAGAAACTCTATTTGTGGTTGAAAAAAAATTGGAAATTGAAGAGATGTCCATCAAGGGGGGAATGACTGAACAAGTTGCTCAATATTGATTGCAATGGAATACTATTGTGCTATGAGAAATGATGAGCAGAAAAAGCCTGTAAAGACATGAATTGATGCAAAGTGAAATGAGTAGAACCAGGAGAACAAATGTACATCACCACAATATTGTATAATAACCAACTATGAATGACTTAACTATTCTTAACAATACAATGATCTAAGATAATTCTGAAGGACACATGATAAAAAATGCTATCTACCTCCAGAGAAAGAACTGATAAAGCCTGAATGCAGATCAAAACATAATTTTCTTTTAACTTTATTTTTCTTGGAGATTCTTTTGGTCTGTTTTCTTTCATAATTTGACTAAAATGGAAATATGTTTTGCATGACTGTATTTTTATAACCTCTATCAAATTGCTTGCCTGTTCAATAAGGATAGAGAAAAGGGAGGGAGGGAGAGAATTTGGAACTCAAAAGTTCTAGAAAACAAATGTTAAAAAAATTTTACATGTAATTGCTAAAAACAAAATATTTGGAAAAACAAAAATATGATAACAACAAAAAGAATGAATCAAAGAGGGTTTATGTGGTCATTGCTCCATTTAAGTGATAGGGGGAGCATGGCATAGTGAATATAATACTGGGTTAAGAGACAAGAAGGGCTCAAACATAACTGTGTGACCAAAACACCTCTCTGTGCCAAAGGCAACAACCTGGGACTTATCTATTAAGTCAGAGATGAACTTCATCTGGGAAAGGAGCTCCCCATACTAATGAAATCATAATATCCCAAGATGACATCCTGTCATTAAATGCCAGTTATTTGTATAAAGCACAGAATATAATTAGAAGCAGGAATAACAAAGTATGTCTTCTAAAGATATTATATTTGAAGCCTCACAGATACCATAAGGATGTAGGGGAGGAAAAATGAACTCTCTGTTATCCCTAAAGTCCATCTTGAATGGACCAAACTGGGATCTTTCTGTTAACACCAAGCAAATTCTCCCAAAGGCTCATGTCTTCATCTATCCCTGTACATCCTTCACACATATATCCTTCACACATGCTTCACCATGCCTTAATAAATAATAATTGTAATTGCTTTAAGGTTTGCAGAGTACTTTACAAATACTGTTTCATTTTATCAATCTTCCTGACCTAGTGTTGGCCAAAACAATTCGTCCTCTATGGGTCAAGTGGCTAATGGTGAGTTTTTCCCAATGGAGCCATTTTGGAACTCCCACAATAGACACACAATCTCCCGAGGAGCCCATATTCAAAATATTAAAAAAAAAATGCCAGACCTCAAGATCTTTCTTCTGTATATTTGTTATTCCACACCCTGATGATGGATGAGAAAAGGACTCTGGTGGAAGAAATAGGCAGTAAGAAACCAAAAATTAGAAATCAATCAAAATCTATTATACGCTGCTAAGGGGAGCTATCTCATTCACCCCATCCCAGTTCCCCACATGTCAAGTAGTAAAAGAGTTCAAACCAATGTTTGTTGTCATTAAAAGGTTAAAAACCTACTTTGTTGACCTAGTGGGCCAGACACTATGTACAAATTTGGTTCAATGCTTATAAGATGTTATCAAGAGATTTTTTGAAACAGACTATATGAAATAAGCCATGTGCCAATACCCACAATGAATCTAAGATCTCCTTGATGTGGGTAGTCCTTTCAACAATGGAAATAAGCTTTCAATTCCTGGCCATGCTGTATGATTTTTATCTGTGTCCTCTCATAAACTTATTATAGAGGCTCCATCCAATAACTTACTAAACTTTCTCATGTTCTCTTCACTTTGTGTGGATATCAGTGGAGTGCACAGGCTACCCATCAGTTGTCCTTCTCTACTGCTTTGTGACTGGTCCATTGTTTCTTCCATTAACCATATAGAGTCCATACTCAAAAAAGTTTTTTTTAACTTGATTGGACCCACCAGAGCTCATGCTCCTTTTTCTGCATATTTATTACTCACAGTCACCTCTACACCCGATAAGATATGAGAGAAGAATTCTAGTGGAAGAACCATACGATGAGTAATCAAAAATTAGAAATCAAACAAAACTAGTGATACATAACTAAGACCAAGCTGTCCCACTCACTCAATCCCCATTTCCCATAAGTCAAGTAGCAAAAGAGTTCATATCAATGATGATGATGATGATGATGAAGATGTTGGTGGTGATGATCATGATGATGATGATGATGATGGTAAAATGGAGGAAGAAGAGGAAGAGATGACCAAAAGGGCCATGGACTATGCACAAAGTTGGTTCAAGGTTAATAGATTCAAATCAGTTTCTTTTAATGTCATATGGCATCTTGAAAATATTTGTCAAATCAGAATCAATGAAGTGAAATCATCTCACTCTGTTCTAGAAAAAGAAGGCAGAAGAAACACCTCTCTGTGTCTACTGGAAAGCACTGGAAGAGGAGGGAGGTATCTGGTCTGAAGATCACTGCAGCCTCCACAATTCCAATGAAACACACACCAGCTGCAACTGCACCCACTTGTCTACCTTTGCTGTCCTGATGGCTCTTAACTCACAGGTGTGTATGTCATGCCCTTTCAAACTAAAGCCTCCCAATAAATTTGCTGGAGGCAGAATCATGGATTCCTAGGAAAAGTCCATGGAAAGTGAGGTCATGAGTTCTTTTCCTCTGTTGCCAGGTAACCTCAGATGAAACTATTTCTAACAAGTGAAAAATATCCATGTTTCTTAAGTGAAGGTGATGCCGTGGATTTCCTAAATAATTTATGCCAACCTTAATCATTCGCACTGTGTGTTTAACCAAACTGAATTTCCCAGCCTGCATATTAATATTTTCTCTTGTCTTCCTAGATTAAGGATGGCTGATCACTATCCTCTGTATTTTTATTCAGTCAATAAGCATTTATTAAGTTCCAGTCTCTATTCTAATTGCTGAAGATACAAGGACAAACATGAAACACTCCCTCCTTTTAAGGAATTTATGTTCATTCTACTGGGAGAATGTAAATGTCCTTCCTCTCCTTCCTGTAAAAGTTATTAAATTATTCTGTCTTCTTTTCTCCAGGCTGAAGCATAAAATTTCAATCACTTTTCTCTAGATCTTATTTTCCAAACATCCCATCCTTTCAGAGGTTTCACCCCAGTTCTCTTTTTCAAACTAAACCAGGCATTCTTAACCTGCTGTAGAGGACAGATTTCAGGGGTCCATGAACTTGGATGAGGAAAAAAATCACACCATTATTTTCTGCCTTCTAACTAAAATTTAGCCTTTCTATCCATCATGAACGCAGGCAATAAATCACCATTCTGAAAAGGGGTCCATAGACTTCACCAGACTAACAAAGGGCTTCATGACACACAAAAAAGTTAAGAATCTCTGCTCTAAACTTGTTCCAGAGATGGCTACTGGCCAGCTCATCTTATTTACCCATTCTTGAGTTCTTCAAGGATCTGACATCGACTATGGAAATCATAAAATCAATCTTAGAACTACATGGAACCTTAGGGATAGTATAGTCCAACCTCCTCATTATACAAGTGAGGAAACTGAGACCTGAGGAGGTTCAGTGACTTAGTCAAATTCATACTTGTAGTAAGTATCAGAGGGAGGATTTGAACCCAGTTCTTCTGACACTAGATCGAATGCTCTTTTCATCATATTGCACCAATGAAGATTATAACTCCTTTATACCTTAACAGATAGCCTTTGTTAGTTGCTGTGATGGAAAAGATTCATTACCTAGTTACTAAACATTGGTTGTACTATATTCCTATAGTAAGACTAGTACTTAGACAACAGGAAAAATGGTTTATTGCTGAGACACTGCAAAGCCTTTCTGACATAACACAGACTTCCAGATATTTCCTGTTGTTGTAGTTGTATCTAGTTAAAACTATTCTTGGAGCAAACTCAGTTGAACTGGAAGAAGAGTTCAGTAGTTCAAAGCAGGGCCATAGGATCAGTAAGCATTTATGAAGTATTTACTGTGGGCTAGTTACTGTTATAAGTGCTGGAGATAACAAAGAAAGGGGGTGAGGGGGAATTAGTCACTGCTCTCAAAGATGTCTCAGTGCAGGGCATGAAAAGGGTGTTTGCTCCTCCATAAAGTCTCACAAGCAAAATGAGCAGAGTAGCCTTGTGTCAGAAATGCCACACGCTCACACACACACACACACACACACACACACACACACCAGGAAGGAAACACACATCAATGTTGGCATCCTGGGTCAAAGTCCCATTTGCCCCACTCTAGTTAAAATTCTGCTAGCAAGGACCTCAAGGCTCAAGGATCACCTCCTAGAATCATAGAGGCTCACTGTCAAATGAGACCATCTGATTGTAGGTTCTACCTACATTTCTGAAAGAATCCCATCAACAACAGTGCCAGCAAATTTTCATCAAACTCTTACTTAAACATCACTAGTGCAATCTGGATATAGGTCATTCAATCAATCAGCCAATCAAATCAAGATGCATTGATTAAGTCCCAGTCACTGTGCTACAAATAAAGTATCTCTTGCCTTCAGGGACTTTACATTTTAACAGGGGAGACAACCCATATAAAAGACACATACACAGCATGGGCAGTTGGAGGAGGGGGAGACACTGGCAGGTGCACAAGGTTCTATTTGACTTGAGTCTTAAAGCAAATTAGGGAAATCAAAAAGGTGTGGGATGAAGGCATGAAGTGAGTGTGCGAAGGTCCGACATGAGTCAATCCAAGAACATCAGTTTGGCTGGAGTGTGGAGTGATGTGTAATAAGGCTAGAAAGAGAGGATAGAGCCAGGTTACGAAGAGCGTTGACTTCTTATAGTAAGCGGATGTCACTGCTAATACGCTAGGAAAATCACTTAAACAGCTATGTGGAAGACAGATTGAAGTGGAGGAAACTGAATCAGGCAGTCCAGTTAGAAGGCCATTACAATCATCCAGGCAGATTTTGAGGAATTGAATGAGGGCTGGAAGGTGGAGAAAGAACGGTGGATGTTACCAGTCAGTAAGACCAAAATGACAGATTTGGGTTGGACGAGAAGGAGGAGTCAAGGATGACACCAATGTTGTGAACCTAGGGAGCTGGAAGGTGGTTCTCTCAAAAATAATATTGAAACTCAGAAGAGAGGTGAGTTTGAAGGAAATATAATGAGTTCTGTTTGGGACATCTTGAGTTTGAGATGCCTATGGGATATCCAATTCAAGATGACCCATATGTGACTGGGTATGAAGGATTGCAGCTCAGGGGAAACTAGGGCTGGATATACAGATCTGGGAGTCATCTATATAGATATGACAGGTCACCATGTAATAGTGTAGAGACAGAAGAGAAAAGGATCCAAGACAGAGCCTTGGGAGCAACTGTGATTAGAGACATGATATAGCAGAGGAGAATGAGAAGCAATAGGCCAACGCACCAGAGGGGAACTAAGAGTAAACACTATCATGAAAACTTAGAGAGGGAAGAGTCTATAACAGAGGATGCTCACCTGTGTCAAATGCTGTAAAAAGGTTAAGAAGGATCAACATTATACAAAGGCCAATAGATTTAGCAACTAAATCACTTTGGAGAAGGCAATCTCATTTGATTCATTAGGTCAAAAGTCAGATTGCAGGGACTTTAGAAGAGACTGAAGGGAAAGGAAGTAAAGAATAACTATAGATGACTTTTTCAAGGAGTATGACTCAGAAAAGAAGGAGAAATCTAAGATGGTAGCTAGTGGGGATGGTGAGATGTGTTAGGGATATTTTTAAGGATGGAGAAAAGTTGGGCTATTGCCTCCATCTAGGCAGTGGACTGGGACCAGAACCAGGTGTAGATGGAAAGAGAGATGATAGGGCCAGAAGTAAATGAGACTGAATTGACAAGACTTAGTGAGGCTTGGTTATCAAGAGCAAAGGAAAGAGAAAGCTCTCTTAGTCATTAAAGGTCTTCAAACAGAGGCAAGATGACTACTTCTCAGTCATGTTGTGTTGGAAATTTTCATTTTAAAGATGATAAAACCAAAGTTCAGCAAGTTAGTAACTTGCTGATAGCCATACAGCTCATAAGTGACTAAGCCACAATCCAAATTCAGGCATACAAGTTGATGGACTTTTCCTTTCCCTTACACCAAAGTCAAGTAAAGCCAACAATTATTTATGAAGTATTTATTATGGGATGGGCACAATGCCTCTCCAGCCCCAAAACCAAAGAATTTCTCCTTTGTTGGGCCATAGGTGGAGGATAGTGTGCTGACAGTGATCACTTATGTGGGGCTGAGCCTCTCCCTGCTATGTCTCTTTCTGGCTGCCCTCACCTTCCTCCTGTGCCAAGCCATCCAGGGCACCAGCACCTCCCTTCACCTACAGCTCTCATTTTGCCTCTTCCTGGCCGATCTCATCTTCCTCACAGGAATTGAACAAAGCAAGAATCAGGTATTAATGGCACCCCAAAATATTGGTCCCTGACTGCCCCCATTCCAGATACACATGCCTGGAAATGGGAGCAGCTAGCAGATGTTGAAATTCTTGTTACCTGTGACATTGCAATGCCTCTCTTTCATTTTTTCTAATGACTCCAGACCCTGAGGGAGAGTATCATATCAGGGAGATTCTTCAAGGACTTCACTCCAAGTCCAAAAGCTCTTCTAATATTTTATCCCTGCCTTGTAGGTCCTATGTTCCATCATTGCAGGTTTATTACATTATTTCTACCTGGCCTCTTTCACCTGGATGCTGCTGGAAGGCCTGAATCTCTTTCTAACTGCCCGGAACCTGATGGTTGTCAATTACACCAGAGTAAGCCAATCGATGAAGAAGGTCATGTATCCTCTGGGCTATGGAATTCCAGCTGTGATTGTAACTATTTCTGCACTGTCAAGAGCAGACCTTTATGGAACTTCTTCCCAGTAAGTAGAGCTTATTCATACCTGAGTGCTGCCCCCCAATTGAAGGTGCTAGAACACTATATGGGAAGAGAGAATCAATTGTCTCCACGTTCCCATACCTAGCACAGTGTCTTGAACATGTAGACTAATTTTGTTGTTGAGTTGTTTTCAGTTGTGTCTGACTCTCTGTGACCCCCATTTGAGGGTTTTCTTGGCAAAGATACTGGAGTGGTTTGGCATTTCCTTCTCCAGCTCCTCTTACAGATGAGGAAACCGAGGCAAACAGGATGAAGGGACTTGCCCAGAGTCACACAAACAACAAGTGTCTGAGGCCAGATTTTAACTCAGGAAGATGTCTTCCTGACTCCAGGCCAGGCACTCTATCCACCGTACCACCTAGCTGCTCATGGAGGCTATTAACAAACACTTATTGAATCAAATAAATCAAATTGAATTGAGTTGAATATCAAGCTAGAAGCTTCCTGACTAAACTTTAGCGTAGTTCCTATGGTTGTCTTTGACCCACAGATTTTTAAACTTTAATAGGAAAATCTGAGGAAAGTTTCAAAGGTAATTGGGTTATAAAACCACCTTATCACATACCTTATCACTACCAATTGTACTTCCACGCAGGTAGGGATGTTTTTAATAGATTGTTCTTATGGAGGAAGCCTCAGATTTTCATGTAGGATCTTATGGGCTACAGTTTAAAAAAGTTTTTTTTTGGAGCATAAAGTGGTTTGCCTAATTTATCAACAGGAGTAAAGATCAGTATAAAAATGAGAAAGAAATTCTGATACAGAGAAACATTCTCTCTGTACATAGACCTGAGCTCAGCAAATTAAGCAACTGAAAAGTCTTCTTCAGGTCCTAATGGCGGAGAGTATGTTATGTTAAGTACAGTAAGTATTGTGGGTAAGATACCGAGAAGGCGCTTAAAGGATCGTGAGGAAGGTGGTTTATGACTCAACAGGCAAGCAATGTGGCTGTTCCTCATCCTACTGTCCTAGGGGCAGCACAGGATGTGTACCCTGGATGAGAGTCCAGAACTTTGGGTCTCTAACTATTATTACTGGACAGATTCACAGGGATCGAATGGAAGGGGAATCTTAGGGGGAATCAATCAGCAGTTGGTCTAGACTATGACTTATCAACCACAAGAGCACTGTGATCACTGTTGGCTACTGATTATTACATGACATTTACTAACCCTATTAGGATCAGGAGGGCTTTATATTCCTTTGCATTCCTTGCCTAAATATAGGCAATATATTTCACCTACCAAGCCAATATTGGGTAGAAACTTTCCAGTACACAGGCAGGTGGTCAAACATAGACTTACTTGTTAGCGAGAACATAGCAGAAGGCCAGTTATCACAAATCTGGGATTTTTATATGCATAAACATATGTATATATTTTATATGCATAAACATATGTATATGAATATATAAATAAGTGCATATGTATATAATGCATAATAACACATAATAAAAATATATACACACAGCTAGAAATAACACCTGTGGCACCCCTCACTCACACAGGAGGTCCTAAAAATAGTAGTCACAAGTTCAAGGCAGTCCTTGGGTCCTTATCTATTCAAAAAGATAGCTCAGAAACTCCATCAATCTTTACTTTTCTCTAGTCAGCCAGAGGACACAATGAGGTCAAAGCAAACACAGTTAATGAAGTAACATTGGAAGAAGATTTAAAATAGAACTTTTGCCCTATAAATATAGGGCATAGCGTCATACAAATATACATGTCATCAGTCTGAAGAGTGATTTGGCATGGAAATCAATCAATAAACCTTTATTAAGCACTTACTTCATACCAGGCACTGTGGTAAGTGCTGAGAGTACAAAAAGAGGCAAAGACAGTCCTTACCCTCAAGGAGCTTATATGCAAACAAATATATACAAAGTAGGCTATATATACAGGATAAATAAGAAATAATTAACAGAAGGATGGTGCTAGAATTAAGAAGGGTTAGGAAAGGCTTCCTACAGAAAATGGGATTTTCCACCAGTAAAGAACATACGCTGAGCAGTGGAAGGAACTGACACCTCCAATGCTACAGGAGCCTGGATATCTTCTGGTGATGTTATCAAGTTTCTCTCTCTTGGCCTGCTCTTCTCTGGGTCTGATGACTGCTGGGCACATACTGGGCCTGCTCTTTACTGGTTTGGTGCTGCCTACCTGGGCTCAGTGGGCACGGTGTATCTGCTCTGTTAGACCTGCTGGTCTCAAGCATGTTGCCCTGTTTGTATCAATGTCTCTCTATCAGATATTGCTCCTTACTATTATCTACTTGACACTTTCCTTCATGACCAGCCAAGCCATCTGTGTTTACTCTGCTAGGGTATAGTAGCCAGACCCTCTCCCTTATGGAAACAGGCTGACAGTTCTTTAATTAAAACTACCACATCCAATTAACAAAAGCCAGGAAGAGTGCCCTTGGTCTTTAGGTCTTTCCCTTTTTACTCTTATGCCTGCGTAATATATCAAAGCCTTCTGTTACTGATAACTAATTTAGAGTTTGGACTTACTTATTCCTGAGATCCTTCTTGCCTCAGTTATAAAAGAATTTGATCCAGAACAACAATAAAAAAGTAGACCAGGGAGACATAGTCAGTATTCTCATCAACTTCATCCAAATTCTTCTCTTTGCTATACAAAGAAGAATCTTGCAGAGTAAATAGAGAGTTGACCCTGAAGCCATAAAAACCTAAATTTGAGTCCTGCCTGACACAGACCGACTCTCTGTCCCTAGGCGAGTCATTAAACTTCATGGTATCCTAAGCAACTCTCGACAAGCATCATTTGCTGAGAAGGTTCAATCTGCTATGTGCAAGGGAATATCCTCACTTGAGACTTCCTTATGCCAATGAAATCCTAGGTTCCAAACAGACCCTTGCTCTGTGCACATCTGTGATCATCATCCAGTTTTGCTGTATCATTTTAACCAACAAAATCAATCTCCCAGATCCAGGGGCAGCATTGCCTAGTGGATGGAATACTGGACTTTGAATCAGGAAGACTTGGACTCAAAATCTGTCACTTACCAACCCCATAACTATGGAGAAGTTACTTTTCTCTCTGGCCTAAGACAACGACAATAATAAATTAATAATAGCTACCACTTTTATAGCACTTTAAGGCCTGCAAATCTCTTTGTATAGATTATCTTATTTGAATCTCACAATAAAAATAACTACCATTTCTAAAACAAATTAAAGTTGGAAAGTTGCTTTACATGCATTATTTCATCTGAGTCCCACTATCGCCCTTTGAGGTGACTGTTAATATTGTCCCCATTTTACAGATGCCTAAATGCAAGTTGAGAGGTTAAGTATGAAGAACTCACATAGTGGTCAGAAGAAGTGATACATGGATACTCTTAAGGTCTCTCTTAGGAACTTTGAAATTGATCATATGACATGGGGGACACTGGCACAGGACCATGCAGCACAGCATGCCCACTTTAGAGAAGGTGCTGGGCTTCATGAGCAAACCAGAATTGAAATAGTTCAAAAGAAATGCAAGATAAACAAATTTAGAGAATCCACCCCTAACGTTCACATGGACTATTTGTGCTTGACCTGTAGTAAAACATTGCAAGCTCACATTGGTCTGATCAGCCACAGTTGGACACACTGAAACCTGATTCTGGTATAGTGGTGTCATTTTGGTCTTCTTCAAGAACAAAGGACAACAACTGACTGACTGGCCCAGGAACATCCAGTTAGTATATGTCCAAGGCAGTGTTTGAATTCAGGTTTTCCTGACTCCAAGTCTGTACAAACTCAGTATAAATTAGAAGCAGATTATGATCTGTGCTGTTAGAAGGAGTTTCCACACCAGTAGCTTCCCACAGTGACAAAATCATAGGAACAAATATATGTTTATATTACTGGAATTTATGTAGCACTTTCAGAAGACTTTCCATGAATCATCTCATTCACAGCCCTGTGAGGTTGCTACTACTAAAATCCCCATTTTACAGATGAAAAAATTGAGTCTCAGGAGAGTACGGATGTATACACAGGGTCTACAGCACCACATCAGACCACAGATAGTTAATTGGGTTTTGACTGTGTCAGTAGGTATACCTGACAACCCAGTCCAGGATTCCTTTCACATCACTCAATGCTCTCTGACCAAGTTGAGGAAATCTCTGTCTCATCCCAGATTAAGAAAGATTTTATACCCATTAATGCTTATATGCTCAGCCATCAGAGCTTATCAGTTGTTCTTCCTTCTTTGTCTTAGCTGTTGGATCCAACCGAATAAGGGATTTCTCTGGGCTTTCCTTGGACCAGTCTGTACCATATTCTGTGTAAGTGAATACATTACAATGTAATTCTAGTCACTAGAGAGAGAGATCCCCAAGAAACTAGAGGAGCTGAGAAAGGTGTCAGGAGCAAGAATCAATGATCCTGGGTGGTCAGGTGGTAGCAGTGGTCATGTAGACATGTATAAACGTACATATAAGGATGTGTGTGTGCTTGCATACATGTGCACAATTCAGTGTAAATCCAAACTCAGAGCAACCAGGTTTGGAAGTAGATGACCAAGATGGGCTTCAAGTTCCAGGTTCCTTGGATAAATGGATTTTGTATTGTTCCCACAGGTAAACTTCATTTTTATTCTTCTGGTCCTTTGGATTTTGCACAGGAAACTTTCCTCCCTCAACAGTGAAGTGTCCACTATCCAGGACACAAGGTGAGATAAAGCAAATGATCCTTCATCCCTGGGCAATCTCTGAAAGTCGAAGCCATGTACCCTGGTTGGGTTCAATGTCATATCTAAATGTACCTCACAGACTCATAGGGCCATTATAGGACATGTAGTCCAAACCCCTTCTTTTAGAAGTGAGGAAATTCAGACCAAAGAGAATAAATGACTTGCCCAGGGCCACAAAGACTAAATAATGGGAAGAGGATTCAACCAGAGTTGCTCTGACTCCAAATCAACATTGTATTGACTATGTAAAGATGTCAAAATAAAGATGATGGTGCTCATCCCATATGGAGCAACGGAGTTGGATCTTCATGAAAGGAGGTATTTAATCCCATCACTGATGGCATGGCAGGGAAGTTAGAGAATAAAACTGTATGCCTTTCCTTGATCCAAGTTCTTCTAGGTTTTTTCCAGGGTTTTTTTTTAGGGAGGGTACTCTTATTTGCATATATTACATTTTTGTTATTTGTTTTTCAATCATGTTTGACTCTTTGTGAGCCCATTTGGGATTTTCTCTGCAAAGATATTGGAGATCTCTGCCATTTCCTTCTCCAGATCATTTTACATTTGAGGAAACTGAGGTAAATAGGGTTAAATGACTTGCCCAAGGTCTATAGCTAGTAAGTATCTGAGGCTATATTTGAACTCAGGAAGATGAGTCTTCCTAACTCCAGGCCTGCACCATCCACTGTGGCACCTAGCTGTCTTATAACATTTCATAAATTATCAAAATTCAGCTTATATTTCATCTCATCCTGGTTTAAATGCTAAGAAAATTTCCAAAGATAGTTGACATCTTATCCCTTAAGCTCTTTATTTCTACCCTAGTTTTACATGACAAAAAAATAGGAAAACACTCACTTTTTAATTTATATTCATTTACAACAAAAATTCAAAAGATAAGCAAACATAGCACTGAGACTCCCAAATGCTGCTCCCTACTTGGGTCTATAAAAAACAAAATCAAGGCATGTAGCACTCTAGCACTTTTGCCACCTGAGGCAAGCAGGATGAACCCTGGACAAGTCAAAGGAGTGGGAAAAGAGTAGGCCAGGCTGAGGAGAAGCTTCTAAGGGGATATGGCTGCCAGGGGGAGGAAACAGAGAAGGAAACAAGAATTTATCAAGCACCTACTATGTGTCAGGTACTTTGTTAAGAGCTTAACAAATATTATGTCATTTGGTTCTCACACAAACTCTATGAGGTAAGTGTCATTATTATCTTCATTTTATAGTTGGGAAAACTGAGGCAGATGGATGTGAAGTGACTGGCCCAAAGTCCCACAGCTAGAAAGTATCTAGAGTCAGTTTTGAACTCAAGTCTTTCTGATTTCAAGCCCAGCTCTCTATCTGCTATATCATGTAGCATCTGGTGGTTTTCTATTCTTACTAATTACTCTTGCCAACTAAGAGCTAAGCTGTATTGTTTCTAAGCTGTTGATGAACTAGACATTTGGCTCTAGTACCCTGAAATAGAACTCTAGTCTTCCTGCCTTCATTATGGCTCTGGAGACTTGACTTCATTTAAATCAGAGTCTCCAGCAACAGGTAGACAAATTTTTTTCTACTGAAAAAGAAGTTTATATGATCATTTTGCAAACCATTCAAAATATATCATATGAATGACAGGCAGATCCATAGATGTTTATTAAGGAGAAGTCAGGCTTCTGGAAGATGCTTGACTAAGGGATTAGGGATTGACAAGACATTCTGCATTGCTCTGAGTTAATCTCTACCCAGGGCAGAGAACAGTGTTCCAGGATGACATTGCTTAGGCCCACTTGTGTAAGAAAGACCCTGTTATTTTTCAGTCATTTCCAATTCTCTATGACCCCTTTTGAAATTTTATTGCCAAAGATACTAGAGTGGTTTGCCATTTCTTCCTCCAGCCCATTTTTACAGATGAGAAAACAGAGGCAAATAGGGTTAAGTGACTTGCTTAGGGCCACACAGCTAAGAAGTATCTAAGACCAGACTTGAACTCACAAAGATGAGTCTAGTCTTCCTGACTCCAGGCCCAGTACTCTGTGCACTGTGGCATCACCTAATGACCATTGAGAGTGAAGACTAAATCTCAGTCCTTCTGAGGATTTAGCCTGAAGAATTTGTCTATGGAACTTAATCTAGGAAACTTATCCTAAGACTCAAGCAGAAACTGGGATTGCTGCCAAGGTGAGTGAGAGGCAGATGCTCTCAGAACACATACCAGATTCTCGCCTTGCTCTCCTATTTAGACTGCTGACATTTAAAGCCCTGGCTCAGTTGTGCATTCTGGGTTGCACCTGGTGTCTGGGCATTCTGCAGATTGGCCCAGCTGCTAGGATCATGGCTTATCTCTTCACTATCACCAACAGCTTGCAAGGAGTCTTTATTTTCCTGGTGTACTGTCTCCTCAATCATCAGGTGAGTTCCCTTTTCACTTCTCCTTCTCCTCCCTACCTTGCTTACAGTGAACTAACCCAGAGACTCCTTTGACTTTCCAGGTTCAGGAACAGTACAAAAAATGGTTCATGACAAGCAAGCAAACAAAATCTGGATCTGAGTCCCTCATGCTCTCAAGCAAGGTTGCCTCTGGTTCCACCCAGACCCACACAGTAAGAAAATCCACTGCCCTTTTAATACCTGCTCATATGAGGCCTTTGGTACTTAATCCCCTACATTCTCTCTGTCTTCTCATAGGATGCTCCAGGGTCAGGATCACTGGGTCATTGGCTGGTTTGACCCTGATATGGTCTCTGTTAATAGCTCCGTATTTCCTAAAGTGAATTATGCTCTGTTAAGGCAGCATTTTCTCTCTTCCTTGCCTCTGCTATCCTGAGTAGAGATTAAAAAAAAAAAACAAGCTTTGGGGCAGGCACCATCATGCCTGGAATCCTCGGTTACATCCCCATGCCCAATAATAATAATGAAAAGGGACAGCTGGGTGGTGCAATGGATAGAGCACTGATCCTGGAATCAGGAAGACATCAGTTCACCTCAGACACTTGACAGATACTAGCTGTGTGAACCCCAATTGCTTTGCAAAAATAATAATAATGACTAGAATTTGTATCACACTTTAAGGTTCACATAGTACTTTGTGAGTCTTAAAATCTCCATTGTAGGGTGGCACAGTAGATAGAGCACCAGACTTGGAATAAGGAAGACTCATCTTTGCGAGTTCAAATCTGGCCTCAGACACTAGCTGTGCTACCCTGGGCAAGTCACTTAACCTTGTATGCCTCAGTTTCCTCAACTGAGAAGGAAATGGCAAATTACTCCAGTATCTTTGCCAAGAAAACCCCAAATCAGGTCACAAAGAGTCAGACACAATGGAACAACAACAGATGAGAAACTACTGCAGACAAAGTTAAGTGCCTTGCCCAGGGTCACACAGTTAGTGTCTGAGCCCAGATAACCTATGTCTCACTGTCCAGTGCTCTATCAACTGTGCCATCTAACTCTCTCTTATTTTAGACATTCTCCTTCTATTAAACCAGGGCTGGACAAGAGGATTCCTGACACTCTTCCATCTGTGGGTCATTTCATTCATGATCACAGTCTGACCAGCTGAAACCAGAGGACTAGTCATTCTTTCAGTTTTAGGCTCTTCTCTCTAAATATGTGCGTACACCCCTCCATCTCTGTTTTGTGGTTATCTCTTCCAGGAAAACTAGGAGAAAAGTATAAAAAATAAAAATCTTTCCCAGTCCCTAAGGGCAGGGAAAACCTGCTCATTAATATAGAACTCCTGGACTGTCATCAGCCTGGCTTCATGAAGAAATAGGCAAAGAAAAGTCAAGAATATTTTGGTCAATTTAAGAAAGAGACAAAGCCCTTCTGTGCTCTTCCTCAAATTGAAGATTCTGGGGAGATCTCACCAATGAGAAAAGGGCCAAGGGAAGAGGCGGCCAAGTCAAAAGGATTACACTCATCTCTTGCCAAACATCAACCCTGACTTAACACTGCAGTCTTTCTGGATGATCTCTTATCTCTGGGTTTTTATGACCCTGCTTTTTCTTAATTCTCCTACTTATCCAACTGTGTCTTCTCAGTCTCATAGCTTGGTTCTTCATGTCACAGGAACCAACTGGGAGTGTAAAGAGGAGGTATGCTGGTAAATGTTTAACAATTAGATTTGGATGGGGGGGAGTTTAAAAAGTCTGCTGGAAACATTTTTAAGTTTAATCTGTATTGTTAACATTTTCACAAGTCTAGACAATCAATAAAATCAACGAAAAAATCAACTTAAAAAACAAGTTGAAACAAACTTTAACAAAATTAGGCTTTATAAAAATAGGCTATAAAATAAGTCCACATAAATCATCAGTTTTTCCATATGTTAGCAACGACACATAATAAGATGAGAAGAAATAGAAATTCCATTTGAAATAATATCAAAAATATAAAATGGGAGCCCATCCACCCAGAAAAACCCAGAAACTATAAGAACATAATTACAAAACACTTTTTACACAAATAAAGACAGATCTAAGCAATTGGAACAATGTTAATTGCTTATGGATAAGTTGAACCAATATAACAAAAATGATCATTGTACCTACATTAATTTACTTATTCAGTGCTATACCAATTGAACTGCTAAAGAATTATATTATAATCTAGAAAAAATAATAGCAAACTTCATCTAGGAGAATAAAAGGTTAAGAACAGGTCTGCACAACTTTGCCACTTAGCAAAGGTTTCAGGCAGTCTGCAAAAAAATGTAGAGGAAAACATTCTTCATGTGCAGAGGAAATCTTTTGGCATGCTGCAAGTGGCCAAAGGACTTCCTAAGCTGCTGGTAGCTGAAAGCTGGGCAGGCCTGGTTAAGAATGTCAATGGAATCAATGAAAAAAATGTGAAGAAAGGCAACCTAGTAATACCAGATTTCAAACTATATTTCGAAGTTGTAATCATCAAAACAATCTAGTATTGGCTAAGAAACAAAGTGGTGGATCAGTGGAATAGGGTAGGTTACACAATACACAGTAGTAACCCAAAAATCCAAGTTTTGGGAGCAAAAGTCTCTTTATTTAACAAAAATTTCTGAGAAAACTGAAAGGCATTTTAGCAAAAACTAGGCATAGACCAACACCTCACGCCATATTCCAAGATAAGGTCAAAATGGGTCCATGATTTAGATATAAAGGGCAAGCATAAGTTTAATTAAACAAATAAGAGGAGCAGGGAAGAAATTACCTGTCATATGTCCAAAATACCTTGATATTGGAAAGTTCTCTAGCATTATATAACACCAGCTCTTGGTTGCAAAAAGATACTATTTTATACATTTCTATAGTTTTTTTATTATTTAATGTAAATTTGCATTGTATTTCTCTAAAACCTTTTCATATAAATATACACATGTGCATAAAACTGAAATCTCTTTTTTACATTGCCAAAATTTCTTCCAGTATCTTTCCCATTCCCCTGTCCCAGATAACCATGTCATATAACAAGTGATATATTTTAAAGAGAAGAGAAAAAAATCAACAAAACTGATACACAGAAAAGTCTGAAATATGGAAATGTGCCATGCCCATGGACCTCCCAGATATTGAAAGGAGTAGAGGGAAACACTCAAAGATTTCAACATCTTCTCAAATCTCTTCTTTGGAATCATGCTTGTTCTTTGCAATATTGTAATATTCCCTTTTGATTGTTTTGTGGTTGCCTTTCCGTTTGCATCGTAGTTGCTGCATCTGTTGCTTCCTTGATTTTGCTTACTTCACATGCACCAATATATATAGTTCTTCCCATGCTTCTCATTTCATCTACTGAAATCATGTGTTTTTACTATTTTTATTTTTAACACAGTCTATTGTTTATCATTTTGTAATATCAAACTAAACTTGCATTTCTGGTATAAACCCAACCTGATAATGGTGTATAATTTTTAATATGCTACTGTAGACTCTTTGCTGTTATTTTATTTAATATTTTTGTCTCAATACTCATTAGAGACCTGCTTGTCATTTTCTTCTTCCTCTTTCTTTAGAATTTAGATGTTAGAACCATATTTTTCTCATCCAAGGAATTTGATAGGATCCCTTCTCTCTCTCTCTCTCTCTCTCTCTCTCTCTCTCTCTCTCTCTCTCTCCCTGTGCATGTATATGTGCAAACGATTTGTATGATATTGAATTTAATCTTTCTTCAAATATTTTGATAGACCACTTGTAAGACCATCTAGGCCTTGGGTTTTTTTCCCTTTAGGGGCTCATTTTTGAACTATTTAATTTTTTAATCTGAGAATGGGTTGTTTTTATTTTTTATTTCTTGTTTTGTTAATCTTATTCTTTTGTATTTTATAAATACTCACTCATTTCATTTAAATTATCAGTTTTGTTGGCATATAGTTGAGCAAAATAATTTCTATCTACTTCATTTCCTCTCTATCTATTGTGAATTCTTTTTCATTTTTAAGTAATAATAATTTTGTTTTCCTCTTATTTTTGTCTAGTTAGTTAGTAGTTCATCCATTTTGTAAGTTTGCTTGGTTTTTTTCCCAAAAAAAAGAACTGTATCTCTTAGTTTTCTTTATCAGTTCAATAAATTTTCAATTTTATCTCCTTTGCAATAGAATTTCCATTTTTGTTTAATTGGATTTTTCAAAATTTGTTCCCTTTCTAGCTTGCTCTACTTTTTTGTCTTTTATTGATGAAAGTAATCAGAGAGATATATTTTCTTCTAACGAATACTTTGACTGGATCCCAAAAGTTTTGGTGCTCTCTCATTGTTGAAATTGTATTTGATAAAATTATCTTTATTTCTGTGATTTGTTCTTTGACCCGAATATTTTTAAGATTATATTATTTAGCCTCAATTTTTGTTTGAATCTTTCAAAGGCTTGCTATTCTATTGCTTAGAATTTTTACTGTGTTTTGTTCAATAAAAGATTTTGAACTGAAATTCTTGGGAGAGATTGAGACTAACACAGTATAAATATCACACCATGGAAAGTTAACCACCATTCTGTTTGTGAGACGAAAGCAGAAGAAAGTGACTTAGAGATCGTGAAAGGAATGGCAAATGATTTGAGAGAATTATGTATAACTCTTATTCTGCAGAGAAGACATCCTATAGAGAAGGAGTCTGGAGGAGAATTCTTGGGAGATCAAGACTAGTCATTCTGAGAATGTTGAATAATTAAGTCGGTCCTTCTAGGGTCTGTAGAAGAGTCAACAGTTGTACAAGTAACTCTGATTGTGATCTTTCCCATAGCTATAACATTGTTGGAATATTTCACTATGCCTCTGTATTGCTTGTTTCACTGTTAATAAATTACAAAATCAGTAGTGTTGATGTTTTGTCTGCCTATAAGACCAGGGTCTGATACTTAGAGAAGAAAATTTATGAGAAAAAAAGTTTATCAAATTAGTATAACTTACTGATTTTTCTCATGATTTCTCTCATTAGTTTTAATTCTTCTGTGCAACATGACGAATGTGAAAATGTGTTTAATAAAAATGTAAGTGCAGAACCCATACAAGATTACATGCCATCTCAGGGAAGGAAGGGAAAAGGAAGGGGAGAAAATTTAAAATTTATGGAAGTGATTGCTGAAAACTGAAAACAAATAAATTAAATTTTAAAAAATAAAAAAATTAGCATAACCTGGGGTGGAGATTCAAAACTAATTCAATATCTACTTAGGGAGAAGTTGAAATTTTAGTAATTTGTGAGGAAATATAATAATATAAATTTCAATTGCCTTCAAACTCAGTTTGTGTTCAATAAGGTAACAAATGAAGGAATAGGTTAGGGTGCAGAGATTTTACCCCCGAGACTCCCTAAAAGGTATGGTTTGCACCTTGCAACACAAATTTATACTCTCATCCTTGAGACTGCAAAGAACATGGCTATATGTAAGAGTGTCATCCTTTAAGCCCTGCTGGTGGGATGGGGCAAGGTTCACTCTTAACACTGCTATATTATTCACTTATTGTTGGAGAAGATGGGGCAACTTGGAACCCTAATCCATTGGTGGTGGAGTTGTAAACTGATTCAACCATTCTGGAGATCTGTTTGGAACTATGCCCATGTCCTTTGATATGCAATACAACTACTAGGTCTGTATCTTAAAGAGATCATAAAAAAGTGGAAAGGACTCACATGTACAAAAATGTTTATAGCAGCTTTTTTGAGGTGGCAAAGAATTGGCAATTATGGGGATGTCTATCAATTGCAAAATGGTTGAACAAGCTGTGGTATAGGGATGTGATGTAATACTATTGTTCTATAAGAAATGATGATAAGCAGAAAGATTTCAGAAAAACCTGGACATTTTCAGGCTGAGTGAAGTAAGCCAAACCAGAGCACTGTACATAGTAACAGCAACATTGTGCCATGATCAACTATGATTGAGTTTGCTCTTCTCAGCAATACAATGTTGCAAGGCAATTCCAAAAGACTCCTGATGGAAAATGCTATCCAAACCCAGAGAAAGAACTGTGGAGTCTGATTGCAGATAGAAGAATGCGATTTTTACTTTTTTTATTTTTTGCTTTTTCTTTCTCATGATTTGTTCTGATTCATCTTTCATAACATGACTAATGTAGCAATAAGTTTAACATGATTGTTGTGTTTGTCCTTTGTTTTCAAAGAGGACCATGACATCAGGGAAATAATGACATGGCTTGCAATTGACTTTGATTTGAGGGAGGGAGGGCTGTACAAGGTCACCAGTCTCACTTCCTCCTCCAGAGCCATCTGGGGTCAGTCGTCAGATATTCATCAGGATGACTGGAGATGTCCCAGTATGGTGATGGGAAATGCTGGCCCTTTTAGGCTAAGGCCTTTTCAGGTCCTCATTTTGAGTGACATAATGCCCATTCAGTGAATAGGCCTCTTTAAGGAGTCAAGGTATGGAAACCTATATCAGATTACTTATTGTCGTAGGGAGGTAAGAGGCAAGGGACTTATTGGGACTTAGAGGGAGAAAAATTTGGAACTCAAAATCTTACAAAAATGAATGTTGAAAATTATCTTTACATGTAATTGGAAAAAAATAAATACTATTAAATGTAAAAGTCAAAAAAATTTTAATATGGTATTCATTTATTCCTCTCTCTAATCTTACATTCATAGACCTTGATTAGAATATTTCTTTGTATACACACATATACACATTATGTATAGGTGTATATATATGCATACATGTGTCTATACACATATATTTATAGGTTCATGTATATACGTATGGGCGTATATGTTTACATATATACTACAAGGTAATTATTAGAGACAAAACACTAGCATCTGGGAAGATGAGAAAAGGCCTCCCGCAGAATGCAGAGCTCAGTTTTAAAGTAAACAAAGGATTCTAAAGCAATAGGAGGACTGGGTTCTCAAGTGTAAGGAGGTTGGGGGCCCAGCTTTCCAATGACAGTAAGAAATAGAGGTGAGTGGAGAATATATTCCAGGCCTGGAGAGCAGTTCAACCAGTGTAGAGGCATGGAGATAGAAGATGGTGTGGAGTGGAGTATGTGAGAAAACTCAAGAAGATTGATTTGTTTCTTTTATTGCAGAAAAAGACTCCTTCTCAGAGTTCTGTGGGCTTCAAGCCAGGTTTTCATCAAAACGCTATACATATGACTTCTTTCACCAGTCAATGAGTTATCTCCTCTTGTTCATTTAAATTAATAGTCCCACTCTCTCTGCTTTTTGGCAGAGAATGAGCAGCAAAGTGTGTAATAGTTTGGAAGTTTCCCACACCCACCTTATACTAGATTTTGTAGGATAGGTTCATTAGGAGTTAAATTTAAAATTTAGGATTATACTGTTGCTTCAAGAATATGATAGATGGGGGGGTGGAGCCAAGATGGAGGAGTGAGAGCAACGACTCACCTAAGCTCTCTGACAAACTCCTCCAGGTACCTCTGAAAGGAGAATCTGACCAAATTTTGGAGGTGTGGAATCCAGTGGGAGAAAGACGGTGATGGATTCGGAGCTCAGGTGGGACTGGTAGGTCCACGGGAAGGATCTGTTCCGTCACGGTGAGCCCACAGTGCACAGCACAGCGTGGCCAGCCCAGTGGAGCAGAAGAGACCCGAGAAACCTGAGTGGCGGGTGGAACCAGAGAAGCGGCACCAAGGGCGGGAGACAAGCCAACTGGATAAGCATAGGGGGAACGGGTATAAAGTAAATGATATCATGATAAAAAATATGATTTAAGTATGAGAAGGGAGTGTAATAGGAGGTGTGAAAAGGAGGAAGCAGAAAATGGCAAATTACATCACAAGAAGAAGTACAAAATCATAGTAGAGGGAAAGAGGGGAGGGAGATGAGCAGTGTGTGAGAGGTACTCTCATTGGATTTGTTTAAAGGACAGAACAATAAACTTAAGTAGAAAATGCTAACTAGCTCTATAAGCAGTGGGAGAGGAAGGGGAAGAAAGGGGAGGGAGGCAAAAGGGAGGGAAGAAGCGATAAGAGTAAAGGGGAGTTAAAGGGAGGGGGGCTAAAAGAAAGAGGGGAAGGCGGCAAGAGGAGGTGGTGAAAAGTGAATACTAGTGAGGAGGGGAAAGGAGACAGCAGAGCTAAAAGCACAAATGGTGGGAAAGAAGATGGAGGGAAATACACAGATTGTAATCATAACTGTGAATGTGAATGGAATGAATTCTCCCATAAAACGGAGACGGATAGCAGAATGGATTAAAAGCCATAATCCAACAATATGCTGCTTACAAGAAACACATTTGAAACGGGGGGATACACATAGGATAAAGGTTAAAGGATGGAGCAGAATATATTATGTTTCAGCTGATGTAAGAAAGGCAGGAGTAGCAATCCTAATCTCAGACAAAGCAAAAGCAGAAATAGATCTAATCAAAAGGGATAAGGATGGAAACTATATCCTGCTAAAAGGCACCATAGACAATGAAGCAATATCATTACTAAACATGTATGCTCCAAGTGGTATAGCATCCAGATTCTTAGAGGAGAGGTTGAGGGAGTTGAAGGAAGAAATTGACAGCAAAACTATACTAGTGGGGGACCTCAACCTCCCTCTTTCTGAACTTGATAAATCTAACCTCAAAATAAACAAGAAAGAGGTTAAGGAGGTAAATAAAACTCTAGATAAGGTAGATATGATAGATCTTTGGAGAAAATTGAATGGGAATAGAAAGGAATATACCTTTTTCTCAGCAGTACATGGAACATTTACAAAAATTGACCATGTACTAGGACATAAAAATCTCAAAATCCAGTGCAGAAAGGCAGAGATAATCAGTACATCCTGCTCAGATCATAATGCAATAAAAATTATATGTAATAAAAGGTCATGGAAAGATAAATCAAAAATCAATTGGAAACTAAATAATTTAATCCTAAAGAAGGAATGAGTAAAAGAAGAAATCATAGAAACAATCAACAACTTCATTCAAGACAATGACAATAATGAGACAACCTACCAAATCTTATGGGATACTGCAAAAGCAGTTCTTAGGGGAAGTTTTATATCTTTGAATGCCTACATAAATAAAATAGAGAAAGAGGAGATCAATGACTTGGGTATGCAGCTGAAAAAGCTAGAAAAAGAACAAATTGAAAATTCCCAAGAAAATACCATTAGAAATACTGAAAACCAAAGGAGAGATTAATAAAATTGAAATTAAGAAAACTTATTGAATTAAATTATTAATTCAATTCAATATTATTAATAATTATTAAATTAAAAATTATTGAATTAATAAATAAAACCAATAGTTGGTTTTATGAAAAAACTAATAAAATTGATAAACATTTGGTCAATTTGATTAAAAAAAAGAAAGAAGAAAATCATATTACTAATATTAAAAATGAAAGGGGTGAACTCACCTCCAATGAGGAGGAAATTAAAACAATAATTAGAAATTATTTTGCCCAACTTTATGCCCACAAATTCGATAATCTAAATGGGATGGATGAATATTTTAAAAAATACAAATTGCCCAGATTAACAGAAGAGGAAATTGAATACTTAAACAACCCCATCTCAGAAAAAGAAATTGAACAAGTCATCAATGAACTCCCTAGGAAAAAATCTCCAGGACCAGATGGATTCACAAGTGAATTCTATCAAACCTTTAAAGAACAGTTAATTCCAATACTATATAGACTATTTGGGAAAATTGGGGAAGAAGGAGTACTCCCAAATTCTTTCTATGATACAAATATGGTTTTGATACCCAAACCAGGAGAGACAAAACAGAAAAAGAAAATTATAGACCAATTTCTCTAATGAATATAGATGCAAAAATTTTCAACAAGATTTTAGCAAAACGAATACAGCATCTTATCAAGAGAATAATACATTATGATCAGGTAGGTTTCATACCAGGAATGCAGGGCTGGTTCAATATTAGGAAAACTATTAGCATTATTAATCATATCAACAACAAAACCAACAAAAACCACATGATTATCTCAATAGATGCAGAAAAAGCTTTCGACAAAATACAACACCCATTCCTATTAAAAACACTGGAGAACATAGGAATAAAGGGAACTTTCCATAAAATAATAAGCAGTATCTACCTAAAACCTTCAGCAAGCATTATATGCAATGGAGATAAGTTAGATGCATTTCCAATAAGGTCAGGGGTGAAACAAGGATGCCCATTATCACCATTATTATTCAATATGGTACTAGAAATGTTAGCAGTAACAATTAGACAAGATAAAGAAATTGAAGGAATAAAAATAGCCAAAGAAGAAACTAAGTTATCACTCTTTGCAGATGATATGATGATATACTTAGAGAATCCCAGAGATTCAAGTAAAAAGCTACTTGAAATAATAAACAACTTTGGTAAAGTTGCAGGTTACAAAATAAACCCACACAAATCTTCTGCATTCTTATATATTAGCAACAAAGTCCAACAGCAAGAGATAGAAAGAGAAATCCCATTTAAAGCTAGAGTAGACACTATAAAATACTTAGGAGTTTACCTGCCAAAACAAACCCAGGGATTATATGAACACAATTACAGACACTTTTTGCACAAATAAAGTCAGATTTAAGTAAGTGGAAAAACATCAGTTGTTCATGGGTAGGCCGAGCTAATATAATAAAAATGACAATTCTACCTAAATTAATCTACTTACTTAGTGCCATACCAATTAAACTATCAGATAATTATTTTCTAGAGCTGGATAAAATAATATCAAAATTCATTTGGAAAAACAAAAGGTCCAGAATATCAAAGGGACTAATGAAAAGAAATGCTTGGGAAGGTGGCCTAGCGCTACCAGACCTCAAATTGTATTATAAAGCAGCGATTATCAAAACCACTTGGTATTGTCTAAGAAACAGAGGGGTAGACAAATGGAATAGACTTGGCACTCAAGACACAGTAGGCAAGGAATATAGCAACCTCCTGTTTGATAAACCCAAAGATCCCAGCTTCTGGGATAAGAACTTACTGTTCAACAAAAACTGCTGGGAAAACTGGTTAACTGTGTGGCAGAAATTAGGCATAGACCCATGCCTGACACCGTACACAAGAATAAAGTCCAAATGGGTACATGATTTAGGTATAAAGATCGATACCATGAATAAACTGGAGAAGCAAGGAATAGTGTATTTATCAGATTTATGGAGAGGGGAAGAATTTTTTTCTAAAGAAACGATAGAAAGCATTATGAAATGCAAGATGGATAATTTTGATTACTTTAAACTGAAAAGTTTTTGCAAAACCAAACCCAATGCAACCAAAATTCGGAGGGATGTAGTAAATTGGGAAAAAATTTTTACGTCTAAGCTCGGGGATAAAGCCCTCATTTCTAGAATATATAGAGAACTGACTCAAATATAGAACCATACAAGTCATTCCCCAATTGATAAATGGTCAAAGGATATGAACAAGCAATTTTCAGGGGAAGAAATCAAAGATATCTATAATCATATGAAAAAGTGCTCTAAATCACTATTGATTAGAGAGATGCAAATCAAAACAACTCTGAGGTACCACATCACAGCTGTAAGATTGGCAAACATGACAGAACAAGAAAATGATAAATGCTGGAGAGGATGTGGGAGAGAATTAGAACACTAATTCATTGTTGGTCGAGCTGTGAGATCATCCAACCCTTCTGGAGAACGGTTTGGAACTATGTCCAAAGGGCTACAAAAATGTGCATACCCTTTGACCCAGAAATATCACTACTAGGACTGTATCCCCAAGAGATTATAAAAACGGGAAAGGATCCCACGTGTACAAAAATATTTATAGCAGCACTCTTTGTGGTAGCCAAAAACTGGAAGTCAAGGGGATGCCCATCAATTGGGGAATGGCTGAATAAATTATGGTATATGAATGTAATGGAGTACTATTGTGCCATAAGAAATGATGAACAAGAAGACTTCAGGGAGACCTGGAAGGACTTATATGATCTGATGCTGAGCAAAAGTAGCAGAACCAGGAGAACTTTGTGCACAGCAACGACCACAGTGTGCGAGAGTTTTTTCTGGTAAACTTGGAAGTTTGTAATAACACAAGAACTTACTGAGAAAAAAAAAAAATCCTAATGTCAGTCTTCTAAGGCAAAATGCCTTCCACACTCAGAGAAAGAAATATGGAAGTCATTCGCAGAATGTAGCAGATCATGTTTGTGTGTGGGTGGGTTTCAGTGTATTATGTTTTGATTTGTTATATGATTTCTTCCATTTATTTTAGTTCAACTACATAGCATGACTATAGTGAAAATGTGCTCAATAGGAAAGTATATGTAGAACCTATACAGAATTGTATGCTGTCACGGGTAGGGAGGGGGGTATTGGGGGAAGGGTGGGGGGGATAAAATCTTAACTTTAAGGAAATGATTGTAAAACATTAAAAATTTATAAAAAATTTAAAAAAAAGAATATGATAGATAAATTCATGGGTGACAAATCCATTATGGCTTGTTAAGGTGAAGTTAGTGACATTCATGACATTTCCCTAACATTCTGAAATCAGCATGATGAATTGCAGATGTCAGACCCTGTCAGAGACAGATCACAATCACAGACAGATGTTTTTCAGACCTGCTTCAGCATTTCTTGTGTAAACACTAACTAAAATAGGTTAATATTTAGTATGAAAGAGTAAGGATTCACATCCAAGTGTGGAGTTTACCATAAATTTCAGGAAAATTGAAATTCATTGCTAGGATTTAAAGAAGCATCTAAGGATGGGCTGGTCAATCCTGTGGGTTTTATTTTTAATACTGGCCCTTAAATTTGTTATGTTTAATGGAGATCAACATGGCGTAACTACAGATACACAAGGAATCACTGAAAGAAATAAAGGGGAAGCATGGGAAATGTACTAGCTGCGAAGCTTCCCAAATTTATTTGGCCTACTACCCCGCTTTCAAAAGAAAATAAAATGACTCAGTGCCCACTTTAGAAATCTACTTTCTTTAACTCTTTAATTTTTTTTGAAATTTATAAATCTCAAAAAAGCAATTTTTTAAATGACATCTTAAGTTTAATAATTTCTTATAAATTTGTGGGTTTTCTCCTGAATTGAAATTTTGATGATGTAATATTGCATCATGTAACTATATAGTATTGTATTATAAACAAGTCATTACATGCACATATTCTTGCATGCTAGACTTCCCAAGAACATGCTACATGTTTGCCTGCCAACACTTGCTTGTTAAGACTTATCAGTGGACTTGACCACTGATTGGTTATAGCTTGTACTTTGTATGTTTATTTGGAAAATAATGTAATCACAATGACTTTTATTCTGTTACACAGCAGATGAAACATGTATGCATGGTTTTTTTAGCATTCATTTCTTCTCTTCTTTCCTTCTGCTTCCACTGCCCCCTTATTTTTATTCAATGCCCCCACTATTGCACCCAAAGCTACTACACCCACCCATCATTCCAGTGTCCTCCAGGGGGTGATGTTATCCACTTTGGGAACCTATATGCTAGGATATCAGGCACTTCTTCTACTAGGGCAGCAGCTCAGACAATCACAATGGAGAAAATCTACCAACATTCTCCACTGGGCCAAGACTGACATTTCCAAACCTGACACTTCCAAAGGTCAGGGAAGAGGAGCAATCAGGGATACTACCAGAGATTCTTAGGTACTTTAGTCTTTAGGTAGAAACAGGAAGTTCAATATGGCTTTGACAGGGATTGCCCCAGGAACTGATAGATCAATACATCAAGTTTTTCCTGGGACCATCCTCACTCCATGCATTAGGGCAGCTCAGGGTCAGGTAACCCCAGGGGTTTTCTATAAAACAGTGGTGTCTCATTCAAGAGAACCTGAATTACCATCAGAGTTTACCATCTCTGCAGTCACAGCCAGTGATATACCAATGACTTCTAGCTTGAAAACTTAAAGGTGTAAAAGATTCCAACTATGATAGAGATACAAGGAAAAACTAGAAGGGAAGCAGTTCCAGGCGCAATGGTGGTGTGGCAAAGACAAATAATTAATTTGTCAAACAGACCTAACTAGAACCACAATAGGGCTGGAAAAAATCCGAGGTTTTTCCAGATGACAACAAGGCAAAAGCTGGGTCCACCGCACCAATAAGAGAATTGAAAAGAATAGAAGCACAGTTTTACATTCAGTTTGATCCAAACATCAGGCTTCTAAAAATCAATCAATTTGCATGCATTAAGCACCTACTAAATACAAAGTACTATGCTAAGCACTGGGAACACAAAAAGAGGCAAAAGGTCATTGTTTGGTTGGTTGGTTGGTTGCTGTCATTCATTCTCGAAGAGGACCAAAATGACATCACCATGATAAAGTCAAGTTTCATTGTGTCTAACTGTGGCTGATCACACCAATATGAGCTAGGAATGCTCTACCACAGGTTGGGCACAGATAGTCCATGTGAATATTTGGGTTCGTTACTCCAAATTTGCATAACCTACATTTCCTTTGTGCTATCTCAATTCTGCTTTGCTCACAGAGCACAGCACTTTTTCTGATGTGGGTACGCCATGCCGAGTGATACTGTGCCAGTGTCCCCCATGTTGCACAATCAAATTCAAAGTTCTTGAGAGTGTCCTTGTATCACTTCTTCTAACTACCATGTGATCGCCTGCCCCATGTGAGTTCTCCATAAAATAGTCTTCTTGGCAAGTGTACATTTTGTATTCCAACAACATGGCCAGTCCATCAGAGTTGTGCTCTCTGAAGCATAGTTTGAATGCTTGGCAGTTCAGCTCAAGCAAGGACTTCAGTCTCTGGTACCTTATCTTGCTAGGTGATCCTCAGAATCTTCCTAAGACAGTTCAAATGGAAACAATTCAGTTTCCTGAGATGGTGCTGGTAGACTGTCCATGCTTCACAGGCATACAACAATGAGGTAGCACAATGGCTCTGTAGACTTTCAGTTTGGTAGTCAATCTAATACCTCTTCTCTCCCAAACTTTTCTTCAGAGCCTTCCATACACTGAGCTAGCTCTAGCAATGTGTGCATCATCCTCATTGTCAATGTACACATCCCTGGAAAGTACGCTGCCAAGGTAAGTGAATTTATCCACAATATTCAAAACTTCTCCATTTGTTGAAACTGATGGTTCTACATATGGATGGTGTGGTGGCGGCTGATGGAGCATCTGTGTTTTCTTGATGTTAATTATTAGATCAAAATTAGCATAAGCAGCAGAGAATTGATCCATACTCTGTTGCATCTCAGCTTCAGAGACTGTATTGAGAACACAGTCTTCTGCAAACAAAAAATCATGCACCAACACTCCCTTCACTTTGGTCTTGGCTTGTAACCTTTTCAACTGAAGAACTCACTATCAGTACAGTAGTTGACCTTGATGCTGTGTTCATCCTCATTGAAAGCATTTGTCCTCATGACTGAAAACATCCTGCTAAAAAGCATGGGAGCAAGCACACTGCCCTGTTTCACTCCACTGGTGGCTGGGAAGGCATGACAGCATTGTCCACTATCCAGAACCCAGGCAAATATGCCATCATAAAATTGATGTACAACACCGATGACCCTCTCTGGGCAAACAAATTTTGATATAATTTTCCATAATCCCTCATGAATAACAGTGTCAAAAGTCTTGGTCAGATCTACAAACATTGTGTATAGACCTCTGTTCTGTTCCTGGCTTTTCTCCTGGAGTCGCAAACACCCTATCAACTGTTCCTCGGCCCTTTCTGAAGCCACACTGTCTCTCAGGTATATGACCATCTTCCAGGTGAAGGATCAGCATATTAAAAAGTACTCTATCAAGGATTTTGCCAGCAATGACTAAGAGAGAGATCCCCCTGTGATTATTGCAGGACAATCTATTCCCTTTCTCTTTATAGAGATGGACAATGAAGGTATCCTTGAACTCCTGGGAGATAAACCTCCTTTTGCCATATAACCTGGAAATTTTCATTCACCTTTTGTATGAGCAATGGTCCCCCTACCTTATACATTTCAACTGGAATACAATCAGCACCAGATGCTTTGCCACATGAAAGGAGCCTAGTGGCCCACAAAACCTCTTCTTCAGTTGGAAGTTCAGCTAAGGAGGAATTGACTTCAACTTGAGGTGGATGGTGAATGAACTCAGCATTGATTGATGATGGTCTGTTGAGAACACTATGGAAGTGTTCTCTAGGATCATGTCGTTATCACTAATCAATGTGGCTCCATCAGCACTGAGTAGTTGTGATGCACCATAGGCTTTTGGTCAATAAATAGCTTTCAAGGAATCATAAAAGAGCTCTGGATTGTTACTATCAGCATAAACCTGAATTTCATCTGCCTTCTTACTGAGTCAGGAATCCTGTATCTCTCTAAGCTTTGCTTGTACTTTGCTATTGATGGAATTAAATGCTGCCTTCTAAAAGGTGAATAAATGATCCTGCTGGTAAATCCTGTGGAGTTCTCTTTGTTTAGCAGCTTCTGAATTTCCCCATCATTTTCATCAAACCAGTCTTAGTGTTTGCAAATGTTCTGACACAGATGAGCAAATGCAGTGCTGTACACCAAATCTCTGAAAGCTGCCCACTCCTTTTCTGCTTCACTGTTGCTAATTGTGTGTTGGTTTAACTTTCCCTCCAAGTTAGCCACAAACTGTTCACATTCAGAGAAGAGCTCTAATTTGTTGACATTAGTTCTTCTGGTAGTTATTTTGCTTTGGGGGCAGCACTCTTGATGAATGCAAATATTTAGCTAAGAAAGGATAAGTCTATGATCAGTCTAGCACCCTGCACCACACATTGCCTTTTTTACCCTCACATCTTGTCTGTCTCTTCTCCTTAAATCACATAGTCTATTAGATGTCAATGTTTGCTGCAAGGGTGCATCCATGATGTTTTATTGCATTTAGGTAAATGGAAAATAGTGTTGGTGATGAGAAGGTCATGCAATGCAGATGTCTTCAGGAGTAAATGACCATTGCTGTTGCTGTTTCTTACTCCATTCCTCCCTAGGCATCCCTGCCAAGACTGGTAGTCTGAGCCTACTTGGGCATTAAAGTCATCCAGAATTATAAGCTTGTCCTCTTTTGGAACATCAATGATCAGGGTCTCTAGGTCTTCATAAAATTTTTCTTTGACTTCATCAGAGTTCATCAGTTAGGCACTGATGATGGTGGTGTGGCATTTTCCTGCAAGTGGCAATCGAATGAACTCCTTTTGAGGCATACCAACTTGCTTACTAGATTAGTTTTGATTGCAAAACTTATGCCAGCTTCACAGCGCTCCCCTTCACTGTGACCAATGCAGAAAAATGTGTATCCAGCTCCAACTTCAGTAAATTGGCCTTCATTTGCCAGCCTTATTTCACTCAGGGCTGCTATTTGGATGCGATATCTGTTGAGTTCTCTTGCAACAAGAGTAGTTCATCTTTCAGGTCTACGGGATTTTGTGTTGTCTATAAGTGTGTGAACGTTCCACATGCCGAGGGCGAGTGGAATCATCTTTGCAGATGTTTTTGTACATTTTGTACATTTTTTGTGTGTTTTGACTGCAGAATGGGATTCCCCCCTGCCATGGTAATCAGACCAGGGTTGGATAAGCGGACAATTTTTAGGGCACCTTTTCTAGCCCCCTTCCTCACACCAGGAGGTGAGCAATGCAATCCTTAAAAAACTGCTCAGACACCCAAGGGGGCTGCTGAGTCCCACTGCTGCTTCCAGTGAGAAATAACCCTATGACCTGGACCACCAGTGTGCAGGGTTGTGACTGTAGCTCTTAGTGTATCTGCACCTGCTGCTTCATCACTTGCCTGTTGCCACAGGACTTTGAGGTATAATAGTAAAATAATATGGGTGATGTCTTTTCATTCGTGTGTAAATTGGATTTAAGTGAGGCAGAGTTTCATGAAGTCATCAGCCTCACTCTCTCCTCCAGAGTCATCATAGTCCAGTGGAAGGACAGAGTCAAGATAGCTGGTGATGGCTCAGGATGCAGTGGATGACCTTGGGGTCTTCAGTATCTAACCAAGCTCTAAGCATGCCACATCACCTATTTCAGCTGCCTTCATGGCCATTGGCAAAAACTGTTCTTATCCACCCATTCCCCCAGGAGAAGTCTCCACATGCCTGGTGCAGACACCGCCCCCAACTCACCAATAGGTTTGAGACCCGTTGGTTACCTTCACCCTGTTCAGCCAATCTGCTGAAATGGTTTACCAGGGTGTGGCCACTGCACATAATGTAGCTTCTTGGAGCCACAGGTGAGAGTTGGGTGGAACAGGTGGACACCAAAGGTGGAAAAGAGTCTGGAAAAGGGCTCAGCAGCCATCACACCAGAAGTACTGGTTCTCCCTGAACATACCCTATACCCCAGCAAAAGAGAGTATTGCCCTCAAGAAGCTTACAATCTAAATGGAATAATAAATAAATAAATGAATGAATGAATGAATGAATGAATAAATAAGCAAGTAAGTAAATGAACAAATAAACAAATAGGTAACAATAACTAGCATTTATGTAGCGCTTACTTTGTGCCTGGCACTATGCTAAGCACTTTACAATTATAACCTCACTTGATCCTCACCGCAGTTCTGGGGTTATCATTATCCCCATTTTACAGATGAAGAAACTGAGGCCAACAGAAGTTAAATGCTTTGCTCAAACAGTTAGTAAATGTTTGAGCTCAGATTTGAACTCAGGTCTTCCTGAGTCACCCAACACTGTACCTACTGTGCCACCTACAATTTGACCACTGGTAACATACAAGCACACAGAAAACACATAAGGAAATGTATTGATTTGCTTCCCCACCACCTAGTCTAGATGTTCATTCTGGTCCAGTGAAATGGATCAACAGAGTTCCAGAGAACTAGCTCTATTGAGAAGTGCAGGCTGATCCTAAGTGAGCATTGTCTTATATCCTGGAAGACAAAGGAAGATGCAGACTTTGACAAATATAACAGTTGAGAATAAGCAGACCCCCAGAATCTTTGAATGCACCAATTATGGGTATGACAAATAAGTATGAATAAGTATCAAGGTTAGTCAAATTCCCTTTGGGGTCAATGGCTGTACGGGCCTCCTTTGTCATTCCAGCTGTTTCTGTTTGCATACCTTCCTTCCTCCCACCAGGGTTCAAGGGCCTCATCTGGCCATCCTTCATAACTAGAATTGCTGCCAGGCGAGCCAAGAAACATTGCTGAGCCTTGCCAGGACTATGATAGATGTTTGCCTCATCCTCTTCTTCAAGTTGATGACAGCTAAAAGCATTCATTCCATAGCATTTCATCCTGGACTACATCCTGTGCCTGGGGCAATAGTCTAGGTTGAAAAAGCTTTGAGTTGGGGAGCTGAGTCTTTCTCACCGTAAACTGTCTCTACTCTAGATTCATTACACCCCTCTCCTGCCAGCCATCTCTCCCTATTCTGGAATATGGAGTTTGGAGGAAGAACATGTATAGGATAATAGTTACTGCCTGTTGTTCAACTATTGCCTCTCTCCGTATGACTCTCAAACATCCTTCTCTAGTCCTGACTTCTTGATGTGAGCTCTACACTGGCACCATAGTTGTCTACAGAACCTTTATGTCCCATTGGCACCCCAAACTCACTATGTCCAAAATCTAGCCTAATATCTTCCCCCTTCAATTTGATCCTCCATCTGACTTCACTGTTTCTAATTCTGTCATCATCTGTCACCTAAGTCTCCCATATCTGAAACCTTGAGACTATGAACCCCTCCTTTCCCTCACCTCTCCAATGTAGCAGGTTATTAAATATCATCATTTTCATCTCCATAGCAGCTCTCAGATCCATCCTCTCTCTCTGTATTCCCATGATCAACCTAGTCTAAGCACCTTGTTTTTACACAATTTTTCATTTTGTCTCTCCAATTAGACTCTCTCTCCTTGAAAGAAGTTACTATGGATGGGGGGGAGGAGGGGGCTGGGAGTCTTTCTTTATATCCCCAGTGCTTGGCACAGTGCCAAGTAGGTGCTTAATAAATGCACATTGACTAATGATGGACTGCGCTGTTCTTAGTGACTGGCACAATGGAAGGCTCTTTCATACACATGTGCCTAAACTGGTCAGTGATCATGGATGTAGACAGCAGAATATGCATATGATTATATACACATTATCCATAATGATTACAACAATATAATTTGAAACTCTAAAAGGTGATCAGACTCTGATTAGTTGCATCTAAAAAGGGGGAGGGGGTGATTTGCAGAGCTCCTTATCAATTTGATGAGAGCCCTGATCAACGCAATGGTATTACAGGACATGTGTCTTTACTTGGAGGCATCTGAAGAGCACCTCTCAAAGAAGAATGTGAGCATGTTCATTGGTACCTTATTGAAAGCCCACAGGGAATTACTGGCTGGGGTTCAGAGACTTGAGCTGTCTCCAAGATCATTAACTACTTCAAGCTCAAGGGTATAGAAGAACCCAACATTGTACCAGCCATTAAGAACAATATAGCCCACTGTCAATTAGTCTATTAGAATTTGTTAAGCCCCTAATATGCGCCATACACTATGCCAAGCCCTGAGGATACAAAGAAGAAAATACATATACATATATATATATATATATATGTATGTATATATATATATATATATATATATATATAGCTTCTTTCAAGGAGCTCACAGTCTAATAGGGGAGACAAGATGCAAAAATTATGTACAAAGAAGACATAGACTGTATCAATGGGAGGTGATCTCAGAGGGAAGTTACAAAAATCAAAGAGGACTGGGAAGGGCTCTTTGAAGAACATGGGACTTTAGCTGAGGTTTAAAGGAAGTTAGGAAGCAAAGATAATGAGCAAGAGTAGTCCAGGTATGGAGAAGAGCCAGAAAAGATGCTCAGTCAGGAAATGGAGCATCATGTGCAAGGAACAGTAAGAAGGTCACTGTTATTGGATCACAGAGTATGAGGAGGGGAGTAAAGTATAAGAAAACTGAGAAAGTAGGAAACAGCCAGATTTAAAATACTTTAAAAAAACAAATAGGACTTTATATTTGATCTTGGAGGTAATAATGAGTCTGTTGCATTCATTTTCTGTGAAATACAATAAAGACATTTTGAGTCACATATACATTTGATACCTTGGGGGCTGGATGGAAGTGGAAGAGACTCCACTACTCACATATGAAAAAGCCTAGCTCAAGATATACCTAAGCTATGTTTGAAGATTCCCCAAAGTAAACTCCAAGGAGGCATAACAAACCAAAATGGAGAAACTGACCCATTTTGAGGTAAGTTCCTAAGATCAGACCCAGTCTGTTTTAGTCAAAGGTACTGAAGATTCCTAGACTATAAGTTACATAATGACCCATCTTGGCCCCGGTAAACCCATGAAAAAACACACCTCCCTCCTCTTGGTGGAAAATGGAGGATTTCCTAGATGGCCACTATGAAATTTGGGGAACTACAGGCCAGACTAGAGTAATATTAGAACTGTTCTATGGTGGCCACAGTCTCAACTCAAAAAAAAAAAAATGCTGTAGGGATTACTAGCAGCTGGTCAGAATTCTTTAGATGCCCCCAAACAACTGACATCCATCAAGAGACAGTGTGTGGTGGTCAGTGGAAGTAGCAGTAGCCTGTTGTCCTATCCACAAGCAGTAGGGAATGGAGAAAACAGAAGCAGAAATGGTGGTCCTTGAGCAGGCCTCAGTTGCATCAGATGCTACTCTTTCACTTTCTCAGTTTCCATCACTACATCTTCTTCCTCATCAAGTGTTAGTGCCATGGTTGCCAAGCATAAAGCAAAGCCAGTCAAGGCTGGCAAGGATGGAAGCCTGTGCCTACACAGAATCATCTATAAACTATAGGCTAGCAAGGTCAATATCAATTCCAGATGAAAATTCTAGAATGTATTATTAAGGAAATGGTTATATTCTTGTCTTCCAAATAGTTCCCTGTAAAATGGACAGACCGAGAATAATTCACAGGCAAAATCAATTAGGAATTTCGAGAGCATCATTTATTAGCCAGGCTGGCGGCTGCCTCATGGAAAGACCCAGAAGAGACAGCCCCAAACTGAGGTGGGAGTGTGCATTTTAAGCATTTTGGCACTACTCGGTACAGCCTTGTGGTTTCCACAACAGAGTTCTGACAGAGCAAGAGCGGGGCTTGTTGTTAGGCAAGAACCCCCAAAACAGAGGGGGGTTGTCAGGGTACTGCTAGGCAAAAGACCCCAACAGAAGAGGTGCCAGGAGAGGGACCCAATCAAAGACTGGTTGTCATTCAACAAAAAGTAGTTGTCAGGAAGAGGGGTGCTCAGCAAAAGGTAGTTGCCTGGCAAGAGGGGTCTAACATTAGGTGGGGCACAGGTGGTTACCATGCAAATGGACTAAACAAAAAATGACTGTTAACAATTCATCAGATATTTCACAACCCAAAGGGGAATAACGTTTTGACAGCAGCCCAACAAAAACCTGTTACTAGACAGGTTATCCAATCCTGCCCAGTAACCTAACAGATATCTCTTAACCTAGGGGCCCAGGGAGGAATAGTGTCCATTTCACTGAAGACAAGAACTCTTTTACTTTAGGAAAAGTATATTCAGGGCCAGACACACACTAGCACTTAATAAGTGTTTTTTGGCTGATTAATTGCCAAGGATAAGCTTCTCAATCCTTAGGCAGAATAAAATGACAAGGACAGACACATAGCCCATCATTAAGTACACATGAAGTCACATTAGATCAAAAAAGCTAACACAAACTCATCTCTCTACATGAGTTACAGACCTAAAAACATAAATACGCAAAATAATGACAATCAAAAGAGAATCTGAAGCCAAAAGAGTTTAATTTTATTGCCATTTTCCCTTTTTGACAAATTTTATATGTGTGTATATATATGTATATATATATATATATACATATATATATATATATACACATATATATAAATGAAATATATATTCATTGTTGTTCAGTTGTTCAGTCATGTCCGGCTCTTCATGACCCCATGGACCATAGCACACCAGTCCCTTCTAACCTCTACTATCTCTGGATGTCTGTTCATGATCACTGCTTCCATGACACCATCTATCCATCTCATCCTCTTGCCATCCTCTTTTCCTCCTGCCTTCAATTTTTCCCAATATCAGGATCTTTTCCAATGAGTCCTATCTTCTTATTACATGGCCAAAGTATTTCAACTTCAGCTCCAGTATTTGATCTTCCAGTGAGTAGCCTGAATTAATTTCTTTAAGTGACTGATTTGACCTCCTTACTGTTCAAGGAACTCTCAAAATTCTTCTCCAGCACCACAATTTGGAAGCATTGTTTCTGTGGCACACAACTTTCCTTATAATCCAACTCTCACAGTCATATATTGCTACTAGAAAAACCTTAGCTTTGAATATAAAGTCCTTTGTTGGCAAAGTGACATCTCTGCTTTTTGGTATGCTATCTGGATTTGCCATAGCTTTCCTTCCAAGGAGCAAGCATCTTTTAATTCCATGGCTGTAGTTGCCATCTGCAGTGATCTTTGAGCCCAAAACAATAAAAAATCTGATACTGTTTCCATTTCTTCTCCCTTTATTAGCCAGAAAGTGATGGGACAAGTGGCGAGGATCTTTGTTTGTTGGGGGTTTTTATGTTAAACTTCAATTCAATGAAGTATGTGTGTGTGTGTGTATTTTATATATTTATATATAATATATACTTACATATAAAGTATATGTCATGCATGCATATATGTGTATGTGTGTGTATATACATACTTAGAGAGACAAATAGATATAGCTAGGGATATGACCCTGAAGCAGCATGGGTCAGTGAGAAAAATTCTGGATTCAGAATCAGTGCCTCAAGTGGAATCTCAGTTCTGTTACTTAGATATCAAATAACCCGTTCTTTCTTCTTCCTGGGCCTAGGTTTCCTCATGTCAAAATATATAGAATCAGAGGTTGAACTACCTGACCTCTAAGGTAACTTTCAGCTCTAAAATATATGATCCCAATTAGTTCAGGTTTTAAAGTTAGACGGGGCTGTTGTAGAGGATTAACTGTGGTTAATCCTGGACCTGGTGTAGAGGATTAACTGTGTGCAGCTGGGACATGGGTATGAAGGAGGTGATCAGATCCATGGACCAGGTCAATGATGGATTCCTACTCTGCCAATTTGCCTGTATAAACCCAACTTAAGACCTTCCAGAATCCACTGAATGTGGTAAGAGGTGCCTTCCTTCCCCTATCCCTCAAAGGTTGGTTCAGTTCTGCTCAAACTTCCAAAGTAGACCTAGAGTAGTCACAGGAACACAGTGACTTGGCCCAGTTTTATGTTGTCCGTCATCCAGAAGATCCTATGAGATCTAGAGCCTTCCTTGAAACTCAGCCCATATTGGTTGAAGCAGGCAGGGACTCAAGAGTTCTTGGGCCAAAGCAAACCCTTGATCCATCTAGAAGTAACCCTAACCTCCCAGCCCAAACTTCTAAGAGCCCTTGGAACTAGTGATGGTCTTCAGTGGCATGATGATCAATGAAGCCACCAAGGTTGTGGGCACTAAGTGCCAAGGCTCAAGTTGATCCTCTACCCCTTACTTTGATCCTAGCCCCCCCTCACCCCCATAATAGGCTCAGCTCACTGCTCCTTGTCACATTATGGAATACTCAGACCCAAATCCTGGTCCTTGAAATTCAACTGGCCTCCATCTTGCTGGATACTGCTGAGTCAGGTGTCGGGGGTAGGAAATCAGTGTACCACAGCTTTGTCATAGCAGTCTGAGGCCCTTGACAAGCAAAGACTTGGGACAGAACCATTTTCTGAAAAAGAAGTTTCTAACCCAATTCCGAACACTCATCTTAGAAGAGGAGGCCTTAGGTCCAGACCCCAGCTTCACTTGAGACAATCAACAAGTAAATTTCCTTTCACAAATCCAGTATGTGGACAATAAACAAGATACATCATTCCATTGGCCATCTAAGAGCATGATGACACAGTCCTCATTGTGCACATTATTGGGCTCTCCTAGTTTCCAGAAGCTAAAGAGAAGAGTTGAAAGTTGTTTAGTGACAATTTCATTCATTTGACAAGTAAACTTCAGAACTAAATTTTCTTAATGATTGCTTATATCATTTACTCCAACTTATCTTCCTACCTCTGTTCCTTCCTCTGTAAACTGCATAATCCTATCTCAGGCTATTTATTCTCTCCCACCTGAAAGGCATGTTGGTGGTATGGTAGATAAAGTCCTAGACCTGAAGTCAGGAAGATCTGAGTTCAAATTCAGCCTTAGACACTTAACTAACTCTGTGACCCTGAGCAAGTCACATAACCTTTATCTGCTTCAATCTTCTCATTTGTAAAATAACAATAATGAAATCCTCTACCTCCCAGGATTCAAATGAATATTTGTAAGGCACATTGCAAATCTTAAAGTGCTATATAAATGCTAGTTACAACACCCACAATAATAGTAGCCTTGTAGGTTGATAATATCCATTGTTGGGGTCTAAGGGCTTCATGTGACTGCCAAAGGGGTCTACAACACCTACCAAGATAACTCATCCCATCCACCTTGGAGCACTCTAATTGTTAGGAAGTTTTCTCTTAGTCCAAGTGGAAATCTGCCTGTCTCTAAGATGAATTCATTTTTCTTCCTTCCCTAATTGTCCCAAAACTCATTGCTTCTAAGAAATATACTTTTCTTTACAGGAAGTCACTGTCAGAACTCTCTTGAATACTTCAGCGTGGAGCCAGGTTTTGGTTATCACAGTTCCTCTTGAAAGGATTATCCTCATCCCATTAACCGTATTTACTAAGTATTTACTGCTTCCAGCTTTGCATCATATTCTATGTCACCTAGGGTAATGTTGGCTCCTCATCCTGGTATTTAAAGCCTGCCACAACCTGGCTCCAATCTATTGCAGCTGCTTTCTTCACATTCCTTCCCTTCATTCATTCAATGTCCTAGCCAAGATGGGAGGACTAACCATCACCTGAGTTGGTCCTCCCTCTCTAAACCTCTTGCACCAGATGCATCCTCCATCCCAATGTACTATGAACTCAACATATTGATAGATGAATCAACTTTGCAAATACAAAGTGTTTTTATGTACACTTTGCATTCATTATCTGTTTACAAGCTATTCCCAAAGCTCATCTGCCCACATAATCTGACTCCACTGCAGAAGAAGGGAAACCTTAGATACAAACAGAACTTGCCTTAAAGAAAGCCAGGACCCATCCAGCCATTGCCAAACTCCTTCCACTTTTCTATCAGTCAGCCCCAGCCAGTAGGTCCGCTTTGAGCTACGGGTCTCAATCACAAAATTCTGAAAGTAGAGATCCGGATAAGCCAAGAGCCAGAGCACTGAATCGACCACATTGCCCACTCTCCCTTCCTGCTGCTCTAGTCACCTCCATCCATTAGTTCTGTCTTGAGCATCACTGCTTTTGAGAACTTCCCAAGTCGTTTTTGGATTTCCAGTAACATCCTAACTCCACGCTGCCAGGAACTCCTGTCTCTGCCCTTTTTCCCTCTGCTTGTATGATGGATCACGACCCCCACCCAGCAGTCAACTGCATTAGATAACTGGTGTGGTTTTGTGGGTATTCCTAACATGTGTCTTGACAATAACAAAAATGAATATGCTTCATTATAACCAGAAGATACACAGATGGCTTTTGTAGAGTCCTAGATAGTCAGAACTGACAGGGCTCTCAAAGACAATGCTTCATCAGTGTCTATGGCATCTTTTCAAAAACTTTTGATAACTATATTTTAATATAATGTGAAAATGTATTATTTCTCCCTCATGCTAATAATAAATTATTGAATTAGGACCAGGATTATTTCAGAAACCTGCAGATTGTTCAGTCTCTGAAATACCTAGCTGATAATGAGATTGAATTAACTCTCTCCTCAATCTTGTTCAGACCCAACCCAACCTAACAAGGAATTTAATCTAAGGTGAGGAAGCCCATAGTGTCCTACACAGGTATTTGTGGGGAAAAATTCTTTGATTAGATTGCTCAAGACTGGGCAATTTAAAAATAAATGACGTGTGTGTGTGTGTGTGTGTGTGTGTGTGTGTGTGTGTGTGTGTGTGTGTGTTCAGAGAGCCTCAGTTGGAATCCCAGCTATGCTATTTGGATAGCAAATAACCCAAACTTGTGTTAACCTGAACTCTTTGGCCTTTGGACAAGTCCTTTCTTCTTCCTGGGCCTAGGTTTCTCATGTGCAAAACATATAGAATCAGAGGTTGGACTATGTGACCTCTAAAGTACCTTTCTCTAAATATACGATCACAATCATTTTGGGTCATAAAACCAGAAGGGGCTGTTGGCTATAATCCTGGACCTGGTATAGGCCAGGGAATTAATTGTGCCGCTGCAACATGGATATGAAAACGGTGATCAGGCCGATGGAACAAGTTAATGATGGACTCCCATTCACCCCCAGCCCCTCATTAGGAGAGGTTCCTCTTTCATTAATTGTTAACCAATCAGATTTGATTGCCACCCTCAGGAACACTATTCCAAGGTCATATAATCAATGAGCCCACCCACGATTTCTTTTTGACATTTGAGACCCATTTTATTGGTAATATGCTAGCATTATTAATAAAATGATTACTCAGAAATTATGTCCCAAACTTTTTAAACAACACAATTTCTTTTGTAATACTATGAATTTTTAAATTTATTTAATATATTTATATTATTTGATTTTATGTATTTAAAAACATTATCAAGAGAAGGGGTCTAGGGGCTTCACCAGACTACCAAAGTGGTCTGTTACACCAAACAGGTTAAGAATTTCTCATCTAGGTCAATTCTATCCATTTAAAAGGAAGACAAACACCTGTCACACGGCTTCTCAGCAGTATCCTTTGCTATTTCCATTCTACATCACTATATCTCTTAAATTCTCTTTAAAAGAGGATACCTGTATAATAAACTATCTAAAAAAATGCCTAAATAATATTGGTACCTGTCTCACTGATGGTTAATTGTTAACCATTTATTCCTAGTCTCAATCTTATTTAAAGACCTTGGTGAGAATTTTCCTTTTTAATTCCTCTCATTTCCCTAAATAAAGAAAGCAGACTCTTCCCTAGGTTCTGGGACTTCAAGATTCGTTTTCTTCAAAAGCCTTTTCACGTGGCTTTCAAGACTACTAATGAATTTCCTCCTTTGGTGCCTTTGATTTAACCCTATAGGGCATCTAAAAGATAATAACTCCTCTTCCTGTAGCACTTAAAGGCTTATGAAGTACTTTCTTCACAACTGTCCTAGGAAATAAGTGGTATCAGAGTATAAGAACAGCACTGAAAGCCTGACTTATTTGACTCCAAGCCCAAAGGTCTTCCCTTTTCTTTCTTTTTCTTTAACAAGCAGTTACTTAGTACCTATTAGTACCTAATTAGTATGTTTCAAGCTTGGGATAAGGATTTTACAAATATTACCTCATTTTATCCTCGTGACTCTAAGAGATTGATTATTATCTCCTTTTTACAGGTGAGGAAACTGAGAAAGACAGAGGTTACGTGACTTGCCCAGAGTCACACAGAAGTAAGTGTATGAGCCAGGATTTAAACATAGATCTTCCTGGCTCCAGGTCCAGTGCTCTATCCACTGTCTTGCCTTTATTGATGTAGCATGATGGCTTCAGCAAGATCTGGGTTTGAATTTCACCCCAGACATTCACTGTGTGGCACTAGGCAAATCGCATAACTTCTTTAAGCCTCAGTTTCCCTATTCATAATTAGAATAATGGTAATCGTAGGTGGTAGTGAACTTCAAATAAACTTGTTTGTTTTTCAGTCATTTCTTCAGTCCTGTCCAATTCTTGGTGACCCCATTTGGGGTTTTCTTGGCAAAGATATTGGAGTGGTTTGCTATTTCCTTCTCTGACAAATAAGGAAACTGAGGCAAACTTGCTCAGGGTCACACAGCTAGTAAGTATCTGAAGCCCGATTTGAACTCAGGAAGATGAATCTCCCTGATTTTAAGCCCAATGCTCTGTCCACTGTTCCACCTAGCTGCCCTTAAATTAGCTAATTTATATTTCATATGTTTAATAAATGTTGGCTATACGGTTGTCTCTAATCCAAGCCCAGTCCAGTGGGGAAATCTCATGACAATCGGACATGATAATCCACCTGCCTAACAACTTCTGGGGCCGACATAAACATGAATCAGAGCCATCAAAGATGTGATTGGTACAAAGCAAAGTACTGGAGTTGGAGTCAGAGGAGTTGGTTGCAAATCCTGGTTCTGCAACTTACTATCTATATGATATTGGAAGCAGCAGTTCATTTCTCAGCCTTTAATTTCCATATCAATAGATGATGGAATTGACCTCAAAGACTTCTAAAGTCCCTTCCTGCTCTAAATCTATGTTGTAATCCTAAAAACAAGTCCCTCCTCCCTCCAGTACCTGAGATCTAGGTAAGGATTTGAGGATACTGCCATTAGCATCTCTCTTAGATAATAACTGAGACAATGCAAATGGAAAGAAGAACCGACAGAAAACAACTGAAAGTGAATGTTATGCCCCAAAGAGATTTGAGAAGACCCTAACCCCTGTTTTGTCGCAGAGGAGGGAGGAAGCCACAAATGTGAAACTAACATACAACTTCGGGTTTTTTAATGCTATGGGAGAAATGATTATTAATAACCAATATCTTGAGGAGATTCAGAGGCTTGCCCCTTCTTCTAAATTCCTCATTTTAAAAAGTTCCTCTATTTTTTGAAAGACTTCACTGATAATGAGATTGCATTGACTCCCTGATGGATACCACCCAACCTTCCAAGGAGTTTAACCTAGGGTGGAAAAGTCTACTCAGACTTGAGCAGAGATAGATTCTTTCGTCTAAATAGCCTAAGGCTGGGAGTGGTCTCTTATAGAGATATTTTCTTTGTTCAGGGGTGACCAGATGATGGGGTGGCATCAGCCCCTACTGGAAGAGTATATAAACCCTGAGTCTGCTGCCATGATTGTCCTTGATCAGAGAGAGATGCTAAATGACCATCCTTTTATTAATAACCTGCTGATCTTATTAATAAAATGATTAAATTATCCAGAAACTATGTCTCTTCAACCTTTATAACCATGACAGATGATCAGCTTTGCTGAAGCTTTTCTTTTTCTTTCCTTCCTTCTTAAAAAAAATTCTTTGATATGAAGGATGGGGCCAGGGCTGGAAGAGAGATAGAAGGGGAAATCTAGATGAAATAAAAACAAAAGATATCAATAAAAATCTATTTTTTAAAATAGCCAAGGACAGAGCTCTGGGTGTTCTGGAGGAACAAGAGAAGATCTTCCCATTCCAGCCTTCCTTTCCCGTTGCCCCAGAATCAGTCATCTGTGTCATTTAGTTCACTCAGGAAAAGTAGCAGAAGTCTGGGTACTGAGGAAACATACCTTCCCTGAATTCTACTGACCCATCGAGTAAGAGATCAAAGACCTATAATTATGATAACTGATTTATACTAGTGAGTGAGATGAGGAGATTGTGAAGACTTTTCATAATAAAAATATTGGAATATTGGATTTTCTAAATAACATTTCTCTTCTATAAGGCCTCTCTCCCTGGATACCTGAGTTTCAGATATCTGAAATCTTAGTCAAATCTCTCCTTTGTTTGTTGTACTATTGCCACAATCAACACTACCAGTTTCCGCTTCTCCCCCTCCCCTCTTTTCTAAAGCCACATCAGCAGTTAAGTTAGATATTAGATGAGGTCATTGTGTTGGGATAGGTGAAGATTTCCTGGGGTTTGCCTAGTTTTTCTGCTCCTAGATTGTGAGCCCGTCTCCCAGCCAATGGAGACATGGGATAGTGGGGAGGTGGGATTCTCTGCGTTGGGGTATAAAAACTGTGCTTCAATTTCTGTAAGTCGCCTCCCTCCACCAGATTCCCTGACCTGGTGAAGGGACGTCCCTTTCTCGAGAATTGTAATAAATCTTTTTCTTTCTCTTCTTATTGAGAAGCCTCTTCATTTATTTAAGGTTTTTCGTAAGGGTCTTTTTATCCCACACACTAGGTTTTGAGGTTGATATTTTCCCCACAATAACCCTGAGGAATTCATCATTTTGATGGGGCACAGACTCTGGGAACCTCCTTGAACTTCCCTGGAATCTTCTCACTTAATCTGGCTTTTCAGATCCATATCTGTTACCCTTAACCTAGCCTGGCCCTCCATAGTCTATTGCCTCTGGATTGCCCCACCTGCTTCCCACCCAAGCTCTCCATTATCTGATACCTCCCAACTGCCTTCAGCAGTTTCTCACTCTTGATTATACCACTAGTTACCCAAGTCTTACCAAGATCCTCAGTAGTCCCTCCTCTCAGCCTACTAGACCACTCCCAGATCTTTCCCATGGTCTTTCTGTATATAAATTCCATCTCACCTCCATGAAGGCACTCAGATTCAATCCATCTCTGACTCTGTTTAACAGAGATTCAATCTGGTCCACTTGTCAGTACAAGCATCACAAATGGCAGGCTTCTTAAGAGTCAACCCAATATGGCAACTCTTTAATAAACCTTTGTACTTTGGCTAAAACAAGGCTTGAGTCAATTTCATTTGGGCTGGACCTGAGGTGTCAGTATTTCGAGGTCCCAAACATCCCAAACCTCAACATTATGGTTCCCTAACCTCAACAGTTCCACTACATCTATATAATACGCCCCTTGAGGACCAAAGGCCTGGTCCCTACCTAAGATACATTTTCCTTCCCACCTATCCTAGCCCCTAGAGTGGCTCACCTGTTCTTCAGTGCTGCTGATGATGACAAGATGAGAGCAATTCTCCATGCAAAATATATTGGCAGCATCCCAGGTCTTGGTTATTGTAGAGAAAAAGTAGCAGCTTCCCCCAAAAGGAAGCCAGTCCTTTGGACAGGACTTTCTGCTGCGGTCTGGAAGACAAGATGATGTCATTTGTAGACCATTCTTGAACCCCAGCCAAGGTGGTATTAGTAATAGCATCAGAGGATTTAGAAAGCCTGACACCATACCACAAGAATAAAGTCCAAATGGATACATGATCTAGGTACAAAGAGTGATACTATAAACAGATTAGGGGAGCAAGGAATAGTATATTTGTCAGATTTATGGATAATGGAGAGATTTATGACCAAACTAGAGATAGAGAACAATATGAAGTGCAAAATGGATAATTTTGGTTACATTAAATTGAAAAGTTTTTGCACAAACAAATCCAATGCAACCAAGATTAGGAGGGAAGCAGAAAGTTGGGAAAGAATTTTTGCAACTAGTGTCTTGATAAAGGCCTCATTTCAAAATATATAGAGAACTGAGTCAAATTTACAAGAATACAAGTCATTCACCAATTGATAAATGGTCAAAGGATATGAACAGAGAGTTTTCAGAGAAGAAATTAAAGTTATCTATAATCATATGAAAAAATGCTCTAAATCCCTATTGATTAGAGAAATGTAAACCAAGACAACTCTGAGGTACCACATCACACCTATCACATTGGCTAACACTACAAACAGGAAGATGATAAATGTTGGAGGAGATGTGGGAGAGTTGGAACACTAATTCATTGTTGGTGGAACTGTGAACTGATCCAACCATTCTGGAGAACAATTTGGAACTATGCCCAAAGGGCTACCAAAATGCCCATACACTTTTACCCAGCAATATCACTTCTGGGACTCTATCCCAAAGAGATCACAGAAATGGGAAAGGGTCCCACATGTAAAAAAATATTTATAGCAGCTCTCTTTGTGGTGGCCAAAAACTGGAAATCAAGAGGATGCCCATCAATTGGGGAATGGCTGAATAAGTTGTGTTATATGAATGTAATGGAACACTACTGTGCTAGAAGAAACAATGAACAGGAAAACTTCAGAGAAGCCTGGAAAGGCATATATGAACTGATGCTGAGTGAAAGGAGCAGAACCAGGAGAACTTTGTACACAGCAACAACCACAGTGTTCAAGAAATTTTTCTGGTAGACTTAGTACTTCATTGAAATTCATGGACTTAAATTTAATTTCCAGTGGACTCTTGAAGCAAAACACCTTCCATATCCAGGGAAAGAACTATGGAACTGGATGGCAGACAGAAACAGACCATGTTTGTGTTATGTTTTGTTTTGTTTTATTTTATGGTTTCTCCCATTCATTTTAATTCTTCCATGCAACATGTATTTAATGGGAAAGTATGTGTAGAACCTATATAAGATCGTACACCATCTGAGGA